>OY987313.1:39560065-40289231 GCA_963920655.1 Geranium rotundifolium | reverse complement strand
GCGATCTCTCCGCGATTTACTCAAATTTGCCAAATCTCTTCTTTTGTCAACTAACTGATATATATCTAATATCCAAATTCCATAACCGTGTATATGAGTCAAAATTGACATAACGCAATAAAACAATAAAGCTTATTTGTCCGATTGTGAAATGTTTGAACTCAAGATAACGATATTAATACACATGGGTGGCACGGTTTCAGGTTCAGACTGGATTGGACTCTCAAGTTCTTCAATAATCGAAACCATATTCAAAAGCGATTATATAAGAAAATTGTCTGATTTTGATTACGGTTATTTGATTCAATACTATTACGACTGATTTACTTCGATAGGCTCGATTTATAGAACAAATTTGACAGTCCAATTTATAATCAAAAACTTTAAATTTGAAGTAGTAAAAAATGTTCCAAAAGCTAAATATCAAGATTTTATTGTTACAACTTAACCAAATATAAAATTTGCAAACAAAATAATAATAAAAGATAAATAATATACGGCAGACGAAACGTGAATACGTGACAACGCGAACCAGTTCGTTATTTACCAAATAACCATTAGTTCTAAATTTTAAAAATTAGAACCAAACTAAAACTCACGGTTCTCTTAAATTCTGAACCAAAATCAACTCAATAATTAATTACGGTTGTCAATTTTTTGGTTATCGTTATAGGTCCAAAAGTATTGATAAAATTTTAACTTCTCACAGAAATAACTAATTAATATTCTTTTGATAAGTTATTTCAAATATTGTGGAAAATAATAATATTAATTGACTGGAAATGGAAACGGAAATAAAGAAAGAAATTGGGAGGACCCATACGAGTTAATTACTTTAACTTGAGGAATAAAGACAAATAAAAAGGTGAAATGTGTTTTAATTACTCTCACACAAGACAATTACTAAAATATCCTCAACTCTGAACCTGCAATTTGCTAGAGTAAATAAAAATAGGTAAGTTCAAAATAAATCAGATACGAATAAAATAGGCTCCACTTCCAATGCCTGCCACGCTACTCTTAGCTGTATTTTTGGTCTTCTTACAGAACACACCAAACTAATTTAAGGTTAACAAAAACATGTCTAATGTGAAAAATATGGTAAAAATCCAAATTGATCACAGTAATATTTTACTTTCAAATCTACAATTTAATTGATAAAAAGTATATTTGAAGTTTGAGAAAATAAATTGAAATATTTTTTATTTTGGTTGGATGATTTAATACCCGATTGAGAAAAAATAATTTAAAATAAGTACGATGATGCACTTGATACTAACATTAAATATTTTTAAGTAATAGTTTTATTATTTTTTTATTCGACAATATTGATTGTTGTTGTTTGTTAGTTCGATTACCAAACGTATCTGTTTATTATGTTAAACTGTTAAAAAAACTTGAATTTAGTTTAGAGATTGTTCCCTTAAATTTTTTAATATTGATTATTTGCTAATATGTTGGCTTTGGATTTGATTTAATTTATGAATGTTGTTGTGTTTCTAAAAAGTATTAATTTTTAAATTATGATGAAAAGACAAATGTTTTTTTGCCATTATTGGATTGTTAAACAAATGGACTAAAATGATTATTGTCATTACTTAACACTAAGGGACATCATATTTTAAATGTAAAAAAATACCATTATGGAAAGAATTTATACATTTGTTCATGTTATTCCATGATGTTAATCATATAATATATGTTTTTTTAAAACCTCATTTTTATTAAGCATATTGAACAATTCCGCGCAAAACAGAGGCTTAAAGATCCAACAGAATGAAATTTCCACAAAATTTCAACCTAGGTGATACAAAGCATATCTAGCAAGTGCATCCGCTACTATATTATAACTTTTACGAACAAAAGATACAGAGAATAACGGATTTCAAATCAAAATACATAAACAGTCGAATATAATTTCATCATTCATATTTGCACATTCTTTACCCGTATGAATATCAGATATCACGTTTAAGCAATCCGACTCCAAGGACAACTTGATTCCAACACCACCTAATATTGAAATAAATGAAAAATTATAAAATTCAAAATACTCAATCTGTGAACCGACAAGATAATAATTTAATTTAACTGAAGTAAATAAAAAATTATGACAAATAGTATTATTAACCGACCACCACCCACCAAATCCAGACTCTCACAAACAATACACTGCTCCATCAAATGACCAAAAACAGACAACTGTAATTAAAAGGGTATAAATGGTAATTACTAATTAACATTCTTTTTCATTAGTCAGTCAAACCTGAGGTCTCTCACGTGATTTGAATCTCCGTATCCGAGTCATCAACCTCTCCTCTCATTGGATCCGCTCCCTCTTGTGGACCCCGCCGGATCACACGTGTCGCAATCGTGCGTGCCCTCCCTTACGCGGCGACTCGGAAAATATCTAATTTCCGGTTCGGGTCACGAACCGGGTTCGGCGATTGTGGCTATAAAGCCCGTTTCAGAGCCCACCAAAGCTCCACTACTACATACACTCCTCTTGCTCTCTCTAAAGGTCTCTGCTTTTCGCGCTTGTCTTCACGCGCTTTCCTTGAAATTTCTCCTTTTTGGGTTCTGTTTGGCTAAGCTTCTCTTTTCGCTCTCTATTTCAAATGCCACACTGAGGCTTGGGAAGAGAAACGCCCAAACAGGCCCTTAAGAGAGAGAAAAAAAATGGGTTCGAGTGTTAAGTTCAGTGAACACCTCAGCCAGACGAGGGTCACGAGGCCGGAGCGTGAGGCCCACGCGCGTGGCGGCGAGTGGGCGGAGGTCCGGCCGAGGGTGGTGAGGATCTCGGTGACCGACTGCGACGCCACCGACTCCTCCAGCGACGACGAGGGCGGCGCGTGTCGTCGGCGGCGCGTGAAGAGGTTCGTGAGCGAGGTCGCGATCGAGTCGTGCTCCAAGGAAGACACCCGGTCGCAGGTCGGGGGTACGAGGTCGGCGGCTCCGGCGAGGAGGGCCCAGCGGAAGGTGACGTGTCCCGGCGGTCGGAAGTTCCGTGGGGTCCGCCAGAGGCCGTGGGGGAAATGGGCGGCCGAGATTCGAGACCCGCTGCGACGTGTACGGCTGTGGCTCGGCACGTACGACACCGCCGAGGAGGCCGCTATGGTCTACGACAACGCGGCGCTGCAGCTGCGTGGACCCGACGCGCTCACCAACTTCGCGAACCCGCCGGAGAACGTACCGGCGGCGAGCTCCGGGTACAACTCCGGCGAGGAGTCGCAGACCCAAATCTGCTCTCCGACCTCGGTCCTGCCCTCAATCGGAGACCCCGAGTCGCAAATCCGAGACAAACCCTATATTTCGGACCACGAATCGGTGTTCCCGACCGATGTTTTCGGTGTCCAGAGCTCGATCCCCGACATGTTCAACTCCGATTTCGGCGAATTTTTCGTTGAGGACTTCCGATTCGGTGGTTTCGGGTCGTCTCGGTGGGGCGTGGAGCATCAATTTCAAGACATCGACGATTTGTTATTTTCGGACTCGCTCTTATCAGTATGAGTATTGTTCGCTTTCGTTCCACCGAAACGACGGCGTTTCGGACCAACTCTCCGCCTTGTTGCCGTTTTGACGCGGCAAGTTTTGTACCGGTGGGAGCTATAGTATATCGGCAGTGTGTTTATTTTTATTTTTATTTTTATTTCATTTTTGTGTCTGAAATTTTGTTGAATATATTAATTAATATTATTTTATCTCCGTCACATTTAACGGTGACGGACGAGTTCCAGTTTCCGTTTGTCCACGTGTTCTTTCTTGGCCTAGTGGCTTCTTTTGGTTTTGGGTTTATCTTTTGTCGCGGCACGTGACTTGGTTCGACTTAAGAAATCGACCGCGACACTATGTGGATTGTACACGTGCTTGGAATCGTATCGGTAGAGGAAATATTTAATTTTAATTTTTTTCAATTTAGTGTCATTATTTAATTCTCATTAAATTGAATTTAGTACTAAGGAGACATGATTTTGGAATGGTGCCAAAACTAGGTTACATCATTTTGTTTGCTGAATAGGTGATTTGTATCTATCCTATTGCTTTAATAAGGAACCTTTCACCATCAAATTACATTTATTATTTATGTTTGCAACATATTTGTCAATAAATAGATGTACAGGTATTATGTTCATGTTCCAAATGACTTTTTTAGGCATATGTGTATTTTTCGAAAGGAGAGCTTCAATTTTTTACTATATTTTGTAAAAACTCCCATTCACTTAAATTTATTTTCGAAGAAACTATCTATTACTCATTCTTGTTTATTTTTACACGATTATGCAACAAATTCGTGAAAATTAATGGAAATGACACTTAAATGTCAATCTCAAACGTGCTTAGAGATTGACATTTTGGCAACGGAACCGGAGATTGAATCTGGTTCTGATTCTTAAAATAAAGAACCAGAAAGTTCGGTCCGGTCTAATTCTTGATCGGTTTGGTCTGGTTATGAACTCATGGTCACCCCCAAACGTGCTAACTCAAATGTCCAATACTTAAGTAACACTTCCGTTAATTTTCACGAATTAGCACAGATGGTGCAAATTTAAACATAAGTAATAGAGAGTTTTTGCAAAAATACAATGAATGAGAAGTTTGTGCAAAAAAATAATTATAAGTAGACTTTTTGTAATTTTCATTTTTTGATATGAGACATAAACTCCATTTAAAAGAGTATAAATTCGCTTGTTGTTACGTGGGCTAAATTACAAGAAAATTAATATAATGTATTAATAAATATACTTATATTTAAAAAAGATTATATCTTTTTTATTAGATATTTATCAAACAATTACTAAGTTTTTTTATCATTCAAACTATTACGCTTTTTTAAATTATATATTATTATCATTTAGAGAATTATCGTATTTCAAACCCCTTAAAATATTAATTTTTATTTTACTCTTCATTACGAATATAGATTACAAAATGGAAGTTTTGGTTCTTCAGTTCCTAGGTAGATTTTTCATGATTTCATCATTTTTTGAGTGAGACACAAAGTTACCTACGAAACTCAAGTACGCGAAACAGTACAATTTGTACTATAAATATTCTCGTAAATATAGTTATCATCATGATTCGAAATGACAATATAAATCATACCAGGAAAAAATATGTTTTTGTTTTTTTCCTGTTTTTTATATAAAAAAATACTTTTTTTCTTGGGTTTTGTGGCATTGCTCTCTACGAACCAGTTTTTGTCCGTTGGTTAAATAAAAATACATGGATTGAGCCAAAAATGGGCACGAGTCAACCCACAACTCGACCTCGAGACATGGGCTTGACTCACTCTTCTAGGCTTCGACTATGGTTCATTGGCTTTGGAAGCTTTTGAAGTTTAAATTGTGTTTTCGGAAATAGCAAAAAAAAAAAACAACATTTATGTGTTTTCTTGAATATACACATTTTTGACATCTTGTGGCTTCTTGATTTGTAAGTTCCAATGCGAAGATGAGGAACGAGTTAGTGTTGGAATGTGCTTATTTATTGTGGTTTACCACAATTATTTATTTGTTTATTTGTTGGTTGTTTGTTCAATTAATGTTGACTTAAATGCATTATACAATACCAACAATTTTGAGTAACTATGATTTGGGTTCCAAGTAATGCCTCATAAATAGCTCTATTTTGGCTCCTAGATTTAAGTTTCGGTAATAATTACACAACTACAAGTGATCATGAATTGATTATTGATGCATAGATTAGAACAATGATCTTTTAATTAGATTAGTGAAATTTTCTCCAATTAAGGTTTGACTGTTACATATTTATTAATATATTAAGCTATTTTATCCTACTCAAATTCGTTATGATTGTATATTGTCTCTCTATGAGTAAATTACTCTCCTCTATTAATAAACATAATCAACATATTATCGACCAAACACATACATTTTAATGTGATTAGATTATTTACTGGATTGGCTCAAACTATATCAACCAAAAACAATAATGAGTTATTAATGATATATATATATATATATATATATATATATATATATATATATATATATATATATATATATATATATTGAGTATTATGAATTGAAAAATAAATGATAAATCAGACTGGACCAAACAGTTCGGTTTTGATTCTTAAATTGTAAGAAAAATTTAATTTTGGTTCGGTTTCAATAGCTAAAATCAAGAACCGTCAATTAACTGGTAAGAACCAGAACTATTTGTCTAAAGAATTAAGGTATGATAAGGATATGTTATTTATCTTTCACTATTATTTTATTTATAAACATTATAGTTCGATTAAGTTATAATCACGAAGTTTAACATTCGATTTTCTTAATACTTTTAATAGTTAGAATTTTTTTAAAAAATTATTTGTAAATCGGGATCAAAATTGTCTACTTTAGCACACAAATCTAATCAACCAACGAATTAGATCGAGTAATTAAAAGCTTGAGAATCAACCGGTTTCAGTAAGGTAGAACTGAGAAACCGAACTGTGTTAAGAACCGAATCGTTCCGATTTTGATTTCTGAAAATTAGAAAGAGTAAACTCTATTATGTCCGGTTCCGAAACCGTGCCAACCACTACAAAGAATTATACATTACCAATATTTTATTCAGCCTAGAACTTAAAATATTACAAAGATGACAAAACATACCTTAAATTAGCACTATGGCTAAGTGGGCTCGAAACATGATTGAAATTAACACAAATCATTAATGATAAATGAAATTAATTAAAATATTTATCAAAATTGCATATTTTTCTTTCAAATAGAGTGTTAATCAAAGAGATAATGACACTTTGTTACACTTAATTATAGCGAAATAACACTTTCATACCCTAACTATTTTTCACTCTTTCTTGTTATTCTAATATTTTTTTTTGTGACAACGTACCTCTAAAATGCCTAATATACCTAAAATACCCTTGGTTCAATTGAAAAAAAATAGAATTGAACCAATAGTGAAATCAAACTGGTTCAAATTGGGCCGGTCCAAATCAGATCCATTTACCCGACCAGAGCTATTTTAGGTATATTAGACATTTTAGAGGTAAGATGTCACAAAAAAATTGGCATGATACTAAAAAGAGAATAAAATAGTTAGAGTATAAAGTGTCATTTCACTATAGTTAGGTGTAACAAAGTGTCATTATCCCTTGACCATATGTCTCTATTTTGTTAATTCAACTACTAAAATTTACCCACAAAATTATTTTTCATCTAAACAGCTCTCTCCCTCTATCCATACATATAGTTTCACACAAAACGAACAAATTGTTTTTTTATTTTTCTAAAAATGATAGAATACGTCTTAAATTGACGTGTGAACTAAAAAATGCCCCAACCAATAACTGAACCGATTCTAAAAATCTTATTAACAATGTTCTAAAAATCCTTCGACAGCCATTTCTTAGATCATCTATTATTCCCAATGACACAACATATTATTAAGGACATAATCAATGAGATGGGACATTCTTAAACCCAACAAGATCACAAGGACATAGATTGACACAAGTAGCCTACAATATATATATATATATATATATGAAAGGTCCATGCAAGTTACAACATTTGAAGCATCCACAAGAGAATAGAGATCTGTTAATTGACACGATATCATAAGATCTGTCGAAGTGGTCCAAATTGAACGAGGACGACCCAACATAGACATGCAGCCAAAAAGTGTGCCACTCAAACTTCACAAACACACTGCACCTAGCTACTACCAAACCAAATTTTCACTGTCCCATAAAATTAACCACTGTACATTACAAAAATGCCACGTCATTATTAGCCATTATATATTATAATATGTTTTTTCTGATTGTCTGTAAAGTGGCCTAAAACACCCACTTGACACTACAATCATGCCTCTCAATGAACCCACCATGCAGTGTCGTTTTCGAGCTCTTGTGACTTGACCATGGTGTTTTCGTAATTGTTTGTGTTATTAGGACAGCACTCATTTTACAAATTATGATGCAAAAGAGAATGTTGAGAAATGATATAAAGAAAAAAGTGAACATTGTCCGTTTACATTATATAAAATGTAGTATGTTATGTATCGTTTTTTAATTTAGAATATTTTTCAAAAAATATTTCCGTTATAACGTATGGGTCTCGGTTCAAAAGTATATGTAAGTACTCATCGTTTGATGATTATTTTACCATTTTTATTAATACGATACCAACGGCTAATTGTCCACCTAAGATTTGTGTAATAAAACAAGTTATATGCAAATTTGGTTTAACAATTAAAATATCAGTTGTATGTCATTTTTATGAATTTACCACGTGCATTAATACATTTTTAACATTCGCACTCACATGTATTTTATATGAATGTTGTTTTTAACTCACTCCTCATGTGTCGTGAGTAATAGTCATTCGCGCGTCTTCTACGCGTGTGTTATACTACAATTGGAAGAAAATAGGGGGATAAAACTAAAAGGAGGTGAGGTCCATCAAAGAATCTCAAATCGATCCCTTTGGATCGCGATTCATTTCCTCGAGCAATCTACATCCTCAAGGGCCACCTACCTGTTATTTGTTTCCATTTACATAAATTCGCTTATACCATATATACACAAATCTTTTAATCTGATATGCACATTGTCAAATGTCTAGAATCTCACGTCAAAAATTACATATATATGTTCATCGATATAAATATTTTGAAGTTTTTATTTTTATAAGTGAATATCGAAGTGTACAAGACTTCAATTCAATGCTTTACCACCATAATTAGAAATTTATCATATAATATGACATAATAACCAATTTCACCAAATATGATACTTTACATATCAATCCAAATGATAACTCAAATATCCTTAGGAACAAGTGTAATACAAATGTTATAAATGCAAATGAGATGGGTGTGAACACAAGGCACAAGTTGTGCTAAGACAGATAGAGATGTCATTTTCTAGTAGATATTGTTATAGATATGTAAGTAGAGATGATACATATACAGTTACAGGCTTTGCAGTTAACAGTTGCAAATGACAGGCTTTGTGTTAAGTGAAAAGGTCTATTGATAATAATAATATATTATAGTAAAGAAGAAGCTATAACTAGGATTTGCCTTCTCTTTTTTTTTTCTTTTGCATGTCCCAATGTTTGATGCATGGCCACAACAGTTGTGTCCTTGTCTTTTGTTACTAGTATTCAATTTTTTTAGGGTCCCCTACACTTCCAGGGTAGCATGATAGGCCCTGCCCTTAAAGGCTTAAACACCCAATACCAAAATTATAAAACAAAATAAAACAATTGGATAATAGATATAAATCAGTGATAGATAGGCAACAATGGTGGGTATATTGTTCTGTAATTGATAAAAAAATATTATATGTCTTTCCAAAATAACTCTTACAAGGAAATGGTTGGGTTCTTATATTTATGGTCTTAAATTAATACTAAGAATGTATTGAATATTGATTTATTAAACGTATAAGTTGACGAAGGAAAAACTAAATTGTTCATTAAATAAATGCACGATTTACATTATTTCAATGTGAGACTGAAATATATTTACGCGCATTTCACGTTGAAACGTTTATATCATACAAATCATAAGATTTAGGATTGAAATAAATAAGATGATAGACATAACTAAAAGTTGAAGTACACAAAATTTTCACAACTCTTTTATGTATATATAGATTGAAATAACACATACCACATGAGCTTCTACATGTGGAACAACATGTATATTAGACTTTGCTCTAAAACTATATATATATTCGAGTTTTTTAAATTAAGCTGCTAAAATGATATGTTAGCGACATAAGCACAATTTGCTAAGAAGTTCGAGTTGACATATGATGTTTGAAATTTTTTATTAAAGTGTCGAATTGATCAAGCCTAGTACTTAATCATGTGCATATATTGGGTTAAAATGGTCCACATTTCATGAAAAATTATACGTAGAAGAAGCGAGATTGACTTTTTTTATCTACAGAAGGTAATATGATTGTGATAAAAGTCTGACCCACTTAAAATGTTGGTTTGTCGACATTTTATCATGGCCTTTGAGTTATTAGAGGCGTTGATGGCTAGTGTTTGGTCTTTGAAGCTACACAAGAGGCCATGGCCACACACAAAAATGAGCCAAAAAAAGCAACAAAACACACAAAGCAAAGAGAGGGTTGGATTTGACGCAACGCTCCAAAGCTTCAAAGATCCTCACTGTCTCTAAACAGAACAATCGCCCAAGATTTTGTTTGTTATTCTGGAACCAACGCTCTCCCACCAATCACAGCCCTACACGTCACGTCATAACTCTGCCCAGTTGCATGTGTGTGTTGGGCCTCGGGGCCCACTGGTCCCCACCCACACAGCTCATGCCTCGCTTTGCTCGGTACGGCCTCTATGGGCCCACCCCTCTCCTTGTTGGCCCACTCTATTGTGGGCTTTTTCGTGTTGGACTTGGGCAGGCCCGTGAGTCAGAGACGCGCAACTCGTGAGGGTGTGTTTGGGTGCATGTGATGTGCCGTCCAGACTAGGGATAGATTTTCTCTTGTTTGGAATAAGAACGTAAATCACTAACCAAAACTTTAAATTTACAAATAATTTTTTTTTTAACTTGCAATGAATAAAAAAAACACTAATGAAAATTGAACGTTACAAATACCGAATACGCAAGGATGAACATTTATTCCGAACCCGTCCTGTTCCCATCCTTACATGAATTTCATGATGGATTTAATAATTTGTGAAAACTATGAAGGACGATACTGTGGTTTTAAAATGCCGCCTCGGTCAATATTTTTCTTATTACTAATACAGTTTCTGAAATTATTATGGCTTGTTAGTATTGTTTAAATGATCATCATGAAAACATATGATAGTTTGGCCGAGTGGTCTAAGGCGCCAAACTCGAGGTTTGGTTCGAAAGGGCGTGGATTCATATCCCATAGCTGTAAATTCTCTTGTCGTTTTGTTAGCCACCTGATGCCTAAAATTGAACCCGACCCGACCATTCGGTTCTTTAGTTATTTGAACCATACCCGAAATCAATATGGGATGGAACGGTCGGGTTCTGACGACGATTTAATGCATCTTTCTCAATTTTATACAAACAAATAATATACGTGTATAATGACCTTTTCTGAATTGTCAATCTTATTATCGTGAAAAAGTCTGTTTAGAATATTAAACTAGAATATACGAGGAAAATTTGACGTACCAATTCTATTTAGAAAATTATACTCGAAATTATTGCTCTCCATGATAATTTGGCTCTATATGCATTAGGGTCACGATTCACGAGTCTCTCAATAAAAATAAAATGATCGGGGTTTTTTCTTTGCCCCCTTTCAAACTTGATAAATGTTGGATGACTCTATATTTTATTATACGCCTGTGATTTAGAATATCATTAAATTGTAAATGTAGAATCATTAAAGATGTCTTTTCCGACTCGTCTTGGCGAGGAATACTTCACCCAATGATTGTTTTTAATCCCATATAGAAGGAAACAATAGAAAAGAAAATTCTCCAATGATACACCTTACTTGGCTTGATTATTGATAGAGTGATCAGGTCCGTTATTTCTTGAAATCTCTCTTCTGATTCAAAGTCCCGGTCTAAACTGACTCCCCCGTTATAACACATGAAAAAAATGCAGCTAGTTGGATCAAGCCTATTTGATGGTATAAGAAAACTCGCACTCACTCTATTTTTTAGAAAGATCAATACATTAAAGACTACATTTATATTCATCGGGCTTGCTATGTAAATGTCGATATAAAATCCTAAAATACCGGTGAATGGTAGTTTTGAGTTTCAAACTTAAAAATGAATCGAAATTGAATGATTCTTTCAAATTCAAAACTAAAACTGAATCATCAACCACAGTTTCAGGTTTTCAATTCGGGTCAGATTTGCGACCGGGTATTTTCAATCCGCGTTAACACAATATATTCCTGGTGTCCTATTCCATTCATCCGAATCCATTACATCACTTATTAGAATTATGTGTTTTCATTGCAGTGTATATGACAATATATGAATCTGTTGATGTTTGGGAATTGAGATTTAATTATTTTCACTGTGAAAGCAGTAACATGTGACAGTTTGGCCGAGTGGTCTAAGGCGCCAGATTTAGGCTCTGGTCCGAAAGGGCGTGGGTTCAAATCCCACGGTTTTAAGATTATAAAAAACGAAACCGGGCCAATGAAATTTGGTTTTGTTTTCAGCATGTTTGTTTCGGTTTTTTATGAACCGAAGTTTTTGAAATTCGCACCTTTTAGATCGTTTCGACTTATTATTTGACTTATAGGGTTTTTAGTTGGATTTACTTTCAAACGATTTTCATGAAATTCTCACATTTGAGCTGATTTTGACTTGTTAATTGACTTGTTTTTGTTGGGCCAATATTTCTAAGCCCGATTAACAAGGAACGATGACTTGAAATAAGCAACGTGTTCAAATCGGTTTTTGATTTTATTGATTCTTATTTTATAAACTGAAATCAAACCGATGATTTTTTGTTCGGTTCAGTTTTGAACCGAATTAAATTGATTTCTTTCGGTTCGCCTCGGTTCGATAAATTTTTAACACCCTAAGTCGAATTGACCCTCAATTTGATAGGGCTCAACTAATGAAAAAGTATTATGGTCACGCTTGAACGAGGTTATGAAACTATGCTCGACTAAGGCTTGATTTAATAAAAGTTAAAATTAATATTATATACAGTTTATATAATTTATTGAATATTAAATGAGCCAGCTCAACTCGATTTGGCTCGTCTAATCTTATCATAAATATTTATTGAAAGTTTAAAAGTATATAATTAATTAAACGTTAAGCGAGTCAACTCACGGGCTTATCGAGATTTAGGACAAATTCACCTTGAATTCTCATACATATTTACTTGTTTGTATTTAGTTCATAATATATTCTAATTTAATTAATATAATAAATATATACTGAGAAAATTTAAAAATCAAATTGATTTTGAATCCTTTTTCTTTTTTCAGCTTAGCATATCCTTTATACAATTAGATAAAACGTCTTCTATGAACTAATCAGAGATCAAACTAGATTAAAATGTTAATTATCGTACACGTGCAATCATGCACCTGATGTTGATGTTGTAAAAATTTCTGATTTGTCTACGGTTAACATTTTTTTTTACTTTGAATGCGAAAGAGAAATTTTATTTCAAATCAATGCTACAAACAAAACTAGCTAATTCTTAGGTGCACATAGCAACCAAAATCGGAAACAAAATAGCGCCCAATAACCCCAAACTCTTAAACGAACTTGAAGAAGAAGTAACGGAGTCAGCTGTGTTATTAACGGCTTTATTAGTTTCTTGAGCAGCTCCCTGAATAGTATTGTTAACGGCGTCATTCGCCGTCTTGTTCGCTTTATCGACGGCGTCGGTGACTCCGGTGGCGGCCATGGCATTATCGACGGTGCTCTGGGCGGCGTCCTTCGCGGCCTGCTCGGCTGGGCTGTCCTCGCCTTCGCCGCCTTCGCCACCTTCGAGCTGTCTCCTGACAGGGGCGAAGTGGAAGTCAGAGTCAACGGGCCCGGGCTTTCCGGGCCCGTGGACTACCCTGACGTGGAGCTTCTGGCCCAGCTGGCAGTACAGCCCGGCCCCGCCGATGAAGTAGTAGTCGTCGGGCTGGGACAATTCCAGCATCGTCGGGCCAGAGCTCCACGAGCTGATGGGATGTTGTTGAGTGCACTTTTCGTAGTCTTCTTTTGTTACTCTCATTAAGTTGTTCGACAACCCGTTATAACTGAATACTGCATGGTGCGAGGTTACGGTAGATGTTATCGTTGGAAATTTGTTTCGTAACAAAAATGAAATATACATACGAGAACACGTGATGATGGAACCATTTTAATTTTGGGTGTTATTTTAAATAAACAGTGTTATAAAAATTGATAGACCCTAGTCAGTAAAAAATGACATCCTAAGGACAAAAAAATAAGATTAAAAGAGTAATAAAAAACTAGAGAAAATTAATTGAACAAGTAGAGATCTTTACATCATTGTAAATAAATGGGCTATATCTATAAATAAGAAATGTGATAAATGTTAGGGACTAGCGGAAGGAGAGTGCCTTTTAGAGGTTAATTAGAAATGAATCAAATTAAAATATTAACATACCATTAACATAATTAATTGGAGACCAATCAAACGAATCGAGAAATTTTAACAACATAAAATCGAGTGATAAAATAATTTTGCTACATCGCCTTAATGGAAGTTTGGAAAAAAAAACATTTTAAAAAATGAGATGAGACTTAGGATTAAACATTTCAAGTGAAGTGACAGAGACTTCATCCAAATTCTATAATAATAGTGTTGTCGATTGCAAATATAAATATTGTTCAACTAATTTTAATACAATAACGTACTTACCGAGTTTGTCACCGACACCGAAAATTCTTCTCTGAGCCCATTGTTTGTAGAAGTTAAGGTTGTAATTGACAGCTTTCCAACCTATGTTTCCTCCAACAACGTGGGTAACGGTAGCGCTTGTCGTGCCAATCATCATCATCGTCGTCGTCATCAACGCCGTCGCACATACCATTTTCAATTTCATCATTTTTTTTCTTTTTTTCTCAAAGAATTTTTGTTTTTTTGTTTTTTTTTCTTTATTGCTTATTGATGATCTATGTGATCGAAAATATTTGTGTGTTTCAATTGAGATTTCAGTAAAGTTCTTATAGAAATTAGTAAGAGGAGTGATCCTATTTATTGGTGTTGACCACAATGCTTAGCGACGCTTTACATGGTAGTTGTTTGTTTTGATTCTGACTTTGTACATGGTTTTAATTCTAATTATACATTTTATTTATTTTATGAATTAGTTTTGTTAAAACTTTAAAAAGTGTTAATACTAAAATATATTTATTCTTTATTGTTAAAATATTAAGTTAACAGTAATATAATTTTGATTCATGAATATTTTCGTCATTTATAAAAATAATAAATTTTTTGAAAAAATTAACGGAAAGAAGTAAATTGAAAATGTCAGGAAACTTAAGGGGTGTTTAGTTGAGATTTGTTAAGTGAAATGATATTATACTTGAGAAGTATTATTTAACATTATCCTTATATTTTTTCAATTTTGTTAAACGGTGACGTTTTGAGTATTTTTAGAAAATAGATATTATAGCGAGATGTCACGTCACGTATCCGTTGTTTTACATATTCTCGACTAAAAATAGAGTTATATCATTTCAAGTGGACTGATGTTCTTGATTTATACAATTCTGGAGTTTTATTTACATGATCCTTAGGAATTACGTACAATTAAGTAGAATGTGAGTTATAATAATAAAAACTTGTACAATAATGTAATATGTGACAGTTTGGCCGAGTGGTCTAAGGCGCCAGATTTAGGCTCTGGTCCGAAAGGGCGTGGGTTCAAATCCCACAGCTGTCAATTTGTTTATCTTTTTAATCAATATTTGGGTTAATTATTAGGAATTGTAGTGTGATTTCAGCATATTTCTAGTGTCATTATCGGGTGATCGTGTTTACTAAGTAACATTTGTCTGAGTTCAATTTGTTAATAACGAGTTCAAGTTTGACAAGCTCGAATATTATTTTTTAAGATAGGCTTATGAACAGCCTCATTTTATATTTTTATTAATATAATTTTAAAATTTTAATAAATTTTATAATATAATTTGACTAGACGAATTGACTTGGTTCAATTGTTTCAAAGAGACTTGGCTCATTTAATATTTAATAAAATATTATTATTATATATATTTATTTACTTTTAATTTTAATCCAGTATTATGTTAAATTGAGTCGAGTCGAGCCAATCTCTGAGAACGTCTATGATGGTGGTTTGAGCGTCTAATTAGTGCATATTTAACGTTTAATTTATCGAAGTGAAGATATTGCGTTAATCGAAATTTATTTCAAATAAAGCAATGCTACAAAAATTCTCAGAGGCACATAGCAACCAAAATGGGTAGCAAAGTAGCGCACAAAAACCCCAAACTTTGAAACGAACTCGAAGAAGAATTACTAACGTCGTCAGCAGTTTTATTAACGGCTTTATTAGTTTTTTCGGCAGCTCCCTGAACGGTCTTTGTAACGGCGTCATTCGCTGTCTTGTTCGCTTTATCGACGTCGTCGGCGACTCCGGTGGCGTTTAAGGTGGCTTTCCCGGCGTTATCGGCGGTGTCCTTGGCGGCCTGCTCGGCCGAGCTGTCCTCTTCTTCGCCGCCCTCGAGCTCTCTCCTGACGGCAGGAGGAGCGAAGTGGAAGTCAAAGTCAACGGGCCCGGGCTTTCCGGGCCCGAGGACTACCCTGACGTGGAGCTTCTGGCCCAGTTGGCACTGCAACCCGACGAAGTAGTAGTCGCCGGGTTCAGATAGCTCCAGCATTGTCGGGCCAGAGCTCCACGAGCTGATGGGATGTCGTTGGGTGCACTTTTCGTAAGCATCTTTTGTCACCATCATCACGCTACTTGACGGCTCGTAACTGAAAACTGCACGATACGAGGTTTAAGTACACACCACGATAAAATGATGTTTTGCAACACACGAATTTTGGGTATATGCAATATGATTTGATCAATGGCTCTGTGAATATAAACACCATACCCGACGCACTTTGATCAATGCCTTGTCATGTATAATGATAAGATAGTTTTTCTAACACACATATCGAGCATTTACTACTAACGCAATTATGGACTTACCCGATGAACAAATTACACAAGAAATAAGATAAATTGCAAAAACTTGTCATGAACTTTTTTAATTATGCAAAAAGTGAATGTGAACTTTTAATTTTTTTTTGCGAAATATGCATATTTGTCAAAAAATGACGAAAATGCTCTTAAAATTAATTTTTTAAAAATAAAAAAAAATAAATTTTCAACTCAATTTCGTCAGCTTTTCTTTTAACTCCGAACTCGTCTAGATCTGAAGTCTAACACAAGAACATTAATAATGTGAGAGAGGAAAACAACCAACAATTCGAGTTGAAAAAGTATATTTTATTTAATTTAAAGAAATTGATGTCAAGATTATTATCATCATTTTAAACAAATATATACAGTTTGCAAAAAATTGTAAATTTACAATTATCTTTTATAAAAATAAGTCTAGGACAACTTTTTGCAAAATTGAAAAAATTTATGGCATTTTGTTGCAATTTTCAGATACAAAGTTAAGAAGATAAATATTATGAATATGACAAAACATTAATATCTAAATATAACAGGAATCACAAACTCGCTCGCTATGTATACGATATTAAAACAACTCAATCCTTATGAATCACATATTATGGAATATTACAGGTTTAAGTCATTTTCTTATTGTCAAATACAATTTAGATGCAAGTACTGGCCGACGCGATAAATACAATAGAAAACTTACGAAGATTGTCGCCGACGCCAAAAATTCTTCTCCGAGCCCACTCTTCATAGAAGTTAGGCTTGTAATTGACGAGTTTCCAACCAACATTTCCTCCGACAACATGGGTCACCGTAGCGCTCGCCGCACCAATCATCATCATCACCATCAGCGCCATCGATCCCATCATTTCCGATGTCATCATATTATTATTTTTTTCGTACAAAATTATTGTGTTTTTTTCTTCTTATTTGTTTATTGAGGATCTTTGTGATCGATAAGGTTGATGCTTCTCAAATGAGGTTTGAGTAGTGAATATATAGAGACTAAGTTAAAAGAGTGATCCTATTTATCGGTGTTGACCACAATGTATAGTGCCGCTTTACTTGTTCTTTGACCTTTTTTTTTCGTTTTGGTTTTGACTTTATATATGGTTTTAATTTTAATTGTATTTAAAATAAAATAAATAGATTTTCAATTTCTTTTTTTAAACGGTGTCGTTTTTACAATTCCTTTTAAATGGACGTGCTATATAAGAGTGGGCTTTAACAACAGGCCCAGATTGTGTTTTGGGCGGGAGTGGAGAATTTTCCCTCTATCCTTTTATTTTCTCGAGAACCAAACAGTAGCCGGAGAAAATCACAGTCATTTTCTCGATTAAGAGGAAGGAGAATCGCGAACCCGAAGCCACAAGAAACTATGGAACAGCCTCGAGCTCGTTCTGTATGCTCCGAGGAGGAGCTTGATTTGCTCAAACAGGTCGCAGATTCAGCTTATAGAATTGGTAATTTGTTCGTCTTTTGAGTTCGTTTTTTGAGTTCGATTTGTTGTTTTGGTGTTCCCGTTGATTTTTAGTGTTGAATTGATCGCGTCGCAGATTCAGCTGACGGCCGATAAAATTGGACCAGCGTCATGCAATCCTTGAGCGAGGGGCGTCTCCAGGAAGGTATTTTGGTTCGTCTTCACTGTTTCAAATTCAGTTTCAGCTAGATTTCTTGTTTTGATGCTCTCGATTGATTCTTAGTGTTGTATGTGGATTTAGGTAGAGTTGATTCCTGAAAATTGAAAATGATTTGCTTACTTTTGTTCCGATCTGTGACTGAATTGCAGATAATTGTTCTCTGCTTCTTTGCACATCTTATTGATTGCTTAAAAACTGTTAATGTTCTTAATTATGCCATTGAGGTTATGGTGGCTTACGCTTCTTTTGTTGTTACTATCCTTTGCAGTCTTAGAAATAGGTTGAATTCGGTGCAGATATTTGTGTATGTATATATCCATATCCAACCCTACACTACTAAATAAGCTTGGGTCCTACGATCATCCGAGTCCATTTACATATATTTAGGGATGTGAATGGGTTAGTTTCAGTGCGGATAATGAACCATCCATAGCCAACCCGGCTTGGGCTTGGAAGCCTGGGTGATCCATTTATCTGAATCCATTTGCATCACCACTTAGAAATGTGTTTTTTTTTCATTGTATATGATATGCTGAAAACATTATATGCCTACGGTTGATGTTCGGGCAATGTTGCTTTGATAGTGTCAGCAAGGAAATAAGGTCATGATTAAGTATCAATCTTCTACCCGAATTTTGATTGTAGTTTTCACCTTTCTGACGAACTCATTTACAAGCTTGTACCGTGTTCTGAATGATCATTTTTGTTTTTGATTCTTATACTAGACATATGGGCATGGGGTAGTTTTTGGATCGCAACTCGGTTGAGGCTTTCTAATAAGAGCCTCCTAAATGCCATTAGGATGTCATGTCTAGTTTGTCACTGGTGTTTAAGAAGCACATAAGCATATTATTGAAATCATGCTGTGTTATTCCGCATCAGCATAGATTATCCATATGTTTCTCGATGCTGATTAGTTATATTCTGTTGACTTTTGTAGTAATGTTTCACGGATGTTGACTTTGGATCAATACATTCACTGGGTTAATCTGATAAGTATGCAAATCCTATATTGTGCTTCAAATGACGATCATCTCTTTTTCAATCCCTGCATTAGAAATCTAGGTATGGAATATTTATTGGATTGCAGCTCAGTCCAAGTTTTTTTTATAAGAGCTTCATAAGTTTCATTACTATAATAAACATTTATTAGCATGTGACAGTTTGGCCGAGTGGTCTAAGGCGTCAGATTTAGGCTCTGGTCCGAAAGGGCATGGGTTCAAATCCCACAGCTGTCATTTCTGTTTTAATTCTTATATAAGACGTCTGGTTATAGGGTAGTATCTGGATCACAATTCTGTCGAGGCTTTCTAATAAGAGTCATTGAGTTAATCTGACAAGTCATATACTATGCTTATCATTTTTGTTTTTGATCCCTACAGTAGAAATCTCGGTATGGAATAGTTTCTTTAGAAGAGTCTCGTAACTTTCATTACCATAATAAACATCTATCAGCATGGGACAGTTTGGCCGAGTGGTCTAAGGCGCCAGATTTAGGCTCTGGTCCGAAAGGGCGTGGGTTCAAATCCCACTGCTGTCATTTTTCACTTCTTTTAATCTTATTACATTGATTTAACCCCTTTTCTTGTCTCAGATTGGTACATTTACACCTTTATTGTCTCTTCAAACATTATAATGTTTACTTTGGATAGTTATGAACTTTTGCTTATTTTGGTAGTAATGTTTCATGGTCTATGACTGTTTATGGGATAGTTTTTGGATTGCAGCTCAATCGAGGTTTTCTGATAAGAGCTTCTTAAATGTCATCACTGTCCATTAACAAGTAACATAACTAACTTGCATTGATTATCATTGTGACAGTTTAGCCGAGTGGTCTAAGGCACCAGATTTAGGCTCTGGTCCGAAACTGTCATATGGTACATGATATTATCATGTTTCTGAGTCTGGTTTTTTATGATGCACAACGGCTCAGTTGAGATTTTCCTGTAAGAGGCTGGTAACTGTCATTACTATCTATTGAACACTCTTATTATTTATTATAATTGTACAATTCAATAGCCTGAGACAGTTTGGCCGAGTGGTCTAAGGCTCCTGATTTAGGCTCTGGTCCGTAAGGGCGTGGGTTCAAATACCACAGCTTTCAAAGAAATTTCCTTCACTTTTTCCAGTCTCATTGATGAAAATTCATTTGTTTACTTCTGATGGTTATGAACTTATTAGAGTGAAAAGTAATTTCTGACTTTCGAGTTATGGATTGCTGTAGGGTCTTCTAGAGACTAATCAAAATAAATCGAATTAATTGGGAATTATAGAGGACTAATCAGAGGAGTCAGAGATTTTGACAACATTGGTTTCCAGTAATTTCTGAGTTTGGAGTTATGATATGTTATGTTATCATATGTTTCTTGATGCAGCTTAAGGAATCACATTAAATTTGTTGTCTAGTGAAAACTGAATCCATGTAACTATGAAATAAGCTTCCCCTAACCTTACCATGTTGTCACTGATGGTCTGTGACCTACAAGGATGTTTGGTTGACTTGTGCTGTAATGTTTTAAGGTCTTTGACTTTGGTGTCATTGTAAAATTGTTCTCATGTGCGACATATTTTTCTCAACAGAGAGTGAAGAAGTTTTTGCCATAAAATGAGGACCAGCCAAGAAAGGCATGATTGTGTTGGGAAATGCATGGGTAAGAAACTTGTGGCACTAACTTTCTCATTCATTCTTGGAAAAATAGGGATGTCAATGGTGGCTAACTGTTCTTTTGTTGTCACTATCCCTTAGAAATAGGTTGAAAATTGGTTGAATTTGGAGTGGATATCTGTATATGTATATCCATATCCAAACATACACTGCTCAATAAACTTGGACACTCCAACCGTCCGAGTCAGTTTACATATATTTAGGGACGTAAATGGGTTAGTTTCAGTGCGGATAATGAAATATGCACAGCCAACCCGACTTCGGTTTGGAAACCCGGGCTATCCAATCATCTGAATCCACTTACCTCACCACTTAGAAATATGTATTTTCATTGTACACAATATTTGCCTCCTGATGATGCTTGGAAATTGTGATGCAAATGCTGCTTTGATTCTTATATTAGACATCTGGGTATGGGTTAGTTTTTGGATCACAATTCGGTCGAGGCTTTCTAATACGAGCCTCCCAAGTGTTATAAGATGCACATAAGCATATGCATGAAATAACTCTGTGCTATTATGCATCGGCATTGATTATTCATATGTTTCTCAATGCTGATAAGGAATTGCGTTGAATTCAGGGGTATATTTTGTTGACTTTTATAGTAATGTTTCATGGATGTTGACTTTGGATCAATACCTTTGTCGTGCAATAAAAGAGGGACGAGTCATTGTGTTAATCTGACAAGTATACAAGTGACATACTATGCTTCAAATGATCATTTTTGTTTTTGATCCCTACATTAGAAATCTCGGTATGGAATAGTTCTTTTAGAAGAGCTTCATAACTGTAATGACCACAATAAATATGTATTGGCATGTGACAGTTTGGCCGAGTGGTCTAAGGCGCCAGATTTAGGCTCTGGTCCGAAAGGGCGTGGGTTCAAATCCCACAGCTGTCATTTTTCACTTCTTCTCAATTATTGAGGCTTTCAGATAAGAGCTTGTTAAATCTCATTACTGTCTTTTAACAAGATAAATAGTTTGTATAAACCATCATTGTGACAGTTTGGCCGAGTGGTCTAAGGCGCCAGATTTAGGCTCTGGTCCGAAAGGGCGTGGGTTCAAATCCCACAGCTGTCATATATTACATAATATTTTTGAGTTTTTGAGTCTCATTTATTGTTTCATTGTATCTAACATATAGAAGTCCTTCAGTTGTAGTTTCATCTTGTATCATACAAGTTTGCAACCCTGTTTTCATGTGTCTGAGACTATCATATGTTTTTTATGCTAAGAGTTACATACTATTTTTTGGTGTTCTGCAATTAAAAATACAAAGTCTATCCATGTAAGCTTCCCCTAAGTTTATCATGTTGTCACCCTCTTATATAACCTACACGAGGAATGAGCCACTAGTTACTTTTGCAAGTGTACAAGTCCTATACTATACTGTGATATGGTGTAGTTTTTGGATTGAGGCTCAATTGAGGCTTTCTGATAAGAGGCTCCATTAAATTTATTGTTGTGCATAATGGTGTCAGGGAGTTAAGATTAATTATTCAATGTATGAACCAATTTATTTTAAATAAATATTTATTCGAAAAAACTACTGTCTATATTCAATAATATTACGAAATATAAGATATCATATGTCATTATCGTATGCTGAACAATAAGATATCATATTTGTAAAAACCTGTAACTTGTGATAGTTTGGCCGAGTGGTCTAAGGTGGCAGATTTAGGCCCCGGAAAGGGCGTGGGTTCAAACCTTCAGGAAGGTAATTTGGTTCTTCTTAGTTTCCTTACGAGTCTTGTGTGGATTTAGGTAGAATTAATTTATGAAAACTGTAAATGATTTGCTTACTTTTGATGTTCTTAATTATGCCATTGAGGTCATGGTGGCTTACTATTCTTTTGTTGTCACTATCCTTTGCAGTCTCATATATAGGTTGAAAATTGGTTGAATTTGGTGTGGATACTGGGATTTTGTAGTAATGTTCATGGGTATTGACTTTGGATCAAAACCTTTCTTGTGCAATAAAGGAGGGACGATTCATTGGGTTAATCTGACAAGCATACAAGTCATATACTATGCTTCAAACGACCATTTTTGTTTTTGATCCCCACAGTAGAAATCTCGGCACGGAATAGTTTATTTAGAAGATCCTCATAAGTTTGATTACTATAACATATATCAGTGTGTGAGTTTGTATTGTACAAGCCTATGATGTGTTTCAAAATGAATATTTTGTTTCTGATTCATGTATTAGACATCTAGGTATATGGTAGTTCTTGGATCACAGTTCGGTTGTGGCTTTCTTATAAGATCCTCCTAAATGTCATTAGGATATCGCGTGAAGTTTGTTGCTGGTTTTTTAAGATGCACAAATGATCATTTTTGTAGCTGATCCTTACATTAGACGTCTGGTTATAGGGTAGTTTTTACGATTGCGGCTCAGTTGAGGTTTTCTGATGAGAGGCTTCTAACTGTCACTACCATCTATTGAACAGTATTATGATATATTATATTTGTACAAATCTGTCACATGAGACAGTTTGGCCGAGTGATCTATGGCAGCTGTCATGTATTTCTTTCTTCACTTCTTACAGTCTCATTGTTAAAAATTCATATGTTTGATTCTGATGGTTATGAATTTATCAGAGTGAAAAGTAATTTCTGACTTGAATTATGGATTGCTGTGCTATCATGCATTTATTTCATTTTTATATATTCGTTCTTATTGTCTCCTCTCTATCTTTGCTTCGGATAGTTATGAACTTACCTACTCGGAAAATAAATCAGATTAAAGAATTAATCGAGAATTATAGAGGATTAATTGAATAAGTCAGAGATCTATACAACATTGGTTTCCAGTAATTTCAGAATTTGGAGTTATGAGCTGTTATTTTATCGTGTATTTCTTGATGCTGCTTAAAGAATCACATTAGATTTTGGAGTGTATCGTGAAAAACTCAATCCATGTAATTAAGCTTCCCCTAACCTTACCTTACCTTACTTTACCATGTTGTTGTCACTGATGGTGTGTAACCTACAAGGATGTATGGTTGACTTGTTCTGTAATGTTTTAAGGTCTTTGACTTTGGTGTCATTGTAGATTCGTTCTCATGTGTGATATTTTTTCTCAACAGAAATTGAAGAAGTTTTTGCTATGGGAAACGAGGACCGGCCAAGAAGGCATGATTGCGTTGACAAAAACATGGGTAATAAACTTTTGTTGCATTCACTTATCATATTGCTTTAACAAAGTGGATCCTTATAGTGAAACAATTTACCTCTACTTTTCCCTTTCTACATGCTCTTCATCCATTCACAGTCAAATAGGGATGTGAATGGGTTTGTTTCAGTGTGGATCTACTTATAGTGCTGCAGTCACCTATACTTTGTAGTATGGAATAGTTTTTTTCAGAAGAGGCTCATAAGTTTTGTACTGTAATGAACATGTATTAACATGTGACAGTTTGGCCGAGTGGTCTAAGGCGCCAGATTTAGGCTCTGGTCCGAAAGGGCGTGGGTTCAAATCCCACAGCTGTCATATTTCATTCTTTTTTAGTTCAGTTCTCATCCTATCCAAATACGAGCCATAACTCGACCCTCATACTTTTACCATGTTTTTACTTTTCATCCCACTTCGAGTCTCACAAGCTTACATATTTTCCCTTATCTTCTCCCCCCTCTTTAGGCATGCAAGTATCTTTACTTCGGATAGTTATAAACTTAACTAGCTGTAAAAAAACATCAGGCGCTAGCCGGTCGGAGAGGAGCCTTCTAGGGACTAATCAAACAGTAATTAAAAAATAAATCGGATTAAAGAATTAATTATAGAAGACTAATTGAAGATTAATTAGACAGGCAAGGGATTTTTTTAATGTTGGTTTCCAATAATTTCTGAGTTTGGAGTTATGAGCTGTGATGTTGTCATATGTTTATTGATGCTGCTTAAAGAATCACATTACATTTATTTAATTCGAGAACCCTGGTTCTCTCCATCCTCTGGCTTATTTATAAGACTAAACTACAAATATGACATCTCCTACCTAAACTCCTCATCCTGTTCTTATGATAATAAAGACACAAGGAAAGTATCAAAAATATAAAATATGAAAAGGGAAATATAGATAATCTTTTCTCTCATTGCCTGCCCTTGAGTCAACAGTGTGTAACAGAAAACTGAATCTGTGTTGGCATGTAACTAGGTAATAAGCTTCTCCTAACCTTACCATGTTGTTGTCACTGATGGTCTGTGACCTACAGGGATGTTTGGTTGACTTGTGCTCTAATGTTTTAAGGTCTTTGACTATGCCCCTACTTTTTCCTTTCTACTTGCTCCCCATTCATTCATGATCATCCAAATTTACTTTGGATAGTTATGAACTCTGCTTATGTTTGTAGTAATGTTTCATGGTCTTTGACTGGTTATGGGATAGTTTTTGGATTGCAGCTCAATTGAGGCTTTCAGATTAGAGCTTCTTAAATGTCATTACTGTATATAGCTAGTTTGTATTAACTATCAGTGTGACAGTTTGGCCGAGTGGTCTAAGGCGCCAGATTTAGGCTCTGGTCCGAAAGGGCGTGGGTTCAAATCCCACAGCTGTCAGAGAGTGAAGAAGTTTTTATCCTGAAACGAGGACCAGCCAAGAGGGATTCACAGTGTTGGCAAAGGCATGGGTAAGAAATTTTTGTTGCACTAACTTATCTTTGTGTTTTAACAAAGTGAATCCTTATAGGGAAACATTTTGTCTCTACTTTTTTGCGCTAGCCCGTCGTAGAGGATTTTTTAGAGGCTAATCGGAGAATAGTCATGGATTAATTCATTAATTGAGAATTATAGTGTATTAACCGGAGACTAGTTAGACGAGTTGATAAATTTTATAACTTTGCTTTTCTTCCTTTATGCTTGCTCCTCATTCAGTCATTCATTCATGGCAAAATACAATAGGGATGTCAAGGGAACGGGTACGCCCTGAGTTTCGCACTTCCCGGCCGATGGATGGCAACATGTTTTACGAAAGATCTCTTACTTGTCTAATTAATTTTCGATTAGTCATGCAATCTGATTAACACCTAATTAATCTCTAGAAAACTCTTTTCGCCTAATTTTTAGAACACTTCAAGATAAGTTTGAAACATATTTGGTAATCTATGCTCCCTGCTATGTCGAATCAGAGATGTTGGATCCCTATCGAGTTGTAGGGTATTTTGCATCTCTACCATCTACTTATTGACAACATAGCATGTTTACGACGAATTTAGTATTCCTGTCTCTACTTTGATATATCAGAAATATCAAGATTAAAGATTTTTATCATTTCTAATTTAACACTATCTCCTGAACTAGAAAACAAAAATATTTGCCTTTACGAGTATGAGAAAACTTTATTTCTATAACATCTCCCAAAATAAATATTATGAGAATATTTTAACGATTATAATAGATATATTTTAATAAAATATTTTTATTAAATATAGGATGAGGGATGGCTTTTTCAACCCTATAAGTATATGGAAATTTCTCTCTTGTTCATTAAATTTCTGCCCAGTCCCAACTTTTATAAATTTCCTTGATTCTGTCCCATCCCGATTGTTGGCGTGTACTCATTTTAGGAATGACATTATTCTCGTCTCTAACGTGGACTTGATGTCCGCTCCATTTGTAGCGAACACATGAAGGGATTTTCCACATTCGGGCAGGGACGAAGTGAGGATCCCCGACCTGATACATTGAAAAATATTTTTTTTAAATAAATAACTTTTAAATGTATATTTATTGAGAAAGTAATAATTTTAGTAAAATTATATTTTATAATACATTTAATCAAAATAGTAATTTTTAATACAAATTTGCCTCGTCTGATAAGGTAGGAACTGGATTGTCAAATCCGCCTTAAACCCGTTCTATTTCTATCCTAACTTGTTTCTCGAAACATGATCAAAGCATATTAAAATATCATTTCAAATCTAATATTTCGTACGTAGCGTGGCTTCATAAGATTGTGTTGATGGAAATGGTCAACTAGATTCAACAGCAAAGTCAATACGGATAACATTTGACATTTTTGGATTCTAATGACCACTTGCATCGTCAACAGTGAACCTCACGTCCAGTCCAAATTTATAGAAGTTTTTAATTTTATTTCTAAACTACTTTCTGGTTAGCCGGCCGCATTATGATTTTTTTTTTCTAATTTCAAAGTCGGCTTATAAAATAAACCACTTGTGTATAATTTATACTGTTGTCCTTTTAAATAATAAAACCTCAGTTTGGTTCGGTATAAAAGTGACCCCAAATCAACTTGAAAAATAACTGAACTGAATGGAACTCATTTGGTTCAATTTAAAATTGAGGTGAACTGAACCCTATCGGGAGTTCAGTTTCGTTTATAAAATAAGAAATGAGAAAATTGAACCAAATAAAAAACTGATTAGTTTAGACACATAAAATATTTTAAATCATCGTTATTTATTATTGGGCCTAAAAATATTGATCCAACAAAAAAACAAGTTATATAATAAGTCAATACCGGCACAAAAATATAAAAATATCATGAAAACTGGTTCAAAGAAAATCCAATAAAAACCATTAACTTAAATAATAACTCAAAACGGTTTAAAATATGAGAATCTTATGAAATTCAGTTCATAGATAGCCTAATCGAATAAAAAACGAACATGTTAAAAACCAAGCCGAAATATATATCATTTCGATTTTGATTTTTGCTTTTTAAGAAGTAAATTGATTGGTTCGGTTTAAAATCGAACCAACTCAAGCTGAAATGTGAACAACCCTAAAACGTAATTAGTCTGGTGTTTAAGTTAAACTAACGGATTAATATAAACGACGTCGTATTATATTTTTGATAAACAGAAGTAGACTAAGAGTTAGCTTAGCGGTTATGCTACTATCGCAAAATAAAATAAAATAAAATATGTTAAATTAAAAAAAGAAAGCTTTTTAATTAAATAATATTATACAGAAGACGCAGATAGCGGGAATGAATTTACTATACTCCACTTCTCTAGAAAACGGTTTCTTTCAACGGCCACACCTTTTCTCTTTCCTCCCATTTTCCCAGGAAACAAACACAACGCTTATTCCCCATCTATTCCTTTCCGAATCCTCCTCGGACTCTCCGTCTCCTCCAAACCGTCGCTGTTTCACTTTCTTACATCTCATGTGATTATCTATTACTCTTCTTTATTCTGATTCTGTTTTTTTTCCATATAATTTTTATAATTCGCCATGTTTTGTTCATTGATCCCATCAGATTGGAGCTCCGTTCCCAAAATCAATTTCTGGGACAAGGATTTGATTCTCATTCAGGTTTGGGTTTTGAATTCCTGTTGTAGTTCTTGTTTTTGGGTCATCATATAAATTCTATCAGTAGATTATGATTTCTTGATTGTTTGTAGGATTTGTGGAGAAAATTTTTGAGGTACCCAGATTGAGGTACAACAAGATCATTTTTATCCTGTTGTTGCTGGAATGGATCAGTTCCGGCACGTCGGGGAGGCTCTGGGGAGCCTCAGGGCTCTCATGGTGATGAGAGACGATATACCGATAAACCAGAGGCAGTGCTGCCTCTTGCTCGAGATGTTCTCGCTCGCGTTCGACCTGATCTCGGAGGGGATCAGGTCGAACCTGAAACTCGAGGAGAAGAGCATAAAGTGGAAAGCTTTGGAGGACCCGTTGAGGGAGATCTGTAGGGTGTTCCGAGAAGGAGAGTCCTACGTGAGGCGGTGCACGGACGGGAAGGACTGGTGGGGGAAGGCGGTGACTTATCACCAGAACAAGGACTGCGTCGAGTTTCATGTTCATGACTTGTTGTGTTATTTCCCGACCGTGGTGGAGGCGATCGAGACTGCTGGGGAGATCTCGGGCCTGGATGATGGTGAGATGGAGAGGAAGCGGGTTCTGCTGAGGAAGAAGTACGATAGGGAGTGGAACGACCCGAGGCTGTTCGGTTTATATTTTGGGAGAGAGTATTTGGTGACGAGGGAGGTGTGCTACAGGCTGGAGGGCGCCTGGAGGGAGGATCGCTGGCTCCTCGTGGAAGCGCTGAGGGAAATGAAGAACCCTGAGATTCTTTCGAGGAACCAGTGCAGGCTCGCAGACATTCTGATCAAAAAGCTGAATCAGAACCAGAACCAGAACCAGAGCGGGTCGTCAGGGTTTAAGCTTCCTCCAAGCTCGGTATTGCTGGGGTCGAAGGACTACGCTGTGAGGCGGAGACTGGGAAAAGGGAATCAGTACAAGGAGATCAGTTGGTTGGGCGAGCAATTCGCCCTGAGGCAGTTCCACGGGGAGGCCGAGCCTCTGACTGGCGAGATCCGCGCCCTCCTGTCCCTCTCCCACCCGAACATCCTGCAGTGCCTCGTCGGGTTCCACGACGAGGACAGGAGCGAGTTCTACCTAGTCATGGAGCTGATGAACAAGAACGTCTACAACCACATGAAGGAGCACTGCGGCGCGAGGAGGCAGCTCCTGTTCTCCATCCCCGTCGTGGTCGATATCCTGCTCCAGATCGCCAGGGGGATGGAGTACCTCCACGCCCGAGAAATCTACCACGGGGATCTAAACCCTTCCACCGTGCTGCTGAAACCCCGCTACCTCACCGAGGGATACTTCCACGCGAAGGTAGCGAGTTTCGGCCTGCGGGAGCTAAACCCTCCGGAAGACGACGGGGCGAGCCAGAGCAGCAACGTCTGGCTCGCCCCCGAAGTCCTGGAGGAGAAAGAACAAAAGGAAAGCAAGAACAAAACTAATTTGAGATACTCCGAGAAGGCTGACGTGTACAGCTTCGGGATGCTCGCGTTCGACCTCCTCACCGGGAAGATCCCGTTCGAGGACGGGTACCTCCCCGGCGACAAGTCGTGCAAGAACATCAGGGCCGGGGGGAGGCCCCTATTTCCCTTCACGACGCCCAAGTACCTCGTGAACCTAACCAAAAAATGCTGGCATTATGACCCGACCCAGCGCCCGAGCTTCTCCTCAATCTGCAGGATCCTGCGCTACACGAAAAGATTCATCGCGATGAACCCTCAGTCCGAAAACGGGCAGCCGCAGCTCCAAGTGCCGCCAGTCGAGTACCTTGATTTGGAAGCGGGTTTTCTGAAGAAGGGCTTTGGGGATTTGAGGTCAGTGAATCAAGTGCCGTTTCAGATGTTTTCGTATAGGGTATTGGAGAGAGCGAGGAATGGCGTGAGCGAGAATGATCGGGCGGAGGTGGAGAATGGGAATGAGGATCCGACGGTTGAGGATAGCGATCTGAGATCGGTTTGTTCGGAGATTGAGGACAGGAGGATCTTTGCTGCCGGTGATACGAGGTCGGTGTGGTCTGAGGTGCCTGATAGCAGAGGTTTGTCGCTGGCCGGAGTTAAGGATTTGAGCATCAGGGACAAATCAGGTTAGTTCTTTACCTTAAAAATTCCAATTAGCCAACAATATTTGCTTATAAAGTTATGCAAGTAGTGTATATTTGTTACTTGTTCTTTGTTTTGCATTTGTCTACCAAAGTTTGTTAAAATAGATGTAAAATACCATTTATTCGATCAGTTCATGTGATCCAATGTTTTAAAAAAGTTAGGTGTTAGTCGAGCAGATAGGAGATCTAGGGACTAATTTGAATTAATCGGAGATTAGGTTCTACTCAGACTAGTTGGAAATTTTTAAACACTGACGTGACCACCCATTTTTCCTTTTTAACTCAAACAAAATGTAGGGGTGACAATATGGTGGGTTTGGGGCAGGTTTAGTGATCTCCGACAGGTTTGAAGAATTTTTGTCTCTCTCTATAATCAGGTGGATAGGAGATTTGGGGACTAATTGGAATTAATCGAAGTAATTCAACTAGTTGAAATTTTTTAGAACATTGACATGATCACCCATTTTCCCAAAACGTTGGTTCCGCCTGAACTCAAGCAAAATTCATGGATAATAATATGGTGGGTTCGGGCAGGTTCAGTGACGAGTTCGGGATAAATTTAGTGATATTTGTTCTTTACCCCTATCAGGTCGAGAACAACAGGTCCTCTGACGACAAATTTTGTCATTCCTAATAAAAAAATTATAAAAAATGGAACATTCTGAGGTATTTTCATTTTTTTTTCACTTCGTTTTTATTGGTGTCATTAACAATATTGCCAAAATGGACCGTTGACAGAGGTTTTTTGGCAAAATAAATGTAATTCATAGATACATAACAAAATTGTTCTGATGATCAAAACTTCTTGGAGAAAATGACAGAGATTCTGGAATTGTTAACTTCATCGGAGAGCTCCGATGCTACGAGCAAGAAGACACACTTAACCTCTGTTCTTCCCGAAATCCCCGAAACCAAGTCATCCTCGCCTCAAAGCCCCTCGAAGCAATGCAGGTCTCCGAAGACCAAAGCGCTACAATCAAAAGACTCGAGTTCAGTCTCCTCGGTGTCCCCGAGGAAGAAGAGCTCGACCGATAGGCTCACGAGGTCGAGCAGTGATATGATACCTAGGACGTCTCACTCCGAGCCTCCGAGGAGGAAAGGACTGTCATTGTCAGCCTCGTCGAGCTCTCTTGACAAGAGCGCCTTGGCGACCTTAAAGGAGCGAAGGGCTCGCCCCGAGCCCCCGACGAAGACGAAGAGGATGTTGTCGTTGAAGATGACTAAGAATGTCAAGGTCAGACAAGGGCAAGGTTAGTTTGTTTTTGTTTATATTTTAATTTTGTTCAAAAATAGTCTTGAGTATTTTTTTATCACCTTCTAAATTAGATTAAGGTTACATGTTTTTCCTGTTTTGTCCTAAAAATGTTCTTCCTATTTTTGATCGAAAATAGTGTTAAGTTTGTTTACATTTTTATTATGTTCATGTTAAAAGTCTCCTACTTATTCGATTAGTTCTTGATTAATCATTTAATTTTATTAATTTTCCGATTCATCTTCGATTAGTTTCTAGAATGCTCTCTCTACCCGACCAGCGCCTACTGTTTTTACAACACTAGTTCTGAATACTTTATTACGTGTTTTTTGTCTTTCCATGTTTGTTTATTGTGTTCTTCATATTAGCTACAATATCTAGTGTATTTCCTCGATGATGCCCCAAAACGATAGGATCAAAAGTCGATGGATCTACCCGAATCCTGACTAGGACTTCTTAGGGATGACAAATATATGGATGTTCCCGATTTGAAGTGACAGGGAACAAGATCACTAAATCTGCACAGAACTCCCCGATCCAACAGGATAGGAGACATAAATCACTGAACCGTCCCATTGCCATCCCCAACCTATGGGGACTAATATGATAATAATTGAGAATGAAACTGAGATTTTTAAGAACTGATTAGACTAAAACATTGTAGAAGATGTAATGATTTGAATTTGATGAACATGACTTGTCTATGAAGCAACCACATATCTAATCCCCGGTGATGCCCTAAACCCGTAATAGGATCAAAAGTCGTTGGATCGATCCAATTCTTGATTATGTATGAACTATTCACTTTGTATGCAAAAATTTCATTTTAATGTAGGATTAGATTTAGTATTGTAGAAAAATGTCAGGCGTATGTCCCTGTACAGACTAATCGATAATTAATCAGACTAATCGGGAATTTTAGAACTCTTAATAGATTTAGACCATTGTGGAAGATGTGAAGATTAGAATTTTAAATATAAATAGAAATTGTTTGTGCTAACATATTTTTATTACATGTTATTATATACAGATTCCTCAAAATCGTCGTCATGGAACCCATGTGGTCGCAGTGTTAATAAAACTGGGAGAGACACAAAGTTGAACAAAGTTGCTTCTCCGAAGAAACGAGCAGTGTCTGGTTCTTCTGCCACATCCCAACCAGCAGAAACATCCTAAAAATATATATGCCAACAATTTTCCAGATTTTTTAAAACTGTTTTTGACATGTTATAAATATTGGGTTTTCGTTTGTTCGTAGGGAGTTTTCATAGGTTTTCTCTTGCCATTTTTGTAGATGGATTTTACATTTCTTTTGATGATCCAATTTATATCGACTTGAAAAGTTGAAATAGTTCGTTCCCATCTTAAGTTAGAAATGTAAACGAGTCGAATTAAGTTTTTATTTTTGTCCGTGTTTGATTTCGCTCGGAAAGAAATGTTCAAATTCGAATTCGGTTTGTACGTTTTCATGATAAATATTCATTAAAAATCACATTTTATTATCATAAAAAATAAATAAATTAAATATACATGAGAATCGTGACTCATTCATTAAATAAACTGACTTTGAGTCAAAATTCGGTCGAACTTGAACTGAATACTTAGCTAGTCGAATTTGGGCTTTTCACTAAAGGCTTATAACTCATTTACATATAAAAATGCAAAAATATTTTTATCAACAACTTTATATATATAATCGCAATTGAACATATAACAAAAAAAAATACTCAATCTATTTATTTTGGCTTCGTAACAGTATATACATTTAAGTTCGAGTTCAACTCGAAAATAAATAAATATTTAAATTCAAATTCGACACATGATCCAATATTTTTCCTAGTGAATATCGTTATAAATACATTTAAATATTTAATTAAAAAATATTCAAATAATTAAAACTGAAAAGAATTTTATAAGGTTGAAAATCACCATCATCCCGTAGGTTAAAAGTCTCTCTTCTGTATTCCTCTTATAAAAATCTCCCGCGAGTCTCGGAGGAGTCCAAATTTTCTTGGGAAAAAAGAATCTCAGAAATTTTCTCACTAACCAACCATGGTTTTCAGAAGCGAAGGACACCCAACCCTAGGCTATCTCACGCGCAATGACACGGAGGTGAAACTCCCGAGAATGTTGAGAATATAAAATCTCACGTTGAAAGTATATAAGTTTAAAGAGTCCTATATAAAGGAAATGGTAAAACCTAACTATTAGCTTGACCTTTTAATTATGAAGCCCGACCCGTTGATACGTGCAACCTAGTTTTACTTGTTACCAAAGAGGATCGATTTGGGCCTGTGTTGGTGGGCCTCACCTCTCCCGTAGCCCCGGCTCATATGTAAACCCGATATTGTGGTCCGCGTAAATAGCCCACGTGACCCAACTCTTAGCTTGAGCTTGTGGAGCCCGACCCGATATATGCAACCCAGTTTTACAACGAAGGTGAAAAACAAGACTCCGGCGGCGGTTCAGATCACCGCCGAGCAGATCCTCCGGGAAGCTAGGGATCGCCAGGAGGCCGAGATCAGACCTCCGAAGCAGAAGATCACTGATCGGTCGGGGCTCGAGGTCTATCGATTGGGGAAGAGGAAGGAGTTAGAGGATCCGATTCGCCGAGTTCAACGGAACATCAGCATCTGGATCAACTACGCGCTGTGGGAGGAGTCTCAGCATCTGGATCAAGTACATTCACATGGAGGAGATGCTCGGGAACGTGGCGGGCGCGAGGGATCTTCGAGAGATTCTGAAACTTTGTTGAGTTTGCCTCTAATTCAGAACACAATTATTGAATTGCCTAACTTTTTTGCTCTTATTTTTTTCTTTCCTACACCAATCTGAGTTATAACATAAGGTAATTTAATTTCACTTTCGATATTATAATTTAGTGAAAGGATAATATGTACAAGTACCTTCATCACGGGAACAGTCCCATACCTGTATTGAAGACAAATGATGCATCAGAAATGCGTAAAAGAGATGTTACCGACAACTTAAAAGTGTTAATTAATTGTTATGTATGAATATTACATTAATTGGGTCTAATTTGACAAAACTATAAAACTGGGTCAGAGAACCGAATCCTCAATCTCAAAATTAGTCATTCAATCAAGAACCGAAACCAAAACCAGATCGTTTCTCACCTATTGGGTCTCTAAAATAAAAAAAAACGTCTAATGTGATACAGCTCTGTATCAACATCACCATCAGGGTGGTGCAGCGCGACTATTTCACCGTCAAGAAGCTCCTCGACGCAGGCGAGCGCCTGACGGCGCGTGCGAGGACATCGCTCCATGACTGCCTCGAACTGATCGACATGTTGGGGGTATATAACAACGTGGAACAATTCTCTAGCAAAAGTAATCAAGAGAAATAAAGAACAATCACACAAGAACACAAGGATTTACGTGGTTCGGCAAATTGCCTACGTCCACGGTCACACTACTCTCTTATTATTGCTCTCAACTCATGAATGATTATGGGATTACAAGTACATGTATTTATAGTGCAAGACTAAGGGGAATTAAGAAAGACCTAAAATTCCTAATTCCTTGCACATTAGGAATTCTTTTCTAATTCATTATCCTAATGCAATTAGGAAATTGTGGCTTCCCTAAATAAATAGGAAAGTCTCCACAAACCCAACAATCTCCCACTTGGAGACTGTCTTTACCCTCAATCATGTATCTCCAGTAACACGCCCAACGATCTCCGCAATAAGCTCTAGAGTTAGTGTGACGCCTTCTCTTCACTAACAGTGAAGGCCGGCTGAAGCTATACATAGCTTCAGCTTCTCGGTTGTAACCACCTTGGTCAACATATCTGCAGGATTCTTTGACCCAAGGACTTTCTTTAAGGACAAAGTGCCATCATTCATCAACCCCCTGATGAAGTGATATCTTAACTGAATATGCTTCGTCCTAGCATGAAACACGGGATTATTGGCAAGGTGAATAGCGCTCTGACTGTCACTATACAAAGAACTGTCCGATTGTTTCTTGCCTAACTCCTCAAGAAAACTTTTCAACCAAATCATTTCCTTCTCAGCTTCTGAAATAGCCATGTACTCTGCTTCTGTGGTTGAAAGAGTAACACTCTTCTGGAGTCGTGACATCCAGCTAACTGCTGTGCCACCCAAAGTGAAGATGTACCCTGTAGTACTCTTCCTTGTATCCAGGCATCCACCTAAGTCTGCATCAGAAAACCCTTCTAGGATCACGTACTTCTTCTTGAAGTGTAGTGCAACCTTTGAAGTCCCCTTCAAGTAGCGAAACAACCACTTGACCGCTTCCCAATGCTCTCTTCCTGGATTAGACATAAATCTACTAACAACTCCCACTGCATGCGCAATGTCTGGTCTTGTGCATACCATCGCATACATCAAACTGCCTACTGCCGATGCATAAGGGACTTTAGTCATTTCTTCCATGTCCTTATCCGTCTTAGGTGATTGCTCTCGAGTGAGTTTGAAGTGACTTCCCAGCGGTATACTCCTAACCTTGGCATCTTGGAGACTGAACTTGTTCAAAATCTTCCCAATATACTTCTCTTGGGATAACTTCAAACTACCATCATATCGATCCCTGCTAATGCTCATACCGAGTATCTGCCTTGCTTCACCTAAGTCTTTCATCTCAAACTCTTCAGACATCTGTCTTTTCAACTTTTGATTTCCACCATGTTAGAGCCTGCAATCAACATGTCATCAACATACAACAATAATATGATGTAGGATCCCTTGAAGTGCTTGACATAGCAACAATGGTCCATGACACATCTTGTGTATCCACTCCTCATCATAAAATCGTCAAATTTCAAGTACCACTGTCTTGGTGCTTGCTTTAGACCATACAAGCTTTTACCCAGCTTGCAAACTAGATCTTCCTTTCCAACTATCCGGAAACCCTCTGGCTGTACCATGTAAATGTCTTCCTCAAGATCGCCATGTAAGAACGCAGTTTTGACGTCTAACTGCTCTAGATGAAGATTCTCTGCAGCCACGATACCCAACACAAGTCTGATAGTAGTCATCTTGACTACTGGAGAGAATATCTCGTTGTAATCAATGCCTTTTTTCTGCTGAAAACCCTTGACCACTAACCTTGCCTTGTATCTTTTGCTGCCATCATGTTCTTCCTTGACCCTGAACACTCATTTATTCTGTAAAGTCTTCTTCCCAGCTGGTAACTTAGTTAACGACCAAGTTTCATTCTTTTCAAGAGACATCATCTCTTCGTTCATGGCTGACTCCCACTTAACCGAATCATCCATTTGAACCGCCTCTGTGTAGCACTGAGGCTCACCATTCTCAGTCAACGACAAATAATGTAGTGACGGAGAGAACCGTTCGGGAGGTCTCGTAACTCTGCTCGATCTCCTCACTTCAGCCACTGGGGTAGTCGGTACAATCTCCTCATTATTTATGTGCACTGAACTTTGACTGTTGCCTGCAAGATCATCTTCAGTAATGTCTTCCAACAATGCTTCTTCCTTGTCTTCTCCTTCTTTTGTGACATCTGATTCTGCCCCACAGTGATCTTTGTGTGCATCATTCTCATAGGATGTGACATCTCTACTTCTGATGACTTTTCTCTTTGATTCATCCCAGAATCTATACCCCATGTCATTAGAACCGTAGCCAATAAATACACACTTCTTTGCTTTCAGATCAAGCTTGTCTCTGTCAGAATCTTTCACTCGCACATAAGAATCACAACCGAAGACTCGCAAGTGTTGAAGATTTACCTCATTTCCACGTCATTCCTCTTCAGGGATCTTGAATCCCAAAGGAGTTGAGGGTCCACGATTTATGAGGTACACTGCTGTACTCACTGCATCCGCCCAGAACTTCTTGGGCAATCCTGCTTGAATCCTCATACTCTTCGCTCTCTCATTAAGCGTTCTGTTCATCCTCTCAGCAACACCATTATGTTGAGGTGTCTCAGGCTCAGTCTTCAGCATCCGTATACCATGCTCAGCACAATAATCCTCAAACTCATCACTACTATACTCACCACCATTGTCAGACTTTAAACACTTCACTTTTAAGTCGGTTTCATTTTCAACAGCAGCTTTCCACTTCTTAAAGGTATTAAATACTTCATCTTTGTGCTTCAGAAAGTAAACCCATACCTTTCTTGTGGAATCATCAATGAATGTGACATAACAGTGAGATTCTCCTATCGACGGAATCTTTGTGGGTCCATACACGTCTGAATGCACCATTTCTAACTTCGTCTTCTTAGGATCCTTCCTTGCGTTTGTGAAGCTTACCCGTTTTTGTTTTCCGAATGCACATGATTCACAAAAATCAACTTTCACATTCTTCAGCTCTGGAATCTTCCCTTTTGAAGCTAGCATCTTCATCCCCTTCTCACTCATATGCCCAAGCCTTTGGTGCCATAGAGTTGAAGGATTAGCCTCATCAGTGACTGCATTAACCCTCTCCACTGGCATCTCCGCCATGTACAAAGTTCCTTTCTTCCGACCGCGAGCTGTGACCAGATTCCCTTTTGATACCTTCCATTGGTCGTTCTCAAAGGTTATCTTGTATCCCAAACCGTCTAACTGACTCACCGAGATCAACATTCTCTTTATGGTGGGGATATACCTGACATCCTTCAACGTCCAAATCGTACCCATGGTAGTCTTGAGGTTCACATCTCCTATGCTCATGATCTCTTCCGTCTGATCATTAGCTAGATGAACTTTACCTTTTATAGGTCTAAAGTTCACTAACAAATCCTTACAAGGGGTAGTATGGAAGGACGCACCTTAATTCATGATCCATGATTCAACTGGACTCTCTACACAACAGATCAAAGCATCGTCTTCGAATTCCTCCGTTGCATTTACCGAGTTGTCCTGCTTGCTTTCCTTCTTCGGGTTTGGACAATGACTCTTGAAGTGACCAGTTTGTTGACAGTTCCAACAAGTTGCGTTTGTGCCTCGCTTTTTAGACTTCGATCTTCCACGACCCTTACTCTTTCCCCTTTCAGACTTCCTACCTCTCCCTTCTAAGTTCAACACCGAGCCAGACGACTGTCCTCGATTCCTTCTTCGGATATCTTCCCCGAGAATCAAGTCTCTCACTCCTTCGAACGATACCTTAGTAGTTCCAGTTGAGCTACTAACTGCTGTAACGGTTCCTGACCAACTTTCAGGCAAAGATGATAGCAACAACAGGGCTTGTATCTCATCATCGAATTTAATATTCACTGACACTAATCTCGATAGTATCGTATTAAATTCGTTCACATGATCAGTAACACTAGCACCTTCGTTCATCTTCGTATTAACCAATTGACGAATCAAATATACCTTGTTTGATGCAGACGGCTTTTCATACATATTTGATAGCGCCTTAATGAGTCCGTAGGTAGTTGTCTCCTTCATGACGTTGTATGCAACATTCTTTGCCAATGTCAATCTCACCGCACCCAAAGCCTGCCGATCTAGCAACGCCCAGTCGCTCGGACTTATCTTCTCCGGTTTGGTCTCTGACAAAGGTTCATGTAACCTTTTCTGGTACAAATAGTCATCTATTTGCATCTTCCAGAATCCAAAATCCCTTCCGTCGAACTTGTCGATTCGAACTTTCCCTTCTTCTGCCATTGCTTCCACTTGCCACGAACCTAGCCTCTGATACCAGTTGTTGGGGTATATAACAACGTGGAACAATTCTCTAGCAAAAGTAACCAAGAGAAATAAAGAACAATCACACAAGAACACAAGGATTTACGTGGTTCGGCAAATTGCCTACGTTCACGGTCACACTACTCTCTTATTATTGCTCTCAACTCATGAATGATTATGCGATTACAAGTACATGTATTTATAGTGCAAGACTAAGGGGAATTAAGAAAAACCTAGAATTCGTAATTCCTTGCACATTAGGAATTCTTTTCTAATTCATTATCCTAATGCAATTAGGAAATTGTGGCTTCCCTAAATAAATAGGAAAGTCTCCACAAACCCAACACGACAAGACCCTCGATGAACTCCGGGAGGCCACCGAGGACCTCGTGGCGTTCCCAAGATTTGACAAGTGATGGCGCGACATGCCAACGACCTGGCGACACTCCTAAGCGCTGCCATGATGAACCAGGACACGTGCATCGACGGCTTCTCCCACGCTCGCACCGGCAGGAGGGTAGGCAGGGCCCTCCAAACCGGGCAGGTCCAACTGTCCCGCATGTGCAGCAACGTACTCGCCATGATCATGAACCTCACCTTCACCGACATAGCCAACAATAACAAAACCACCAACGAGAACATGACCAACAACCTCGGAGTCCCGAAACTCCTGCTTGGCCGGAGTGGATGTCGGGGAGGGATAGGAGGCTGCTTCAGGCAGTTGAGGTGTCGGCCGATTAACAGTGGCGGGGACGGGAGCGGGGATTTTATGACGGTGGGTGCAGCGCCGCCCTCACCGCCGTGAGGTCCTCGGCGGCCTCGCGGAGCTCGTCGAGGGTCTTGTCGATCAGTTCGAGGCAGTCACGGAGGGTCTTGTTGATATAAGAGTGCTCTTATTTTATCAAATATAATTTACACTAAAGAAAACCATCAATAAACAATAGGAACATTGGCAAATTATTACAAAAATGTAATCAAATTAACAGTTTTTTTGGACGGATAGGTAAATTTATGAGCATACAACTCCTTGTCTGGCACGTGACTGAATTTCTCGATAGTTGCTTAAGCTCTCGAAAGATATTCATGAATGCTGAAATTTTATAATTAATAAATTAGTTCAATAAGAATTAGGGGCCATGGATGGTTATATTGTAACGTTAGAATTATAATTAATTAGGTTGTAGTCTCGGGCGATGTGCGGTGTTATTTATAAAATATTATTAAATAATTGAAATTGTTTAATGGACTCAAATTTAATTTGAATAGAGAATTATTATAAATTAAATATAAAATTGTAAAAAACGATAAATCAGAATAAATAAATATCATAATATTCCAATAACAACGTAATAAACAATTCAAATAAATCAATTTTAAGATCATATTGAGCGACAAAAAGTTAGTAGATGATAAACATATATTTGTATAAAAATAATTGATATACATGCCAATATCATATCGTCTTTTATGCAATGTATGATAGTTTTTTGGTTTTTTTAACTCAATTGATTGAGTCTTAACTTTTATTTCTTTCCTTAGAAAACAAATTACGTTAAAATTAAAAAAAAATACTATCTTATATTGAACATTATCAAATCATTCAATTCTTCGTTCTGTCGATCTCCGTTTTGTTACTGAATATGTATGAATTAATCAACTACAACGTTATTTCTTTATCAATCTATCATTTGTTCCCTGAATATCAACACACCGGATTAGAATATTGCATAACTAAACGTATAAAAAAATTCATTGATATTTAATGAATGAGGCCGAGATCGTTTGATTTAGTTAATAAATCATATTTTAAATAGAGATATGTGACTGATATATATTCAAATTAGTTTAGAAAAAGAACTGTATTCCAATCGTTATCCTAATTGATATGAAGCTCAAAAGCTGGCCCAATATTTCAAGCAAAAAGGAAACAAGTCCAATGGGCTTATTAGGACGTTTGTGTTTGGGCCCATCTCCGTGTTCAGAGAACCAGTCCATAAAATTACCAAATTGCCATCATCCCTTAGGTTAAGTCTCTCTTCTTCTTCGTATCTCTCATAAATCTCATCCTCATTCGAATCTCCGGCGAGTCTCAGAAGACAAATTTTCTCGGGAAAATTCTCTGAATTACTCTCACGAACCAAACATGGCTTCGGGAAGAGAAGGAGACCCAACCCTAGGCTACCTCACGCGCAAGGACACGGAGGTGAAGCTCCCGAGACCCACCAGGGTCAAGAACAAGACTCCGGCGCCGGTTCAGATCACCGCCGAGCAGATCCTCCGCGAGGCGAGGGAGCGCCAGGAGGCCGAGATCCGACCCCCCAAGCAAAAAATCACAGACCCTTCTGAGCTCAGCGACTATCGATTGAGAAAGCGCAAGGAGTTCGAGGATCTGATTCGCCGAGTTCGATGGAACATCAGCGTCTGGATCAAGTACGCGCAGTGGGAGGAGACCCAGAAGGACTTCAATCGCGCCCGGTCGGTCTGGGAGCGAGCTCTCGAGGTCGATTACAGGAACCACACGCTGTGGCTGAAATACGCAGAGGTGGAGATGAAGAACAAGTTCATAAACCACGCGAGGAATGTGTGGGATCGAGCGGTGACGTTGCTGCCGAGGGTTGATCAGCTGTGGTACAAGTACATTCATATGGAGGAGATGCTTGGGAACGTGGCGGGTGCGAGGCAGATCTTCGAGCGGTGGATGAACTGGATGCCTGACCAGCAGGGGTGGCTCTCATACATCAAGTTTGAGCTCAGGTACAACGAGGTGGAGCGGGCGAGAGGGATCTTCGAGAGGTTCGTGCAGTGCCACCCAAAGGTCGAAGCTTGGATTAGGTATGCTAAATTCGAGATGAAGAATGGTGAAGTTGGTAGGTGTAGGAACGTCTATGAGCGGGCGGTGGAGAAATTAGCAGATGATGAGGAAGCCGAGCTGTTATTCGTGGCGTTTGCTGAATTCGAGGAGAGGTGCAAGGAGGCGGAGAGGGCGAGGTGCATTTACAAGTTTGCATTGGACCATATCCCGAAGGGTAGAGCAGAAGATTTGTATAGAAAATTCGTTGCGTTTGAGAAACAATATGGCGACAGGGAAGGGATTGAGGATGCTATAGTTGGGAAGAGGAGGTTTCAGTATGAGGATGAGGTTAGGAAGAACCCACTGAATTATGATTCGTGGTTTGATTACATCCGGTTGGAGGAGAGTGTGGGGAACAAGGCGAGGATTAGGGAGGTTTATGAGCGTGCCATTGCTAATGTGCCACCAGCAGAGGAGAAACGTTACTGGCAGCGTTATATCTACCTTTGGTTAGTACCCAGTTGACGAGTTAATCAGAAATTAATATCTTGCGCAAGAACTTTGATTCATCGAATACGGGTCATAACATGTTAAACTGTATTTTTGTGTAATTCAGGATTAATTATGCTTTATACGAGGAGCTTGAGGCAGGAGACATGGAGCGGACACGGGAAGTGTATAGGTATGTTTGCATTTGTTAGTCAAAATAGTAGATGGAATAGCTTTTATGGAGATAGATTGTTGTAGGAAAATTTAGTCGTAAGTCATAACTTCTATGGGAGCACTGGTACTTGAACTATGAGATAGAAATAGGTATGTGCTCTCTATGTGCATCAGTTGATAGCAACTAGAATCTTTTTAAATCGAATTATGGAACCTTTGCATTCTGTTTGTGTTCTTATTTGAACTAATAAGAAAATATAGAGAGAGATAATCATTAGGATCAACTATCTTATGTCATTATTTACTCTATTGAACCTATGTGGTCCTTTAACTTTGAATAGGTTGGATAAATGTTCATAGGAAGTTGAATACTACAATGATGTATTAGAAAGTAATAGAAGTTACATGGACCATGACAACTTCCTTAGAGGTGTTTTGATGAATGACCTGCTAAGTGCTAAGTAACAAGTATCATGCTCTTTGAATTTTATTTTGGGATGCAATTGATTTATTTATCCGTTTATGTAGTTTGTGGAATGTATGGTGTCATTGCATTTTGCGGATTTAGTTTTTAAATGTAAGCTTAGAAGAAAATATTACTTATACAGAATGATTTTCCTAAATCATGAAGATTAGTTTGGGATGTACTCTGTGTCGTGTATAGAAACCTCCTCTTATTTTTCTTGTAGTTTTTGTAGTGTTTCGGCTTCCTTTGCCATGATGATTTGATATCTCGGATGGGTTTGCAATTTCTTGGATCGATTAGGTGAATTTGTCCCTCAATGACAGACCTGTCCCGGAGATTGAACCCATATGATACACCTTGCAGCTTTAAAATTGATCTTTAGACACCTAATAGCAATATTTATTCTACATTTCATTAAAGTTTGGCTTTTCTTCCTGTTTGTGACAAACAAGAAATTGTCTAATGTGATATGATTAAAATACAGTTCCTAGACATCTGAGAATATAGTAAGTATAAAATAAAGGAACACTGGAAAAATGAATCTTCAGTACATTACTCGTATGAATTGATGAATTGTGTGTATGAAAAGTGAACCTCTAAATTTAAAACTTCATATCTTCATGTCAGCATTGGCAAAATTAGAAAAATAACCAAATTTATAATCTCAATTGATATACTAATGCATATTATTTCATGGTACTTAGAGCACACACATTTTTTCAGTTTGTTATAAATTTTTGATGAACCTTTGCATTCTGTTTGTGTTCCTATTTGGACTAATAAGAAAATATATAGAGAGAGATAATGATTAGGATCAAATATCTAGCGTCATAGTTTACTCTATTGAACCTATGTGGTCTTTGAGCTTTGAATAAGTTGGAAGTTACATGGAATCCACCATGTCAACTTCCTTAGAAGTGTTTTGATAGGTTACCTGCTAAGTAACAAGAATTAACCTCAGATGGTTTGTATCATGTTCTTGAATTTGATTTTGCGATGCAATTGATTTATTTCTCTGTATTTGTAATTGTAGTTTATGGGTTGTATGGATCAAAGTTGTATTCCACCAGGTCTTTGAGTAGAATTATTTTGATTCAGCACAAGGGAAGTCAGTGTTGTCATTACATTTTACAGATTTAGTTTATAAATGTGAACTTAGAAGAAAAAAATGACTTATGGCTGTAGGATATCAAATAGATCACATAATGATTTTCCTGAATCATGAAGACAAGACAAGTTTGGGATGTACTCCGTGTCATGTACTGAAATGTCCTCTTAGTTTTCTCATAGTTTTTGCAGTGTTCCCTTGCCATGGGGATTTAATATCTCAGATGGGTTTGCAATTTCTTGTATTGATTAGGTGAATTTGACCCTTAATGACAGACCTTTGCATGAGACTGAACCCATATGGTGCATCTTGCACCTCTAAAATTGATCCTTAGATATCTAATAGCAATATTTATTCTACATTTCATTAAAGTGTGGCTTTTCTCTCTGTTGGTGGAAGCAAGAAATTTTCTAATGTAACATGATTAAAATACAGCTGCTAGACAGCTGAGACTACCGTAATTATAAACTATAGGAAGATGTGATACATGATGGCCATGAATTAGATCATTAAAGGCAACAGAAAAATAACCGTAAGTTAGGGGATGATGAATCGTGTTAATGAAAAAATGAATTTTAAATGTAAAACTTCATATTTTCACGTCAACATTGGCAAAATTAGAAAAAGAGAACCAGATTTCTGTTCTCAACTGATATACCAATGCATATTATTTCTTGGTTCTTAGAGCACACACATTTCATTAGCTTGTCAGAAATTTTTGATGAATTGATAATGCAATAAATTGTGATTGCTTAAGTTGCTAGAGCTTGGCTGTTCACAATCAACTTTGTTATCTTGTATTCGTTTTGTTCTTTCCTATAAATTATCTCCCCGTTGTGGAAATATTTCTTTTTGAACTCTTAAAATAATTTTCTCATCAACTTTGATTTTTCAGGGAGTGCCTGAAGCTAATCCCTCATGAAAAATTCTCATTTGCAAAAGTTTGGCTCTTGGCTGCCCAATTTGAAATTAGGCAGTTAAATCTTAAGGGTGCCCGCCAAATTCTAGGGAATGCCATTGGGAAGGCTCCCAAAGATAAGGTAACTTTCAAGTTAAATCCATAACATACATTTATGCATTTCATTTGTTGTCTCATCTTTCCTAACTGTTTCCTGTAAACAGATATTTAAGAAGTACATTGAAATTGAACTACAACTCGGGAATATGGATCGATGCCGGAAATTGTATGAGAAATATTTGGAGTGGTCTCCAGAAAATTGCTATGCATGGAGCAAATATGCTGAACTTGAGAGATCCTTGTGTGAAACCGAACGAGCACGATCTATTTTCGAGCTCGCAATTGCTCAACCTGCATTGGACATGCCTGAGGTGTTGTGGAAGGTAATGCGCGCGCGCACACACATATATATCCTTATTTTAGTTTATTATACACATCATTTTTAAGGTTTACCCTCAATACCCTATTCACAATTAGCCTGCAACTCAATTTTTTGTTTTTCATTATTCTGAAGCTTGTTTCTGTCAGCATTACTTGCCGATGAAAGAAACAGATCCTGAAGTGCCAATTTGTGAATTCTCTCTAGAAAATTAAAGTGAACTTATTCAGTTATTTACAGCTCGTTATTTTAGATTTGCAAATTAGCCTTTTTCGTCTAGAAAATTATATACTGAATGATCTTGATCCTAGGAAATGTGATAGCAGTTATCGCTCTATTACACTAAATGCCCGAGACTTCGTTTTTTCCTGTTTTCCATGGACTCAAATACTAGTATATAATAACCTATAATTTCCGGGACTAGGGATTGCAACTTAATGCTCTTACTGTGCTTTCTCCTGCTATCATACATTCGATTTTTCTATTGACTGAATATTTGAACTGTTCATAACATATGAATCAATATGATAACAGGCATACATCGATTTCGAGATATCGGAAGGGGAATTTGAAAGAACAAGAGAACTGTATGAAAGACTTCTAGACCGCACAAAGCATTTGAAAGTCTGGATCAGTTTTGCTAAGTTTGAGGCATCTGCAATGGAGGACGAAAAGGTTTCAGAGTTACAAGAAGACGATGCTGAGGAATATCGCCGTGCATTAAAGAAGCAATGCATTGAAAAAACTAGAAGTAAGCAAACTGATCATTTTTTTCATCGTAGTTCTTTTGAGAACAGAAGTCTTACATGTATGTCTTTGTTTCAGGTGTTTTTGAGAAAGCGTTCAGCTATTTCAGAACTTCAGCGCCCGAATTGAAAGAAGAAAGGGCTATGTTGTTGGAAGAATGGCTGAACGTGGAGAGTTCGTTTGGCGAGCTCGGTGATGTTAGCTTAGTCCAATCTAAGTTGCCCAAGAAATTGAAGAAGAGGCGTCAAATTGTTTCAGACGATGGTTCAGCTGGGTACGTAATCAACTCACTCTTTAGTGTTTCCCGTACGGTTTTTAATCATTACACCTTTCATCAATGCTGAACTAAATTCAGCGCGTTAGTAGCACTCTGAATCATGAATATGGATCTTTGAGGGATACAGTTCACGATTGAGGATTGAGTAACCCCAATATCAGTATTCCAAAAATCCCAAATTCTAAATCTGAACCACCGAAGTCAATCAAACATGGTCAAAGTCTGTCAACTTTTGTTTTTATTTGTTGAGTTTCTAAAATAGAATAGTATTATTGAGAATAACTTGATTATGAATTACAATAGAAGGTTCCTTTATATAGGGAACAATAGGAAATAAACCAAACTAGGAAGCATAACATAAATAGGAAACCCTAATTAATTAACTATTCTAACATTATTCTTTAAATATACTTCAAAATTGTTCTATTGTCGGAAAGTAGTACTCATCATCACCATGTGAAGTAGTTAAATGTTGACTTTTTTTTCAAACTTGTTATCTATGTATATCGTTGTTTGAACATGTTTCCTGGGTTATTTTTTTATGGTTTGTGCTTTATCTTAACTTATTATTAAGCTGTTTAGAACTGTCTTATATTATTAAAATAGTGTAATTGTCATTAATATATGCATTATAATATAAAAAGGTTTTTCGATTTTTCAAAAATCCTTAATTTATCGCCTCCCCGAGTTTTAGAACATTTGTAATGCTAATGAGTGAGGATTGAGGACACCAATATTATGATAGACAACTAGCTTTGGGATTTGCTCCTAGTCGAGATTATGAAATTCTAATGGCGCCTATGCTTACAGGTACGAAGAGTATATTGACTACCTCTTCCCCGAAGAGAGCCAGACGACCAACCTCAAGATTTTGGAAGCTGCTTACAGATGGAAGAAGCAAAAAGTCTCAAACGACGATTAGCAGGTTCCATTATGATCAACTTAAGCTGTTCTGTTTGTAAATACAATGGTACTATTGTTGTTTAGCGTCCAAGTAGTGCTCGAGCGAAGAAAAATGAAAGCAATACATGTTTTCAAAGCTTATTATACATTTTAACGATCAGAATTGAATTTTTGATTGGTTGTAATGTGGAGTCACTGTGTATGGATGTTGAGTTCTTCAGTTACTTTGTTTCTGATGTTAAAAATGTACTTTTAATATGGTTTCTTTTATGTCTCATTCTTGGAGCAAAGGAGCAATATATTTCTGTATTCTGGTTTGAGCAAAATTTATCAGTTATTTAGTGCAATTGCTTATTTGGTGTCTGTTGATGGGTCTTGATCAGTGGTTTAATAGCATTTATGACAGTAAAATGGCAAAATGAGCCTATGGAGGTATGATGCTATATAGTTTTTTTAAATTAAATATTATGGGTTGTTATAAATCAATATATTTAATTTAATATTTTATAATTTTAATGGATACCTGCTACTTTTTTCTTTTATAAGCTATAGATTTTTATTGCACTAAATAAATATTACAATGAAAAAGAAAACTAACAAGAAAAATAAGGAAAACTAGAACTACCTACAGCAGAAAAAATAGTACTCATTGTTTATCATAGCCTACTCTTATCCAAGTTCTGAGCAAGATGAATCATTGATGAATGAAATCACCGAAGTACCCTTGAAAATGAGCGCGTTCCTTGCCAACCAAATATGCCAGAAAATAATATTGAATAAAGGACTCCATAGAGTACGATAACTCTTGGATGGGATTAAATGATACCATTGAGCGATGATATTCCAAATGAGCCGAGCTCAACGGCAACGAAGAAGAAGGTGACCCGAGTCCTCGACAGACCTCTTGCAAAAGGGTACTCGGGCAGAGCAATGGAAACACCCCGATCCTCAAGAAAACATCGAGTAGGAATTGCTTTATGGATCGTGAGTCAAGCGAAACATTGCATCTTCGGGAGCGCTCGACCACACCAAAAGGACTCGGCCTAAGGCACAGGCAGCCCTGATCCCATTATTCATGTTACTCGTTAAATCTGACATAAATATAACGTAAAAAAGGTTGAAAAATAATGAATATCACTCTAATTTATTTTATTCTATTTTAATATAATCTTATATTTATAGATGATTTTAATTAAATACTTAAATACAATTTTGATTTGATAAAATACAAATACAATTTTGATTTGATAAAATACAAATACAATTTTAATTAAATTAAATTAAATCAAAACAGAGTACTGGGTACTATAATTTATTACTTATAATGTCTATACTCAATAAAGATGGGACCAATATGTAATTGAATATTATTGTTATTTATATTATTTTCTATATTTATTATGCTAAAAAAAATGAGAAATCAAACTCTTCAATATTAACGGTATGGTTAAGATGTGGAATATAGATACTTATTACGTGGACAATCTACAAACGTAGAGTATCTGAAAATGGTGACAAATAATTAAATACAAGTTGGTCCACAAATCAATAAGACATTAATAAATTGATTACTTAGGACTTAGGAACCTTCCCATTTTTCAACTAACTTCATTGGAGATACCTCCCACACCTTCCAGTCACTGCTCATTATAATTATCAAAGGACATTATCAAATAAATAATAATTATATATATATATATATATATATAATATTATTTATACGATTTATTTTAATAATCGTGATATATTTAACAATGTTTTAAATTTTTTTAACTAGTTCGATTAATTGGTTGTTTATTTTTGATAAACTTTTAATTAGTCTCTGATTAGTCTTTGAAAAGTCATCTCCGTTCAACTAGTATTTATCGTTTTCTAGAGCATTGTTATATAATATGTGATGTATTCAAATTGTTGCGTTATGTTTAGATGAATTTTTATTTATTTGAATTAGTTTAATCGGTTTTCACGAAATTTATATTGTTGAAAATATTGATTTTGGAAACACAAATAAAATATGAATCATTATAAATCTGTACTGATCTTAATTTGTAAAATAATTTAACCAGTAAAAATAAAATAATTAGCTCTTTAAATTGTAACGAAGGTAATTCTGTATATTGTGTGGACCATGAAGCAGTTATTTAAACATTTATAATAAATAATAATATTTTCTTCTACATTTGCTGTATTCATTGGACGATGCATTTAACACTTGTACCTCAGGGGCAGTTTAGTCACTAGGAGTGACAATTCCCTGGCGTACAACCCACCGAAGGGCAAAAATATCTCTCCGGTTCCTCCAGTAACCGCACCAGATCACGTTCCTGAATCGTGCGCGGGAACCGGCCACGTGGCACGTTCCGGAAAAGTTCTCGCGCTTTTTTGGGCGTTGACTCGAGCCGGGCCGCGAGAAATTGAGGTACTCCTGATGGTTCGCGCCGTAATATTGTGGAAATTTGAGGGCATTTGTATCTAGGGAGGCTCCAAATAGCCGATCGATCGTTGTCACTTTGAGGACAAAAAAAAAAGGGTTGATTTTTAATAAATTAATTTATTTTGTCTTCCTCTTCCTTCCCCATCTCAGCTCCAGAAACTTTTACTAAATTTTTTCAATCTCTCTCTCTCTCTCTTCGATTATTCTATAATTTTCTCGGATCGTGCCAAGTGAAAAGGTCGCCTTCGCATTTCAGGTGATTTTGTTGTTTCGAATCTGGAACCGCCTTTGTTGTGTTCTGTTTGGTTCCCGGGAAAATGCGGGAAAATGAGGGTTTGGATGCTGGATCTCGTAATTTTTGGTTATTGTGTTATTTATTAAGTTTTACAATTCGTTTACTGAACTGGATCACATGAAACTATGGGAGCAATGTGCGTCTTCATTTGAATTTCTAGTTAGAAACGTTGAATATTAGATTCGGAGTCATTTTTTTCTTGTGGGGAATTTGATTTTCTGACCAGCCAAACAAATGGTGAGGTGGTGTGAACATGCTTTTTTAGTGAAATCTCTTGGGTTTTTTTGCATCTATTGAGTGCTTACATCATCTGTTCTTCCATTTTTTTGTGGAATTGTTAATTTGATATTGGAAAATGAGATTGAAGTATAACATTATTTGAATATGTAGGAGATAAGCATTAAGCATAAAATTCAGAGTCCATGTGGTAATTAAGTTTTCTGACCAACCAAACAGAAGGTGGTGTTAATAGGACTTTCTATTGAAATATTTAGGCGAGTTAGTACTGCTTTTTATTACGATTTTTGGTGTGATCATAATGGCTGAGAATAAGACTACAATTTTGATTGTCCTGTTGAAGAATTCTTGATTAAATTTGTCTTTTGCCTTTGATTGATTAGCTGAAATTGTCATAACTGTATATATCTTATTCAGTATGTGAGCCCTATTTGATTGACATTTAGTGGAATCCATGTTTGGTAGCTGAGAAAAGGAAAGTGACAACAAACCCAATATATGCAACTTCTGCATTAATTTTCTCAGCAATCAAACAGGTTTTGAATGTGTTTTCTTGGATTGGAGAACTTATCACACGAGATGAGAAATGTAGGAAGATTTTATCGCAAGATTAGGATACCGACCTCCTTATAGACTCATTATACACACTTTATGCATATAAAGATGTGGGATCCTGTATTTGACATTTAGGTATGCATTTTATAAGTACTCAAAATTAATTTGTGCAAGAAGGGAGGATTTTCTTTACTTTCCCGTCCTTTTACGAGTGAACCCGTTATTTTTTCTTTTTCCAAATGAGTATTCATATCTGCTTTTTACAAGTTTAAGAAAATGATGTGCATATTTGGGCGATGATACGCGTAATGTAACAATCCTTATTTATGTGCAAGAGAAGTTGACATAAAAAGAACATGATGCAAATTACCCATATGGGTAAGAAATGAAATATTATAGAATATGGATTGTTTTTTTTTTCCTGTGGGTCATTTTCAGATGCATCAAATTGCTCAACTACTTAATTTAAGATCCTTAACTGCATGATGTTTCATTTGACCTTGTCGGCCATTGGTTTTTTATTTATCTGCAACTTGTTGTCAATGTTAGGGTGATGTAATTGTTGACTCTAGAATTGGTTAACAACATCATCTATTTTTCTAAGCTTCGGCATGGTTTAGTCAAAATTGTTATTTGCAATCTAGAGTCAGGTTTTCATAGCATCCATGATCAATTTATAATTGTTGAATAATAGATATCAGGAATGTTACATTTGATGCTCCAACTTAACTTTATAGATATGTGATGCAACTGAAGCAAAGATTTTTGATATAATTCTCGCAGTATCTAATGTTATTTTGTTTGGTTTCTCTTACTTTCAGCTCCTCGATCTTTCTGCTGAAAATAGAGAGCTCAACTTGTGAGTGAAGATCAAAATTCTGAGATAATAAACAGGAGGCTGCCAAAGTTATTGGGTACTTATATCGAGCCTGAAAAAACCGAACAACTCAAAAGGAGTAAAGCAGGTAGCACTTTCTCCTCCAAATGACCATAATCCCTGGATATGTCGATTCTTACGAATGCTTCATGTGCTTTTAGTTCATACATAAAAATGAATTGGCACGGTCGGATATTGAGTGAACAAGAATATAAGAAATGGACAAGAAAATAGAGAACTAGGGACTGAGACATTAGGAGAGAATAACAACTATCATACCAGAAATCATCAGGATTTTCGTTTTATTGCACTGAGCAATCTTACAAATCAATACTTTATGCTAATATTATGTTACATGATCAAACTTGTGCTTTGCATTTCATGTTTGTTGACTAGTTGTTCGAATTCAGGGTTCTGTATGATTTTCAGACACTGAAGATTAAGTGACAAAACTATAGAAAATTTTCCAAGAATAAACATTTGTAGAAAGAATATAGTAATCAGAACATCCTAAAAGAGTGACAGTGAACTCCATTTTGTTTACATTTCAGACTCTAATGGCCGAAGTAAACCCACAATTTGTTGATGCCAAGGAAGAACCAGTCTCTATCCTCCAAGAACACGAACCCTCAAATATGGAAGTACACAACGAGGCTCTAAGCAAGACAGGAGAAGCAGAGAATCGCAACGAGATCCTGAACCAAGAAGCAACCCTACAATTCGCTGACGCCAATGACGAACCTGTCTCTACCAGTGAAGAACACAACGAGGCTTCGAGCAATTCAGAAGAACCAGGGAATAGCAGCGAAGCGCGGATAAAGGAGCTAGAGAGCGAATTGAGTTCCATGAAAGTCGAGCTAGAAACCCTCAACAGCAAGAGAAGCAATCTCGAATCACAGGCCGAGAGCCAAGCAACCAAAGCGCAACAGCTACGAGACGAGAACTCAAAACTGAGCACTCGGGTTTTGGAACTCGAAGAGGCATCAGCAAGATCAAAATCGGAAACTGCAGAGGCAATGTCTCGGTCCAGCGATCTACAATGGGAGCTGGAAAATCAGGTCAGTGCGATGCAGCAGGAATTGCAGTCCCTACGTGCCCAAAACGCAGAATCACAGAACCAGCTCGAGATCAAAACGAGGGAAGTGTCCGAAAATCTGATTCAGACCGAAACTCTAAAACAGGAACTAGCAAGGGCTAGAATAGAGTATGAGAAGGAGAAACAAGAACTCGAAACAAAGATCAGAGACATGGGAAAGGGATCTGACACTCTAACTCACCAGAAAAACACGCTCGAACAGCAGATCAAGAGCAAAGACCACGAAATAACTCAACTGAGAGACGAAAAGGAGGAGCTGCACGCCCGAGTCTTCGAGTTGGAAGGGATCGTCACAGCCAAAGAAAAGGACTTCTCCAATCTGCAGAAGAAGGTCGATTCTGCAGAAAAAACAGAAACTCCCCAAATCAGGAAGCTCGACATGGCAAAACCCGAACCCGAATCAAAACTGCAGACCCCCCGAAGCCTGATCAGCGAGAACATCAGCAAGTTCAACAAGATCTCGGATCAGCCCAAAACTCCCAAATCAGATTTAGGCGAGAAGCTACGTTCCTCTCAGAGCATGGTCAGCATGAGCCTAAGCAAGTTCAGCAAGAACAACAACATCAACAGCAACAAAGAAACCGAAAAGCTGGCCTCGCGAGACCTCAACAACTTCAAAGGAGGCCAGGCCGCGCAGCGCAAGATGGACGAACTAGCAGACGAGTTCCGCAAATACGTGGCTGACAAGATCCGCCTCCTGAGCCAGAGGATCCGAGTCCTCGAGCAGCTACACGCCGAGAACAGCTCGAGCTTCAAGACAATGCAGGACACATTGGAGCAGGAAAACAAAACCCTCCAAGCAAAAGTTGCCTCCTACGAAACCCAACTCAAGAATCTGTCATTACTCTATGAGACAGCGAAGGAAACGATGAAGGGATTGGAGTCCATGGAGGGCAAGCTCGAGGCGGGGAACAAGGAGCTTGAGCGAATGGCCAGCATGTCCAACGAGCTCCACCTAGCGAAGAAGTGGATCGTGGAGAGGAACGAGAGCATCAAGAAAATGGGACTTGACTTGGATTCGCTGAGCTTGAAGCTGAGAAGCGAGGAGGAGAAGGTCGGGAAGCTGGAGGCGAAGGTGAGGAATATGGAGTTAGAGGCGGGAGAGAGAGACGAGGAGCTGAGGTATCTCGGGGAGGAGAAGAGGGAGGTCATCAGGCAGCTATGTGTCTTGATCGACCATCTCAGGGAGGAGAATCAACAACTCAAGGAGATCATATCGAAGTTGAAAGGTGCAAGAAGCCAAGCAAAGCATTGAGTTTGTGAAAGCAAAAAAAAATGTTGGTTTCTTCTTCTTTGATGTGTTTTGCTTCAATGTTGTTTCTGTTGTATTGGAATTGAAGCAATGAAAGTTTTTTTTTTACTTGGTTTCCTTTCCCTCCTATTTTCTTTGTTAGATCCATATTTGAATCTATTTCACTGGTGTTAAGAACTGGGTCTTACCACGTAGGAGCACGCCACAAGTAAATTCATGGACACATTAGAGTCCACATATGACTCAAAAAGACTATTCTATTTGGTAGGTTCAGTATGTATATAAACTATTCTAATAAACCGTGCTTTTCAATGTAAGACCCGGACACACATGTGAAATTCTTAACAACAATATCCTTCACGTACATGCAACACAACAAAAACATTGCATTTGAGACTTTCCCCCAAATTAAGATTGTGTGAGGGAATGTAGATGAGAAATTGATCATACTCTAGTACTATATTAAAACCTAACCAGGGAATGTAGATGAGAAATTGATCATACTCTAGTACTATATTAAAACCTAACCGTTAGACGTAAATTTGCAAATACGAAAATATATTGAATGCCACCAGCTACGAAATGAAAAACCCAGATGCCGAAACAAGAAAATACAAGAAAAAAGAAAAGGAAATCACCAAATTATGAAGAAAAAGAGAGATATTATATCAAAGTTGAAATGTACAAGAAATCAATCAAGAAGTTGACGTAACGTTGGGTCGAAGGTCTCTTCGCGTCCTGAACCTCCAGTTCGGGTGATTTGCTCATAGGCTTTGATTCATTGAACATTCAACAAAATCGCCGTATTAGCTAATTCAATTAAGTCGAGAATCGATTCAAGACATATTCAACTTTACAATATTGAAATGACCAATACAAATTCATACAGGCAGTAAAAGCTTATCCTGAATTAAATTTTGATACAAAAATAAATTAAGATTACCCAAACTGTTAGTGGCAAAAAAATAACTACAAGGTTGAAGTACGCACTGCAATGAAGGCCTAAAGTTATGTAAATGATTGCATGCTTTTTACTTAGATTTTGTTGCCCTCACAAAGGGTGGTCCCGATTCATCATAATCATTTACTTTTGATAAAGAAATAGGAAATATTGTAACCATCGAGCAAGATATATAATTAAGATGATAAAGATATCTATTAACTTAATTAGTATTATGACCAACTTTGTCATATATATAATGTTTCTTTATTTAGGAAAATTTAATTCGAATATGGTGCATTCATATGTAATATTACTAAAATAGTATTTGCTAAAAATTATTATCATTAATCATATATATTCATGTGTAAACGACAACTAGACAAGTAATTAGCAAGGAAAGGAATTCATATCTATTAAATTAGAGTTAAGAAAAATAATAAGAAGTAACATATAATTACTTTGTTCATGGTTCTAGAAGTAGACCGAATTGGTCCCTACAGTCCCATAATCGGTTTGAATCAGGTGAGTTTTGATCTTCATTTTAAATTTAATATATAAAAGTTATTTTTAGACTAATTATGCAATTTTATTATATACGATATTAAATTATAAATTACAGTTAAAATACATTCAAAATCGAAATTGGCACACTATAATAAAAAAATGTACGTTTACAATTATTAAAGATAGTAAAAAAACGAACATTTTGATTTAAATAACTTCGAGATTCGTTCTTTTCAGTTAATAGTATATTCGATTCGTAAAATCCAAATCTAAATCGCAATTGGTATGACTAAAACCGAATCTTTCATAAAAGTAAAACACGGTTCTCAATTTTCGATTTTTCAAATACGATCCGACTTGTTTTTCCCAATTTCGGTCCGAATTAAACACTACCTTATTACAAGGACAAAACAAGCAACGAGAGCGCGCGAAAAGACGATCCCGCGTGACGTCAGCTTGCGCCCCATGCTGGAATTACCAAAATGCCCAAACCCAAGATCTCGCGCTTTTTCGTCGACAGCGACAGTGCTGACAAGGCGCGAGAATGGCGAGATATCGTGCAGGACGTGGAAGGTAACCGAAAAACGGGGACGCTTGGCGTGTTGAGTGGCATTTAAGGTAATTAATGATGAAATGGGGGGTAAATAGTAATCAGATTCCTTCTCCTGGGAATTGAAGGTGAAAATGCTGTACTGGTCTCGCTTCGAGCGCTCGAATCCAAACAAAACCACTTTTTCTCCTTCTCATTTCTTCATTTTCCAAAAGAATTAAATACTCAATTCTCTCTCTCTCTCTCTCTCTCTCGTCGGCGTCGTCTTCGAGGTTGCTGATACAGAGATGCGAAGTTCGGCTCTGACTCGTAGGTGAGCTTTTTGATCGGTTCATGTACTCGCGATTCTTCGATCTCTTCTTCTACTGTGATTTTCGTGTTTCGTGTTTGTTGTGTTTTCGGAGCTTGATCGATCGTGTTTGGAGGTGAAATCTTCGATTCTTTGCTTCTGCTAGGCTCTCGGTTTAGTAGATCAAGTTGTTTTTGTGGAACTTGAACTGGATTGATGATCGATTTTCAGTCATGCAAGAGTGCGCTGAGTTGTTTATGAGTTCGTCGTGTTTGCGAATTCTGTGCTGATGTGATTTTTTTAGAGTTTTGTTTTTTGATTTTTGTGTGGATGAATCGAAAAGTTTTGAGATCTAATTTGATGAGTAGAGTCGAGTAGCTTAGCTTGATTTTCCCTAAATTTGATTGAATCTCCGTTTGAATTTGATCTTATTGGGTTTAGTCTCTGGTTGAATAATGAGTATAATCTCTCTGTTTTTCATTATAATTATGATTTTGCTCTGTATTCTAGCAGGGAGATTCGGGATTTGAGTTAGTATCTTTGCGGTCCTAGCAAAACTTTTGCAAATTTGAAATCTGGAAATCTGTTCTGGTGAGTATCTGAATCTTTGAGAACTTGTCCTTTAGCATTATCTCTCCAAGTACAAATCAAATAGTGTAGTTTTTGTTTATTTGTTTATTCAGTTTGTTGGTAGAAATCTTTTTTCTGTGATAATTGTATACTTTTTCGTTATACAAGGCGATGACATATAGATAACAGCTAACTTTTCATTGGAACTTTTGCTACCTTTTTGGATTGGAAGATATTTAAGCTTATGCATGATCTGTGGTTCGTAGACTATTCTAAATTATATTGTCAAATCTCATTAATTGGCATCATTCAAAAATAAATCGAGATTGACAGATTGTGAATTTGATGTGCAACTAGCAGTGCTCACGCCTTACTGATTCTTGACGACCTGGGCCATGATATTTGGTTGCAATTGTCTGATTAACTTTAATGTTTTTTCTCTTGTTAGTTCTGTAAGCATTTTGGGTAATCATGCATATAAAAATGAACACATGTCCACCATGAATGTCTTGGACAAGTACTTGGAGCAAGGGACTTGCCACTTGCCAATAATAAATAGAGAAACCATTTTACAAGGGATTTTAATTGGGACCAGTCCATCATTACATCTATCTTGCTGTTTATAGTCGTCCTTCTCGAGTCTCGAATGAATTTTAAATTTCACTTTTTGATATTGCTATTTTGTTGCTGGTAGCCCCTCAAGTTCCCATAATTCAATACTCTTAACTTTGCAATTAGGAATGCATGCAATCTATCGCGAAATTTGCAATTAAATGGTGAGGCCATCACAGTCCATTACAAAATGAAATCACCTGTATGGTCTGGTCTCATCATCAGTGACCAGAACAACTAAGTCCTGTGGGGCCATAGGCCACAACCTCCATTCAAACAACCCAACCCTTAACTGGTAGGTGGTCTCTAACATGCATTCATCAGATAGTTTTCACATAACTTCATATTTCAGGATACCATGCTTGGTCCTTACAAAATTCATGGATTATTATTTGCTTTGTGGAATTTAGTAATAATGTCTGGTAGGGCTAATACAAGCTGAACATGTGAAAATCAATGTTAAACTATGCATCATGAAAGTCACTTTTCCACGTAACATGCTTGATGTTTCCTTACCATCCGGTCTTTCTTGTTACTTTTGTGTATGAATGTGACTGAATTAGATGAAGGAAGCTAGTCTTCACAATGCTTGAGCTCTAAAGAATTGCGTGTGCTTCTAAAGGTGACCAGCCTGCTGAAAAACTCAAGGACAAATGGGAAAACATAGGTTCAGGGAGTCAATGAAGTCTTTATTTGGAAACCACATTGACCCAGAAAAAGATGAGCAGCGGAAGGGGACTAAAATAGGTAAACCTGTCTACCGAAAAGAACTTTGATTATGCACAACTTTGAAAATGCATTCATTCGGGATGCTATATTACAAATTTTAGCTTTTGCATCTTGAGATACTAGTATAACTTGAAACTTTGATTGATAGAGAAATCTCCCATTTATTGTAGATGTCGAGGACAAAGTGAAAAGGATCTTTAAGCTTATCAACGATGAAGATCGAGATGAGAGTGATGGTAGTCCAGAATCACCGTCCAAGAAAAGACCACTTCTTGAATTGATTGAAGATTTTCACAAGCAGTACCAATCCCTATACGCACAGTATGATAATCTCACCGGAGAGTTGAGGAAAAAAGTTCAAGGGAAAAAGGGTAAGGGTTCTTCATCTAGTTCAGACTCGGACTCAGATTATTCTTCGAAGAAGGGAAGCAGCAAGAACGGGAACGGGCTAGAAAGCGAGATAGAGAAAATCACAGACGGCTTTAAGCAAGAACTTGAAACCACAGAAGCCGAAGTTGTTGTCCTGAGGAAGGAGCTAGCAGCTTCAAGAGAAGAGAAAGAAGCTTTGAATTCGGAACATCAATCAGCTTTGATCAAAGTACAAGAATCCGAAAATATCATCGCGGGTTTGAAGACTGAAGCCGAAAGGTTAGCTGATGAGAAATCAAAACTTTTGTCTGGCAATGAAGATCTGATTAAAAAACTGGATGCTGCTAGCGAGATTGAGGCCGAACTAAAAGCTGATGCTGATCGGCTCAAGAATGAAAATGATGAAGCATCAACTCAAGTAACGGGCTTAATGGGTCAGATCAATGCACTGCAGATGGAAATAGAGCTTCTACAGAGCCAGAAAGCCGAAATGGGTCTGCAACTAGACGAGAAAGCTCGAGAAATATCAGAGTTGGAGGGAAAATTCACGGAGCAAAGTGACGAGCTCCTCGCTGTCCAGGGAAAACTAGAAACTGGAGATAATGAAGCTTCTGCTAAGATCACGACTTTAACAGCACAAGTCGAGAGTCTACAACAGGAATTGGATTCGTTGCAGACCCAGAAAGAACAACTTGAATCACAACTCGAAAAAGAGAAACAAGAATTTTCAGAAAGCTTGCTCGAGTTGACGAACCAGATCGCAGATCAACAAAGAGCGCGAAAAGATCAGGAAGATGCATACAACAAGTTACAGGAAGAGTATACACAAATCGAAGGTTGGTTTCAAGAGTGCAAGGCCAATCTCAAAGCTGCAGAATCGAAGATTGAAGATTTCCACAGCAACCTAAGATCCAAGAACGAGGCGGTAGCTGACCTTGAAGAAACGATAGAGGAGCTCAAAAGAGACCTCGAGGTTAAAGAAGACGAACTCAGCTCTTCCGTAGACAACGTCCGCACAATCGAAGTCAAGCTCCGCCTCTCGAATCAGAAGCTCCGAGTCACCGACCAGCTCTTAACCGAAAAGGAAGAGAGCTTCAGGCTCGCTGAAGCAAAGTTCCAGCAAGAACAAGCGATTCTCGAGGAAAAGATCGCCAACCTCTCCGCGACCATCACAGCCAACAACGAAGCCCACTGCAAGATGATCACAGACATCGAAAACAAACTAAACGTCACATCCACCGCGCTCGAAGCCGCCATCCACAAATATGAGCAGGAATGCATAAAATACGAAGAAACCATATCCCGAATCTCAGAAGAGCTCAAGGAAGTGAAAACCCAGGTCTCAGCAGAAACAAAAACCCGAAAGGAACAAGAACAAGAGATAGCCAATCTAGTCGAGCAACTAGAAACTGCCAAAGAACACGAATCAGAACTCACAGGAAAGCTCGAGAAGTTGGTAGCAAAAACGAGCAGATTAACCGAATCCATGGTCGAAACAGAGAAGAAAGTGGAAGCATTGGAGAGGGCGACGGAGGAGAAGGACGAGGAGAAGAAGGAAGCAATCAGGCAGCTATGCATATGGATCGAGTACCATCGTAGTCGCTACGATGACATCAAGCAAGTCCTCTCCACAAGGAGGATCAAAAACCGATAAGTTTCTTCATTCCCTATACCCTCGAGTCTTTTTCCCTTAAAATAGTCCATTTGATAATGGTGATTGCACTGTGAAACATTTTTCATTAGTTCATTGTTTTGAGCACATGGCAGATTGGTGCCTAGGTTTGTTGTTGATATAAACATTTTAGGGTATTGGTATTGGTTGCTGAGCTTGCATAGCTTTAGTCTCTTGGATATCACAAAATAAAAATTTTGCAGGAAAAAAAAGTATTTTTTTTTGTTTTTATCGTTGTGAAAACTAATTTGTTTGTATTAGTTTTATTTATTTATTTGAGGATGAAACTGCTAAAGGTTCCGATTTTGAAGGAATGGCCTTAAATATTTGAGGATAAATTTGGCATATTACCAAACCTAGTTGAGAACACGCTTATTCCTTAGCCGTAGAGAGACTTTTGAATTGCGAGGTACCATTACGAGCTCAATATATACAAGTATTCTAACAGGGTTAGATATAGGCATCTTGGGAATATATAAGCCCTAAAGACCAATGGTTTACCATGGCTCTGATGGATGGTTTCCCTAGAATCTCCAATGATGAAATTATTGTTTCTGCCCACGATGCAGGAAAGGGTATCAATTATAAGTTCCAATTGAAACCCTCTCTTTTGCATCGAGGATCATCATCAAAATAAGCAAGAATGTTAACATAATATTAGTTCTTTTCATCGTCTCTGTTCTTGAATCGATCCGAATGGAATGATTATTTCGCTTATTCGCCACTAAATCCAAATTTTCGCATAGAATAGAGGGACATGGTAGATTAGGGTAGTTCAGTAAGCAGGAATGATTGGCTTTGGCTATCTCTTGTTCTTGTTCCTTTTGGGTTTTTGATTCTGCCGAGACCCGGGTTTTCACTTCCTTGAGCTCTTCTGAGATTCGGGATATGGTTTCTCCGTACTTCAAAGCATCCTTCAAAAAAAGGAGACCCGGGTTTTCACTTCCTTGAGCTCTTCTGAGATTCGGGATATGGTTTCTTCGTACTTCAAAGCATCCTTCAAAAAAAGGAGTGCCGGCTAGGGTTGGTACATGGCAAATTTTGCTTATGTAATTATAGACAATGAGTTTGCACGAGGCATACTCAGAGCTCACATCAAATTTGAATATTCTGCCTTTTCATTTTCAATTTTTCAAAAAATGTTAACGCACTAGTCAGACAAAGAGAGCCTATAAACAGTGTTGTAAAAAATGTTGCCCGCTAGTCAAGCAGAGAGAGCCTCTAGGATATTAATCGAACAAGTCCAGAATTTTTAACACTAATAAAATTTAGAATATTTTTCCCATCCCCACCAGCTCATATATTTACTCATCACTCAGATAAATATAATCAACAAACCAGCAAAATATAAATATAGCATCAAAAAACCGAGTAAGGTGTGAAATTCTATTAATAAAAACATAGTCACCACAGACAGAGCTGGGTAAATGACACCAACATATTATTCTCAAAACCACTATCAAAATGCAAACCGGTGCATCATTTTCCTAAAACAAACCACATTATTGCCATCGTATTATGATACGAATCGGAAAAATCTAAATACTAAGCCGGGATCGGATAGCAAGAATACACTGGAGGAACATGGTTTTCTAAACCCCACCCTACTCGGCGATAAATTAAATTCCCAAAATTATACCTTCCATCGTCCCTTCTACTGCTGAGAAAGAAAGAAAAAAAACACGAATCCAGCGAAGAACATAGAATAGCGGAGCTCTCTTCAGTCTGATATCCTCATCTCAACCCCAAGAACGTCCTTCACCATCTCATATGTCACAAAGGCAATGGCTATAGATGGAACCACCTATATATAGAACAAAGGCAACAATGTTATACAATTGCTCCCTCCATCCTAAAATAAGTGTTATCATTTAACTATTCGTAAAGATGGAAGGATTCAATTTTTAGTATGGATGGCAAACAAACCCGACCCGACAGAGATCCGGTATCTCCTATTCGACATGGTAGGAAACGGGGATCACTAAACTTGCCCTGAATACCCCGAACTTAACAAGGACATGAGGGTAGGTGACCCGATTTTAGTTTTGACTTTTCAAGCTTTACCCTCTACTACTCGAGTTGTTAAACAAACTCATGGGCGGCAATATTGGTAATCCGTAATTTTACCCTCTACTGCTTAAGTTGTTAAACAAACTTATGGGGGTAATATTGGTAATCCATGACTATCTGCACGTATAAAATCAAAATGAGGTTTGTTTCGGAACATCATAACTAAGGGTTGATAATCTGTGACTAATTAGGCATTTAAAATCAAAATTAGAATTGTTTTGTGTCGTCACATCATAATTAACTTGAAGGTGTGAAGAAGTTAAAGTTATACTGACCTTCACTGAATTGGGGACCAAACCCTTGTACAGGGCTCCATATCCCTCGTAGCGAACAGTTTTCCTGAATGCATCGACCATACCCTTATATTCAACACGCTTTTTAGTACCGTCACCAGCAACGACCGAAGCAGCATCTTTCCATCCTCCCATCGACATTCTCCTCCGTATGACATCAAGGGGGTATGCAACTGTCTGGCCGATAGTCCCCGCAACGGCTCCACATCCCAGTCTTGCTGCCACAGGCAACTCTTTGTCCTCGACTAGTCCCAACGTGTTGCTTTTTATCATCCAGTCTTTCAGGGATTCATACACAGCAAAGTTGAGACCGACGTACGGTATCTGAAGAGACCGTGAAAATATAAGCATAAGACAAAGCATACCAAATCATGTAGAAATCACAATTCTATTATATTCATGCACAAACGTTTTACTTACAACTCCTATGACGGAGGGTAGCCAGCCTTTATACAGAGCTCGCGCGCCTTCTTCCCGAAGGACGGTTCTGAGAGCATGGTAGATACCTCTGTACTGATGTGGTGAATTCTCAGTCTGAAAATAGATATATAAACCAGAACATCTAAGTCCAAAGAGTCACATCTTCGAAGATGAGCAGAATCACGTGATTGTGAATAAAAACTCCAACGCATACCTGAACAGTTATTCGACCTCGCACCAAGTCCATTGGGTATGTTGCTGACATGGCGATAATTCCAGCAGTTGCACCAGCTCCAAGGCGTAAGAGGGGACTGAGCTGAGCATCCTCTGCACAAAAGATTGAAGAAATTGACAAGTAATCAATGTCAAAACTGTTGGTTATGTTGACCTTAGATTAAGCTAATAAATTACGATTGTAACAACACATAAACAATGAGATTAACCATATGGATTCCGAGTCAAGAGAGACATTAGTAAAGAATGGTATGAATTCAACTCCAAAAGGTTCAAATTCCAACATGATGAAAAATCAATAACTTGAAGAAGGTTTCTCACAAGAAAAGCATAGAATAGAAAGATTCATCCTAGGCTCAAATACCAAATAACTTATGTTCGTGCACGCACATATAAACCAGTCAATTCCAGTTATAATGACATTGAGTAAGAGAGAATAAACCAAGGGATGTAACCATACCATTTCCTGGTTGCTGGCGGTAAAGCCATAAGATGCCCCTGTTGAAAAGAAATGAGAAAATTGAATAGAATAATTTAGTGTGTGATCGAAAGAAACAATTGAATGAAAAATAATAAAGCATGTGCTGTTTTTTCTTAACAGACCCACCAGAAGAAATCCACGGTAGTTAAGAATCGGATAAGAAAGAAATGGAATGACTTGTGCTTACATAGACGCTTGCTCATAGCTAAAAAACTTGACAGCTGAATTTGGGACAATACGAGCGCAATTAGTGCCATTCCCTTTGAACATTCCTCTGAGACCTTCAGTTCTCCAAATATATTTCAAGCCTTGAATTGTTCCATTATATTTTATGTTATTAGAATTTTGAACCTACATTTCACAAAAGATAATCTCAGTATACTGAAAATGAAAAAACAAAAAAAACATCCAACTTGTACATAATAGAAAATCTTCCGTGTATATTAGTTATTACAAATAATTAGGCGCTAAAACATAACCTAATGAGAACATTCAATTCCTAATATTTAAAAAAAAATACCTGGAGCAAAATTTTCATTCTTTCTAAAGGCGCAACAGCTGAACGTGACCTGCAGTAGAGATTTACGGCACATGAGTGGAGAAGCCAAAAGGCTGTATCTTTCAGAACTTCTAGTAACCAAATCATGGCAATCAACAATAATGATTACTAGAATACAGCTTCCTAAAACAAATCTAGCATCCAGTTATAGCAAATCAAATATGCATTCTTTAGATAAAATAGACATGATGGCCTTACTCTTATCAAACAATACAAGATTTGTGTTCTATTACATGTTTCTATAGATTCCCAAAGCTTGTGAATGACAAAATCAATTTCCCGATTCTTTATCAACTTTTTCTGATAGCAGTACGCTAAGACAAACGTAATTGTGTCCTTTAATCCTGCACCTTGGTCAAATTTATTTTCATGAACCCTCAGTAAACATTAAATCAGAACGGAATTATAAATTAAGTTCTTGCCAGACATTAAAAGTGATGATTTTTTAGACCACCCACATATAAAATGCACAAATTTACTAAATTTCAACAAATCTTTGGCAGTGCAACTGAAAGCTTACACTTCCCAGAGAAACACAGATTAATTCTATCAAACAACAATATAGCACCAATGTTTAATCTTTTCAGACTATCAAATAACTTCTCACCAACACTAAATTAAAAAAATAATCACACACAACTAATTGATCAAATCAAGTCACAAAATCACTGGACCCTCCACTCCAGTAAAAATAAAATCAGGAAAAAAAGAATAATAAATAAGTTCTTGCTGACATTAAAGGTGATGTTTTCTAAGACCACCTAAATCTAAAATGCACAAATTTGCCAAGTTTCAGTACACTCAAAGCTTACACTTTCCAGAGGAACACAGATTAATTCTATCAAATACCAATATAGCACCAATGATTAATCTTCACAGACTATTAATTCTATCAAATGAGTTCTTTGTTTCAGTACACTGAAAGCTTACACTTTCCAGAGAAACACAGATTAATTCGATCAAATACCAATATCGCACAGCTAATTAATCTTCTCAGACTATCAAATAACTTGCCACCAACACTAAATTCAAAAATTAATCACTCACAACACACAAATGAAATCAACAGAACAAAAAAAAACAATCAAAGCTCACAAAAACAACACATCGACTATCCGCCAATCGAAATCGAACAATCAACAGATCCACCACCAAATCGACGAGAAACAAACAGAACACAAAGAGCACTCACACTCCTCCGGCGATCCCTCCGGCGGCCAGAGACTTGCAGATGCTGAGAACCGCGTAGCTCGGAGCCTTCATGCCCTCGCGAGCCACCTTCGCCTCCTCCGCGAGGTTCACGATCGTCGAGACCGCGGTCTCGCTCCTCTTCCCCACCACATCCTCCGACGCCATCGCAGAGCCTTCCTGGAGGATCAAAATCGCCGGAACCCTAAGATTCAGGTCCGCCGGAGCTCCGGTGATCGACGAATCGGCGGCGATTCGAGAGCTCGATTTTTCGCGGCTTTTGGGTTTTTGGGGGAGAAAGCGAAACAAAAATGGAGGCGCTTGGTCAAGTGAAGGAGAAGAACACAAAACTGATATATGGTAGAGAGCGTCGCGTCCGCGGTTGTGAAATGACGATTTTGGGTCTCATTTCGTCGCCCTCTGTTCCGATTTCGCGCTGCTTCGTGAGGGTAGTTCTGGTATTCTATATATCGCGAAATATTATGGTTGAGTGTATTAAAAGTCAAATATGAATTATCCACGCCAAGAATTGATACACGATAAATTCGAAAAGGTTAGCATTAAAATTAAATGTTTTATTTTTGATAAATTGTAACATGTATCTATTTCAAGAGAAAATTGCAAAAAATAATTATGGGAATTTTTTTTTTCTTTCAAAATATGTATATTTATTTAAAATACTAGTAGGTTATTTTATTTTTGAAAAAATAAAGTAATAATAAAAATGTTATTCAATTCAAATCGTTCTGTTTCAAAATTTTTTAGATTTTAAGTTCCCCAAAGTGAGAGAATAAGAAATTAGAAATTAGGTAAATTCGAATTGAAAAAGTGTTTTTAAATTTTAATTTAAAGGACATTTTTATTATTTTTAACCGAATATAATATGGTAACTTAACATCCACTTTTGTAAGATTAAATTGGCCCATTATTTAAACTAATTTAATATTATTATTAAAGAATCATTTCTTATTGGTTGAAAAAATTGGATGAAGTTACTGAATTGTTACTATTATTCAGTGATGAAACGTGTAAATATTTCATTTTCGATACTTCTGTGCGAACTTTTGTTTTTATATATTTAAGAAATATTAGAGTTTTGTTTTCACCACAACTCTATTTTGATTTCATTTTCTTGATGTGCTTATTGTGGTTTAAATGTTTTTTTTTCTAAATATTACTATTTTGGTATAAATAAGAGTTTGAATTTGAAACAACTTAATGTTAATTTTTGTTTTACTTGAAAAATATTTATTTAAATAAAAATGTTGATTTGACATATACTTATTTTGAGCTAAATCTTAATTTTAAAGCACCTTACTTCAAGTATTTTTGTCATTTTTAATAGAGATACATAATTCATTTTATAAATATTTTAAATTTGAAATGAAAATGTGATATGCCTTAGTATAGACTAAATAGTGTAAGATTTTTAAAACATGTGTTTTCTATTTAGTGTGGAGTCGGTGACCCTACTTTGGGAAATAATGATTTCGGAAGATGATCAGATGATCATAGAAGGTTGGGACGATGAACGAACAATGAGAACTCATTTCATTACGTTTTATTGGAGATTTTTCTCTATATTTTAATTTGAAATGTAATTATGTATTGTTTTATTTAGATTATATATCGTCATGTTATAAGATGATATTATGACCATCTTTGCGCATTTTGAATTGGCTTGAAGGTTGGATATAGGTTTGATTGTCATTTTCACTCTATTGTATTTGTTGCTGACAATTATTAATAATATCGTTCTGTTTATTAAATAAAATCAAATGTATATTGTTTTATACATTTAATCTTTTAATTACCTTTAGACAACTGATAATATATTAAATATCAGTTGTGTCGTGAATATCTTCTTGTCCATTAATATATTCTCAATCGTATTACGATTATTAGAGAAACAAATATTTGGTTCAATATTGGTGTGATCATGTATCTTGAAAGTTTGTTGTATCATTTTTCGTGCATTTATAATGCATACAAATTAAATTATTTTTTGCTGCTCTAATTATATTATTAATCAATATGCATTTCGATCGTTATGAATATATGTGAGACTGAGTAATCAAAATTTTGAATGTAAATAGAGATTTCTTTCCATTAACAATAATACAGAGAAATTCTACATGAACTCTGCCTAAAATAAATTTGAAGTGGAACGATTGTTTGATATTACGACAAGTCATTACATATTAAACAGTTTAAAATCCAGGTAGACCCTAACCAAGTCATGAATTTCATAAAATGGACAACATGAATACATGTCCGGTAAACAAACTAAAATTATAAAACGCAAGAAGTCAAAACAACACAAAACAAACTTCAACACCAAATCTAGTTACTCCGCCAAGAGCTAACTGTCCAGCTCGAAAAATCAACCTAACTTTCCTCGTTGTATGATCCCTAACTCCGCTTCCCAAAGCATGTCGCGACTGTTCACCAAGCAGTGCATTTTGCTACATTGGCTTTTTTACACATTTTCGTTTACCAATTGGATCTTTACTCCATTTTCTCTCGAGTACAAATTATATACTCTTTAAAACCTTTATTCCGTCGTCCTCATCCGCTATAACCCATCGCTAAAAACGAGACCCAATAAAGTGATGGCCTCAAATCTACGGTCTACCTTTCTCTCACTAAATTTTGTTTTTGTTCCACAAAACGACACCAAATGCACAAAACGAGACAACTTATTGGAGATTTTGTCAACGAAAATAAACAATTGAACCACACATCAAGCGGTGGAGACAGGCGGAAAAATTGTCGCCTACCCCGCAAGAGCGGTCTCAACTCTTTTCTTTTTGAAATCTAGATTTTATAAATCAAATCCGCGACTTACGAATCATAATACAAATTATATAACCACTAACTAATTGATCAAGACAAAATCCTCATTTAACATTAAATTAAAACAAAACACATAAGTTATAAATTTGAGGCCATTTTCATATAAATAATAGAATGGAAAAAGACACTTTTGTGCATCTAAATATATACTTTTGACATTCTCATATACTTTACCTTTTTTTAGTACATGAATTTCATTTTGGGACAATAATTCCAAAATACCTATGAATTGAACCAAAATTCAGGGTACTTCCGGACCATTTTCCCAAAATACCGATGAATTGAATCAAAATACCCATGAATTGAACCAAATATTCATGCAGGGCCATTTTTGGTGAATAAATGGTCAGTTGACCCAAAAAGAAATTTAAAGTACTGAAAAAAGAATAAAAATATGAAGTATAAAAATGTATATTTAGATGTACAAAATTGTCATTTTCCCTTAAAGTATTGTGATTGTATATTAAATAATCAAATATGCTCCAATATAATTTTTATTTAATAAAAAAAGTTACATGCCTGACGTGTAAATATAGGTGATACGATGAAGATGAAGAAAAACCTAGATGATCAGCTACGGTGCGAGTCCACTGTACAACTTGTCGTCACTGTCATTAGAAGGATGGGACCCACATCAATACAAGAATAGTAAACATCGTACTCAATTGGGCCCAACACATTTCCTCGATTCTATCTTTGCCCGAACAAAAATATATTTATTCTTATTTCTATTTTCGTTCTGATTAAATTTAAAAATATATATTTGCTCTCCAAAAATATTTCTTTCTTCACATATAGCAACTCTACGTGATAGGTCTGTTTGTGACCAATCCGACCTCAGTCATAGATCTAAAGTCTATGTCTAACTCCATCTTAATTTTCGAATAATCACTGCTCAACTGATCTTGGTTGAATTAAGAATAATCAAATTTCGATACTAATAATTTGACCAACACATGTGGTCAGTCCTGTCGCTAGAGTTAGGATTTGTCTCGCTAAATTGACAAGGTACGTCACGTGACTTTTGATTAGCGTATGCGATTTTATTTCTACGATTTTGGAGGGTGTTTCTCGCGGATTTTGCGTGTCTGAGACTCGGAGGGTGCTGGGATTTAGGAGGAGGTAACCTTGTGGGAGAGAGATTGAGTTTCTGAGGCCGGTGGTAGGGATCGATAGCGGAGGTTTGCAATGGTACGGTTGAGGAGGGGTATTACTTCGATATCATATGCGAGGAAAGACGGGTTCGGGAGGGGTCAGCGGTGGTTGGGCAGAGAAAATCTTGCGATTAGTTTGGTGCGGGATCAAAGGAAGACGGGCATGACAGGGGCTCATCGGAGGTAGGGTAAGAAAATTCTGGCGATTTGATTGTTGCGGCTTTAGTTGGTTAATGACTAGGTATTAGGAGGGATCATGAGTTCTCTGGCGTCGGTGGACAGATTTATGTAAGCATGTCAAATTAGGGGATCTTGATTTTCTTAAACTTCAATACGTTCTTATGGCGACCTATTGGGTCATTTGGGGGTCCAGATGACACGATATTCTTGATTCGTAGGTTTATTTGGGGCAGTGTATTAGAGACTTGCTCAAAGTGTTTTCAGGGTGGTTCTTGTAAAGGATTTGCGGAGAGTCTCAACTCATTCGAGGTACACACCACAATTTTGCGAGAGGTATTTCGTTGCGCTATTAGTTATTATGCTCGTCGTTCTCGGGGTGAGTCTTGTAATGGATTTGCGGAGAGTCTCAACCCATTCGAGGTGGAGGCTGCGAGGTTGCAAGAGGCATTTTGTTGCGCTATCTTTTATTTTGCTCGTTGTTCTTGTAATTATATGGCTTATGAATTAATCAGGTTTGATTTAACTAACAGTAGCTGAAATATGTTTTACCCATCTAGTATTTTGACTATTCGATATAATATTAAGTTATTTTTTGATAATTTAATAACATGTCGCGTTTTTCCTTAAGAAAAGAAAAATTAAATCTCAAGTCAAATTTAACGTGTGAATAAATAAGGATTTGAGCCACCATCTTTCATTTTGTGCTCTTAATTAAGCTGAACTCTATAACATGATATCATGGTTCTGTTAAACATAACCTCCATATGAAAAAATCGTTTATTGCCATTGTTTTCGTAAATTCAATTTTGATTAATAAACTAAAATGATAATAACAATAAAATATAATATGGATTGTGATTTTTTTTGAATCACAATTATTTTCCTAAACTAATTTGAATACTTAATGATAATAATAACTTTTTTAAATATTAATTAAAATTTTATTGAATTACAATTATTTTCTTAAACTAATTTCAATACATATTAATCACATATATTCAATATACTATTTATTAACTAAATAAAATGACCTTTGTTTTCATATGCCACGGTAATTAGATTTCGATAAATTTTTTGATACACTTGATTACACGATCTAATATGTCATGTTGAATTTCAGTGGATAAATGACAGAGGTTCATTTACACAACACTTTCTATGTCACGATCTATAACCAATGTTCAAAACTGCATTTTCTCTTTATGTGACATTTTACGGCTCCAGTTTTCTATTTCTGGATCTTTGCTCAACGTCTGTATGACACATTAATTCTATTATTTTTTTTATTTATCCGAAAATGGATGAGAACGACTCTAATTTTTTGTGTCTTTTATTGTTTTCTCTGATATATTTAAAATTTTGTACATAGATCAGTTTAGTAATTTCATATGATATTACAACCGATACTACACCCTAATTTATGTAAAACTTAATTAAATTTATTCATACACGTGTTTCAATCTCTGTAATTTATTTTCACGTAAATAAACATCTAAATACAAATTTATCTTGTTAATCATTAACTATAAATTGGCAAGCAAGAAACCATGTTAAATAAAATTAAATTTAACTTGAACGCACCAACGTTGATTGTTGATTTTGTGGCGTCAATGTCTTAATCCAATAACATAAAAACCATATTCACCTAAATCAATTTCAGACATCTTTAAATTAATTTGGATTGAAACACAAATTAATAAAGCAAAATAGATCAAATGTGATGGCTTAGAAATTAAAATGAAAATGGTGTTCGATTGGAAAGTATTTTCTGTTTTCAATCAAAAGCAATTGGTCGCTCAGCTCCTCGTCGCGACTCTTTTTGTGGTTCTTTCTTTTCGTCTCGTTTTTTTTCGATCCTCCGGTTTCGATTCGGATTTGGGAACCTCCGCGATGAAGATGAGCAAATCGTTGCCGGAGTCACCGTTCGTTTTCGACGCCGAAGTTAGGGATCGGGCGGCTCATCCGCCAGAGCCGCCCGATCGGATTCAAAGACCGTTTGGTCCAGTGGCGAAACCGGCGTTTGTAGGTGAAAACGAGACGAGTCGAGGAGGTAACGAGATTTGTCAATTTCTCATATGTTTTTTTTTAATCTGATCGAATAATTTGTGGGTTGATTATGATATGTTGTGCAATGGGATCGAAGAAAATGGTGGAATGATTCAAAAATAATAAGAATTTTATTGGGTTTTGTTCGGATTTGTGTAATTTGTTTATTGATTGCTTCATTTCTGATGTCCCAATTTTTGTCACACTCATAGTTAAATTTTTTGTTTTTTATCAACAATGTGAGGATTGGAACCAGTAAATTATTGCGATAAAATGATGGTATTGTCAATTTTGTTATCAACAATAATCACAAATCCGAACCTTTGAATTATTGCAATATAACGACGTTACTATCTTTTTTTTCAGCAATAATTACAGATATGAATCTGAGAACACAAGAATTGTTGCGATATGCTATTGATATAGTAATATATTTGACGATAATTTTATTTTATTTTTATCTAGGCAAATGTGATCTGTTCGTCGGAGATTGGATTCCCGATCAAACCGGCCCGTTCTACACGAACGAGACGTGCCACTTGATCGAAGGCGACCAGAACTGCATGAGGAACGGGAGGCCCGACACAGGGTACTTGTATTGGAGGTGGAAGCCGAGGAACTGCGAGTTACCGAGGCTCGACCCAAGGAGGTTCCTTGATTTGATGAGGAACAAGACTTGGGCGCTGGTCGGCGATTCGATATCTCGGAACCACGTGCAGTCTTTTCTGTGCATACTCTCTACGGTACGTGTCAGTTCTTTTTCGTTACAAAATAAGTGTTTATTTATCAGATAATATTATAGCTCTTGCCATTTACATCATGACTGAGTTTCTTATAAGTTTTCCCCAAATATGTTAATTTTTGTAGTAAATGGGTTTTGAAGGTTCACATTGTCCCTATTGGAAAATTGAGAAGGGCACTCAAGGAAGCACACATACCACATAAATCATTTACGAATCAAATTTTTCTTTAATTCCGTAATCATTTGATCTGGACTCGCCTATATGTCATCTCACAAACCATTTTCATATTATCTGATCCCACCATTAGAGTAGCAGGTCATGGTTTAACGTCTTACCATTCCTAAGACACTACTCAACTCGCTTTCTCGAGGAAATCACAAAACCAAGTTTTGATATCACAACTGATAGAAAGGCCAGACCTTAAGAGCACATGATATGATGTTTTTGTCCTTAAGAGAACACTCAGACTGTTTCAACCTCACACTTGTATTTCAGAGTTCGTTGGTTTCAACCCCGTCCAGAGGGAAGGAAAGGGCTTTATGAGTAGATAGAAAAAAAATTAATTTAATTTAACCCCGTTCGTATAGTGACCATTATTAAATATATGTACAGTAAAAACTAAAAGAACTGAAACAAGACTAGTTTTTTTAGCCAGATTTAAACTCGATTCGGCTCGTTTACACCAGCACGGTTATGCCTTTCAGGTGGAGCGAGCGGTCGAAATCCACTACGACCACGGCTACAAGTCGAAGAAATGGACCTTCCCGCTCCACAACTTCACCGTCTCCGTCGTGTGGTCCCCGTTCCTCACCGAGGCCGCCATCTTCGAGGACGACAACGGCGTCTCCAGCTCCGAGGTACAGCTCCACCTGGACCGGGTCGACCGGAGCTGGTCCGAGCCCTACGAGACCTGGGACTACACGATCATCTCCTCCGGGCAGTGGTTCCTCAAGCAGGCCGTCTACCACGAAAACGGCGTCGCGCTGGGCTGCCACGCCTGCCACGCCGGCAGGAACCTCACCGAGCTCGGCTTCCCCTTCGCCTACCGGAGGGCCATGAGGACGGTGCTGGGCTTCGTCGCCGGGACCCCCCACGCGGGCACGGTGTTTTTCCGGACGTCGGCGCCGGACCACTTCGAGGGCGGCGAGTGGCACGACGGCGGGGACTGCCGGAGGCGTGCTCCGGCGAGGGACGGGGAGGTGGGGGTGAAGGACCTGCAACACTACTTGAGGGACGTGGAGCTGGAGGAGTTCGGGAGGGCCGTGGGGGTGGCCAGGGAGGGAGGGGTCGACCTTAGGCTCTTGGACTTGATGAAACTCTCGCTCCTTCGGCCAGACGGCCACCCGGGGCCCTACCGCAGGTTCCAGCCCTTCGCGGGGGGCGGGGAACCCGGGGCCCCGAACGATTGCCTGCATTGGTGCCTGCCCGGGCCGATCGATGCCTGGAATGATGTGATCATGGAGATGATTGTAAATGGGTGAGACGACCTTTTTTTTTCTTACCACCGTGAACTTGTCACTTGTGTCATTGTACTTTTACAATATTTCAAATGGATCGTGTTATTAATTAGGGATAACACCAAGACGAGTTCGGGTTGTCACCTAAGTCGTCGGGTTGAGGATATCAAGTCTTGTAGGATCTGGTGTATTTGTTTTTTCATGGGACGACAATTAGGTAGATTCAGAGGGATTTTTTAGTTATTGTGTCCCATGTTCTGTCGGGTTCAATGATTTTTGTCATATGTGTATCAACAACAATGTTCGTTGACTCCCTTCTTTACTAAGGATGGTAACGAGACGGGTCTGTGGTGGATTTGACAATTCCGTCCCTGTTAAAAACGTCGGGGATTTTTTGTTTCTAATGGGGACGCGGATTTCTTGTCGAGTTTGAGAATTTCTCGTTTCTATTTTCAACCTAAAAAATGTTAAAATATATTTATTTTTTAATAAAATTTGTATTAAAAATATTATTTTAATATAAACATATACGTAAAATATTTTTTTTTTTCATTGAACATGTATTATAAAATATTATTTTAATAAAAATATATTATTTTCCATTAAATTTTCATTTTAAAATATAATTTTTAATTTTTAAAAAATATATTTTTAAAATATCGGGGTTGAAAGAGGCGGGATACCTCACCCTGTCCCCGCCATGTTCCAATCCGGATTCAAGAATTCCTCTCCCCGTTTATGTTCAGGTTGGGAACAGAAAATATTGTCATCCCTATCCTTCACCTAGCTGACGCATAGCGACCAGATTGTATGCTTTGATCGGGTGAGGGTATACCCGATACATCACTTTACGTCATCTCTCTTATTCACCAACCCGACGCATAAATGCAAGGTAATATGGGTCGGCCAGACGAGGTGTGATCCGGCGTACATGAATGCGTCAGGTCACACTTTACATGGCTGACACATTAAGTATGGTCTATATGCGCTGGTTTGGTTAGGTGAACGAGAGAGTCGACGGACATTTCTCTATGCGTCGTCGGGTATGCTTAAGCACATTTTTTTTAAGTGTTTGAATTTTATTTATCACCCAATTAACAATGTATAAACAACATCACAGGCAATTAATTAATTTAGCACAAAACAAACAAGAATCTATAAAAATTCAAATATGTTTCTGGAACTGGACCAAAACGTTCGGGAATTGGATCCAATCGGACCCACTGAATCCCAATTTTCGGGAACCATAACCGGAACCATTATGTAAGGTTGTGGTTCGGTTATTAACTCGATTCTCTGGTTGAGTTTTCATGTTCTGCTTTATTGAAACTGGTTGATTGTCAATTTTTTAATGGGATAATTTCAGGTGGCTACACCAAGATTTTGCTGTTTTTCACTTGGGTACACCTAGAATTTTTTTTTCAGCTGACTACGCCTAGAATGTGCAAAATTTTCACTTTGCACTTTCCGTCCAATTCTGTTAGTTTTTAACGTTTTTTTCCATGTGAAATGACTAAAATGCCCTTAGGGTAAAATGAGTTATTGAAATTGGACTGAAATTACTAAAATGCCCTCACATATTCATTTAATTTTCAAACCAATGCCACTCCATCTCTCTTCAACCAAAGTCTCCACAGCTCCAGAGCTCCGGCCACCACCAACCACCGTCTCCGTCTCCGCCGCCGCCAAAACCTTCTCTTTCCCTCTGCCCATTTCTCTCCTCTCCCCCACCTCCGCGCACCGCCCTCTCACTCTCTCCCTCTGCCACCTCCGGACACGAGCATAGACATAAATCATACAACCCTCTTCATCACACTCTCTCTTATAAAATCATCGACACAACCAATAATTCTCAGAAAATCCCTAATTTATCATTCAATTTCGTCGCCGTGAGCTATGGTGATTCCGGTTGGTCCCGGCAAGTTCTACGGCAGCAGCCTCCCTCGGCCGCGATATTTCGTCACCGGATCGACCCGCCAGTCCCAATTATGGACCCGCTCCTATCCTGGGCCGCCGAGGCCCACTGGTCCATGGGCGGCCTCAGCTCCACGCGCCTCCGCCTCCAGGGCCGAATCGAGGGCAGCGTCAGCAAGCTCCGCCTCCAGCGCGAGAACACCGCCGCCGGAGATGGTGTCTCCGGTGAGCCCGAGCTTGAGGCCAGATCTGGAGTCTCGAAGAACAGGGACGGCTCTGTCTCTCCACCGCCGGCTCCGGTGGCGGCAAAGCGGAGGCGATTCATGAATCTCCTCGACGAAGATGAAGAGGAAGATGAGATCGAGAAGAAAGGAGGTTTCTCGATCTGCGAGTCGCGAGGATCGGAGGCAGAGGCGAGGTGGAGGAGAGGGAGCTCGAGGGGGCGAGGCTATAGGGTTGGGTTGGTGAGGGTGAAGAATGGCATAAGTTTGAAAATTAGATGAATAGGTGAGGGCATTTTAGTCTTTTCAATCCAATTATAATAACTCTTTAAACATTAAGGGCATTTTAGTCATTTCACATGAAAAAAACGGTAAAAACTAACAGAATTGGACGGAAAGTGCAAAGTGAAAATTTTGCACATTCTAGGCGTAGTCAGCTGAAAAAAAAATTCTAGGTGTACCAGGTGAAAAACAGCAAAATCTAGGTGTAGCCACCTGGAATTATCCCTTTTTTAATTAATCGATTTATCAGGTTTATGGGACGAATTAGACGATTTTAATCTCAATTTATAAAAAAAACTTTAAACTTATAATTATTAAAAGTGTTAACGATATTCTAATATCAAGACTTAATTATTACTATTCAATCGAATTTTGAGGTTTGGAAATAAAAGATAAATAACATATTATTCCAGGGCCTTAATTCTCAATTTAAAACTAAACGAAAAATTATAAGTTGTTCACACGTGAGTCATATTTCAGAGAACTGATTCCAGTATTACCAGTTAACACATATTACTAAATTTTAGGAAGCATAACCAAACCAAAATTAAATGGTTCTCTCAATTTAAGAATTAAAATATAACCACTAACCACATTTTAGGATTCTCTTAGTCTAGTTCGATCTAGTTCGGTTCATGGTTTTGAGTCTAAAATGATCACCCCTAGATAATACAATTGTCATGACACATACAATTGAATGTGTCAACAAGGAAAGACATGGTGACCATTGGCCAGTGTAGTCGATACAATGGTCAATGTCCGTCGAGAACTCTGATTCGTTGACCCTTGACGAAATGTCATTGATTGTCGACGTTTTCCTAACCGACGTATGGTTATTACATGTGTTGGCTACCTGCTTACATACATTAGTATATATATTACTGTACGAGTTGACACTTTAAACCCAAAATCGGTTTCAAACTGGATTTGAAACCATAATTAATAGTTCAGTTTTGAATATGAATATGAGAGAATCAATCTTCTGTTGTTAAGGTTCTCAAAACTCTGAATTACCAGTTTAATGGTAAGAATTAGACTAGTTCACATCGTCACGTGTCTCACTTCTCGTTCACTCACATATATTATTTATCTTTTGTCGTTATTTTATTTGCAAACTTTATAATTTAACTGAGTTGTAATAATTTAATCTTAACATTCAGTTTTCATTAGTATTTTCAATAATTACAAATTTATTGTTTTGGCTACAAATGGGGCTCAAATTATTCTAATTCAAGCAATTAATCTACCCTAAACTAAAACTGAAAATCAAACGGTTCCAACTGGGTAGAATTGAGAATATCGAACCTAATAATCACGATCAGAACCAGATCGTTTTCTCATGTAAGGGTTCCGAGTAAGGTCTGATTTCAAAATCATGCGACCCCTATACGTTACATTGGACTTTAGTATTGTATCATTTTTTTCCAGAAATAACGAACACGCTCTTCTCCAAATATTAAACTCTAGGCCCAAAACCATATATATCGGTTCCTAGATCATAAAGAATAATTGACAAGTTCAAAATCTCAAACACCTCAAATCTTAACAAATGATGTGGTGTCGACGCGACGATAATGTCATCGCCACATTTCATAGATTAGACCGATATTTCTCTTTGCCAATCTGTAATAACTAATATCATTGTCGCGCCCGACGATAGATACTGTCGTTTTGACGTTTAAATCAACCTCTTCCACCACAGGCGGGCTTGCCGGCGATGTTCTTCTCAACTCGGACGGTGTGGTGACATCATCTTCATATATGTGTGTACATTTTTATTTTCAAATTTACCTACCGTGACGTGTTTCCTGCCGGTTTTAGATGTACATGGTTCAATTGTACGACTACTAATTTTTGCTTAGACCGGACCGGAGGAGGAGGTTCACATGAGCAGCACGTGCCCCCGAATTATTCTATTGAGTGACAAAAATCTATAATATGGGTGATTTGGGAAAAAGTTTGTGTTCTACAAATATTGAATTTTTAACAGCTGTGATCTGAATAAAGTGTATTTATTTAAATGTTTAATTGACGAACTTTTGATTTTATTGCTTATAAATTCAGGTCAGAGGATAACATAATAATATAATATATTTTTAATCAAAGCATTTTTATTCATTCAACAAATCGGATGAGACATAAAAACACCGTCTCTATGAACAATATTCTATCCACTGAAACCTGTTAAGTATAATGCAAGCCACGACATCCACCACGGCGGGATGGAGAAACCCCGTCATCCACTACTAAACACATGAATCAAACTTTCTCAGTCCAATCTTCACACCAACCATATTACCATGCACACAAGCAGAACTCTCCAATAACAGGACAACAAACATATAAACACAAACAAATATTAAAAATACCAATGTTTGATATTAAATTATCACACGTTAGGGGTCTTTGTCTTTTATTAGATCTAATTAATGTGGTATTATTAAATCAGTCTTAAAAGTAAAAAATATTATTAATTAAACATACTCGTGTAGTTGTACTGTAGCTTAAAGATGAAAATTATAATAATTACCCAACAAGATTATAAATAAAACATACATGTCAAAATACCATAAATTAACTTGATAAATAAGATTGTCGGGACGTGAAAAATGTATTTATTGTAGGTGCATGAAAGTTACAGGTTTAATTTAAGATTGATTCCAAAAATGTGGTTACTCATGTGTTAATATCATTTATGAATCATAACTTCAATTTATTAACTTTTCTTTATTTGCATAAAGAAATAAATTACTGCTTATTGCTTTGGTAATGGCCTAGATTAGCATATAAGCATCATCAATTCCTTTTTGACCCGAAACAGAGTCACCAACAATACGGCGTCGTTTCATGATTTGGCTACAAATTATTTGTTCTTATATATTTCACTCATCGACTCTCTGTTTCCACTATTACATGCTCGGGCCGGTACGTAACAGGCAAGAGACGGCTAAATTGCGCCTCCACTAAATTGCGCCTCCGTCGCCTGCTTCACAGGGGCCGTGCGCTAACGTGCGCCATCCAACCAGCCCCCTGTATATTATCCTGCGCACCTCCTCCCTCACCTCACTTGAATCAGTACTGCTGAGCCACAGTCGACGTCTCGATCGATCACCGATCCGTCGACGCTCGGGATCGTCAATGGCCGATCCTCCGCGTAACGGCGATTTGGCGGAGACCCGGCGAGAGAAAGACGCCGGAGCGACGATCGTCCTCGTGTCCAAAGGTGACGATCGACATATTATTCGATTTCGATTTCGATTCTGCGATTCACGCTCTCGATTTCGCGATTCCGATTCGATCTCTTCGAATCGGTGATCGGTGATCGATGTGTGTGGCTTTTTCTGATTGGATCGGTGGATCAGGTTCGTGGTGGCACGCCGGGTTCCACCTGACGACGGCGATAGTGGGGCCGACGATCCTGACGCTGCCGTACGCGTTCCGGGGGCTGGGTTGGGGGCTAGGGTTCGCGTGCCTGACGGCGATGGGGGCGGTCACTTTCTACGCCTACTTCCTCATGTCGAAGGTGCTCGAGCGCTGCGAGCGCGACGGTCGCCGCCACATACGCTTCCGCGAGCTCGCCGCCGATATATTCGGTGCGTTTCTTATATATTTCTCGCTTCTCTTGCCCTTTTGATTTTGCATGGTTCTAAAAAACGTTAGGCGCTAATTGGGCGGACAACACTCCGGAAGGATTAATCGGATTAAACAGGAATTAATCGAATTTGTATTTTTTTTTAATATAAAAATAAATTATACTATATAAAAAATAAACAATTTCTCAAATAATTAGTTTAGAAGTAGAAATTAATTAAGAATAAACCAATTAAACCAAACGTCTGAGACGTTTTAGGTTTAAATGTGTAAATTGTAATTTTTAATTGATTTTTTTTCTTTAAATAATAGGCCTGCCTGGGCCGATTAATCGCCGCCTAGCTCGCCTAGGCCGATTAATCGGCCGTCTAGCCTGTTTTTTGGCCTCGACCATTTTTGAGCGCCTGACTAGTGAAAAACGGAACGAAAAAGCCCAAATGAGCACCTAGGCACCGCGTAGACTTTTTTTGGAACACTGTGATTTTGAGAGCGTTTTTGTTTTTTGTGTTGTTTCTGTTTATTTCGGGTTGTTGCGATTCGGAAGCAGAAGCGGAGACGACACTCTGCTTTTCTTTTTTTTTTTGCTTCGCGTGTTGGGTTGGGAACCGAGAATCGGATCGAGGGAGTGATTTTGCGTGTGTGTGGTGACGTGTCCTTACATGTGAGAATCGGACGGCTGACATTGAACGTAATGGTTGCTTTGCTCGATTAAATATTATTTTCTTAAAAAAATAGATCAAACTGAATTTGTACTTGAGTTGTTAAATTTGTTTTCATGAATTTTGATTCAAGGAGTTTTTATTCGATCAAACCTTATTTATTTCATCAAAATATTATTATTTTTGTTTTTCATACTATATGTATATAATACCAAACGATTTTTGCTATTTTTCTCTCGATTTTCTTTTGAATCATCAGAATTACTTATTTTCCGTCTTCCCAAAAGTTTCTCAATCTTAAGTTTTAGGACAGTGGTTAGTTTCCAAGAATATCACATCCGTTTTACTTCCTAAACAATTTATGTATACAGAATTAAGGGTAGGGAAAGGATTTACCGGCAATTCGGTCCTTGAAGTTGTCATTTCGGTATTTTGAAATAAGTCAAATTGGTTTTGGAAGCATTTCAAAAAATAGTTAAAATGGTAGTTGGCGTTGGTAAATAATTAGTTGAGTTTGCTTGTTTTTATAGGTTAGGGTGCAAATTGATCATTTAAGCTAGAAAGAATAGCAAAAACTAAATGTTCAAACTTCAAATTGATGAATATGGCAACCAAATTATTTTATTATACATAGTTCATGACCAAAATGACTACTTTCCGATAGGTTAGGGGCCACATTGAACATCTAGCCTAAAAAGAACAGTGAAAACTAGATGTTCGAATTGATGATGGTAGCTAAATTGTACGCATATCATCACAAATTATTAGTAAATAGTTTAGTCTATTGAGTTTGTTTATAGTTCATGACCAAAATCATTGACTATTTGATAGGTTAGGGACCAAAATGATCATTTAACCAAGAAAAATAGTAAAAACTAGATACCCATTTCGATGGTAGTAGAGAATTGTAGTTTTGACCCTTTTGAGTTTTGAGTTTATCTGAATAATGCATGTTGAACTATAATTGCCCTCTAACTATATATGCTCGAGGATATAATAATCATGGGTTTTTTGGACCACCTCGGTTGGCAATAACATGTGCAACCAAAAAGGTCACTAGTGAAGGTGTCTTAAACCTTAGGCTCAACTAAAATTATTTGCTGTCAATTGAGACGGCTTCTTAATGTTCATTATGATGCCAACTATGACCATACTTTTACACTTTGCATTTCTGAGGACATTTTCAAATTGATGCTAAGTTGTTTTTTGATGTCACTGCCAATGTGCCATGGCATGTGCAATTGTCCTTTCACTCATACCCAATAACACAATTTGGTGCCCCAAACTTTACATTTTATATGGTAAAGTAGATGTCTTATAGTAGTTCATAAAGAGAGGTTACTCTTCAATATGCCCTATACTTATATAATTTATACACATATTTGTACACCACATAATTAAGAAATGATTATTTGGATAACCCTGAAAATCTTCTGTGTTCTTACTTAACTAGCTCAAATTAGGTGAGTCGGGTATGGTCCAAAATATTTGAGTACCATTGGTGTTAGTCGGGTATTTTGAAGCACACCGGAGTAGCATTGGTGTTGGTCGGTATATGCTAGAACATAACCGACTGACTTTGGGTTAGTCGGGTGTGGTCTAATATACTCAACTAACATGACAGTGACACGTTAGTCGGGTGTATATCAGGCCATACAAAATTGGATATTGCTGAATGCTTACTCGGGTATGGTCATTACCGGCTAATTAAGAAGTGTCGACTGACCATACCCCGACTAACATTCAGTCAAATATGGATACCCGGCTGTCAATGTCAGTCGGGTATGGGTGATTTCTAGTAGCGTTACCCCTTTTTCACTAAAGTACAGTTGATTTATACATAATTTTGTTTAGGGGTATTTTAATCTTTGTTAAATAAGGCCTCGGGTTCAAGCTTAATCTTTGAGATCAGTCAATGTATTGCTTATAATGAGAAAAATAGGATTGTAAAATAACAAAGCATATTGATCATCTTGAGGCATATATATGCATTTTATTTTTGGTTGCAGGGTCAGGGTGGATGTTTTATTTTGTGATATGTATTCAGACAGCAATCAACACTGGAATTGGAATTGGAGCAATTTTGCTTGGTGGGCAATGCCTTCAGGTATATACATCAAAACTCACCAGCATGCATCTTCTGTTTTTAATGGAAACTTATATTAATTAATTGACTTGAAACATTTTGAATGCCGTAAAAATATAACTTTGGCCTCTTATGTACATTTTCAGCTGTTCTTGTTCAGGTCGGGACCAATTCGCCTCTATATTTTTAATAATTGGGTTCATATATATTTCACTCTTGTGACATAAATTACCTAATGGTAATTGAATTTGTGTAAATTGGATTATGCATTTTTAAAAATAACAAAAACACGTTTAGAAATAAGTATCATTTTTAACAAATATGACACATTTCTTTTTGGAGAAATGACACAAGTGTGCTATACATGTGACATTTTTCTTTTATCGACAAAAAGTATGTTGTGAATTTCATTGTTCGTGCAAAATGTATGTATTTTTAGAAAAATGCCGAAACTGATCGTAAAATTAAAAATTAAGACTTTTATAAAACTTATTAAACAGAAAAATAATTTAACAAAATAAATAAATTATAAATATTTAGTTAGAAAATAAAAGTAGAAAAACTTTAAAATATTTATTTTTATTCTAAGGTCATTTTTGTTATTGTTTTAAAAATACATATATTTTACACGAAATACATAGTTATTAAGAAAAATTGTAAAAAGTCTCCTTATAATTATGTTTTTTAGCACAAACTCTTAATTCACTGTATTTTTGCAAAAACTCTCATTCACTTATGTTCATTTTTGTAAAAGCTCTCTCTTACTCTTGTTTATTTTTGCACCGTCTATGCAAATCCGTGAAAAAATAATTGAAGTGTCACTTAAATGTTAACTCAAACTTGCTTAAAAGTGTGCACTTTGGCAACGGAACTGGAGACAAAATCCAAACCGCAGAATCGGGACCTGGGAACCGTGAGTAACGGTTTCGGTTCTGGTTCTTAAAATAGAGAACCATAGAGTCCAGTTCGGTTCGCTTTTTGACCGGTTCGGTCTGGTACTAGACCCATGTCCACCCCTAAATGTGCTAACTCAAACGTCCAACACTTAACTGACACTTCCGTTAATTTTCACAGATATGTACAGACGGTGCAAATTTGAACGAGAGAGAGTTTTTACAAAAATATAGTATATGGAGAGTGTGAAAAAAACAATCACAAGAAAACTTCTTACAATTTTTTTGTAGTTGTTAATCATCATATTTTTTTGTCATTAACTAAGTACACGAATCCTCTTGAAAATTAACATTCGATGTATATATTAATTTTCTCTGTTTCGTTCTAATTGCATAATATTTGAAACTCTTTTTTCACAATGCTTTGTTTTGGGTGTAAATCAGATCATGTACTCGAACCTTTCTCCGAATGGGCCAATGAAACTGTACGAGTTCATAGCGATTGTAACAGCCATCATGATCATTTTCTCTCAACTCCCATCGTTCCACTCCCTGAGGCACATCAACTTGGTTTCTCTATTTCTCAGCATCGGCTACACTTCCCTCGTCGTCATCGCTTGCATTTACGCAGGTACCATATCCTTATTAAACCCGTCTCTCACTATTTCCGACACAACAAAACTCTCAGCGCGAGAATTGAAACCAGCGATCTCATGCTTCCCCGACATTGTTCTATGTGTCATGTGATTTTCTCTTAATTAACAACTACATTTTGCAGGGAAGTCGAAAAACCCCCCTCCGAGGGACTATTCGTTGGAGTCTTCAGAGTCGGCGCGGGTTTTCAGCGCCTTCACTTCCATCTCCATTATAGCTGCCATCTTCGGGAACGGTATATTACCAGAAATACAGGTACACATTTGGGTTAATTGCAAATGGAGGTCTAGTACAGTTCGATTTTTGCAATTCTAGATGAAAATGTCCTTCGAATTATTATTATTTTTAATTAATTATATTTGTTTCCAACTCGAATTTTCCACAAGTTGTAAAAACAAACAAATTTGAAATAAACTTTATATGTGTATAGGCAACTCTGGCTCCGCCTGCAGCTGGGAAGATGCTGAAAGGCCTTGTTATGTGTTACTCTGTGATCATCGTTACCTTCTACAGCGCTGCTGTTGCCGGTTACTGGGCTTTCGGTAACAAAGCCGCCTCTAACATCTTCGACAGCCTCATGCCCGGCGAAGGCCCTGCCCTGGCCCAGGTTTGGATCCTCGCCCTCGCCCTCGTCTTTGTCCTCCTCCAGCTCTTCGCCATTGGCCTCGTAAGCTACCTTCGCGCTGGATACCCTTTTTTTCAAGAGTGTTCACGGTTCGGTTTTGAACTAATCGAGACTATGATTAAACCAAAGTGACCAACTCTGTTTTAAGAAATTTAAAATTGAATATATGAATAGGTAGAATTTGATTCGGTTCGGTTTTGGACCGAATCGGTTCAAAACCGATCCAAACCAACCATTTTGGTTTTAGGAGTCTTAAAACCAAATCTGAATTGGTGGAATCTGATTCAGTTTGGTTTTGTATTGAACTGGTCAAAAATTGAACTGTTAACCGGTTTGATTACGAGGAAATCAAAATCGGTGGAATTTGATTCAGCTTGGTTTTGAACTGCCCGGTTTTCGATTTGATTCATTCAATTTTAGGTAAACCATTTAATGTATTTTTCCACTTTTGGGTTCTTATTTTGACTTTATTTGATTTATTTTTTTTTTGCTTAATACTTTTATGTTTATTTAACGACGACAAATGACCTAAATTGAGTCACATAAGCAAATAGATCGATTTTTTTTATCTGGTTCAATTTTCTATCTATTTGATTTCTATAAATTGAACCAGAAACAATATATAGTCGGTTTTATTTATAATCATCGAAATTAGATTGCTTCAAATATATCCAGTTCGGTTTTTCATGATCCCATTCGGGTCGATTTTGGTCGATTCATATATTTTCTGGACTATCTTGCCCTTTTCACCAAAACACCTAGTTTTCCATAATAACTCATCCATCATATTGCAAAACCCAACGTTACTCTTAAAACACGCATGCAGTTATTGCTGATAAAAAAAAATCGGTTCATCAATCACATCACGGTACCCTAGAATAACATTTCATTTTCGCGCAGGTTTATTCGCAGGTGGCGTACGAGATCATGGAGAGCAAATCCGCAGACATCACACAAGGCGTTTTCTCGAGGCGAAACCTCATCCCCCGAATAATCCTACGATCCCTCTACATGGCGGGTTGCGGATTCATGGCCGCGATGCTCCCCTTCTTCGGGGACATCAATGGCGTCGTGGGGGCGATCGGGTTCATCCCCCTCGACTTCATCCTCCCAATGCTGCTCTATAACATGGCCTTCAAGTCCCCGAAAACGTCGGTCATTTATTGGGTCAACGTGACGATCATGGTCGTCTTTTCGGGGGTGGGGATGATGGGGGCTTTCTCTTCCGTGAGGAAACTAGTTCTTGATGCAAAGGAGTTTAAGCTTTTTAGTAGTGAAGTTGTTAATTGAGTTAAAAGGTTTGTTGTAAAATTAATTGTTGTATTCACCATAGTTGTTGTTCGAAAATACAAGAGGAAGTTGTAGCTTCAGTGGCTAGTGTTCTAAAATATTATATGTGTCGTTCGGTAGGATACAAAAGGTTCATGAGATTAATCGGAGACTAATTAGATCAGTTGGGAAATTTTAGAACTAGTAAATTAGTGTGCTGTATATATAGGCTTATACTCGATTTCACATTGATAGTATTTTTTAAAATTTATAATAGTTTACTTCAAAATGTATTTAATTTCATTTTACTATTTGTCATGGTGTTAATTTTGATCCCCTGTAAAATGTATATTATGCTTCAAATGTGTGTTTGTTTTGGACCGAAAACCATGAATGTTTAAAGAATTGAGTTAATCTCTATTTGAAACACTGAACTCTATGAATAATTGTTAATTTTGGTTATATTAAAACGTTTAATGTCTTCAAGGGAATATTTTAGCAGTTTGAGGCTCACACTCGGAATAGAAAAAGATTTATGAGCAGATTAAGAACATAATGTAATTGATTAAAAGACACGTAATAAAATGGGCAAATTACAAAAAAATGAAGGCGAACTTTTGCAATATAAAAAGTGTGACGGTGAATTTACTATTTTTTTGCTTGCAAATTGTTTATGTTTGTCCAAAATTGACGGAAATACCTTTACAATTATTTTTTCTAAACTCAAAACAAAAATAATAATATTTTCAACTCAAGCACGTCGAATTTTTTCTTGACTCTGAACTTGTTTAGATCCAAAGTCATGCAGAAGGACATTAATAGCGTGTGAGAGAATAAGAAACCCAATGATCTCGAGTTATAAGGAAAAATTAGTTTTACCTTTTCTTTATTTAAGTGGTATTTTTGTTGATTTTGGAAAAATGTACATAATTTATGATATAAATGATAGTTTCGTAGCCACTTTTAGTAAAATTATAATAGTTGCCAATTATTAGAGGAGTCGCTCGAACTTGATTCGTTAAATATTCAGTTCAGACTCATTATATTCGAGTACGAGTCTAATACTTTAAGGTTTGATAGCCTCACGTGTCAGCTCATTTAATATCCAATTGATTATATATATATATTAAACTTTTAATAAAAATTTATAATGAAACTAGACGAATCGAATCAAGTCGAGTCAATTTCAAGCTTTTTCATTTATCACATAATTAATTATTTAATATTTTTAATGAATATATGTATGAAAGTTGAGCGAATTGAATTGAGCCGAGCTCGAGACTAGTAGCAAAAACTCATTCCAATTTGAGCCAACCACTTTTTCCATGAGTTGAACCTTACCCTTTTTTGCAATGCCCCATCAACATTCATTAGAGTTGTGAATAAGGTATTTGATGCAACGTACGTGGTTAGTAAAAACTCTTTATCAAGTTTCGTTAATTCGCAAGAATACTTAAAATGATAGATTTGAGGGAAACCTCGATTCTTTTATTAAACTTCAAAACTAAATAACACAGACGTATAAGAATATTTAAATAGTCAAAACCTAATTGTAGAAAAGGAAATCCTAAAAATTATTAAAAAAAACAAATTATTAAAATTGCGAAAAAGTGCTGAAACTTCTAAAAGTGTGATTTTGACCTCCAGATTATCTCAGATGGCCGAAATCCATCGTACATCATGACAAATCTATGTGTTTTGTTCAGAACGCCGTTTCTACCCGAAAAACACTAGTCCTTGGTCGAAATCCGACATTTATTCGATTTGCACTGCATCAGTATTTCGACCCTTTTTGATGATTTCGCTGCCAAAATGAGGCTCGATTTGGTCCATTTACCCCTAATAAAACAATTCATTCCTACTATAGCCAAAACGACAACGTTTGAGTCTGAAAGATCGTCTGAGGCAGGGGCAGTTTCGGCAATCCAATTCCAATATACTTAACCCCTACAGAGAGCGAAAGCGAGAGACAAAAGGTTTAAGCTCAGAGAAGAAGAGTGTTTGTGTACAAAAATGGCGAAATCGGTAGCGACGCTCGACAAGGGCACAACATGCTCGGCCTGGAACTACAGTGGCCAGAGGCTCGCCACCGGTTCAGCTGACGGGACCATCTCCATCTTCGATTCTCCAGATCCAGCTTCTTCTTCATTCGCCTCCACCATCAAAACTAGGGTTCGTAAGTCCCAATCTTCTTTTCGATCCATCGATTTCATCTACAGGCCTTTAATTAGCCATCGGATTGATGGGTTTATTGTCTCGTGTACACTGGTTACAAATTTCAGCTTCGATCTGAGCTCATTTCAATTTTTTAGTTTTTGTTCTTGATTTTGCATAATTTTGAATTTGTTGTTATAGGCACATGAATGTGGAATTGTGAAGGTTGTTTGGGTTCCTCCAGAGTATGGTGACGCAGTTGCTTGCATCTGTGAAGATGGAGCTTTGTCCCTGTGGGAGGAAATTGCTGAAGGTATCATTCATGTGCTGTTTTAGATTGATTTTGATGTAACATTGTTCAATTCTTTCATGTGGATGCTTACAGTGTAATTACTGGTTAAACCATTTCGTAGAATGTATATTGATTTGAGTTTTTTTGGTCATGTGGGTGTTTTTTGTGTTTTAGACGCACAGCCTGTTCAGTGGAAGCTCTGCAGATGCTTCAAGAGCAAGTTGTCGCGAGTCCTCGATGTTCGATTCGGGCTTTCTCCTACAAGTTTGAGAATGGTGAGCCTTATGGCTTATTTTTTATACCCTTTTATAGTCTTTGTTATCTATGAGTATGATTCACCGGAAGAACATTTGAGTCTATATGCGTCATAGTTTATGTTGATAACTTGTCTTGTGATACCGTTTTCACAAGGATCATATATAGTTTTGGATTGTAGTTGTTGCATAAATTTGCATTTCTTTGGTTGATTCTTATCGCATTTGAGCTTACTTCACAGGTGGCTGCGCATTCAGATGGTCGTGTTGAAGTGTATGAACTTCCCGATCCATTGCAACTCAAGATCTGGCAACTTCAGGTGATTACTTTATTTGATGTACTTTTCAGCTCAACTTTCTGCAATCCCGACAAATACTAAACTGTGAATGGGAAACTCATTCCCTGTAATCTCTTAACTCTCTCAAGTTCGTAAGGTCAATGTTTCATTATTTTTATTCTTCTTATATGAGTGGATAACGAGGGAGTAAAGATGAGCGTTGCTTAAATATCACCACCTTTTTGGTTCTGTAATGTCTTGGGTTTACAAGTTTTTCTTATTTTACTTGCCAGGCGGAATTTCAGAATGTTATTGATTCGGTTTCTACACTTGGGAAGTCTTCATGCCTTTCCGCATCCATATCTTGGAATTCACTGAAGGGTGAGAGTCTGGAATCGAGTTTTGTGTTGGGTTTTAACTCGGATACGCCACAGCTCAATTCATCAAAGGTACTTTAGTTAAATTCTTTGTCTAGTTTCTTTCTTGTCTATTTTATGTACTTATATGGTATATATAAGAAGATCCAATGGGCCTCTATGACTGAATTGTTCTAAGCTAAAATCTGAAACCTGTAAAATAAGTGAATGACCTGGCAACGTATCTGATATAAATTTATATAGGTGTGGGAGTTTGACGAGGCTCATCAAAGATGGCTTCCGGTTGCTGAGTTGGCTGTGGGCGCTGACAAGGGCGATCCGGTTTATTCTGTTGCATGGGCACCAAATATGGGCAGGTTTGCTTTTGCTCAGCAAATAAAACATTACTTATATTTAGTTTAAGAAAAAAAGAAAAAATCTCTAAAAATCCATTTTCAGGTCATACGAAATAATAGCCGTTGCCACTCAAAAGGGAATTGCAATATGGCAACTCGGGTTGAACCCTGAATCAAACGGAAGGCTCTCCGTTGAGAGAGTGGCATTGCTCTCCGGTCACAAAGGCGAGGTATTGACACATGCTTTTTTTTCCATCCCTTTTCATTATAGCGTCTTTTCGAATTAAGAACAATAGACTACAACCAGTGTTGTAAAAAAACGCTAGACACTAACTAGTCTGCAGAGAGGGCCTTCTGGAGACTAATCGGGTATTAAGCGGAAAATAAATTAGATTGAAGGATTAATCGAGAATTATAGAACTAATCGGGGACTATCGAATATTCATCGGACAAGTCGGGGATATTTTGAACACTAACCACGACTAGAATATAGGCTATAGCCTGGTGGCGACGTCTAGTGTTCGAATTTTTGTTGGTCCCTCTGCATGGGAGTAGGGGGCGAGGATAAGGGTAGATAAGGAATTGTTGATATAAGAAATGTTATGACCTCGACTAGTGTTTTAGGTATGGGAGATGGAATGGGACACGAGCGGAATGACGTTGGCGACTACGGGAAGCGATGGAGTTGTTAGGTTGTGGCAGTCGAACCTGAATGGCGTTTGGCACGAAGAGGCTGCTTTCGAGCCTGCGACTTAGGCCTCCTGCTTCGTTTCGATGCACCTTCCTATGCATCATTTGATACTATGTTGTATTCTGAGTTTCAGGAATTAGGTGAAAATCCGATACTGTTGTTTCATTTGGAAAATTTCAGTCTCTAAGTTATGTTATTTAAAATATTACGTGTTTTGGCAACAACTGTGAAGCTCATTCCGAGAGTGGAGAAATTGTTTTGTGTCTCTTGCCATCAAACAAATTGTGCCATGTTTAGTTTCCAGGTAATGTTTCATGGGAGAATTGCAAAAATTAGGTGCGTAACGGCATTTTAACAAGTCGTTGTTTATTTTGTTAATTGCAAAACTTTGTCGCGAACCATCCAAAATTTTGAACTATTTTGAAGGCTAGTATTATTGTTTTCATCAGTGTTCTAAAAATTCCATACGAGTTTGGTCAATCTCTTATTACCCATTGTTTATTTCTCTATGAATTTTATATTAATCCGTTAATCTGACTTTTTATTTATTAGTTTATAAAATTAATCCCCAGAAAACTCTCACCCAATTTACTCCAAGCGTTTTTTGAACACTGGATTTGATAGTGTGTATATATAGAATAGATATATAAGTAGCTAGAATAAATTTGAATGTAAAAGAATTGGAGTACATTATTAAACACCTTAATTTACATTAAGGGCCTTCCTTGCACTGCAAGAATCATTTTTTTTTCTAGTACACAAGCTCTGTTAAATCTCATTCAGTAAGAGAAAAACCCGGGAATGCTATACGAATCGATCTCTGCATGATCGAGCGAGAAATCAAAGTTCATGATCGGAGAGTTCGTGGCCGATGAATTGGCCGATAGCAACGAGAAGTAGTCCGTTTCGGGCGTGGTTGGAGCCAAAAACGACAACGGCGTATAGTAACAATGATCTGTGGATCCAAAGGCCGGGAAGGAGGGTTGTTCTGATTCTTGACCGTCCGATTCGGTGTCGACTCTCAGATTGGCTCTCAGGTTAGAGATTGTTTCTTGCTGGTGATTGGTCTGTTTGTTTTCAGGTGGTGATTTGGGTGATTGACACGTGTGCTTTCCTCTGTAGGTGATGTCGAAAACGGAGGGGTCGTCTACGGATCTCTGGACTTGCTTCGTGGCAAAGCACTTTTGGGTCTTGCGGAAAGTACATCTGTAGTAGCTCCTGTAAATATATAACAAAGTGAATGGTTACAAATGTCGTACAAATTTCCGACTTATCTGATACGTCATAGTCATCGATTAATTATTTGATTTGTATTTTAATTAATTTCTCTCTAAGTGGTCCTCTCCGACCACCTAGTACATTTTGAATCAACAGTATTTAGGAAAAGTCACGGACCAATTTTAATAATTTTACTTCTCATATAATTATTGTTTTTGTCCAGACTTTAAGGTAAAATCTGGTTACCTAGGATATTTGGCGCCAAGAATGTCTTTTTGTCCGTACTTTCTCCAGTTATAGCCGTCGTCGTGAGCTCCTTCGAGTCCACTCTCGCCGTTGACCCTCACTTGGTCGGTCCACGTAGGCATCAACTTCCTGAAAATCCACAAATCCAACATTAATTATTTCAAAAACATCAAAAACCCAAATCCTTAAAAATCATAATTTAAGGATCAAAACAAAACCACACACACCTCTTCTTCGAGACCTGATCTCTCTGTTCTTGATTATCCTTATTGAGACCCTCCTCGGAGTTCTCATTATTCCAAGGACTCCCGTTGATCGAGAGCGGCGACTCGGGCGCGTTGGCCAAAGTGGGCCCCACAGTTGCCGCGGTCGCTGACGTGGCGCCGCCATTGTTCCAATTCAGGATCAAGAGGGCCTTCTCGTATGACGTCAGCATCCTCTGAACGAGCAGCTCACGCGTCTCGGGCGAGGACGCTGACGTCATGTGACACCTCAGCTGCTTTGCCAGCTCCATGCCCTGGACCAGCTCGTTGACCAGAGTGTTCTGCTCCCACTTCTCCATTCGAATTTGATCGGATTAGGATTTACCGCTTTATTGCTGACGACGAAAAGAAGTTGGTCGGGTCTCGAGGCGGAAACCGAATAATTGTGCTGAACGGTGAGAAATTACAAACATGGAAGGGACAGAAATTGAGTTTATTGATCTGGGTCGATTCGATTTGATTTTCTCGGGAAAGTGATGGAAAGAGATTGAGGTACTGGTTAATCAGATCAAGATTTACCGCTTTATTGCTGATAAAAAAATTGCGTGCAAAAACCAAAGTCGATTTGTGATGGAAGGGACAGAAATTGAGTTTATCGATGCGGGTCAATCTGATTTTCTCGGGAAAGCGACAGAAAGAGATGAAAATTTTAAATTACGATTTACCGCTTTACTGTGATAAAATATGCTGATAAAACAAACAGGCCAATCCCCGAAGCGGAATCGGAAGAATTGTGATGAACAATGAGAAACTACAAATATAGAAGGGACAGAAATCGAGTTTGTTAATCTGGGCCAATCTGATTTTCTCGGGAAAGTGATGGAAAGTGCAGAGAAGGTGAGGGAATGTGTTGTGTGGTTGCATTGAAAGCAAGTGAGAGCAGAGAGTATTTAAAGGAATGAATCTATAAACTTTGAATATTTGACCGAAGAAACCGAGTTTTTTTGGTCGTTGGTCAGTGAGTGAGATGGAGTGAAGAGTGAGCTGACCGATTCAACCCAAGAAAAGTGCCACAACGACGTCGTTTTCGAAGCTTCTGATTTGTCCTTTGGAGCAAATACGTCAAAGCAACGAACCCGCGTTACTTTGTCTTTCACCTGTTTTGCCCACTTTAAGAAATTAATTAAATTAATTAGTTAATTAGGTTTTGTTCATTTGTACGGATTGTGTCAATTATCACTAGTGATTGATTGGTACTTTGTTTGGGTTTATTTTGTTGAATATCTTACCATCAATTCAACCAACAAAAATATTATTATAATTTATATCTACTAGAAACAATTTATAAGTTTGTTGTTTGTGTTTATTTTTGAAAAATAATCAAATAAATATTTATTTGGTATTTTATTTTAACTTCTTTTATTATTTCACACACAATTTCTATCATATACACATAAGTAAATAAGAATATTGTTATGTTTTCAAGAGACACCGTTATAAAAATCGAGAGGTGTTTTCTTGTAGATAGAATTTTATGTTATTTTTAAAATTAAGAAAAAATTAGCATCAATATGTATTGACAATTGTTGAAGAGAAAGTAACAAATACTCTCTAGAAAATCATTTCATTTTTCGTAGACATTATTGCCGATTCAGTTACTGTTGATATATAAAAGATGTATATCATTAACAGTGAACTCATAATTAAATCTCCAACATACAATGTATTTATTTTGGAATATAATGCATCACTTTATCGATTTGATGTTGTTTGAGTAGATGCCCTAATATGGAGGTGGAACTCGAAGCTGCAATAACTAGGATCTTAAACAAGGCGAATTGAGCATCAATTCAATTGCGCTTGACTCGACTCGTGAAAAAATGTGTTCGACTTCAGCTCGACTCGAGCTCAAATGAATTTATACAACTAACCTCGAGCTCGGCTCGAAAAAATATAGAGAAGCTCGAGCTCGGTTATGTTCGAGCTTAATTCTCCTATTATTTAATACAAATATTTATAAAAGTTAAAATTAATACGAAATAAAAATATATAATTTGTTAAATAATAAATGAGTAAGCTCAAGATCGGCTCAACTCAATTCAACTTATTTAGTTTCATTATAAATATTTATTAAAATATAATTAATTGAACATCGAACAAGTCGTCTCGCGAACCTATAGAGCCTTAAAATTTAAATCTTGAGTTCGACCCCATCCCGGAGCTCAAAATGAAAAGTTAACAAATTATGTGTGAGTAATTGTTGAAAGCTTTGCTTGTTAACAACTCCATTCACAACCAAGATAGTCGTGAAGAACATGAACACCATCAACCGTCAACCATGTTATAAATTACTTAACCGAAACATAAAAGATAAAAACACTTGCTTGTATTACAAGATGATGCAATTCTTTTTATTTTAAATTTCATTCAAAGGGTAAGTTTGTCATTAAAAACTGAGTTTAGTGTGTGCAAATCACATGGTGTTGGACAAAATGAAATATTTATAGAAGTTTAAAGATTAAGTTTTATTTAAAGAAGTACAGATTTAAATAATATTTAGTTAAGGGGTATGGTTGTCATTTTCCTAAAACTAAATTCAAGATATAAAACTATGATCCATTCAGTTGGGTTGAAGAAGTGGTTTACTTTGAATTCAAATTATCCAAATATAAACAATTTTCTATGTGTATATATATGTGTGTGTGTGTGGCCTTCAATTCAAAGGACAATGATACACAATGTATGGTTCATGTAACCGCGTTTTTGTGGAAAAAAAGGTAGAGAGTATTGAAAGGGACAAGCAACAATTCATAACTATGGATTGGTGAAAATTGGGCTTATCATCAATCTCTCTATGATTTTAATTGTACCAACAAGTCAATGCTCCTAATTATAGGACCCATATTATATATAGTCCTTTTCTCAGGTATTAAAATATTATTTTTGTGGAATAAACTATATCTTATGGGTCATGAATAAAATAAACATATAAAGGCCTAACTCTTTTCTATACAGTAATGATTAATTAAAAATTAGTTTTTTTTATGGTCAAAGTGTTAAATAAAAAATGGAGTTCAATATTTTATGACAAGGCCTAACACAACCATTTTGTTGCAATTAGTATGTGTTTTGGGGTTGGTAAACATTATACACCTTTTATTTGTTGACTTACACATGATTGATGAGTTACTTTTTGATTATTTTTATTTATGATGTTTAAGTAAGAATAATTGCATTCAGCTATATTAAATGTATTTATACACATAAATATATGTAGCATATTTTTAATTTTATAAGTTCATCTAAAATACATATTTCTGATATAATAAAACAAATATGATAGCCTATTGAAGTTTCGAAAATTTGTCTCTTCTCACCAATTTCCCTTTCTATAAGTTGGTAAGAAACAAAATTGTCGATTTGGTTTAGATAAAACTTACCCAACAGAAGTCTGAAACTATAAATAGAAACAGAAACAGGCACCGGATGAATACGGCCTTATACCTTTGCCTGCTCATTTACTAGGTACGGAAACCAATTAAATACCCGACAGATATGTGTATTTTTTAATACCCGACGTGAAATTAAATAAGTAGTTAATTTAAACGGTAAAACTTAACAATTCTATTTTCTAAGAGTATTATTTTTAATAAAAGATTAAGCCTATTTCTTGTAGGTCCTCTCTTATTTCCTCTTTCTTTTTGGAATGTTTTTTTTCTCTCTTATCTTTCTTGTTCTACATGATCTTGTATCTTTAGAGGATGTTGCTCCTATTATTTGGACCTCACATTTCTCTTATTAATATATTTATCTCTTTGCTGATAAAAAAGATATTCTAATTGTAGCGGATAAAGGTCTACCCTACCTTATCCAATTGCACCCATGAAAATATTGTGAAAATAATTATTAAGCGTTTGTTTTAAGTAAATTCATTCATATCGAGTTGAGGACATCAGATATCCGTCGTGTTCAATTCTCTTTTACCATTTTTATCTAAAACCCGGTTCATACTCGCTCTTATTGAGCCGTTTTGGGGTCCTTCACTCCAAACCAGTCAATAAATTGTGAATTAAATTAGGCAAACTGTAGTGTGTGCAGTGCAGAAACAGAATCAGAAAGAGTTCAGGATATGGGTTTTAATGCATACACAACCACCACACTTTAAACATTGCCAGTTGCATCTCCATCACTCAATTCAACAATCCAATATTTCACAATTTATTGGTCTCTTTAATGTTTATTTTTGCCATGAATCTCACTGACACCACCACCTATAACCCAACATGTTCTTCATTTTCTACTATTCCAAATTCTATTTTAATTGCTTTTAGATCACTATGTTCTTATTATATGAAATATAAGTTGATAGACTTATAACAAAAATCAATTATTATTATTATTAACACCTCTTTCAAAAAAATAAATCATTGAACCTAGAATTGTTTATTCAGTGTCAACGTCACATCATCATTTTCAAATTAAAATCAAGACGAGTGAAGATTAATTTAGTCATCACTCAATTGGCTCGAGAGCTTCTAAGGGTATTATAGGGATAACATGTAACAATTTACGAGTTTAGTAATTTTCGTCCATATATTGTCAGATCGAGTATACCGGGTCCCTATCGAATTCTGAGACTTTTGCCTCACTAAAAAATTAACAACGAGTGAGTTTAATGTGAATTAAATGATCTCATTCCCCACCAGTTAGATCGAAGATTCTGGGTGACCATCGGCCTCGTGATAAATCTTAGGCTAAATAGTTATTATTTTCTTTGTAAGAAAATCGAATAGAACCAGGCGATTGAGAGATTTAAGTAAGAAAATAAGATTCATCAGAGAGTAAAGGTAGTGACATTATGGATCAAAGAGTTTTAAAGTAACTTTCAATCTACTACTGAGTTCTTGAGATTATCAACAAGCCTAATTCTTCTCTCAGCAAACACCTTACAGTGTCTCATCAACCAAAACCTCTCTATCTCCTCTGCTCTACGCCCCGGAACACGTCCCGCTATCAGATCCCACCTGAAACGTTCACACTCAAATATAAATTAGTTTCATCGCTTATACCAGACATATATGCGGAAAAAAATATAAATGCTACGAGCAATCAAGGTTCTACAACTCAAGAACGGAAAGAACTCGGCGAAATGAAAAGTACTAAGTTTTCAGAATTTGGAGAGAAAACGGAAGAACTGGTTTTGTATTAAATAATATATATTATACATATATAATTCACATGAAAGAAAAATAATAACATTTCCGTAAAATAATATACTAGTGTACACGAGCGTGAAAGAAAATAAGTTTCACGCGCACATGAGCATGAGAGGAAAGTCTCAACCCAATGTATATAGCAGTATAGCACATTTTACACTTTCAAACAGTTTAACAAGTTAAAGAAAATCATAAATTATATAAGTGTCAAAGCATGTGTAAAAAAAAAAATTATTTGACCAAATTTAATCGAATGAGAACTCTAAAACTAAAATACCAAGAACTAGTTTCAAAAACTCAGTCTAAGACTCGGTCCGAAACCCGGTCGACTCAGTTTTACTGAGAGAGTAATGGATGATTCATGAAAGCAACATCTGAGCTACTGCAGTCAAAACTGGGGATCTTGATCAATAAACACACAATGTGTAACAGTCCTGAAATCTGAATCAATCTCTGCAATAAATGAATGCGTCTTAAACAGAAATGACAAGATATGGAGCTTTCATGTCCGAACTGATACGATACAACTCAGCTCTCACTGGTTTCAAATCATGTAGCCCTCTTTTTCTCTGTGCTCTATTATATTTTTTGAAAGAGACACATGAACCTTGGGTTTTGGGTTTCTGAGAATCATAAATATCCATCAAATTCAAGCTATGCCTATGATGAAATATTTTTTTTTCTTTGCCATCAATACATGATATACCATGCAGTGAATATGAAATCATGAAAAAAATTGTCCCAGAAATGATTTACCTGCCGACACTGTTTAAAAAAACGCTAGACACTACTCAATCAGATAGGAGTTTTGAGAATTAACCGAACTAATCAAACATTAACATGGAATTAGTCAGGGAATTAACAGAAATTTTTAGAACACTGACAACAACTATGTTGTTCCATCTTAATGTTTTTTAAGGAAGATTATCATTTCACGATCTCCCTAAAATAACGATGCATTATAATTTTTCTATACTGAAAAAAAATCGCACTTAACATATATTTCTTTGTCTCAGTCCCTCTTTCACATTTTTTTAATTTGTCTTATTATCTTGTGATTACAAATACAATTTTTTCTTTCTACTTCTAACTCTCTAAACTCCTGCCTCCAAAGTAGGTACTCACTAGAATTCGAACATCTGATACGATTCTCACTAGGGCAATCCTAGAGGACCCACATTAGCGTTTAAGCTGTTAGAACGATGTCTCAACCAGGCACACCAAATGGTTACTGAATCCACATTCTTTAAGTGTGTCATTATTAGTTTAATTTATAATTTTCCTCTCCATTTTTCATAATTAAGATGCTCTTTCTGTAATACATGGTTTCGTCACATTTTGCAAACATAAAAACTGTACATTATTGTCTGAAAACTTGCACAAGAAAGCAATGTAATAATGAGAAAAGAAGAGAAAAAGGCCAGAAACTAAAAGAAGTTAACAAAAAATAAATAAAATCAATACACACCTGTCTCCAACCAGCCTGTACATCCTGTTGATCAGGTCCTCTTCTTGTTCAGTCATGTTTATGAACTCCCATTCACCACTGCTTATTTCTGCATAAGCATATATATGATACGAAAACACGAGAAATCAACACGACCAAAAAAATAAAACAGAAGAGTTAAGATGCAGAGCAAAGGTTGCTGAGTACCTTCAGAGTAGGAGGAACTGGTACTGGTGATTTTAACTTGTTTACGTCGCGGACGTGAGCGTTCACGATCCATGTAGTAGCTTGGCAGCTGCAGAGAGATAAGAAAAACAAGCGGTCTGATCTAGAAAACAAAAGGGTTGATCAAAAGAGTGGTTGTTGTTGAGAATGCGATGAAAGAGCAAGCCTGGACAGAACACAAATGTAGATGCTGCAATCTATAGTAAGATAAAGTAGCAGATTCTTTACGCGAAATAGGGGAGGGAAATTTTTATAGGAAGAAACTAGAAAGACGGTTTAATTGATAAAAGTACTAAAATGCATGCATGGACTGGCTGGTGAGACCCAACAGACATGTTTCAAAGCCAACGCTTGACTTGTAGCTATCTAGTCAATGGATAGATAGACTCTCCTCCCCTCTTTCTATATCTATCTGCAAACATTTTCAGTATTGCTAGTAATGAATGCGGTTTCTGGGATTAAAACAATCATATCAAACTTGCAGTTCCATCAGCATAGGTGTGATTTTAGTGAATTCTTAGGTAACATAGAGGGTACCATGAAACCATAAGACATTCATGTTGGACTTGTTGGGGTTTAACTTCAATATCTAATTTGCTCTGTGGACTTCATTGACTAGGCTCGATTGACAGGCTACACCACATTCCCTGCTTAAATCCTTTCTTCAAAACTACAATAAAAGCTAGAAGGAAAACAAACATAATATTGTTTGTTAGGAGAAACAAATCATATAAAATATCAGGAATGAGAGTTTCTTGTTGGTTTAGTATATTTGGTGTCAAAAGTTGGGAACAGAACATAATATTGTTTGTTAGGAGAAATGGATCAGAAATGAGTATAATTTCCTTGTTGGTCTATTCATATATTTGGCCTCAATTGTGGAAAAGATAAGTAGTTCAAGAAAAAACTATCTCCTATGTACTAACAAAAATAGGTCTAGGCCCTCCCTGATGTTTTCAATTCTAGTAAGAATTGACTACATGACTACCATCATTATGTTTTTTTTTCTGATGCAATGGAGATTCAAGAGGTAAACAATGATGTCAATACTATTCTTTTCATGCAGTGGTAAGAAGATCAGTAATCATATTCATGAACCGTCGAGAATCATCTAAGTAGCTTTACAAGATTAACAAGCTAACCAATATTAACCAGCAGTATGTCCTTTAGTTCTTTGAACAGATCACAACCCCTTTTCTTGTGGAGTTCTGCAAAGAAACTTAGAGAACTGGGTACATTTTTGATACGCCAAGAGCACTAACACAACCAAACATGGCAATTTTCACACTAAACGAACAAGCTCAGGGTATATTTGTTATCCGGATTCTAAATAAAAGGTTCTTAATTTTTCAGTTATATTTATTTCTTAGATTAGCAATAAGGAATATGTGCTGTTTTCCAGACCCATCCCAGTTTTGCCATGAATAAAAGAAAAGCAGATTCCAAATGAGCCCATTGGCTATAAATAAGAGCAATTACCACCATCCTTCCATCACAAAGAAAACAGCTTACCGACATTAATCAATCGCCATGTCTTCGAATCAGTGCTTCAGACCTAATGACCAGAATTGCCGCCAAGGCTCGCAGCAACATCACTCGAGCTCCTTTGGCCAGATGCTTGGCTCGGTGTTCAAGCCTCAAGGCGGGCATAACCACAACCACGGCCACAATGGCTCAACGACCGCCTGCCAGACTCAATGCTGCTCCCAGACCCACCAGGGCCGGCACGTGAACCACAACCCGTCAATGGGCAAACCTGGAAACTCTAATGGGCTTGGCTCTGGGAAAGGCCCCCAAACTAATGGTGGTCACCTCCATGCACCTCATGGTCATGGTCAAGGTAATTCCCATTCCCATGCCCGTGGTGGCTCTGCTGCTTGCCAAGGGAAGACACAGAGGAGGAGAGGTCTGCTCCGGAGGATCAAGGATGGCATATCTGGTGACAGCAGCAGCGACAGTGACAGTGAGAGTGACAGCGACAATGAAGGCTGCAGGAGAAACAGGGTGAGTGTCTCTCTTTATTACTGAGATAATTTTAAAAAGTTTATTCACAATGATTTATCTGTCCCAACAATATATTTCATTGAATTTTTATCTTCTGGTGTTAATTTGCAGTGCTAAGAGAACAATTATACGTGGGACGTGAAGCCAAGTGATGAAATTGCCTATCAGTATATAATAAATAAAGGCTAATGAATAAAAAAGTCCATGCTGCAACTTGCAAGCATGTCTAAGTGTGGCTATGTAACTACACATCTATGATGTCTTCCACATATTTATGTAAAATAAGTGCCTGTCGTGTTCCATGAATAAAATGGTTTGCTTGAGATAAAAAATGGGCACTGTTTTCCTCTAACAATTCTAGCTTTCCTTTCATCAGCAATCTACAGTCATTAACAGAGAAAAAAATTACCAGTCACAAATCATGATCATAAAACTATGAAGGAAAATAATAAGTGTACAAATAATAAAAAAATAACTAAAAAGAAACTTCTAGAAATAAGTTTCACAACTGAAAGAGAATAGTTTTCAATACTAGCTCAATAATATGGCAAAATAAAATTTTACAGGAAATTCCATCAAGCACATTTGCCAAATACTCATGGGAATATAATACAACTTAACAATGGTATGATTATCCAAGGAGCTCAAAAGCCACGATTCTCAGTAAATGTAGTCAAATTGATCCAAATTATACGCGCTAGTGACTTCTTCATGTGTTCATATTTATATTAAAACATCACGGCTCTACTACTCTTTTCAATGGTCTCAACAAACTCTTTCAAATGGGGGATAATCAGAAACAAAAACAAACAATTTCCTATATATATTTTTCCACAACTTTCAAAACTAAGATTCAAAGTTTCCCACAATTCCAGAAAACCATTTTTATTCTTTTATACATTTTCTGGCACCAAAGAATAAACTCCTGAAAATCCATTCCCAGAAGCTAATCACACCCAAACCTTCAGTTTAAGCCACCATAGCCAATATCACAATTCACAACACACCAGGATCTTTTGACAAAGATTAATCCAAACATTTAACATAATATGGATAAAAAGAGATGATAGTTCAAATTTCATCAAAACTAATCACACAATCGAGTCAATCCAACATTGGGGATTTTCCACATATTCGCGTAATTCAGGAAAATTGAAGGACGAACACATCAATGGAAGCAAAAACAAACCAGGAATCGAATATTTTGAACAAATATAGCGAATAGAAGCTCAGAGAAGACCTAATCATCCGATCGGAGGAGGAAGAAGAAGGAGCACCAGCACAGTGAGCGCAGACCGCACCGCATGTGATAATTCCTCGGAATCGTCTGCGATTCGTAGAAGCCATTTCCGATTCACAAGAAATCGGAGAAGAGAGATTTGAAATTGAACTGATATTTCTCAACTCGATCTCTGTAAAAACCCTAAACCACTCGTCGCCTCCGTGAAGAAGACGATTTTTGGCGCCAAGTGATGGTGAAGAAAATATCGAATCGTTAACTACTCGCGTTCGCGCGCGTGGTTCATATGCTTTACCGAGCAGTGACTGGGTCAATGGGCTCGTGAGGATGGGCCTCACCCAATTATCGGCCTATAGATTAGCCCATTAAGCCCGTAAAATAATGGACCGGGCTTAACTTTATTTTACGGGCTTAATGGGCTATACTACAGGCCTGTATAGTTCAAATCTTGTTCAATTTACTCACTATGGGCCAAGGCTCAATCATCTCCCTGAGATAGCCAAGTATTGCAAGGAGATCAACATTTGAAAACTCCATATGGTGAACTAAGGTTCGGCGAAAATAGTAGGCGTGAATGAGTCGAATCGATGCCGTAAAGTCAGACAAAATATATACTCAATATCGAATTTGGCTCGATTTATTTTGATTAGCTTTAATTTAGTTTGTTCACATTATATAAAAAATATTAAATAAGTCAAACTATAAGTTGGATCATAACGAGCATAAACCGAAGATTCAACGAATCATTTGTTAAATACTCTGCTCGCTTATATCCTTTAGCCGAAATCAGACATTTTCATTTTCTTTATTTTGAATTATGAGTCTGTGGTAAATACCATATATTTCGTAATTCGAACTCAAGACTCTTGAATTAAAGTTCAAATGTTTAACCAATTAGTACAAAAAACGTTAGTAAATGTTGCAGCTTTACTTAATTAGATCAAACATAAAAAAATTCTTCCTGATTTAAAGAAATTTTACCGTATTATAAAAATGATAACAAGATAAATTTTATGTTCTTGTTCCCACTTCAATCATGTATGAGATTTTGCCATTAAATAACACACTTATCTTTTTATGTACATTTTCCACTCATTAAATAAAACAATGCAGTAGTTGTTGAGCACAAAAGAAAAGCCACTACTTATATGTTTAATTCACAAACCTTATCCATACATGTTTGCATATACACGTGGTTATTTTTCGGACAGAAACTAGGGGCTGTCTCGATGCGACGAATCAAAGAGTTGATACCAAATCAGGTACAAGATATATGCCGCGAAGTGTGGAGGTCGATTTGAAAGCAACAGCTCTACTCTTTGTTAGGAATGTCAACAAAATAGAATCGATTTTACACTTGACACATGCACATTAATTGGTGATAAGATTTGGAGATGCCTAATCAATTTGCTTTATTCCATTTTGAATTATTTTTTGCAATAATTATTTGCCTTGTCAAGCCTCTTAAGAGCCAATCCCTTTTCTTAATGGTCACACCACTTTATTTGGTGTTTGAATCTAATTGATCGTTCGTGTATAAATCTGACACAAATAGATTTTGTGATCACGTCTCTTATTAATAGAATTAAGACACGATAATTTTGGTGGATTTAAAAATTTTGTTTTATATATGAATGATAACATGAAAATTTTATTTTTATATTTTCATTGTGATTGGATCAAAGATACTGAATCATACTGGAATTTAGGGTATTTTACTGTTTTAATATAGATTTGATTTAGCTTGTGCGTTTATAGTTCGAGTTATTGATCATATCTCCAATTGAGAATTTTGAACGTTTGACCATTAGACTAATTAATCATTATAATTTCTTTTGAGATGTATTAATAACACAACATTGTAAAATTATTTGACGATTAGGATTGACCTAATTGGCCAAAAGAGAATATTATTGTACATCACAACTAATGTTTGAATCTTAGTGTATCATCTGATTATAAGCATGTGTAGGATGTAAGATTTTGTGCTAATTTCTATCGTAACTCAACTAATTAAAAATTAATAGGTAGAGACTGAAACGTGTTAATGAGTTGATAGTTCATTATATTTTCATGATATAGGTCTTGCCAAAAACAACATTTAATTTATAACGAAAAAAACAATTGACGTACAAGAGAAAAAAAAATCGAAGTAAACAATAAAGAAAAAGTTAATAATTCGTAGTATTTCATTGATGTGCCTACTAATTTTACGTACAGATGAGATAAATATTATATTAAAATTATTAGTTAGAAAATCACTAAATGGGTTCATCTCTTGAGAAAACACCAATTAAGTATGGTTAGGTTACTTGCTCCATTAAATCTTAGTCATATTTGAGAAATTTAAAATTAATATGGTAGAAATTTTGAAATTGAGGCCAAACACAGGATCATCAAAACTCAAAATATATTCGACAATTCATGACTGTTGTGCATTGACATTTGGCAAGTTGATGCTTATTGACTATTCTTGGAATTGAGCATTCTCGAAGTGTGATTTGTATCTCACACATTGACATTTGGAAGAAAAAGAAGAAGATATGAATATGATTTTATCATTAAATGAGAAAAGTGGCAAAGATATGGGGACCCCACAAAACCACCATTATGGAGCAAAAATAAGCCAATGTTTTTTCACCCACATTTATGTTGCTTTGCCTATAAAAATGGGTTTTGCTCCAATAATGTTTCTTCAAGAGCCATAGAATAAAAAAGACCAATAAGAGAAGAGTTGAATCATTTTGATTCAAGGCACTCATTGCTCACTCTCCCTCAAAGGCTTCTTGAGCCTTGAATGATCCTCCAAAAGCTTTCTTTCCATTCTATTGGGGAAAAAAATTGGGCCAAGGGCATGAGAAGCATTTGGGGGAGTATGAACAAGTTGTGTCTTGCCTTGCAAGCAACCTCAATCTTGTTACATAGGGTCTCTTTCACTTCGCCTACAACTCCCGATCTAACGGTTATGCAGTGAGCAGAGAGTAAAAACGAAGCCCGAGACATTTTTGGTTTGCCCACTCTCCCTCAAAGGTTTGTAGCTGCATCGGAACTCACGCGGCGAACTAGAAGCCTTTGGAAAGAGTGGAGAAACAATGTCTTATCTGTGCTGCTGTTGCTGATAGAAAACTGACATTTTCTTATATCACCATCAGATAAACTACCCATTTTGATAAGAATTGTATTTCACATGGAACGAGTACTATTTATGTGGCATGAATTGCTCACTCTCCCTCAAGGGCTTCCGATTTTGCCTCGGGCGAAAATGGCGGCTCTACGAGGGAGAGTGGATAATGCTTGTCATGCTTCTTTTCTGAGGATTTCTAATAGAATGGGTGCGATGATTGAAACTGGTGACCTCGTGCTCATCATACTATGTGAGTATTATTTTTCAAACAACTCTTGATATATATAAATTGTATTCTTGTTGTATTGCTAATGTGTATGTAGTGAGATCATCAGAATTTCAGGATCAACAAATTGGCCCAAGTGAAGATTGGTTTTGATCTCTTGGAGGAAGTAAAAGCTGTGAAGAGGTTTTGTTAATGTTCAATTTCTAGTTAGTCATAGAAAAGGCAGATAGAGAGTGTGTGTGTGGTTCTGTTTCTCTCATGCTTGAACTTTAATGAAGTCTAATAAAGAAAAAAGATTCAAATGTATGCAACGTACCATAAACATATTGGAGAGTAAATAATGAACTAGATTATATAAATTATTGATCATCATTGGATATGTTAAAACCCATTACCTGACTATTACCTGACTATTACGTGAGATTCTACACTTCAAAATCCGAATCATTTATTGAAGCTAATTAAGTGTTAACAATAGTAAAAGAATCTACATTTTGTAAAACTTTACGCATGAAATAATGAGATGGGCCGATGACCTATAATGATGCAAGTAGAAAATCACCAAACACAATATCATGTCAACGATTGGTCCACCTAAAATGTCAAACTATTAAACGAAAAATGTATTTTTCGATGCAAGATTTTAACACTGCTCACCTAACAGTTTAAATGTGACGGGTTAAATCTTATAACATTTATGTTTTACGCTCATGTACTTCACCAGCTTACTTTTCCCTCCACGGGTTTTTAATGAAATTTTCTCTATGTTAATAGATAATAAAATAAATCGCAACTTTAATAATATTATAATATTTGCATTAATTTTCACATGCAACAATCATTTCACAAGAACACTTGAAACTGAGAAAAAGAGGTACAAGAAAAATCAGTGGGGACAGAAAGGAATGGTGAAATAGGTAAGAAACAAGAAATGCAACAGTAGAGAAGAGCTATGGGTATTGGGTAGGCATGTGATGAGAAGAGAGTACAAAATAAAATAGACCCACCAGTGTCAGAGCCTCTCAAACTCATATGAAAAATAGAACCATGTGTACATGCAATGCTCAACCTATACAGTTCCTTTCATTACCTTAATTAGATAAAGTGCTGCACAACAGGAACCTTACCTTATCACCTGCATGTGACTTGTTGTTTTTCACTTGTGGTGGACATGACTTTCTCATTCTTCTTACTTTCCATTCAATTCAAAATTGTTTTGAGAGAACCCTTTTAAAAGTCTACATTTTCCTTAGATTTGGTCTTTATTTAGTTTGTTGTGTTTTATTTTAGCTCATCATTTATTCAAATTCTTAGATCTAGTCATGTGTGTGTTTGACTTGAAGGCAAGTATTCTAGAAATCCCTATCCAGTTTGATTAATTCTCTGTTAATATTTTATTAATTTGATAAATTTTTTAGTGGGTTTTTATAAGTTCACAAAGTAATGTTCATGGGTGATAAGAGATTACATTTGTTTAAATTAATTGATATAAAAATTACCAAATACAATCATTGAAACCAGCTGATAATAAATAGTAGAAACTCATTTACATTGATGATTTCAATAACAAAACTAAACATTATTGCTGATAAAAAAAATTGGTAGAGACCCATTGAATGTCATGAACACCACAAGAAATTAACCCATTGCTCCTCTCTAATAGATCAAGGAAACCCAAAATTTGAAATCACAAAAAACACATTGTTGCTCACATTTTTTTTACATACATTACATATAATAGGTACATGACCTTGATTGATGGAGGAGAGCCCAATAATTGAAAGTACTAAACACATCTACATCATCACAAATATTTACCATAATGCCACTAGAAAATCTCATAACCCACTTGATCTCTCAAGCTATGCAAGCTCTTGATTCTTCTCCACAACCCTCACACCCTTTGCAGATCTAAGCACATTGGCCTATCAAATTTCAAGAAACAAAACAAAACAAAAATTAAATAAATATAAATAATAAAAATAAAAATAAAAATAAAAACTACACAAATTAAAGCCATTGTAGAGAGAGAGATGGACCTGGTCTTCAGTAATATCCACAGCAAAGCCATCAACAATGACCAAAGACAATGTCTTGTTGTAAGAACCAGGTTCAAGGTTCCTAGCCAAAAGACCATCATGCTTCTTGCTCAGGTACAGATCAAGCTCATAAGCTCCTCTTTTTGTTCTGTCATACATTACAATCACCAAAAACAACAAGAGAGAAACAAAAACCCAAAAAAAAAATGTTTCATTAAAATGACATGTAATAAATACTTTTTTTTTAAAAACATGAGAATTATAATTTATATATATGCTGACCTGTGGGATCGAAGGCGCTCGTATTCGGGATCATAGTTCATGAAAACAAAGTATGTCTCACTTCTTTCACTTCCCATGATGTTTCTGCTCTCTCTTTTCTCTTCTGTTTTTTTTTAATGGTTTTTGTGTCAAAATTACACAAATGGCTCTTCTTTTATGCTTTGCTAGCTTTCAGCTCCACTCATCAATATGGGTCTATATTTATACATGGTGGACATTGAGAGGGTTCATAACTTTGAAGTCCCCGTACATTTAAAAGATTAAATTCAATGAGGAATGGTTTTCTCGTGCTGGTCGGACTGAGAAAACACGTGTCTTCAATTTATGAAATAATAGAGAGTATTTTTAGTGTCAAAATGAATAACAAAACAAAAAAATTTATCGGTAATTTTTGTTTGTTAAAATTTGAACTTGCTCGACGAGTCATATAATCCTTCCACCCATCAAATCATATGTTTTGAGGCTAAACTTTGTACATATGTGGCTAATAAAAAATTCCATGTATATGTTATTTTTTTCAAAACAATTAAATATATTACTTACTATTAATTATAGTTAACGTGAAGATGAATCAAATATGAAATGTCATAAGTAATTTCGACTTGTTCAATTAACTTTTCTACTAGATTCTAATTAATCTTCTCTATTTTATGACCCTAATTTGGTTTATAAAATAATGAAAATGCTTTTGGATGGTACTTAAGGAAGCACCATGATCCTCAACAAGAAGTTTCGCTTTCTACGATTTGAACTGCTGTTTTGTGCATTAAACAAAAAATACTGTCACACCCTTGTATGCTATAAAAGTCAACACATGATTTAAGTTATTAATTAACATTAACATTAATTAAAATTTAATAAAATAACATCATAGCCTAGCTCCACCGGCACTCGCACGACCACCTCTCCTTTTTTTTTTCTTTAGATTAAGTGAATGGATATCAATATTATTACTTTATACTAAGAACTCTCATGATCCGCCATCTAGTTTAGGCTAATTTAATTAGTACACTTTCAATCAAATCTCGAGAATAAAAATTAAATAACCTATCGTATGTATATGTGCATGTATGTTCAAAAAGTCAAAGTTGCAATTTAGCATTTGCACGTGGATGGATATTTCATACTAAATCCCAATGAAATTTTACACATCCTAATGTTTTTGAACCACAGTACTTGAGACCTTGCATTAAATTCGGATAAGTACATCTAGCCAGGTTTTAGAAGTAAAAGAACAACATTATTACCTTTATGAAAGTGGAAGTAAATTTTATTAATTAAACAACAATTAACCCGACATAAAGTCGAACAGTTGAAGCTAAAGATGGTGGGACATTCCCTATCATAAACTCAGCTACTGTTAGTTAAGACAAAACTGGTTAATTCGTGAGTCATTTGATTACACGTTCCGGTTGTGGGTAGTACGCAACCCTGTTCGCAGATTCCTCCAAAGTTGTTCAGCTTGACCCGTTTAGTATCATGTAGAGCCACGACCTCCAATTCATACGGATGGAGAACCCCGTGATCTTGTTGCAGAATGATTTATACATGCATCCATGATATTCCTGAAGACCGATCAACTCTAACCAGTTAGCATCATGTAGAGCCACGACCTCCAACTCATACGGATGGAGAAACCCCGTGATCTTGCTTCAATCTGCCTTAAACCAGCTTTCTCGATCAATCCTACGATCAATATTGCGAAGTTTAAATCTTCTCAGCTCATTGGATTTAACCGGATCAACCCATTGACACCAGGGACCTCACGTTTCCTTCCAGTACCGATCCCAATATGACACCCCGATGACGTATTGAAGCTAAAGCCAGCCAACCCCCCTAGTTCGATATGCTTGCCTGAGTCTACCCATTGACGCCAGGTAACTCCAGTTCCCATCCAGTACCGATCCACCAACCCACCACACCACCTATACGGTTCCCTGGTCGCATCCCGTCCCGACTCGAAATCCAGCTCCGAACCCGACCTTCTCCTCTTTCCAAACCCCATCCAGACCTCCACGACCTCTCTCCCCATTGCCTCCTGCAACCCTTCCGCCTCCGCCTTCCCCTTCAGCCTTGAGCCTCCTCCCACAGCATCGGACCTTCTCTGCCCCTCCCACGTCCTCGAGCCACCTCCCACAGCACCTCCCTCCAGCCGGCCGTCGTCCTCCTCCCTCGCAACCACAGGCGAGTTCCTCCGCCTCCCCTGCTCGCCCCTGCCCCCAACCTCCCGCTGCCCAGCCCAGACCTCTCGCTGCCACTGCCCAAACCCAACCCCCCCCCCCCCCCCTCCCCAGCTCCTCCGCCCTCACAACCCCAGACGAGTTCCTCCGCCTCCTATGCTCGCCCCTGCCCTGACCTCCCTCTGCCCAGCCACCACCTCCCCCTGGCCAGCCCCGTAGCCAAACCCCCTGCCAACTCCAACCTCCCATGCTCGTCGCCGCCCCCAGCCTCCCATGACCCCATGTTACTTCTAATCCACTCCCACACCAATCTGCCTCGCCCAGGATCCATCGTCGCACGACTGAGCTCATCTGCCAGACTCTTCCCCCTGATGCTACTGCGCCGACTCGACACCGCTGCACCCACCATCACAGACAAGGTCGCCGCAAAGACTCGTCAATTTGACGAAACCCTAATCGCTTTTCGCAATAGGGTACAACCGCAATCCTTGCTATCGAATATTTGATGGTACCCAGGAACAACGTTATTATTAGTTGTGTGATGCATATAATGTTTATATATAGTTATTTTTCATATTCTTCAGAAAATGAGTTTGTTATCTTTTTTCATATAAGAGGAAAATATATTTCTAGATGTGCATTGTTACGTCACCATAAATAAATTAAAAACATTTATATTACCTATTATTTATTCCCTTTATAGGTGTTTAATTCTTATTATAATTAGGTTTCCTAATTAGTATAACATATAATCTCCCTTATAATATTGAGTTTTATAAAAAAATTTCCTAGACTTCAAATAAGTTTTTGATCCCTCTATAATTCTATTATTTACGTTTCTTTTTCTCAATTCTCTATTACAAAAAATATTTTGTTCTTAAAATATCAATTACCGCCTTCTAATCGTGGTGAAACTAGTGTTAAAATATAATCACATGAATTAATATATATGAATAATTTTTTTAAATAATTCACTTCATAAGAAAATTGTGTAACATATTGTTCCCATCGAGTAATTTCTGGTTTCGTCCTTGAGGGTACATATTTAAGGAGTGTAAAATCTAGCATTTAAATCAAATGATATGTTTATATGCTGTCACATGCATGGTCACATGTGATGATATGAGGTTTCCACGATCAGACTATCATTAAACTAAACCGATGGCTATAATGGAAAATACTTAATAAACATGGATCATAATTTTTTTCAAATGTATAAAAGTTAGTTTAAATCAGAGCTTAGACAAATTCAACTTGATTCATTTGTACTCATTTTAAGCCCAGTGGACAAACAGCTATACTTTGGTTCCCCTTAATTTGAAATGTCACTGATCTAAATCAGATTAGAAAATGACAATCAATCTACAACTGTACACACAAAAGTAAAATTATAAACAAAATTAAAAAAATATAATTCGCTTGACTTGAGAAAAAGAATCATAGTCAATGAACACATATATGAATGACCAATCAAAGCTCGAAGTATAAGCAAAAGCCATGATCGAGAGCGTGTGCACTGTGCACGTGAGTAGCTGGTAACATGTAAATTGTGGGACCCACCGGACAAAGACATGCACGTGTCGGTCGTGTGTGGAGAGGAAAGGTCGGGACCGGATATTTTAGAGCTTCGTCGCTCGTGTGCGTTGTCAGTCACATGGCAACCAACCAACGTATTCGACTGACCTGAGCTCTGTGTGGGCCCGGAGGAACCCACACGTGAGGTTCTGGCTGGACACGATGTGTCGTGAGCGCGCGCGCGCTTGACGCTCTCCATCGGATCGTCAACAACGTGAGAAATTGTGTCGGGGAAGGTCATGATCCTCTGCTACGCAGGTGCTTAACTCTCACGATTCGCCATCTAGAGTCGCGCTTCCAAAGTGAATTAATGTTAAAACAAATGTTACCAACATTAGTTTTGCATGTTAAAAATACGTGATCTAAAAGATTGTGTTAAAGTCAGTGCACCAAAAAACGGTCTAGGCGGGCGTCTAGGTGGCGCCTAGGCTCTCATTTGGACTTTGCCGTTCCGTTTTTCATGAGCTTTGCCGTTCTATTTTTTACTAGTCGGACGCTTAAAAACGGTGGAGCCCAAAAAACGGGCTAGACGGCCAATTAATCGGCCCAGGCGGGTTAGGCGGCGATTAATCGGCCCAGGCGGGCCTATTATTTAAAGAAAAAAAAATCAATTGAAAGTTACAATTTACACATTTAGACCTTAAATGTTTCAGACGTTTGGTTTAATTGGTTTATTCTTAATTGATTTATACTTCTAAACTAATTATATGTGAGATTGTTTATTTTTTATATAGTATAATTCATTTTTATATCAAAAATAATAAAATATACAAATCCGATTAATTCTCGATTAATCTTTTCGGAGTGTTGTCTGTCCGATTAGCGCCTAGCATTTTTTAGAACCTTGGTTGAAGTTCAATATTAATTTGATACATGGTATTAGAACTGGAAAAATTATGATCGTGGAGTACAAAATTTTAGTGCGTTTCACTATCGTTGTTCTGAAAACGAACTTTTCATTCATAAAATTACGAGAATGAAAGAGTTTTACATCCGAAGATTGAGTATCATCTGCGTCTGCGCGACTATTTGCTGCATGTTGATGATAAGCTGGTTGAGTTAAGGGAGTTTGTGGTGGAGGATGAGAGATATTATGTGTTGGGGAGGGCTTGATATTGAGGCTCATATGTAGCTGAGCTCCTCTCCCAAGGGGAGGACCAGATTTGAGTTGGAGGATGAAAATGTAACAGAGGCCTTCTGCTTCAATGGGCCTGTTGGGCCCGCCGAGAGCTTCTTGAGAATGGAACGTTCTTGGTGGGATTGGGACTCCATTGGAGGATTCGCTCTCATTTTTCAATGATGTTTCGGCGGAGTCAGAGTAACTAGACTCACTTTCGGTCATCACCTACGAGATTCATTTATTTTTGTGTATTTGCCATTTTATGGTTGTGAGTGTGCAACTCCCTATTTAAGATCCATTTTTCTTTTTTATATTATTATAAAGGACAATGCCACTTTGTTAAACTTAATTATAGTGAAATGTCACTTTTATATTCTAATTATTTATTTTTTTTCTTTAGTACCCTAACAAATTTTTTGTGACAAATTATGATAAAATGATTAAAATACCCATGATTTAAGAAATCAAAATAAAACTAGTTCAATATGATTTATCAAACGATATTTGAAATGGTTCACATTTAATTTTACATTTTCGGGCATAATTATATTTGCATCTTAAGTACAAATCAAATTGAGTCAAAAAAAAATTGAACCAATTCAATTTATAGTTTCTTACACCAAGGGTAGTTTAGGTATTTTAGACATTTTAGAGGTATGTTATCACAAAAAAATTGTTAGGGTACTAAAAAGAGAGAATAATAGTTAGGGTATAAAAATGTCATTTCATTATAGTTAGGTGTATCAAAGTGTCATAATAGTGTTTATATATATATATATATAACTAAATTGCTTTATTATGGTTGAGGCTTAACATAATAACTGAGGAAGGTGAGTTAAAAGATATATAGTAGGAAAAGTATTATTCAAAAATAAATAAAATATATATCAAATAGCAAATCCATGGGTAATTTCGAGTTTCAAGAGCTAAAACTGTGCAAATCCACAAGGATTGGCAATTTGCTACACATATAATAATAATAATAATAAAAGTTCCTTACACACAAATACTCATATATAGTCCATGTTCTTCTCATGCATGTCACCTATTTTTGTACAAAACCCTCCCATAAAACAAAACATCATGCAAAACTACGTCCTAATCAATAATTATACAAACAAACGTCCTCGAGGCGCAGCGTCACGTCCTCCATAGACGGCCTAGCCTCCGGCGTCGGCTTCCCGATACAAGCCCAAGCAATGTCCAAAACCTTCATCGCCTGCTTCCTCTCCACCTCCCCTTCAAAACCCACCAAACCCTTCTTCACCTCCTCCAACGTCCCCGATCTCGACGCGTGGCACCCTCCGATGACGTCCAGCGCCACGACCCCAAAGTTGTGCACGTCCGCGTCCTGGGTGAGGGCAAATTGGTAATTTCCGTGACTGGCGCCGGCGCCGGAGAGGCTGATCCGGCCGGCGATCTGGGAGAAGCCGTAGCCGGAGAGGCGGGCGGAGAAGTCAACGCCGACCATGACGTTGGAGGCTTTGACGTTGCCGTGGACGCTGAGGTTGATGTTCTTGTCGGCGTGGGAGCCGCACGTGTGGATGAACTCTATGGCACGTGCCGTGTCGAGGAGGATTGTGAGGCTCTGCTTCCAGTTTAGGGCCGTGTGGTCTTGTTCCCTTCCACCTAATTATAATTCAATGATTATTATTATTATTATTATTTTGGATGAACAAAACAAATTGAGAATATTCGGAGGTAAATTATTTATTAAGAAAACAATGTCATTGTCAAAAACGATTGTTTATAATAATAAAACCAATGTCACTGTCAATAAAGTATTTGTATAAAAAAACAATGTCATTGTCAAAAATATATATTTTTTATAAAAATCATTTTGAATGTTTATGATTTACAAAATTGAAGAAGTTTTTGATTTGTCATTCTTGCCTTGTGGTAGTCAATTCACTTCTTGTAAAAAAACATTAAAAATGTAAGAGAATTTTAGTTTGATCCTCATTTTTCTGCTACTAGTTGTTCATTATGATTCCAGTATCTTCTATAAATGTAAAATACCACCTTCAATGATTTTGTACAGAGAAACAAAACAGAATTTAAGAATATTCGGACATGATTAATTATAAGGAAAAATATGTCACTAGCTGAAATAATTATTAATTTATAAAAATGAAAACAATGTCATTGTCTTAAACATTTTTTTTAAAAGACAATGTCGCTGTCAAAAATATTATTAACATAAAACACACCGTCGCTGTTAAAAGAAATATTTTGTCATTATGTTTTTTTTCAAGGAGTTTTGAATTGTAATTCTTGATTTGTGTTGGTCAATTCACTTATTTTAAAATATATTATTGATATAAAATTATAAATACTATAAGAGAATTTTAGTTCGATTTTCACTTTTTCCAATGAGTTGTTCATCAAGATTCAAATATCTTATTAAAATTTAAAATACTCGTAATTATGAAGTCAACTCTAAATAATTAATTCACTCATGAAATATAAATGCATAAAGTAGCTAACAAGAAGAACTATATAAACATTTCACAGAAAAAGGGTAACACTAACAAAGTAAATTAAATACTCATTTTAAAGTTGGAAAAAGAGATTTAGAGCTATTTAGTTATTATCAGCAATAATTTAATCAAATACAAGCTATAAGTCAATTTCATTGTGCAAACCATAAGATGTAAAATTTAATCAAATCCCATTACACAATTCCTCTTAATACATAATGGAATTATAACTACTATAGAAAGCTTGATATTTTTAAATTTAACTCAGAATATCGAACTCAAGCCATAATATACGTGACTTAAAAATTAATACAACTCATTTACTTAAGACTTATTATATGTATCATGATTATGTCCTAAAATTGTATATTTGTAATAGCATTAGCAAATAAAAATAAGCAATGCAATATAATTGCAGATATTTTTATCCAAAAGCAAAATGTCTGTTATTTAATCATAAAATTAATATTATGCAAAATAATCTATTAATTAATTAATTAATTAATCAAACTCACCGGCGAGGAGGTCGGCGAGGCTTCCCATGGGAAAATAATCGCAGAGCACGAACTTGAACCTCTTGGCATACAAATAAGCGGTGACCGGCACGAGCCGGTCAGATTTCCGGCTGACCTCCGCGAACCGGTCGACCCTCCGACCAAACTCCTTCCTCCGGACAAGAACCTTGGCGAACCTCTTGACGGCGCAGACCCTTCCCTCGGACAGCACGACCTTCTCGGTCATCCCGAAACCGCTCTCGCCCATCACTCCCACCGACGACCTCACCACCTCCTTCATCGTGTGGGCCCCGCAGACAGTGGGCCCGCACGCGTGGTGCCGGTGCCCGCACGTGACCAGCGCCACGTCGCCGTCCGTGAACCCCACGATGCAGTCGTCGTACGAGATCGACGGCTCCGATCCGCCGCCGCTGTACACCTGCTCGCCGTACAGGAGCCTCTTCGTGGGCTTCGACGCGAAGGCTCTCGACAGCATGGTCCCCGAAACGCCGTCGTTTCGGTCGTTGGGTCTGTGGTTCGCTCGCGCTTTATTTGTGGGCGTCTCTGGAGGGTTATGATTGGTCGCACGTGTGCGGTCTGGATGCCTTGGAATCAACGAGTGTGTTTGTTTTTTTTTGGGTATTTAAATTTGAGATCCAATTGGAATCGGTTTCGAATGTTTATGGGAGAGCTTGATTGGTTATTATTGGAGTCGATGTCATAAGGTGTAGCTTTGTTTACGCATTATTTTATTTTTAATGAAATAAAATAATTGGGACCAATTAAATTTATTGGAGCTTTATTATTTTACTGTTTTTATCATTGGAGTTGCCGTCCAATTTTAACCCCCTTATAATTATGTGAGTTCGAATTATCAGATTACGTTCAAATTCAAGTTATTTTTGCCCTCACTTAATAAATAGCGTATATAATCAAAAGTTTTATGAAATATAACTATATGAGTTATCGAAGTATTTAAGTAAATTACAAAACACTGATAGATTTGGGAAAATTGGTTCATCCGTAAATGTGTGTATACTCAAGTGTTAGTAAAATTCCTCAACTAGTTAAAGCCTTAAATGTGTATACTACTATACTCCAATCAATGTTTATTTTTGAATAATTACTTAAGTTAACAGATAATGCAAATTTATTATTAATAAAATTAATTAAAAAGTGGATAAATTCAAACCCGTCGATTCACCCATAAATTAATTATTAAGTTGCTTCAAATAGAAAATAAACCAAACCATTAACTTTCAATATGTTTTTAAACTAAATATAAACAAAAATAATGGTTCTTGATTATTCCACTTCTTGAAATGGCTAAGTTAATTAGTTTCATATTCGAATTCTTTTCCCTTACACACAGTCACCTATAGGATATATATATACTTAATTTAGGGTCATATAAAGTCCCACACCGAGAAAATGTAAAGTGGTTGAGAGGTATGTATTAGTTTGTACCCTAAATTCTGATTGCCGAGCCAAGTAACGTTGGCTTGTGACCAAGTGGGGCATTAAGGTGGTGGAATGTACGTGGTGAAGGGCCTTTGTATAAGGGTCAAATGGGCTCCTACAGAAAGAGCTTGGTGGGCCGGCCCGACTATTAAATGGGCTATTGCACACCCACCTGAGCCGTAGGGCCCATATCGATCAAGGGTGGGTAAAAGCCAGAATGACTAAACCGGACCAAGTCCAAGTCCTTTGACTTTAATAAAATATTATAGTGAAGGACTTACAAAAAAGATTGAGTCCAAATGGGGTCATTCGTAGTGCTCGACAATGTTACCATCCTTGTGGTTCATACTCCTCCTAACTCCACCACCATATGCAAACCACCACTTTTTTTCAATTTTATTTACAAGAATTTGTGACTTCGATCGAGACTTATATCCCTGATCTAACGAGGTGAGAGACGGAATTCATTAATTATGTCTTAAACTCGTTCAATTATCATTCTATAGAGATATAATATACTATGAACTTGATGGGTACTTAATATCTCGATCCATCAAGGTAAGAGAATAGACCACTATAATTATTCGGAAACTGATTCACTGTCACTACTACTAAAAATAGACAATATGGGGTCATTCGCAGTGCTTGACAATGTTACCATCCTTGTCGTTCATACTCCTCCTAACTCCACCACCATATGCAAACCACCACTTTTTTATTTTTATTTACAAGAATTTGTGACTTACAATCGAGACTTGATATCGCTGATCACACGAGACAAGAGACGGGTATAATTTAGTTTAATTTGTCTTGAACTTGCCTAATTGTCATTTACAGAGATACAACATACCCTGAACTCGATGCAACATACACTAATGAATGATGGAGTGAACTGGGGATTAGTTTCTTGTGAATGGAGCGTGAAGATGGGGATCTAATGGAGATTAGACAAGTAGAATTTGCACTATACCTATTTATGATAAATATTATATCTTTCGTTCAGATCAAATGTTATTTGTGTTAGGTACACATGTGAGTTCAAAGCAATTGATGTGGTCGCATCAATTGTACGTTTATGATATTTATTACCCCCATTCTAGGTGTTATTTTAAACTCGATGCTTTAAATTACTGATTTTTGTGCCACTTTTACGCCTTCAAGTATGTTTGGTGTGAATGTGCAGAATACAGTTGAAAATGGTCAGAACTGAGCAAGAATCACAGAAGAATCTTTCAGAGAGCACAACTTTCTCAAATTTAAACCGACGTGACCAAAAGCTATATCAAATCGAAGATAACTCGGCGATCTACAACTCTCGAGAAGGAAGTTGTCTCTAAATCTCATGGGAAGAAGCTCAAAACTGCACTCAAAGGCAGCACTAAAACAAATATCGGGATTGAAGACCAGCTGATTTGCGATCGCCATAATTCTCACATCCGAAGTCCAATTCGAGCAAACAACATATCTAAATTGAAGAAAACGAGAAGAGCTACAATTCTCGTGAAGGAAGTTTTTGCATTTAAGGTCTGAAAAGAGACGAAAACGATCATGTAACGACCGTTACATAAAAAAGCAAAACTTTCCGAGACTCTTAACTATGGTGTAACGATCTTTACATCCACTGTAATGATAGTTATACCTCCCAGATGCAGAAAAATTTATAAATGCCAAACACGAATTCTGAAGGAGGGGGCCGAAAATTTCAGTTTTCACACCACAATTGAACTGAGCCAACCACCACGGTTTGGGAGAGCAGAGAGTAGAACACCATATCAACCAAGGAGAGGATTGGGGATTTCGAGAGAAGCTCGAATCCGATTCAAGGGAGATTCAAGTGCTAAGATCAAGTAAGCTGCACAGCAACAATCGAGAGGGATTCAACGATTCATGTTTTTCAACCTTTTGGATTTTAGGGTTCTTCTTTATTATTCCTTAAACTCGAATTAGTTATTTATCTTTATGAATTTTGGTTCTAGCACCATGATCATGAGTTAAATACCCTTGATCATGGATGCTAGGTCATAACTGAATTATTTTATGCATATGTGATTGATTTTGAGTGCTTAATGCTTATAATATTTGTTGACGAATAAATACAAACTTAGATTCAAAGGGATTCAACTCTTCAGAACCCCTACCCTATCATTGCATTAATTATTTAAATTTGAGATCCAATTGGAATATGTTTCGAATGTATATGGGAGAGATTGATTGGTTATTATTGAAGTCGATGTCACAAGGTGTAGCTTTGTTTACGCATTATTTTATTTTTAATTAAATAAAATAATTTGGACCAATTAAACTTATTGGAGCTTTATTATTTTATTGTTTTTATCTTTGGAGTTGCCGTCCGATTTTAATTTAATTGTGTTGGGTATTTATTAGCACATAATATGGGTTTGTCGTGAAATTAAAATTCTATATAATTGCTAAAAAAAATTCTATATAATTATTTAGTTAAATAAGTGATAGATAAGTTGTGTGTTAAAAATAATTTTCCTTATTATTTTATGTTTTTTTAATCACTACTTGAAAGTTTTAGTTGATGATACATAATTAGTTTGAAACTATTAGAGTGTAAGGAGAGCATTAAGTGAGTTGGATTGTTCTATTAATATTCTAGGACTTATGAAGATATCGAGGTTAGAAATGTACAGTGTTGTAAAAATTGTTAGGCGCTAATCAGTCGGGAAGAAATTTTTAGAGACTGATCAGGGATTAGTTGGAGATTAATCGAAAAATAAATCAGTTTAAATAATTAATCGGTAAATATAGAGAATTAATCGAGAATTAGTCGAAGAGATTAATCGGGGACTAGTTGTACAAGTCGGAAATTTTTACAACATTCGAAATGTATAATTCAACATTAATAAATTTAAGTAGAGGTGAATTACTGGGTTGACTCATAATAATTAGCATATTTATTAGATATGCTTAGTAATTAGCAGAAAACCATCTTTTAATTGACAAACCTATCATAGCCACATATTAGTTTCATCAATGGTTAGAATTGGTTTTAAAATTAAGGATGGCAATAAGTGTAAATAACTAATTCTGTGAATTTAATTTGGATATTTGGCATAAATTGAAGGGTATGTTGGTAATTGTGGATGACATGGTGAATATGGAGGTAAACACGTTCCTTTTTAGTTGCTGGATAGAGAAGATGAAGAGTTATGGTGGTTTTCTCACTAATTATAGTGAAATGTGAAAAATAAAAAAGGTTTCAATTATATATATATATATATATATATATATATATATATATATATATATATATATATATATATATATATATATATCATTAGATACTGGTTACATTATAGAAAGATAATGACACTCTTACCCTTTTAATTTATGAGTATGTGTTTGTTGACAAATTCATATAATGAATTGTGGCCGTCCATCTAATGGCAATCGATGGGTATGATTTGTTCCTAAATTTGTAATTTTAGGGAGGTTTTCCACATGTTTTAACCCGTTAGATATAGTAAACGTCCATATGTAAACCCATAATAATTAAATAAAATTTTAAGTCTTCGTAAAAGAAAAATTTTAATCCAAAATAAACAAATTGAAATTTCAAATCATCATATTTGAATGCTAAATAAGTGAGAATATAGTAAATTTAAGTTGAAATTGATTTAGACATGGGTAATTCACAAACCATCTCGAAATACTTCAAATTCAGTGTATTCAACAAATAGCTCACCCAAAAAACTACGAGTAAAGTCTTATGAATACCAAGTTGAAGTGCCTTATAATTTCGTGAGTCCGAATTACTAGATTGCATCCAAATTCAAGTTACCTTTGCCCTCCCTTAATAATTAGCTTGGATAACCAAACGTTTCTATAAAATATAACTACACGAGTTATCAAAGTATTTAAATAAATTATTAATGGATTTTCAAAAGAAAATAGGTAAATTATTAATGAAAATACTAAAAACAGTGATAGGTTTGGAAAAATTGGTTCATCAGTAAAGGTGTGTATACTCCAATGTTAGTAAAATTTCTCAACTAGTTAAAGCCTTAAAGTGTGTATACTACTATACTCAATTAATGTTTTTTTTGAATAATTACTTAAGTTAACAGATAATGCAAATTTATTATTAATAAACTTAATTAAAAAGTGGATAGATTCAAACCCGTCGACTCACCCATAAATTAATTATTAAGTTACTTCAAATAGAAAATAAATCAAATCAATAACTTTCAGTATTTTTTTAAAACTAAATATAAATAAATAAATAAATAATGGTTCTTATTATTCCACCACATCTCGAAATGGCTATGTTAATTAGTTTTATATTCGGATTCTATGCACTTAAAAACAGTCACCGATAGGATATATATACTTAGTTAAGTCTCATTTAAAGGGATTTTAGAAAAAAAATTGCAATTAAACAAACTATTTACTTAAATGTGTTACTGTACAAATTATTTACAGATATATGTTTTGGGGGCCACACTTTGTACACGTGTCAACTTCTTGGCTCCAAGCATGATTGCTACAGTAAAAATTGTATTTTGTGTTTCCTTGACTCCACTTCCTATTTTTTCTCTATTTTTTTGTGTTATTAGTTCAATACAATTAAAGAAATTAATGTAGTTAAAAATTTAGTATTGATAGTAAGCGAGGCATGTATTTTTAGTTGTTATTAAATATATACATCCTATTCAAAAATCAGTTGTTATGTATTTTATCATAGTGTTGAAAAAATATGTGTAGATATGCAATTTAAATGTTATTAAATATTCACATTCTTACATCTACATATGTAAACGAGGCGAATCGAGTTTTTATTTGGTTAGGATCGGCTCAGGCTCGAACGAACTTATACAACTAAGATCAAGCACAACTCAAATAAAATGGACAAACCCGAGCTTGGTTGTCTGAACTCAACTTGAATTGCTTATTTTTCAATACAAAAATTTATTAAACATTAAATTAATATTAGATAAGAATATATAACTTATTAATTATCAAGTGACCCAACTCGAGACTGGCTCGACTCAAAATATTTGTTGAATGCTAAAAAATATATTAATATTCAATAACATTGTTGTTTCTTTACGAGAATGAATAAAATGAAAAATTATATTATATTTTATATTAGAAATACTAAATCTCATCTTAAAATTAAAAAAATGTTATAAATTTTTTAACTAACTCGATTAATTGATAACTAATATGATAATATGATTCAATCTTTTATTAACATAATTCGCCCATGTTTTTTCAACACTAGATTAAAATGCATGACAAATAATTTTTAAGTAGGGGTATAAATATTTAATAACATTTAAAAATACATATCTCAGTTATCCACACGACTAAATTCTTAATTTCCATTAATTTCTTAATGCATTCAATTAATAAAACACAACAAATTGATTCAAAAAAAACAAAAAAACAAGGCAGTTGAAACATAAAATGCAGGCTTTTCTTGTAGCAATTCATGTGTATGGTTAAGAAATTGACACATGTAAGAGATGGCCCACAAACACATATATGTAAATAGTTTGTACAGTAACATATTTAGGGAAATAGTTTGTTTAATTAAAGTATATTTGGAAAAAGTCCCATTTAAAGTCCCACACCGAGAAAATGTCAAGTGGTTGAGAGGTATGTATTAGTTTGTACCCTAAATTCGTATTGCCGAGCCAAGTAACGTTGGCTTGTGACCAAGTGGGGCATTAAGGTGGTGGAATGTACGTGGTGAAGGGCCTTTGTATAAGGGTCAAATGGGCTCCTACAAATAAAGCTTGGTGGGCTGGCCCGAATATTAAATGGGCTATTGCACACCCACCTGAGCAGTAGGGCCCATATCGATCAAGGGTGGGTAAAAGCCAGAATGACTGACCGGACCAAGTCCAAGTCCTTTGACTTTAATAAAAAATAATAGCGAAGGACTTATAAAAAAGATTGAGTCCAAATGGGGTCATTCGTAGTGCTTGACAATGTTACCATCCTTGTGGTTCATACTCCTCCTAACTCCACCACCATATGCAAACCACCACTTTTTTTTTAATTTTATTTACAAGAATATGTGACTTCGATCGAGACTTATATCCCTGATCTGATCTGACGAGGTGAGAGACGGAATTCATTAATTATGTCTCAAACTCGTTCAATTATCATTCTATAGAGATATAATATATTATAAACTTGATGGGTACTTAATATCTCGATCCATCAAGGTAAGAGAATAGACCACTATAATTATTCAAAAACTGATTCACTGTCATCACTAATAAAAATAGACAATATTCCACGTGATCAAGATAGATTTAAGTATGAGCAACGATTATTCCCTTCTTAGGGATATGGTGACAATTCCATGCTCAATATCCGATATATGTCAAATGTATTTCGTGAAGGGTTTTTTTTTTTGGGATATTCTCCGTACCAGATGAATGATGGAGTGAATTGAAGATTATTTTCTTATGAATGGAGCGTGAAGATGGGGATCTAATGGAGATTAGACAAGTAAAATTTGCACTATACCGAGCTATCTATGATAAATATTATATCTTTCGTTTAGATCAAATGTTAATTCTGTTGGGTACCATGTGAGTTTAAAGCTATTGATGCGGTCACAACAAATGTACGATTATGATATCTATTACCAATATTCGAGGTGTTATTTTACCCTCGATGTGTTAAATTATTGATTTTTATGCCACTTTTACGCTTTCGGGTATGTTTGGTGTGAATGTGCAGAAATACAGGTGAAAATGGTCAAAACTGAGCTAGAATTGCAGCAGAATCTTTTAGAGAGCACAACTTCCTCATATTTAAACCGATGTGACCCGAAGTTATATCAAATCAAAGATAACTCGGCGATCTACAACTCTCTAGAAGGAAGTTGTCTGTAAAACCATGGGAAGAAGCTCAAAACTGCACTTCACTAAAACAAATATCGGGATTGCACACCAGCTGATTTACGAGCGTCATAACTCTCACATCCAAAGTCCAATTCGAGCAAAAGATATATCTAAATTGAAGAAAACGAGAAGAGCTACAATTATTGTGAAGTAACTTTTTGCATTAGAGGTCCGGAAGGAGACGAAAATGATCATGTAACAATCGTTACACATTTGTAACGAACGTTACATAAGAAAAACTTCCCGAGATTTGTAACTATGGTGTAACTATGATGTAACAATCGTTACATCCACTATAACAATAGTTACACCTCCCAGATGCAGAAAAAATATAAATGCCAAACACGAATTTTGAAGGAGGGGACCGAAAATTTCAGTTTTCACACCACAATTGAACTGAGCCAACCACCACGGTTTGAGAGAGCAGAGAGTAGAACACCATATCAACCAATGAGAGGATTGGAGACTTCGAGAGAAGCTCAAATCCGATTCAAGGAAGATTCAAGTGTTAAGATCAAGCAAGCTGCACAACAACAATCGAGAGGGATTCAACGATTCATGTTCTTCAACCTCTTGGGTTTATGGTTCTTCGTTCTTATTCCTTAAACTAGAATTGTTTATTTATCTTTATGGATTTTGGTTCTAGCACCATGATCATGGGCTAAATACCCTTGATCATGAATGTTAGGTCGTAACTTTTTACTATGATGAATTTATGAGTATGAACTGAATTATTTTATGCATATGTGGTTGATTATGAGTGCTTAATGCTTATAATATTTGTTGACGAATAAATATTATTCGTGAGAGTCGCGTTGTCGTGTTTGAGAGGGCCGGTGGGGGACAGACAAACTTAGATTCAAAGGGGTTCAATTCTTCGGAACCCCTACTCCGTTATTGCATTATTTATTGCAGACTCATGGTTGTTATCTACCCGAGAGGAATGATGAACACTTTGTGTCTAGGTTAACACCAAACTGAGAGAATGTGTTAATATGATTGTTGCTTAGGGTTCACATTAGTTGCATAATTTATCAGAACTTATTTATTTATTTCATTGTAATTTAAGTGAACTAGCATCCATGGATTTTTCTACTGAATAGTCTCTTCCAAGCGTTTTTACTTTACATATCTTCAGACCGCTTTTTAAATCGAGTATTTTAAGTTACACTTGATAGCATAAATTAAATTGAATTAAACCTTTTTGGTCCTTGTGAATTCGACCCTATGCTTACCATGATTTATTACTTGTAACGACCGCATGCACTTGCGCGTTATCAGGTGCTTATGAAGAACTATTTACGGGAAAAAGTACTGTGTATAAGGAGGAGTTATATATACATTAGACCCTAAACATAATATACAAGTATTTTGAGTCAAATGTGTGCTTTGATGTGTAAATGGGCTTCCTTAAGTGCTCATCCTGATTGATGTCCAGATCTCCCCAATTATGGTATCAGAGTCATGTTCGATAAAGCTCTCATGGTAAGTGGATCGGGTACTCTCCTATGGTTGGTAAGACCAGAACCATATGATTTCTCTTATGGTGTGGTCCAGATAGAATACAAATGGACCTCTGGGATTGATTAAACAAATTTAAAAGTTGTGAGCTTAGGGAATGTCGTCCCAATGCAATGAGATTCAGTATAAAATTGAAAATTGTTAAATATACATGTGATTTCAAAATCTTACATAGAATGAGAAGAGTGTAAAGTACAAGGGGGTACTGATGTACATATTAGATTCCAACCCTAACAAGTTAATGTTTTGGATTAAATATGGACACTAATAAAATATGGGCTTTCTTGTATGGTCTTTTTAGGTAAGTCACAAGCCTCCCTAACAATTTAAGCTTGATTCAATATAATAGTCTTAAATAATGAATCATTATTTTAAAATATTTATTAAGCGGTAACAGAATTTATATAATCTTATTCAATATTCAGACAGTTTTTTACGCATTCGTTGAATTAATATTAACGTATATACTGTAGTATATAGTGACAAGATATTCATTGTTAATTTGTTTTATAAAATTAAAGGTATATTTATGGTTGTAGAATGATTGTATTGAGCTTAAAATTTATACGCATGAGCATCAATACACGATGAAAGAAGTCTGTATTGTTCTAAAGTTAACTCAAAAGTCCTCTTTAATTCTTTTCCATACTCAATAGAGATTATGATTAACTAGCATAAGTTAACGGAATGAGTAACAATTCAAAAATGACAATTCTTAAATACATGTTCCGCTAAATATTGTTTATAGGTGTAGTCATCTGCAAAACAACTAATTTCAAGATTACTTAACTAAAGTTTTCTCTTCATTATAATTTCAAATTATTAAATTGTAGGGAGAGTATATAGTAGTGGGTTGTCAATATTTTTAAACTCGTAAACGTATCGAGGTTAGAAACATATAATTCAACTATGAACTTGAGTATGGAAGAATTACTGGGTTAACTCAATTTGGTCCCGTAATTAGATGAGAATTAAAATCTGCATAAATAATAATTGAAGTACAAAATAAATGTATTTAAATTGAAACTCTAAATGAACAATCAAGGTTGGAATGGATTTACATATGAGTAATTCAGAAATCGCCTCTAAAGTACACTCTACTACAAAATGTGTCTGACGTTACTTATCATGTTAGTTACAAAAACTCCAAAAATAAGTTGCATTAGCCTTTTCACAACTTACCACATTATTTTTTTACAACTTACAATTTGTGTAAGTTGCAGTCATGACAACTTTACGCAACAAGCGCATATGCCTTAGTTGTATAAAAGGTTTGAAATGTAAAAAAAAAGAGTTGCTCGTCTTTGCGACCCACGTCCTCCTTACGACTGACGTACTCACAGCTCGTCTTCGCGACCCACGTTCTGTTTTTGCTAGGACTGTTGTAGTGAATGCTCGGATAAAGTTTTGTTGAAATTACCGAAATAAAAATCCAAATAATGAGCATAATGTACCTCGTGTGTTCACCGACAAAGCTAAAAAAGAAGAAAACGTGAACGGGCAAGGATCATCATTCAATTTACCCATGGAAATCACAAGTTGTGGTAATGTAATGAAAATAAACTCATTAAACGTATGAACTATATACTGCATACATCAATTGTTTATACAAAAGGGTAAAGGCTTTAATATATTTTCCTTCGTAAGTGGTAACAAAAGTTGTAAGCAAAAAAAAATTATGCAATCCGTCACTAATAGAATAAATTCATTACAGTCAAATAATTTGTTGTTCAAATGAGATAAGATTCAATTATTCAATTATTTCGGTGACAGATCTAGCTTTGCCGGCGCGGTCGAATGCGAGGAGACGTGGTTCAACTAAGTGGCTCGGCCTCAGAGTCGTCGAGGAAGAAGGAGGGACGGAGGCAAAGAGGCGAGGCGAAGAGAACGGAGGCAGAGAGAGGTGAGGCGAAGAGAAAATATAAAAAATAGCTCGTGCATAAGTCCTCAGTGTTTTGCTTTATCTCTACAATTACCTCTAAATTAACTTGTTATTAGGGTCAGCAGCAACATCTATCTATTGCAACTTACATATATTTTGTTAGTTGCAAACCAATTTATTTTTAAATACTAAAATAACTCAAAAAATATTTTTTTTATATCCAAACTGATAAATGTAAAGATATATTTCGTTTAACATATGAGTCAAAATTTGAGAACGGTTTTAATTATTTTAAAAATAGCTTAATTATACTAAATTTTGAAATAAATGTGTTTAGATAACTTGGAGGGTTTACTTTACTTAACTCTAAAATACTAGTTTAATCTCGTTATAATGTTCTGGACAAATATTTGTTATGTAACTGTATGGATGTGATCGGGAGTACGTCTAAATAAGTTTGTGAAAATTTGAATTAATTTGAGTAATAACTTAATCAAGATCATGAAAGGTGAATATCGTATAGTATGATAAAAAAGTCAAAACCCTAGTTGACTTTTTCCTATTTTGTTTAATGGATGCCATTTTGTAATTCAATTAACTTAAAAATTGTCAACATTCTTTTATACTACATGTACAAACTATTAAACGGTTTTGATTACTCGAGAAGAATGGTTTTGAAAATAGATATTACAACTTGGGTTAGTAGCAACATCTATTTATTGCAACTTACTTGTATGTTGTTAGTTGCAAACCAATTTATTTTCAAGCACCAAAATTACTCAAAAAAAAACTTTCTTGTAAATCCAATCCGATGGATGTAAAGATACATTTTGTTTAGCATGTGAGTCAAAATTTGAGAACTTTTTTACTTTATTTAATATGAGTAATGCATATCATTCATGAAAAATCGTTCATCTTAGACTTGTTAACTTTATTGATTTTATAGTTATTTTTTGGTTGATCAAAACAAACTTTTCATGAAAATGATCTTAAACACATATCAGCTCATGTGAACGGTCCCGATTATTGATATATGTGTTTTGCAAGATAGGTTGGAGTCTTTACTTTACTTAACCCTAAACTACTAGTTTCATCACGTTATAATATTCTCGGAAAATAATTTGGTGTCTAACCGTACAAATGTGACCGGGAGTACATCTGAGTAAGTTGGTGAAAATTTGAATTTATTTGAATAATAACTTAATAAAGATCATGAAAGGTGCACATCGTTTTAATAAAGTCAAATTTCAATTAACTTTTTTCGATTTCGTCCAACTAGAAGTCATTTTGTGGTGCAGTTAGCTTCGAAATCGTCAATATTCTTGTATACAACATGCACAAACTATTGAGCGGTTTTGATTGTTCGAAAAAGAGAGTTTTGGGAATAGATATTGCCATTTACTCTTTTTGGTTAGTAGCAACATCTATCTATTGCAACTTACGCGTATTTTCTTAGATGCATTAGATATTGTGACTAAAAATGTACTTAGTTGACCTATTTATTTCGAAACACCAAAATATTAAAAAGTGTCTCATCATAAAATTAATTGAGTGCTACCCCGTACAACATTTATCATCTCACTTTATATAACTAACTCTAATATGTTAATAAAAATAATTGGTGTATTGCAACTAACCTACACTACCAAGTTTTTTCCTTAAGGCCAAGGCACTTAATATGCTGCTAAAGGCCTAAAAATGGGTTGCCCTTAATATTAGTAGCGCAGCGTGTGCTGCCATAATAGTGCTGCCAGTAATGCGCGAACTTTGTTGGTTGCCGATCGTAAGTACTGTAACTCACTCAATGTGTAAGTTGTCTAAAGTATTCACTGCAACTAACATTTTTTGTGTAAATATCATAGCATTAGTATGGGTTCAATGTTTTCAACCCGTACGTAGCTCGCACTGGAAACAAGTTGAGATGGTTTATAACTACGTGAGTTGGAATTACCAGATTGAGTCCAAATTAAATCCAGGTTAAATCCCAGCTATTTTGGTATCATAATAAATAGCATATGCATAACCAAAAGTTTCTATAAATATGACTATACAAGTTATCAAAGTATTTAGGTAAATTATTAATGAAAATGTAAATTTTGATATATTTAGTTCATCCGTAAATAAAATACTTCAATTAGAAAACAAAAACAATAATTTTCAATAATAGTTTTGGTTAATAAAATTCTTCAACTCTAGTTGAAGCATTCAATGTATGTATAATTATAATCCAATGTTAGTAAAAGCTATAAATTAATTATATTATATAAATTGAAATGAATTATCAACTAAAAATGGATAGATTCAGACTCGAAAATTCACCCATAGTGATATATGTGGAGTTTCCCTTAATAAGCTGCTAAATGAATTAAAATAGCGATAACATGGTCTTCTAAAACTCAATATAGAACAAAAGTTTTCCTAGGTCGCGAATAAAAATAGTTCATCCATACATCAAGTTACTTCAAATAGAAAATAAACCAAACCAGTAACTTTCAATATCTTTTAAAAACTAAATAAAAATAAATAATGGTTCTTGATTATTCCACCACATTTCGAAATGGATAAGTTAGTTTCATATTCGAATTCTATGCCCTTAAAAACAGTCACTGATATGATATATATACTTAATTAAGGCTCAATTCATGTCCCACACCGAGAAAATGTCAAGTGTTTGAGAGGTATGTATTAGTTTGTACCCTAAATTCTGATTGCCGAGCCAAGTAACGTTGGCTTGTGACCAAGTGGGGCATTAAGGTGGTGGAATGTATGTGGTGAAGGGCCTTTGTATAAGGGTCAAATGGGCTCCTACAAAGAGAGCTTGGTGGGCCGGCCCGAATATTAAATGGGCTATTGCACACCCACCTGAGCCGTAGGGCCCATATCGATCAAGGGTGGGTAAAAGCCAGAATGACTGACCGGACCAAGTCCAAATCCTTTGACTTTAATAAAAAATTATAGTGAAGGACTTATAAAAAAGATTGAGTCCAAATGGGGTCATTCGCAGTGCTTGACAATGTTACCATCCTTGTGGTTCATACTCCTCTAACTCCACCACCATATGCAAACCACCACTTTTTCTGATCTGACAAGATAAGAGACCGATATCATTAAATTTAATTTGTCTTAAATTCGCATAATCGTCATTTTACAGAAATACAACATACCCTGAACTTGATGGATACTGGATATCTTGATCCAACAAGGTAAGAGAGTAGACCGCTATATTTATTCTGAAATTGCTTCATTCTATGACAAAATTCCCCCGTGATCAAGATAAATTAAGGCCGAGCAAAAATTACTCCCTGGTTAGGGTTAAGGTGGCGATTTAGGCTTTAACTGTTAAATTTTGTCAAAAGCAACGAATTGATATTTTAAAATGTTCATTATACGGTGAAAATAATTAAATTTTTATATTTAATATTCGCACACTTTCGTACATATGTGTTGAATTGACATTCACATATTTTAGACATAAGAACATGCAGACCAAAAATCACACGTTAACGAAGGAGCTTGACTTAACATAAGAACTTAATCTAGTATACTTTTATGAGTTCGAATCTTTGAAGATACCGATTTTTCTCTCGGATACTGATGAAAGGGTTAAAAGACCGATAACACGGCTACTCAAAATTTGGTCCAAAACAAAAAAATTTTCCGATTCGCTGATAAAAAAATAAAAATAAGCATATGGCTCAAATAATAGAAAAACAGTGACAGAATATTTATTCTTGATTTGTTTTATAAAATAAAATGGTATTATTTATAGTTGTAAAATGATTGTTTTGAGCTTAATATTTATATGAATGCGCATTAATACACGATAAAAGAAGTCTATACTGTTCCAAAGTTAACTCAAAAGTCCTCTTTAATTCTTTTCCATACTCATTAGCACGTAAAAGGGATTATGATTGAATTTTTAATTTGTTAAGCACTCTCAAATCCCGAATTTTAATTTGCATACAAATATAGGCTCGTAATTAAGTGAGAACTCACTCTTTACATGAGAAAATAAGAACTAATTGTGACTGTCAGATGAAAAATTGAATGATTTAGATTTTTGTTGACTCATTAATGGCAGCTGAACGTAATTATTCACAACTTACTATTTATTTTAGTCTTTTAACACAAATATGAGGGCATATTAGTATTTTTATATGATTAAATCATTTAAGTATTTCCTTTTATAAGTTTTGACATCTAATCAAATTAATTATGCATTATTTTATTTCTTATTTCCTTATTGATGATTTTATTGTTTTTTTCTAAATAAACGATTTTATTGTTTCTTTAGAAAAAAACAAATTTCATTTTTAAATCACTACAATTTCACAATTTTTTTCTCTTTCATGATTTTTTTTCGATTTCATAAATTTAATTTTATAATTACACGATTTACACACAAAAATTACTATTTCATGATTTAATTTATATATTTTTTTTCTTTCATGATGTTACTTGTATGATTACATGATTTGTATAATTTCATGACCTTTATTTAAGAACACGATTTCATGATTTATTATTTCATTTCTTTACAATTTCACAAAAGTTTTGCTATATCATGATTTATTATTTCATTTTTTTTACAATTTCATTTTTACGATTGAACAATTTTACAATAATTTTTCATGATGCGGAGCTCATTGTTACGAACTTACTTTTCATTTATTCAATTACACGTTTCATTTCATCGATCATGTTTCCCTTTTTGCACATGAAACCGATGTCATGAAAATGATACCAATGAAAATGAGAAAACACATGAAACCGATGAATCTAAAGATAATTAGGTTGTAGAATGAAATGGATACGCTGATTTTATGAAATAGGAGAGAATGAGTTAGAGTTTTATTGTTGGAATGAATTACATTGACATGTATACCCTTTTTATTCTTATTTCATTTATTTATCAATAAAATAATCAAAACCATTAATTATTATCATCCTATAGATGGAAATAGTTTTTATATTCTCGTCTAAGAGATGGTTTTTATCAGATCTCTTCCCTACAAATATATCTAAAATTTATATGATTAATCAAACATTAGATGTAATAATTATTACTCAAGTGCCAAATTTGGAATCAAGCAAATGTGAGCACATACAATTATTATTTTTAGTTTCTTACATTGTTTATCATATTATTATTTGATTTTTTTTTAAAAAGCATGCAGCTTCATATAATGTCACTGTGGAATAGTTTTCAATGGTAAGATTACAAAATTGCCCCTTCCCTTATAATGCGTCCAATCCAATGTTGAGTAACGATCACTAAAATGATTCAAATTTGAATTTTCGGATTGGGTGCTTAAAACGTCCCAACGGGACAATTACTCGAAGAACATGTGATTCAATCATTGAAAAATATTTTTAAATAGAAATGTTAGGTGAATATAAAACAAAAAAATAACAATACAAAAGCAATTAATTTTTAAATTATGCTCTACTTAAGGTCTATCATTCGTCAATTAATTTTTAAATTATCTATAATAATCATTGTGGGCCATCCATATATGATTACAGATATTATATGGTATATATTAGAAACACGCATGGAATATTCAAATAAAAAAGCCGCATGCTTATTAGCATAATCATACATTGTAAAATTATAACTACAAAAAAATTTGAATCTCATTATGACACGCAACATTTTTACAACGGTTACAAATTCCACTTGTTATGATCATAAAATGTCTGTAAGTAGATTCTTGCCTTTTAAAATTTTGAATTAGTTTTATGTTTGGTTAATGAATTTTATTTTTTTTAATATTATTTTGTTTTTCCTAACTATCTTTAAACTCGCCACACAACGTGCTGATCCTCAAAACCTGATCTAAAGTCATGGAGCGAACAGTATCAATGACTAGATTACGTTCAAGCTGATTCATCTTATCTAATAAACTATGCTTAAACATGATAAACCAAATAAATCTAATCGGTCCATTTACATGAATGATATGCATACTTCATTACACAACTAAAAGCAATACTTAAACACGCGCCGCACTTTTTTTAGAAGAGAAGATTGAGGAGCCTATTAAGAATTAGGGGTCATTTGAAAGAAAATTCCATTATTAAAAAGAGTTGAAGAAACCCAGTAAAGAGAGTTGGGGCAGGTAAAACTACCTCTTATATAGTTGAAGAACCAATTATAGTTTTATAATCTAACACGCGCCCTCAAGGACAAGCTAGTTTTGAGATTTGGACGTGCACTTTTTTTAAGAATAGGAGATTGAGGATCAATAAGAAGAGTAGAGCCTCTCTTTTTTTGACAAATATAGAAGAGAGAGTTTAATAGAAATAAAATTTTGCATGTCTTGTGATTCGAACTTGTGTCCGCGAGGTACAACCTCTGTAACTAAATTAGAAGACCAAATTTTAGTAATGATCAATTTGAAACAGTTCGGTTTAGTATTTTAAAGAAATGAATCGAACTGATCGGCCAGACATATTGAGGAAGTGGTTAAATTACCTTGCCCACCCGACAAAATCACAAATTTTAAACGTATGATCAGTTCCGCTCTGATGCTATATTAAAAAACAAGCTCAACTAAAATTTTAATCTAAGTAATTAAAGAACAAAATATAATTTTACACTCTTTAACAATAACAAATTAACATTCTCTTAAACAAGTTTCTAGTGTTTGAACTAGTTCTATATACAGTATTGTTTAAATTTAGCTCTTAATATTTATTTTCTAAATTTAGTTATAAATTATTAAATTGTAAATACTCTAACTGATAATAACAACCACTAATTTAAACACTTCAGTGTCCAAAAAAAATATAAATTTAATGCAATATATAACAAAATCAAATCAAATTTGAATGGCAGGCCGACATTATTTCCTTAGGCTGCTGAAGCAGACCAATTCCATTGGTGAGCCGACATTATCTGCTGACACAAATAGCTAAATATCGTTAACCCAACAAATCCTAGTACAGTGTCTGAAACCAAACAACAGTTCCGTGCGAATCGGAACTCTCGTCCACGTGTACGGTCCCTAATTCACATGTACAAAAGCCAAGCCCGGTCAATTCAAATCTCTATATAAAACCCGACCCTTCCCTCAATTTCTCCACATCCACTTTCCAATTCCAATTCCAATTCCAATCTCGACAACAATGGCCAAAACGACAGTAACAGTCACCGTTTTGATTCTGTTCTTCGCCGTCGCGGCTCAGGCTCGCTTTTCTTTACATCGTGCCGTTGACGAGGACTCGGGCCCGTTGACCGTCTTGCCCGAGCCTGAGTCCGAACCCGAACCTGGCCTCCTCCTCCCCAGCGAACCGGAGAGCACGGCCGTTGTGGCCTGGGAACCGGAGACCGGGACAGCCGGTTCGGCGACCGGCGGGGATGGCTTGAAGTCCTTGACAGCTGTCAGCGTCCGTCCGGTGAAGCGCGGCGGGTCCCACAGCCGCACGGACCCGTTCTCGTTCCGGTTCGGGCGGAGCAAGAAGCGGGCGGGCCGGGGCGGGAGGGTGACCGGGTACCGGCACGGGAGGGTCTCGGCGGAGGGGCACAAGAAGGCGGAGACCCTGCCCAGCCACCGGCCGCGCCAGTTTCCTGGTAGGCTCATGAGGCTGCGCAACCCGGGGCTCAAGCGCAGCGGCCACGTTGACCGCCACGAGAAGAGGCACCAGAAGCACGAGCACGTGAGGCACGTGCGTCGCGAGCACGAGCACGTGAGGCACGTGCACGAGGCCAAGAGAGGTAATGGGTTTGTGAGGAAGATACGAAAGTTTCTGATGAGCTTTTGATCGGTTCGGACTCGGTGGAGTACACGCGATTGGTCTATGATCACTATGTGATTTTTTTTTATATTTTGATTTTGGGTTTTTTCTTATAATTTTATTTTTATTAATATTTGTAATTGCCATCCCAAGTGAGATGTGGAAGTTCCTATTATTATTTTTATCGGTGCAATATTTTGATTTGATTTTTAAAATAAGTAATTATATAACCCTTATTATAAAGGGCTCTAAACACGTTAGAGTTTGATTCATAAAATATTCAGTTCAGACTTATTATATTAAAGTTCATTCGAGTCGAGTTTGAATTTGAGTTTGAACTCGTTTAATGATTAAACGAACAGAACTCGAACTTGACCTTCTAAGATTTGATAAGCTCGGAGCCAATCCGTTTATTATTTTAGTTGAATGCTATTTGTCTTTATTAATATGTTTTAAAAATAATTGTATATTTATACGATGAAATTAAACGAACAAAATTAGCAACAGATCCTATACATATTGCATGCTCTATTTCAAACGAGTCGAGTCGAGCTTCATTTTGGCAGGGCTCGGCTCGGCTTGTAAAAAAAGTGTTCGTCTCGAGTTTGGCTCGAGCTCGAACGAGCTTATACAACTAAACTCGAGTTCGGCTCGAAATAAAATAGACGAGTTCGAGCTCGGCTCAACTCGATTGTATTCGCTTAAATGTAAATACAAATATTAATTAAAATTAAATAAATAATAAATAATACATTAAATAATAAATGAGCCAACTTAAAATTGGTTCGACTTGATTCGGCTTGTCTAATTCTATTATAAGTATTTTATAAATATATAATTCAATAAATATTAAACGAGTCGACTGGCGAAACTATCGAGCCTTAAAAAGTTAGGCTCGAGCTCGGCTCATTTATTAAACGAGTCAAATCTTGAGCTCGAGCTCGATTATAACGAGCGAAACCGAATATTTAACGAGCTGGGCTCGAGCGATTCGGTAAAAACTCGGCTTGTTTACGACTCTAATCGCTAATAACAAGACAATCCAAACCATATTTTTCAAACAAATGGGAGTTCAATAATTTTGAGTTTCATGACAAGTTTCCTATGATATTTATGAATTTGTGTAGGGTAGGGTCGGGTTTGGGATCAACCTTATCTCAATATGTCCCATCGCGTACAATTTGTTTTCCCACGAATTGACACTTACAAAATATATATCGATCTTTTGTCTTTAATTAAAAAAAAACTTTTGATTAATTAGAAAATTGGCTTGCAGGGGATAAGCTTCTTACTCCCTATCCGCGGAGGGGATAAGAGAGTCCATATTTCTCGTAAAAATGTGTTACTCAATAATGAATATTTGACTTTGAGCGTATGATTGATTTTGATACGTAGGGCCGAATAATTATGATTTCGGATTCAAGCAAAATTTATATTAAAAAAAATAATATGCATTAGGCTATTTATTTTTACTCAAGTTTTTATTTTGGTGTCTTCAAAAAAATATTATGCCAAAATTTTAATATACTTAGACTTATTTTGGGTGTGCTTAAAATACTAATTACCTTATTTGTCTTGCTCAAAAGCTGACCATGTTAATATAATTTATTTTCAGGAGCAGAGGTGAGCGGCTCATTTGTTAAAACCCGTCTGCTATACATAAGACCCAGTCTAATGCAATTCGAACGGGTAACAAGTTCCAAAAATAACCCATTAGCATTTGAGTTGGTTGACTGGTTAGAGGTGTATAACCAATCTAACCTGTTACCCATTTGAAATAGAAAGACCCAATTCGACCCTACTAAGGGATTAAGTATTTCAACCCTGTGTTTTTTGTCATGACTGGTTGATTTGACTTTAACGTTAATTGTTCTGAATGTAACAATCGATTAGTTACGTTACTTATTTTTATCACGTTGCTTAAGTATATATATATATATATATATATATATATATATATATATATATATATATATATATATTGTTGGGAGAAAAACGAATCTAATAGAATAATTAGATGCAGTGGAATTAAATAATTCTCCCCTCCTGTACAAATCTCGTAAGAATCTATCAAGCAGAGCAAATAAAGCAAGCTAACAAATATAGCAAACAAGAACACACAATAGGCACGCACAATTTTAACGTGGGAAACCTCCTCAATGCGAGAGAGGAAAAACCACGGGACCCTCGATGCCGCTTAATCTCCACTATCAATATAATGAGTATAACGAGTTCTCTCTAAATACAAATAGAGGATCACAATATCTCAAGATTAACCAATCTTGGCTCAAACCACAATTACAAGAAAGAGTAGAGAAACTTCACCGAATCGATGGTGCACGATCAGAAAATCGTATCAAATCACTCGGAGCTCCAAACGCAAATTCCAACGGTCAGAACGTAGTACCACGTCTTCCGAACACCCTGTCTAAAAATCAGCACGATCCAACGGTGGATCGACCTCCGATCGGACTCAAGAACCTTGCTGGTCGGCCCAGAAAGTAGCAGAAAATTCTGCACGAATTTCACTCTATTTCTCTCTTGGATTGGTCTTATTTCCTTCTCTCTATCGCCTCCTATTTATAGGCGAGCAATTAGGGTTTCCTTCTCCATATAGGATACTAACTACATGGGTTTTGGGCCTCCACTTATTTAATAAAGGCCCAACAAATCTCCCCCTTATTCAACTAAGTGGAGGGCATCGCCATCCCGGCGATCTTACGATAAACATCAAGCTTCTCCCTTGGTAAGGCCTTCGTGAACATATCGGAACCATTATCATCTGTGTGGATTTTCTCAATCTCAAACAACTTGTCTTCAAGTGCATTTCTAAGCCAATGGTATCTCACATCAATATGTTTCGACTTTGCATGAAACGTAGAATTCTTACTCAAGTGAATCGCGCTTTGGTTATTGTTGGGGGAAAAAGCGGTCTCCCCTCTCTCGCGCAACAACACGCGGTCGCGGCAAGTACAAATAACCGGTAAGATACCGAGTCGAATCCACAGGGACTAATGAGGGTCGTAGGTTGTTTTGAGTGTTTGTATTTATTTTAGTAAACTAACAACAAGTAAATAGCAACAACATGATAACAATGGAAGTAAAGCGCCTAGGGTGCTAGACAAATCGCAATGTAAATAAGTTTGCGAGACTTAGATTCTAAGGGTCGAAATTAATGTTAAGCCTATGTCTTAAGTGCCGACCTCGCCTTTCGGTAATGAGGTTAGCCTAATCCCGAGTCTCCTCGTGCCCTTTCGGTATTGAGAACAACTCGAGACCGCATTAGATTGACAATAATAAGCTAAGGGTTATTATGAGGTGTCAAGACACGGTCTTGAGCCTACAACCCTCGGTGGATGCTAGGTCCGGATTCCATTCCTTCCCTTTTGGTATCGAATAGAACTCCTCAAACATATATTGTAAAGCGTCAATTAAACAATACATGCATTCAAACAACAATCCACACAACAAAGTCTTCAATCCTATAACTAATACCTCAATAAACTCAATAATCACATTACAAATGTCTAGCACCCATGGCTAAGGGATTTAGCTCTCAACTATGGTGCTCAAATCAACCATCATCATAAAATCAACAAAATGAAACAACAACATCAAAATAAACTAGTAAATAGGGATAGAAATTGCTCTTGGTGTTCTTGAGCAAGATGGATCTTCAAGCTCGGTGGATTGGATGGTAGGAATCCCTCCAAAGCTTTCTTTCCTAGCTCCTAAGGTTGGTTCTATGGTGGAATCCACTCCAAAACTCCCAAAGTGCCAAGAATAGATGAAGAACTCTTCAAGTTTGATGAAGAACTCTTCAAGTTTGATGAAGAACAAGAGGTTGGAGCTCTCAAACTAAGCTCTATCCTCCACAACTCGTTTTTGGTCTTTGCCCAACTCTCCACATTAGCCTTGTCAACCTCCATTTGCAATTTCCACAACTCGTCCTCCTTGGCCCACTCCTCATTAATCCTGCGAACCTCCATTTGTAATTCACTCTCGTCATCCTTGGCATGCTCCTCATTAGCCTCCATCGGGCAAGGAGCACTTCTTTGCTCAAACTTAGCCTCGGTGTTCCTCATCATTCTTCTAATCTCGTCGGTCGCTGCCGTTTGGCTTTTCATAAAAGTCGCTAAAACATCTCTTAGCGAGTCCTCTTCATGGTTGGATTGAAGTGGTGGAGAATCATCTCCGGTTTGAAAATATGACGGCGGCTCACGATAACCATAATCGAAGCCATTGCCGTAGTCTTTGCTGCAGAAATCCTCTTGAGAACCGTAGTTCTCATATTGTCCATAGTATTCTTCTTGGCCCCATCTTGGCCAACTTGAATGCACCTCGCATCCTAGATCATCATCGTAGTTATTCCACTCTTGTTCCATTTAGAGCTAACCAAGCTCCGGATCGTACACCAAACAAAGTACCTAAAAAAAACACTTAACAAGTATCAAAAACTAAAGAAAACAAACACAAGCAATCAAGCAACCTAATTGCTCTTGGTATCCCGAGCAAGGTGTGTCTTCAATGCGCGATGAAGATCGGTGGAACTATCGATGCCTTTGGTGTCGAGGAAGATGAAGAACGCTCGAGAAACCACGAAGAACACTCAAGAACGCTTGAAGAATGGCTCAAAAGCTTCTTGGTCTTGTTTTCTCTCTCTATCTTTCTTCCTCCTCTTCACAAAGTGTCTCTTCCCCATTTATACTTTTCTGATTCTGAGGGAAGGCACGATCGTGGCCTGAAAGGCACGATCGTGACTATGTATGGGTCACGATCGTGGGAAGGAATAGGCACGATCGTGGCTTGGTCATGGTGGCGATCGTGGCTTCGTCAGGCACGATCGTGGCTCGGGGTAGGTAAGATATTTTGAATCGCCTCGATCCTCTACCCCATAAAGCCACGATCGTGGGTCTTCGAGGGGCGATCGTGCCTACCTGGGACACGATCGTGACTCCCCCGTGACTGAGATCGGGGGAGTCCACTGTAAGTTGGAATTAATTCACCAATATATTTCAAAGGGGGGCCACGATCGTGACTAGAGCTCTCTGTCCGGCTGTTTGGTCAACACCCTTTGACTTTTTGCTCGGTGCCTCGTTTTTGGCCCTTTTTCCTCCCGAACCTGCGTACGTACCTCAAAACACTAAAAAGCATAAAATATGCACTCCCGGGCCTTACTCGGCCACTAACGGACGCAATTGCACCGAATTGTGAGGTTAAACAGTCTCGAAACGAGACCTTTTGACCCCACAACAGTTATCACAGTAAACCACATAGCGCTGCTGCTTGAAACCGAGCTCCCCTATGAATCTCTTCATCCACAACAACTCTTTACATGCTTCAGTTGTTGCGATATATTTAGCTTCTATAGAAGAAAGTGCAACACACTTTTGTAGCCTTGATTGCCAAGAAACTGCTCCACCTGCGAATGTCATTAAATAGCCTGAGGTGGATTTTCTACTGTCAACATCTCCTGCCATATCTGAATCAGAGTAGCTAACCAGCACTGGTTCTCCACTTCCAAAAGTAAATCTGTAATTAGAGGTACCTCGGAGATATCTCATAATCCATTTGACTGCATCCCAATGCTCTCTACCAGGATTTGACAGAAAACGGCTCACAACACCAACTGCATGAGCTATGTCAGGCCTTGTACACACTATTGCGTACATCAAACTTCCTACTGCTGAGGCATACGGAACTCTATCCATGTCGTCCATCTCCTTCTCCGTAGAAGGGCTCTGTCGTGTGCTTAACTTAAAGTGAGTAGCAAGAGGAGAGCTCACCACTTTAGCTTTGTCCATATTGAACCTTTGCAACACATTTTCAATATATCGCTCTTGTGACATATGCAACTTCTTCGCAACTCTATCGCGAGTAATTCGGATGCCAAGAATAGTCTTCGCATGACCCAAGTCCTTCATTGAAAAAACCTGACTCAACTGTTTCTTCAATCTCTCAACTCTGGAGACATTCTTGTCAACAATCAGCATATCATCAACATATAGCAATAGTATGATAAAATCATCATCAGAGAATTTCTGCACAAAAACACAGTGGTCAGATTTCGTCTTTTGGTAGCCTTGCTCACCCATGACTGACTCAAACTTCTTGTACCACTGCCTTGGTGCTTGCTTCAAACCATACAAGCTTTTATGAAGCTTGCACACATAGTCCTCTTTTCCCTTTACTTTGAAACCCTCTGGCTGCTCCATATAAATCTCCTTATCTAAGTCACCATGGAGAAATGCAGTCTTCACATCCATCTGCTCAACCTCCAAATCAAGACTAGCTGCTAAACCAAGAACCACCCGAATGGATGACATCTTAACAACAGGAGAAAATATTTCATCAAAGTCAATACCTTTCCTCTGGATGAAACCCTTGACGACCAATCTAGCTTTGTATCGGGGACGTGAAGTATTTTCTTCTTGCTTCACTCTGTAAACCCACTTGTTCTTCAAAGCTCTTTTGCCTTTTGGCAACTTCACCAACTCATAAGTATGATTCTCATGCAATGATTTCATCTCATCTTGCATGGCTTCAACCCACTCCTTCTTGTTCTCATCTTCAAGGGCTTCACTGTAACTTTCGGGTTCTCCCCCGTCAGATACTAACACATACTCATCAGCTGAATACCTTGTAGACGGTTGTCGATCTCTAGAAGATCTCCTGAGTGGAACAACTGGTGGAACATCTGGTACTGGCAACTGCTCATGGACTTCATTATCCATCTCTACCTCTGTAGGAGCATCAACATCACCTGCACCCTGTTGGTCATCAAGAACTTCATCTTCAACTTGACTTGGCACAACTGTAGGAGGAACTATATCAAAATCAATCAAGTCAGTTATAAATTGCGGAGCACTTTCTTCAAACTTCGCAATATCTTTGATGTCCTGATTCTCCATAAATTCCACATCGCGGCTTCTGATAAGTTTCTTCTGCACCGGATCATAAAATCTGTACCCAAACTCATCTTCGCCATAACCGATGAATATGCACGGTCTAGTCTTCATATCAAGCTTAGATCTTTCGTCCTTTGGAATATGCACAAATGCCTTGCATCCAAATACCTTTAAGTGATTGTAGGAGACATCTTTACCTGTCCAAACTCCATTTGGAACATCAAACTCAAGAGGCACACACGGTGTGAGATTCAACACATGAACCACTATATTCAAAGCCTCACCCTAAAAGCATCTTGGTAACCCTGCTTGTGAAAGTAAACATCTCGTCCTTTCAATAAGCGTTCTATTCATCCTCTCAGCTAACCCATTTAGCTGAGGCATCTTTGGAGGCGTCCTTTGATGTCGAATGCCTTGATCCTTGCAATAATCATCAAAAGAACCACAATACTCACATCCATTATCGGTTTGCATGCACTTTAACTTCTTCCCAGTCTGTCTCTCAACTAGGGCATGAAACTGCTTGAAGACACCACACACTTGATCTTTAGTCTTCAAGATATAGGCCCACACTTTCCTTGAATGATCATCTATAAAAGTCACAAAATAGAGACCACCTCCAAGCGTCTTGGATTTCATAAGACCACAAACATCAGAGTATACTAAATCAAACATCTCTGGCTTTCTCGAGGGAGGGGATGATTTGAAAGATACTCTAGTTTTCTTGTCGGCCAAGCAATGCTCACACTTCTCTAACGGTTCACCTTTCATTCCCGGTAGGAGATTCTTCTTTCCCAAAACCATCATTCCCTTCTCGCTCATGTGACTAAGTCTCTTGTGCCACAATTCAGTTGTACTCTCTTTCTCGACTGCATTAATAATGCCACCACAAACTCTAGCTTGTGTCACGTACAATGAAGCACACTTTTCACCTCTAGCCACGACCATAACACCTTTAGTGAGCTTCCATGAACCACCACCAAAGGTATGATGAAAACCTTCATTATCTAGCTTGCCTACTGATATCAAATTCAAACGAATGTTAGGAATATGCTTAACATTTTTCAGAATAAGAATTGTACCGTTTTTCGTCTCCAATCGCACATCTCCTATGCCAATAGCTTTTGACATGCCTCGATTTCCCATCTTAACATTGCCATAATCACCAGATGTATAAGATGAAAAGAGATCCTTTCGACTTGTAGCATGAATGGAGGCACCGCTATCTACTACCCAACTGGTCTCATCACAAGCCAAGTTAACATCTTCTTCATCACACAAGAGAAGAAACTCTTCAGTAATAGTAGCAACATCATCGTCATGACTTGCCTTCTTTTCTTTCTCTTTGTCATGTTGGTTGTCTCTCTTGAGCTTTCGGCAATACTTTTTAATATGCCCTTTTAGACCACAGTAATAGCACTCTGCATTGGTATACCTGTTCTTACTCTTGCTTCTGTCTCTACCCTTTGGACCTCTGCTTTTGCTCCTTCCTCTTTGTTCTGTCACTAAGACTTCTGAGTGCGAAGAGGAACCTTGTGACTTTCTCCTCATCTCTTCATTCAGAGCACTCCCCTTAGCCAAATCCATGGTGATAACACCATCTGGAGCTGAGTTAGATAAGGACGTCCTGAACGTCTCCCACGAGTCCGGTAATGTACCTAGAATCCACAAACCCTGCACCTCATCATCGAACTTGATACCCATTCCCGCAAGCTGATTAATAATTCCTTGAAAAGCATTAAGATGATCTGTCAACGGAGCCCCATCATGATACTTCAAACTCATCATCTGCTTTATCAAGAACAACTTATTATTACCAGTCTTTCGAGCATATAACTGCTCAAGCTTGCTCCATAAACTGCGTGCATGTGTCTCTCCACTGACATGATTCAAAACATTATCATCCACCCATTGTCTAATATAGCCACATACTTGGCGATGCAATAAATTCCATTCACCATCAGATTTGTTTTCAGGCTTGGCTTCACTGAAAACTGGCAGATAATAATCCTTCACATAAAGAAGATCTTCCATCTTCCCTTTCTAGACATGATAATTTGAACCATTCAGACTAACCATTCTGCTTGTATTAGCTTCCATTATTTAACACAGGATACCGATTAAATAACCAGCCTCTGATACCACTTTGTTGGGAGAAAATCGAATCTAATAGAATAATTAGATGCAGCGGAATTAAATAATTCTCCCCTCCTGTGCAAATCTCGTAGGAATCTATCAAGCAGAGCAAATCAAGCAAGCTAACAAATATAGCAAACAAGAACACACAATAGGCACGCACAATTTTAGCGTGGAAAACCTCCTCAATGCGAGAGAGGAAAAACCACGGGACCCTCGAGGCCGCTTAATCTCCACTGTCAATATAATGGGTATAACGAGTTCTCTCTAAATACAAATAGAGGATCACAATATCTCAAGATTAACCAATCTTGGCTCAAACCACAATTACAAGAAAGAGTAGAGAAACTTCACCGAATCGATGGCGCACGATCAGAAAATCGTATCAAATCACTCGGACCTCCAAACGCAAATTCTAACGGTCAGAACGTAGTACCACGTCTTCCGAACACCCTGTCCAAAAATCAGCACGATCCAACGGTGGATCGACCTCCGATCGGACTCAAGAACCTTGCTGGTCGGCCCAGAAAGTAGCAGAAAATTCTGCACGAATTTCACTCTATTTCTCTCTTGGATTGGTCTTATTTCCTTCTCTCTATTGCCTCCTATTTATAGACGAGCAATTAGGATTTCCTTCTCCGTGTAGGATACTAACTACATGGGTTTTGGGCCTCCACTTATTTAATAAAGGCCCAACATATATATATATATTTTTTTTTTTTGAAGGTAAAAGCGAATTTTATTAACTAAATAGCAACTAACCCGGCATCAAGCTGGGCAGCTGAAGTTACAGTTGGTGGGGACGGACCCCTCACCATAATCACAGCTACTGTTAGTTAAAGCAAACATGACCAATTCGTGAGTCATTTGATTACAAGTAAGTTCTGATTGTGGGTAGTACGCAACACCGTTCGCTAATGATTCCTCCAAAGTTGTGCAGCTCGACCTGTTTAGCATCTCGTAGAGCCACGGCCTCCAACTCACACGGATGGAGAAATCCTGTGATCTTGCTGCAAAATGCTTTACACATGCATCCATGATAACTCCGGAGACCAATCGACTCGAACCAGTTAGCTTAATGCAGAGCCACGGCCTCCAACTCATACGGATGGAGAAACCCCGTGATCTTGCTGCAGACCGCTTTAAACCAGCTTCCTCAATCAACTCTGCGATCAATATGGGCATCACGAAATTCAAATTCTCCCAGCACATTAAGTTTAACCCGATCAACCCATCGATACCAGGGACCCCTCTTTTCTTTACAATACCGATCACAATAGGACACACAAGTGACGTATTGAATCTTAAGCAAGCCGAGTACCCCTAGTTCGTTGTGCTTGCATGAGTCTGCCCACCGACGCCAGATAATTCCATATCCCTCCCAATACCGATCTACCAACCAATCAAAACCGCTGGTTCCCACGTATTGAAGCTTAAGCAAGCCGAGACCCCCTAATTCGGTATGTTTACATGAGTCTGCCCACCGACGCCAGATGACACCAGTTCCCTCCCAGTACCGATCTACCGTCGCGACCCAAGCTCGCCCCACCTGCAATTCCGTCCTCAACCCCACCGCACTCGACTCCGTTCCTGCCATCCCACTAGATCTGTTTCCTTCACCGCCAGCTGTTGTCGCAGCTACCACTGCAAGACCCGGAACTGTAGCCGTACTAGAAGCCCTCACAGACGGAGCCGTGCCGCCGTGAGACATCGTCGATTTTCGACGAACAACCCAAATCGCCACGAGAGAAGGGTACAAACCGTAAAAAAAACCTACCGCCGACTAGGGTTCTTTTGAAACCCTGCGCATCTTAGAGTAGGTTTTTGCTTAAGTATATATTGATATACCTGTTTGATATTAAATTCATAAAACTTAATTTATGCTAGGTTTGTAATTGATTTCAGACACCAAAAGCCCATAAAATAAAAGACTCGTTATCACATATTGGGTTAAGTAAAACCATCAACGCTCTGAAATCGGCTCCAATCCAACCGAACTGTGTAATGAGTCATCATATCTCTAACCCGCTCTTTTTAGTTTGTATATGATAGTATAACCCGCCCATCTCACTCCTATCCAAGAGGGCTTAGCTCCCATCCAACAACCGAAACCAATCAAACTACACTACGTATCTTGAAAATAATAAAATAAGAAAAATACTTCACACCATGTTTAGGGATTAGTGTTGTACACTTGTACATAATATGTCTACAAAAAATACATGACATATTTGTAATGAATGAACTAGAAACACAATCGATTGAAGAAATCAAAATGAATGAATAAATCTCTGCTTATTGCCCAATAGACGGAGAAATCAATCGATCAAATAAATCCAAATGAATGAACAAACACAATAATTTCCAAATTCGAGCCTCTTATGGTCCCACAACCGCCAGGTTTCAAAAACAGCCAACGAGTTAGTCGGAAAAAAAAACTATAAATGAAGGTCACAAGGTAGAGGAACATGTGGAGTGGGTGGAGGCTAGCTCAGAGCAAGGCCAAGGGCTTACCTGAAGAGCAGCTCCACGCACATCAGAGCACTTCCAAGGAGTAGAAATCGTTCTTCTGCCGGGAGGGCCGTGAAGCTTGATGTTGGAGAGGCATATCCCTGTAAATGGAGAGTTCCTCAGACCCTGTATCGAACCCGCCTGAAGAACATTTTCTCCCCAAATGTCCTTCATTACTATATTCTTCACCACCGGCAGAGCATTTCGGTTGTACCTGTTGAGATATACGTGTTAAAATATTTTTTCTGATCGGTAATAATTGAAGACATCCTATACTACTAGTATGTACTAAGATTCGAACTCAAGACCTCACAGTGTTAAGTGAGCTTCTTATCGTTTAACCCAACTTGTGTTGATACGTGTTAAGATATGATTTACGAAAATGAGTCAAATTTACAAGTAGGTCTGTGGATGCATCATGCATATAGCTCTTATAATCTATATTTTTTAAGTTGGATTGAGATCCTTGTTAGGTGAGATTTGGTGCGTGCAATCAATATCATTGGAAATCTAAATAATATATGTATTAAGTCTGGGATCATGTATCTTTGACCCTAATAATATATTTTAAAGGTTAGTATTAAGGGTAAATCAAACCCTAATAACATGTTAAAATATAATTCACTTGTTCATGTTTATTCTAGCCGAACATTTATTTTAGTACATAACTTGTTGTCAACAAATGTCAAATTGATAAATATGCTTCAAAATGTGTACAATAAACTGGTTGAATACTTAAGCTTGAGTTATTTAAGTTTGGGTTCAAGTTCTATTTCTTGTTACCTATCATCTTAAGTGAGGATAACTGATATTCATGAACTTGGCGGAGACTTGGTATGGCAATCCTACGATGTACGTAGGGGAGATGAGATAATTAAACCTGATTGAACTCAATTCGTTGCCATTCATGTATTTAACGAGCAAAAATACTACAAACCCGACGAGATTGTATTCTCGATCCAAAGTAAAGACGATAAGGATGATTAAACTTGCCATGTTATCATTCCTAATCTCACATTCATTCTATTTCTAGCCCAATTTAAGTTAAGTATTAGTTTTTTATAATATTTATCTCTCTCCCAACTTTTATTGAATCTCTCTTTAACTTGAGAGTCAAGTAACAAAATAATTGGGGTTCAAAAATCGTTTGAGTAAAATTCACAGTACCTGTTGTCGGGGTGGTCGCCGGCATCACCGGCGATCTTGATCCCGGTCCTCGTATTCTCCATATACACGTTCGAGAAGGTCAGGTTCCTGATCACTCCTCCCCTTCCTATGTTGGTCTTCACGTGGATTCCAATCCCCGTGTTGAAGAGGTTTATGTGTTCCGCCAGAACGTGCATCACCCCACCGGAGGTCTCGCTCCCAATGGCGATTCCGGCGAACGGAGACGACCCCGTCACCCGCCGGATGGTGATGCCGACGCTGGGGCGGCCGTAAGCGATCCCGTACTCGTCCCATCCGCTCTTGACGGCCACCAGATCGTCCCCGACGGAGATGTATGAATCCTCTATGCACACATTGGAGCTTGAATCTGATCAAGAAAAATGTAACGACATAGAGAGTTCAGATTTCATGGAAATTATTCTAGCATTTGATTGTGCAATCAAGGTTCTAAGATTCGTGATCAGCCAAAACTTGGCAAGAACATGAATAATTTTCTTCGAGAATTATCGACAAATCTCATTTTATATTAAAGGGAAAATAGCAAAAAGTGTGGTATACTATCACGTTTTTACATGAGGGTTTCAGCTCGTCGGTTTTCCTCTTTTTCAACTAAATATCACCGGCACAAGACTTGATAACACAATGATGAAAAGGACGAGTCAGACCAATTCGCCGGTCAGAGAAGAGAAAAATAGGCGAGCTTGATTTGAGAAAAAAATATTTATTTTTAATTTCAGGGTCATTTTCGTCATTCTTTTGACAAAATTACACAATCCAATTTCAAATTTGGGAACCTACGTGTTTTTTAGATTTTCAATACTCATGTTTCCCGAAGCGACACTTTTTCACTGTTTTCATTTATATTTTAAGCGTGATTGCGGGAACTCTGATGGAGATAAGAATGAATTGTGAGAACCATCTATATGCTTAGCCCGTGAAGGATTTACAATCTATTATGTAAGGGAAGGCAATTGTTTTACGAAAGCAGGCTTACAATAAGTTCACAACTATTTTTGCAATAAATAAATTTGCCACCACTTTTTTTACAAAAATTGAATAGTTCACCACTAGCTTTTGCATTTTCCCTTACTATAACTCATTTCTGTTAAGTTTTAAATCCACTGCATGTCTTAGAAGCTGATAGTTTGAAATAGCAATCAGAGCTCATCTTCACAGTCTAACTAATCAATTTAACTATATTATAAAGAGCAAATGTTATAGATGAAGAATCTATGCAACTGTTTTAGTTGCAAGTTTTGTCTTTCAAAGGGAAAAAATAAACAGAAAAAAGGAGCCATTTATTTGTTTGAGGAGCATGTATGTGTATGAATTCTATCCTTACTATGAACAGTGTGATGATTTCTATAATCAGTTTAATAAATCAAGTTTTGGGCAGATTAGGACAAAAGTAATAAGAACTAATTAAAGACATTCTAGTACTGACCTGGATCAATTCCATCAGTGTTGGGGGAATCAGCAGGAGCCAATATGGTAACATATCTAATCACAACATGGCTGCAAAAATAAAGCAGCACATCACAATTTTGCTCCATCAGACATCATTTTGCAACTATCTATATTAAACAACTTCAATTGAATGTAAAAAACAGGAAACTGAAACTAGATCATATTGACTTGTTTATAATATTTTTCTTGCTGTGAAATACTAATACAACTATAAAAGGGGAAATTATCCTACAGATTAATTGAAGTTGACATATAAACAAGCTTTTTATGAATTGAATGATTAAAAAAATACCAAATATAGAGTATTAATGCAAAAACCAGATTAGTGTTTGGTTATTACCTGCAATAAACAGGGTGAATATTCCAGAAAGGAGAGTTTTTGAACACCACATTGGAAATTATAATGTTTCTGGAGTTCATGAATTCAACAAGGTTTGGTCTTGTAAACCTGAGAGTTCCATGCCTCCACATGTTCCACCAAACACCTCCTTGCCCATCAATCGTCCCATTTTCACCTGTGAAAAGGATAATTTTTTTCAAATATAGAGAACAATAGCATGTCTTTGGCATGTAACAGATGTATAGATCCATGATTCTTTCAGTTTTGTAGCATCACATGCAGGTCAGTTAATGCATTGTTGTGTGATTTAAAATCCTCGAATATAGTTGGAAAGAAAACTTCAATCTATATCAATATCATAGACGATGGCAAAAGCTTGCACACTAATAACAAAGACCATGAATAAAATCGCAGAGATTTCATGTAATAAACATGAAGTCACTATTTTTAATTCTCACGCAAGCAGTATTTGCTGTTTAATTTACTGCAGATAAGAAAATACCCACCAGTGATTACGACATCTCGAACTCCATTTCCATGGATAAAACTTATATGCCTTCCTCCAGGGCGCTCCCTCCCTCTTCCATAAGATGGCAAAGGAGCAACTAAAGGCCAATTTGAAGTATCCTAAGGAAGAGTGGAACAGGGTAAAATGTCAACTAAAGCAGGTCCAAATAATTAAGCAACATTCATCTAAGGAAAAAATATTTTCAATAGACCTATACAGAATGATCAATCCCTAAGAAAGTTGTCTGCAGGAACCCAATAAATAAGGCTACTAGAAGTATCTATGTACATTAAAGAAGATGCTCAAACTTAATACAAAACTAAATAAAAGGGTAAATCATTTCCTTAAACATGTAAACCCCAAAGTAGGACCAAACTAATTATGAAGGAACCTAAATTTTGAATGTACAAGTAAATGTGTTACAGCAAATAAACTGAATGAACCCATAAACTGCAAATCTTGAAAACAGTAATAAACAAACAACATAACTTTAAACAAAGGACAGTATGGGCCCACCCAACATGATTTCCCAGTTTCAGCATATTAGAATTTCAGTGCTATACCTTTTATGCAGCAGGAAATCTTCAGTATGGCAATAAACATACTTTATTATAATAAAATGATGCTTTATAATTAAATTAAGCATGTGTTTATATATAAATGACAATACTGCTTCAAGCACTACCAGCAAATACAATTGTATTGTCCCTATCTAGGCAGTGGGTCACACTTCCACAATTCACATGCTAACAGAATTTGGACCATTTAAAAATAATTATATCATAAAACCCACACCGCGGACCAAACATATTAACTGTGAATTGCCAATACTATTGAAAGCATAAATGTAGAGCACATGCAGCCAATGCTATGCCAAATACTTTCTAAGAAGCCATAATGGTTCATGGTGAAGCCTCACAATATCATCCATACAAACAAAAACAGAAACACAAGCACAATCAAGTATAGCCACTAGATAATCAAGCCATAGTCCAAATTGTGCATCCACTTAATCATGATCCAAAAAACCCATCATTTGCCAACAAATTCTCTAGCTTTAGTTCAAAATAACCACTCAAACCTAGCTCATATATGTATCACTACGTGTTTTAAAATCCATCCGTTCTCCCCAAAAACTCAACACAATCGAGTTAATTGAGTTTTAGGACTTCTTAATAGGTCAGTTTACTAAGTTTTCATTCAAGCAAATGAACACGGTCATTTTTGTATTTCACGTAAATTAATTATATATTAAAAAAATATTCAGTTAATACAAAAAATATTTGTAAAATTCTTTTGTACCAATTAAATTAAGGTACAAATTGTACGTTTTTTATCGGCAAATTGTATTAAATTTTGGGCTCGACTATGTTATGATGAAACTTGAGATTTTGAAGAGTTTTTAAGATTATTATATTAACAAATAAGGAGACCCAATATTGTCACTTGACTCCCATTGGGAGAGAGACCTAAAAGAAATTGAAAGAGAAGTTCAACCGTAAAGGCGAGATACTGTAGCTTGACTCGAACTCAAAAGCTTTTACACCAAGTTTAAGTGGTTAATCAATTGGTCAAGTAAATGTCGATTTCTCCCTCATCTCAAGTTTTAGCCAAGATCCGTAGTACCAACCAAATTAACCGTTCGGAGGCAGAAACTAAACACAATTCACGACCATTGTCATGCCATTTTTGCTGATTAATTGAACAAAAGAACTGTTTCTATCCAAATTCGAACTCTACTTTGATCAAATTGCATAATAGTGAAGAGAGAATGTGAGTAGTGGTCAGTGAGTACCTGAGTAGCTTTGATCACAGCACCTCTGGCCAGGTACAGAGTCATGTGGCTGGTGAGATTGAAGCTCCCTGTCAAGTACACACCAGGAGGCACGTACAGGAGCGTGCCTCCTCTCCTCCTCAGGTGCTCCATCCGATAAATCGCCTCCCGAAACGCTTTCGTGTTCAGAGTCCGGCCGTCGCCAACGCCTCCGTAGTCGGCGATCGAGATCTTGTCGCTCCTGTACCTCATCGGAACTATCCCGGAGCACGTCACCACGCTCGCAGCCGAGAAACAGTTCAGGTACTGTGAAATTGCACTCAAGCAGACCAAAATCGACACCAGAAATCGAACCATTTCACTATTTTTTTGTGTTCGTTAGCTTTTCAGTGAATTTTCCGTGCAAATGTGAATCCGCGCCAATCAGAAAAGGTGCGAAACTTTACGCGCAAAACGAAAATCTCAGAGATTTTCCAGGAAAATTGAAGATGATTGCGGTGACATTGCCGTCAATCGACACCAGAAATCGAATCGTTTCACACCAAAAATTGTGTTCGTGAGCTTTTCACTGAAATTTAGGATTTGTGAGAAGCGAACACTGATTTTCCGTGGAATTTTGAATCCGCGCCAAACAGAAAAGGTACGAAACTTTACTTTCCGCGGAAAACGAAGATCTCAGAGATTTTCTCGGGAAAGATGAATTGAAGGTGAAGTGAGAGTAACTGCAAGAAGAAACAGTACAAAATCAAAACAGATTGTTGGTTCAGACTCAGCAGAGGAAGTACGAAACCAGATCTGGAGGCCGTTACAAGAAGAAAGCTCCAAAGCGAAGAGACTCAAACAAACCAGAAACTTCAAATTATATAGATTGAGCCAAAAGCCGAATCCAACGGCTGAGACGAGAGGTTGAAGAAACAGAGCTGTATCGATCTGCAACGGTTGAAACAACGTGTCACTCTCTGGCCTTTCTCTTTCGTATAAATTGTACAAATGATTATTTTTTATTTTATTTTTTGCGCTTTGTGTGCGCGGTACTTTAAAATGATGTGAAAATGGATAAAAAGTATTATTTTTTTTATACCTTTTTTTCTATAAGAAGCGCACAAAGATTTGTTATTACGGCGACTTCGTGAAATCGAGGCTGTGTGTCTTCAGTGGGCCCACATTTTAATGGACCGCTCGTGATTCGAGAAATTCTCTGATCGGGCCCATTATGCTCACTCACTGTCACTGGTTCTTGGCCATTACAAAAATATGAATAAAACTAGGTGGGTTATGAATTTCATGACCCATCCTCAGTAACAGTGTCTCACTCACTCACACATGCTATGTTCTTTCCAGCAAAGCTATTTTAATGGTCGAGAGTATATGATGGCCACATGAATTTTTGTAAAAATAATGCCATATAAAGACAAGAACAAGCTCAATTAATAATTTCGCAAAAAAGAAGCTCGATTAATAATATTGACATTTTAGTTGTGTAGACTAATCTGATACATAACACAGTTTTGTTGGTAATAGGTCTCACTTCTCTATGTCTCTGTTCTCCTATAAGCCCGATTGAAAAAAAACCCCACGAGTATAAAACGTCTATTACGTACTTCGGCTCCCGTGAGTTGAAGGAAATACACATATGTAGAACAAATAAGAAAGAGGGTTCAGAAAATATTTAATTCTAGATAAAAATAAACTCAAATAATAAAGTCGAAGTTCTAATGTACAACGTATTCAAGCTAACTACATCTCCACAACTTAACAAGGCTCAACCATTGGAGTGTTCTCTTGATGATGCTTTCTGTATTATTGTCACAAGTCTTGAGTTCCAATCTCATTTGGAGATTTGGAGATGAGGAGAACTTTTCGGATGGTTTATAAAAGGCGCAATATTTAGAAAAAATTCTAAACACAAAAAATGTATTAAGCTTGTAGAATTAGCATCGAGTCGATATGAAGATGGTAAATATCACTACAAGATTTGTCATTCCAACGTAGGTTCGGCCGAAAAATGGTGTATTCCCAATAAAACTAAAATGCAAAGAACAAAAGCAATAAAACATACTAAAGCTAAACAGAAGTAAATTTATACCATCCATATGCAAAATCTATATACATTAATTATACACGAACACAAACACTACATGTCAAGCATAGATACGTACAGTATATGTTCAGTCATGGAATGGGATTGAGATTAAATATAACACAATTTGTTGCTTCATTTTGGGATCTCTATGGTCACAATATAGCTTTGAACACTCCCAAAACCACTCCCACATGCAATTTTGAAAATAAAAGCAATAACTACAACAACAGAGAACATATAAAACCTAGGAAATGCTCCTAATTCCAGATTCTCACATCAAACCTTACCTTTCTTCAACCACACAATCTGTGCCACAGCAGCCTTAGATCCTCTCAATCGGATCGGTTCGGTCCTGTATAGCCAAGCGTTCCGAGACATCGGCCAGTGACTTGAGGTTGCACTTGATCAGGGCTTCGACAAAGTAGCATGTTTCGTCTTTGGTGTTCCCGTCCGGCACGTCAACCACGAACGACTCGATCACCAGTGTCCCCGGCCTCCCGTCAATGATCTCGGGATGGACAGAAGTTGTGGCGGAGTAGTTCTGCAAGATTAAGGAGTGAGAAGAGATAGGACGGAAAAGTTTTAGCTTGTCAATGAGTACGGGAAGCATCGAATAAGCAAAAAAAAACAAGTGAACCAAACTCTATCAGAAGTGTATTTATCCTTCATTCCTTATTTAGAAAATAAAACAAATTGGTTTTGGCGTTTTGCTATTTTATGATTAAACTACATCCAAAACTCTCACTACTCGTGCTGAGAGCGAGTAGCGGATTTTTCATCCATAAAGGCAAAAAACAAGACTCTAGTACTATGTCGAGATCAACACTGCATGTGATGGGGGATTTGGAGAAGGGGTGATGACTATTAGCATATCGCCAATGTTCTAAAGTACGTTAATCGCTAGTCGGCGGATAGAGACTCCGGGAATTAATCGAGTTGTATTTCTCTATTCTTTTTAATTTTTATTTAACATTACATATACATAATCAAAATATAAACTATACTATACAGTCTATACCATATAAAAACAATAATAGTAAAGATTTAAGCTATAAACATTAATGTTTTTAACCTTGAAAATGGTAAAAGTACCTATTAGTGTAAACTATTTTATTCTTTTTGGTATTTTTTCGAAACTCAAAACTTTAGAAAGAAACTGCTTGCCTATTCCGATTTTAGAGCACTGCATATCACCCATTATGAACCTTTTGACCCGAAAATAAATACATCCCCAACCAATTCAATATCATCTTGATTTTCCATGTCTTGCATACACTACTTTGCACCTTCACTGACATATATGTAGATCAAGCTACCATAACCAAAAACTGGTAATGAAACAGCTCTAACTAGTGAGGAGAGGATGTCAGGAACAATGTGAACGGTTAAAGTCAGAAACATGATTAACCCTTTTCAATGTGTATACCAGACTACCACCATGGCACTACCCATCCTAACAATATTATATTATATCTATCTACGCATAAACTAATGCATAAAAGTCATAGATACCAGCCTATCCTTCTGCTCACATGACATCACAAACACATGCCAATAGTAGAAAAAGAGATGCTTCAGATTTTTGAGGATTCCCTATTCAATTCAATGGACGACACTGTCTTAAACTTTTATGCTGGTGTCGCTCTGTTTTTCATTGATTGGTCGTTCGGACTTTAGGTTCCTTTTGGTGCTATTCTCGTCAAATCTTTAGCACTAGATATAGTCGCGAAACCTTTAGCCTTTAAAATAATTATAAGGGAAAGTTACAAAAAGTAGTTGTTAATTATTAAAATTTTGCAAACAGTGGCAGTGAACTTCCTTTATTGCAACAAGTAGATGTGAACTTACTATTTTCTTGCAAAATGTGTAATTTTGTCCAAAAATGGCAATACCCCTGGAGTTAGTTTTTTTTTCCCTCAAATTTTTTCCAACTTGAGCTCGTCGGTTTTCCTCTTCTTCGACCAAATATCACCAGCCTGTGGCTTGATAACACGACGATCAAAGGGGGAGTTTGACCAACCAAATAATTGGAGAGAGAAAAAGGCGAGATCGAGTTGAAAAAAGGTAATTTTATTTATTTTTAATTTTGAGGTTATTTTCATCATTTTTGGACAAAATTACACATTTTACAAAAAAAAATGATGAGTTCACATCTATTTTTTGCAATAAAAAAAATTTCCCAGCCACTTTTTTCAGAAATGGAATAGTTCACTGCTACTTTTTGCAATTTTCCCTAATTATAACAAGCTAGGAGCTGAAAAGCTTCAGCATAACAATAGCTAAAAGCTTGAAAACTTAAAAACATGGATTCAAAAGTATATATGATGATCAGAACCTATTATTGCATTGCAATGATCGATATTTCATACCTTAAGCCTGTGATCACCACCAACGATGCTAGTGCTCAATATGTGTTCTTCGTCATCTAGAAGCTCCAAGCGTTCGGTGCTAGTCGTGGCAGGAAGTCCCGACTTCACATTCACTTCCCTCACACTCCCAATCCCGAGCTCGCCATTCACAATGCACCTGCTTATGAATGGCTTGTACTTCTGTGGTTGGTCAAACCGTCTCACCAACGACCACACCTAATTCCCCCAAAAAACCATTCGTCAATAGGAAATCAGAACTGGATTTTTATTCAATTTCTGAAAGTTCACTGAAATGAATCAACTGAATTTTCATATGTAGCCACATCAACTACGAATCATCAACTAATTTAACCACAATTTACCAGAATCAATAGTTCCAATAACAGAATCACCAATTATCATGACAATCTCAATTCTCAACATTCATATGCATAAAATTCAGCGCAAATCCAAAATTTCCAACAGTTTCATCACAAAAACGAGAAATCTCAGCTCGGCCGCTCAGATCCAAACACGAACTCACCAAAAACCACCGACAAATCATCAAAAAAAGCTCAGAAATTCGAATCAATAGGGTTTCGATCCTCACCAGATGCACTGGAGCTCTGATGTGCTTCACAAGCGAAGAGCTGCACTGGTTCTCGCTGGCCTCGTGCTTGTGGAACCTCCTGACGTACTCTTCGTCCACGGCGGCGCTGTGATCGCCGGTCACCATCGCCGAAACCGGAGGCGACGGCTCAGGCGGCGGCGGAGGAGGAAGTTCCGGTGACCGGAGCAGAGACGGAGCGGCGATTCGGAGTAGAGGTGGTGGCGGAGTCTGAGAAAGAGGCCAAAACGTACCGCGGTGAATTGCTCCAATAGCAGCGAGGAAGGGTCCAGAGGTTCGTTTCTCTCATCGTCTCGTCCTCATGTTCTGAATAAATAAACTGTATGATTTATTTACGGTTTTGTCACTGGGGAACAAAACAAAATAGCAGGGTGTTAAAGAAAATTTGAACAGGTCAAACCGATCCAAACAGACTCGTGAAAAACCGTCGGTCAGAATTGAAACCGAATAATGATCGGTTCGGTTTTTGTTTGTGAAAGCTGAACCGAACTGAAAATCGAATAATTGGAGCGCGTGGTATTAAGGTGTTCAAAAATAAACAGACTGGCCCGAAAAATAATCGAACCAAAAGAAATTGGTCTGATTTGGTTCTGAATCGAACGGAACCTAAACCTGTCGGTTTGCTTCCAGTTTATAAAATGAGGACAAATAAAAACGAACAGGATAAAAAACCAAATGATCTGGACACGTGGCTCATTTTACGTCATAGATCCTTATTAAGTAGGTTTAAAAATATTGGGTCAATTGAAATCAAGTCAACTAATAACTAATAATCGGTTCAAAGTAAATCCAAACAGAAACTGATATGTCAAATAATGAGTCAAAACAGTACAAAATGTGAAGATTTCATGAGATTCGGTTAAAAAATAAATCAAACCAAACCAAAATCCTATATATTTAAAACCAAACCAAATTTTATCGGTTTAATTTTAGTTTTTATTTTCTTAAAATCAAATTAATCAGTTTGGTTCAAAACCAAATCGAACCGCAAACAACACTGCATGAAATATATTAGGTCACTCTTCTTTCGTAGCCAGTAATCGGGCTTGAAAATATTTTATCAACAAAAAATAGTCTAAAGAGTTTGTAAAATGAAAAATACATAAAAACGGTTCAAATAAAATTAAATTGAATAAAAAATTGACCGGTTCAATCGAAATTAATCCATACCAAATTTATCGAATCAATTTGTTTTGATTTAACTAACTCGATTTGATTCAGTTTTAGATCAATTTGGTTTGAAATCGAATCGTAAACACCTCCAAAAACTAACATCTTTTAGGTTAACTGTAAAAGTGGTATATTTTAGGGACTCCACATAACGCATTATATAAACGGGTGAGATAAGTAAAAATCGAATATAGTACGCGGAAGGGGAAGTGACATTTTCACATATTATTATAAGGAAAAATGACACTTTTGTGCACCTAAATATACACTTTTGACACTTTCATACCCTACTTTTTTCTTTCTTTTTTTCAGTATCATGAATTTTATTTTGGGACAATAATTTCAAAATACCCATGAATTGAACCAAAATTCAAGATATTTTCAGGTCATTTTCCCAAAATACTAATGAATTGAACCAAATACCCATAAATTGAACCAAAATTCAGGTTAATTTTTGATAAATAAATAGTCAGTTGTCTCAAAATGAAATTCAATTATTGAAAAATAAAACAGAATATAGGGCATGAAAGTGTTAAAATATATATTTAGACATACAAAAACGTCATTTTTCCCTTGTCACAATGGTTCAAGGCAAAGTAAGGGTGGGGCCCACTGCCTGCAAATTGCAAGCAACAGTGGAGTACATTCAAAACGACGCCGTATCTGAGAACAGCGTCTCCAAATAAATAAACTACCACGGCCCAAAAAATTCACCCATCGAACACTCTTCACATTTTTCCCGCCATATCGAGCGATCTCTTCATCGTCTCCAACTCTCTCTGCAGATCGGTACGCAGGAGGAATCCACGAAGAGCTTGCAATTTCGGTAAGGAACATTTCACCAAACACTCGTTGTGTACATTTCTTCTTCTGATTTCTAGTTTCCTTGTGATTTCAACCCTAATTTTATGAGGACTCGTTGCTGTAAAGCACTTGCTCCAGTTTTTTGCTTGATTCTGGTTTGATTACTGTTCAGAATCTTCAGATACAATGATCTTTTCATGTTCCTGCATCGTTTGATCTCCAATTTTTATTGTGGATTTGATAGATTTCTGTACTGGACTAGGGATGAGCAATATGAATTTGTTAGGTGTGAATTGCTATTTTTGCTAATAGTTAGATTTCCGAATGAATTGGAATGTGAATTGGAATTATAGCTGTGAATTGCAGTTGTGAACTGTTTGAATTGCAATTGGATTTTCTGAATTTGCAGGTTTTGTAAATTGAATTAGAGAAAATTTCAATCATAATTATTTTTAAATTTCGTTTGAGTATACCCGACTATGTCCATCTTATTCGAGTATATTAGACCATACCCGACTAGCTTTGGGTTAGTCGGGTATAGTCTAATATACTCGATTGACATGGACAGTGACACGGTAGTCGGGTATATTAGACCATATCCGACTGGACATTGAGCAATGTCTACTCGGGTACAGTCATTACCAACTAAGTAGTGCCGACTGACCATACCTGACTGATTTATAGTCCATACCCGACTGACTGCTAGATTAACCATGTATATGTGGCAGTGATTCAGCTCTGATGATGTGTGCATGGTAGTTGAAGTGCCTAATACAGCCATACGAATGTTTTGTATTTGATGATGTGTTCATGGTAGTTGAATTGCCTAATACAGCCATGGGATGTTTCTGAATTTGAAACTTTGTATGACATAATATTAGGGTCAATTGTCAATCATAAGTGATGTTAAGTATCAAACAAAGGTGTTAGAGAAAATCTAACAGGATTTAAACCTGTTTTTTGATTGACGGACTTATTCATTCTGTATCCTTAATTACCATGGCTATGTAATTCCAAATTTTCAGATATATGGTGCTGCCATTTTTGAGTGAAGCTTTCTCTCAATGTATAAACTAAGAGAAAATATGCATACATATAACTTTGATTCTATATATGTGAAAGTTTTGAAGCATAATTGTAGGTGTTGAGTAACATTTCCATTTCATGGAATATTTGCATGTGCAGGCCTATCAATTATTTTTATTTATTAGCTTTTTAATTTTCATGTATTCTATTATTAGTTTTGTTAGTTCTAGGATGTATATTTGTTCCTACTACTGCCCGATAAGGCGATAACACAGTGAGGAATATGAACCTAGAAAACTACCACTCAGTAAGTGTCATTCAGTAACATAGCTTCTTATTACTGGAAAGTTTCAGTAAATCTTGATTCAAATGTTTATGGCACTTCCATTGTGTTTTTGTGGTGAGGAATGTTTTAGACACCTTCATAATTATGTACTGAATTCTTATACTTTTCCTTGTGAGTTTTTATCCTACTGTTTTATCAGATATTAGAACAAGCAACTAAGATGAACCGTGTATAATGGTTATACTGGCAGAATCGAATGGGTTGTAACTTTTAAATTGCAAAATTTACCTATTGATGGGTTGTAATATCTAAACCATAACGTTCGATTTTTGTTACTATTTTCTATAATTGCTAATACTTTAAGTTTTGGCTTATAAATCGGGCTTCAGTTCGTTCAAGTCCGCCTGTAAATTGAGCCCAAATTGAAGACCCGAATTCAACTGTTTCTAACCAATCAGAACCGAACCGAACTGGAACCGGACAGTCCTCTCACAAACAATTATGTTTCTTGTTCCTAAAATCAAGAACCAGTCCACCCAGTTCAGTCTGGTTCCAGATGTTTCCATTTTCCCAGTGGAGTGATCTAAAATTCTAAATCAATTAAAAAGTTGTTTGTAACCACATATGTTTCCTTCCACATTTTCTGTTAAAAAAAGTTTTGCACACTTTTTGAAGCACTCAGTGTTGTGATCCATATTTTGCAGCAACTCAGTTCCTTTACCAAACCACTGCAGTAAAAGAGCTTCCATGATTGTAGTGCTTTTTCTATGCATTTTTATCATTGTATTGCACATCTGGTTTATTTAGAGCTTCTTGTGCAATATTCTGAATTTAATAATGATGTTATTTCTTATTTGAGGGAAGTTATGTATAATTGAACCATAACTCTAGTGGGAAAGATGTACATGTTAATTTCAGCATTTCTGGTTCAGGAAAAATCAATTATGAACCTGTGGTTACTCATATTCGTGGATGCGAAAATTGGGTTTTGATCCTCATTTAGCTTGGGTGTTCTAAAACTCCAGAGTTCTCCGCGATTTCTGAGAACTCGGTAAAATCGAGATAACCGAGTTTTGAACTGAATTTTAAAACTCATTCTCGGTGGTTTAGTTTTGCCGAACTTTATTTGGGTCAAAGTTGGTCAAATTTTATTTTTAACCTATACTTTGAAATTGTTATATACTTTGTATTTTTCTTAATTTATTAAATTGTTTGAAAGTAATTTATTTTGCTAAAATTTTGTTATTTTATCTTTTAATTAAATTATATATGAATATATAATATTTATGTAATACAAAACAAGTTATTTGCTTTTTTTTCTCGATTTCTCCCCAAGCTCTAAAAGCTCCTTATTTCTCTCCTCTCTGAGTTCTCCCTAAATCCGAGTTTTAGAACCTTGGTCTTGAATTTGTCATGGTTTGAAGAAGAATGTGCTCATCTTTTATGTGATCTGTCCTTTTTTTTATACAGGTTCAGGTTTAGGACCACAAAGCTATTCAGTCTGCAATCTCATTACTGCACAAGTATGGCTGTGATTCATACTTGCCAGGTACACACACTTCACTCATTCTCATCCATAACTTGAATTCTGTGTTTGTGGTTTGTCAGCGTCAGTCAAGAATGTTCTAGAACTGAGTCTGAGATTCGTGCGGGCGTCATGTATAAAAAACCCGAGTTCTTAGCATCCAACGAGACTGACCTAGTTGGTAAAGATGAGTATTATCTTATATGTAGCCTAATGTTTGAATCTTGGGCCCGCCTGTCTGGAAGCAGTTGTGGGCTGGAGGTTAAGTTAGGAGCAGGGATGACACAAATCCCCGAACTCGACAAGGACTCGGTATATCGCTCTAATGGATAAAAGTCGCAAAATGGGCCCAAACTTGTCCCGTTATCAATCTACAGAGAGGCAAACTACTAAAAACTTGATGGGAATCCGGTTTTCCCTATCTGACAGGTAGGAGGAGACGGGGATCACTATATCTCTCAAACCTGCCTGGATCCCATCTCTAGTTAGGAGTTAACTGTGGGAATGATGTTAAGTTAAGAGAAATTATGAGACAAAACTCAAAACTCGACAGAAACCTAATATCCATGATCTATGGGTAAGAGACGAGGATGTCATGTTACTATCCTTTATAGAGGCAAAACACTCCAAACCCAATTAACATCTGGTTTTCTCAATCTAAAGAGTAAGAGACGAGAATCAATAAATCTTCTAAACCAGTCCGTTACCATCCTTAGTTAAGAGATAATTCTTGGTTAACCAGAAATATCATCTAAGTCCAGTTGTGGGTGTTTGAATTACATATGATTAATATATCAACAAAGAAAAAAACCTATGCTAGATTAGAATGTCAGATGCCACATAGATGCCTCATTTTCCAATTACAACTAGATTAAGATTTATCAACAACTCTTGATTCTTCATTAGTGAGCAATAATAAGCAACAACCAAAACATAGTCTCATAAAAATTGTAAAGCATCCTCATCGCAGGACCTCTCCTGATCATAGCCTACCATTTACATTCAGTCCTTGAAAATCACTCTTCAAATCCGATGTTCTAAAAATACCTGACTTATCCGATTAATTCTATATAACTTTCAATCAATCTTTGATTAGTCATTTAAAGGTCATCTCTGCCCAGTGCTAGCGCGCTCAACGTTTTTTAGAACACTGCTCAGATCTCCTCTCTAGTTGGCTAGAACTTCCCATATCAAATCCGGATCGTACGACGGCACCCTGGCTAAAGAACAGCCGTCGATCTCAAAACCCGACCCACGGGAATTCTCATGAACCCATATCTTCTCCTCGGAGACAGTTGGGGATGGCAGCTCGATTCCCCAACTGTCAATTATAGACGAATCCGAAGCTGAAGACGCCGGAGACGATGAATCTGCTTTCTCAACCTCCTTGGCTTTACCGTGACTGCTCTTCTTGGAGCTCTTCTTTGCCTTTTCTCTCTTCACCTTCTGGCAGATAGCTTGAATCTTGGCGTCAACGGAGCTTTTCAAAGCGTTGAGCCTGGCGGAGTCCCCGAACCCGAGCTTGGTGGGATCCTTGAGGTTGGGGAAGTTGAGGCGAGCGTACTCGCCTCTGAGCTTGTAGGCCGCACGGTCGTAGGCGTAAGCTGCAGCCTCGGCCGTGTCGTAAGTCCCGAGCCAGACCCTCATTCTGTTCTGTGGGAGCCTGATCTCGGCCACCCACTTGCCCCAGTGCCTCTGCCGCACCCCTCTGTACAGCTTCTTCTTGTTGCTGCACTGGCTCGTGGCGCTCGCATTTACATATACACTTGAAAAGAGAGAATTATTATAAACCGATGCACGAGGGAACCTGTTGCTTTCCTCGCTGAACTTCTGGAGGAGGTCCCTCTGGTGGAGGTAGACCGAGGATCCCAGCGGATTGCTGGAATAGAGACTGTTTGACGACGAAGGAGCACAATGGGAGAAAATCGAGTCTAGCGCACTGTTCCCGCCTTTTAAGATGAGCTGTGACAGCGTGGATCCGATATCGACCCCTCCTGGGTGTGAAATTTGTGCCATTCTGAGTGATAAATTTTCCGGGAAAGTGAAGGAAACGGAAAATTTTGAGCAGGAGTTGAGATTGTTCCAAAACCAGAGGAACAGAGCAATGAAAAAGGTGAAGAAATGTTGAGATTTGAGATTTGGTTTATCAAAACCCGGAGATTATGACAAAAAAATCCCAGGAAAATGGAACCAAAGATTGTGAGTGAAGAATAGAGAAGAAGAGGACTAAATTAACAATGCTGATTTGAAGATTTTGTGTGTATTTATAGCCGCAGAGACAAAAAGCACTCTGTTCACATTTCATACGCCTCTCTTACTTTTAGCCTAATTCGACTGGAGGCTTTTATCTAATGACCAAATTACCCTCAAGCTTCACATTCTAACATTTTCTTTTACTTCGGTGGGAAATAAAAAAAAATTCGAACTTGACGGAGATTTAGTATATTCTCGTACGATGGAGTAGGGGGCAAAAGACACTAAATTTCTTTTGAACATGTATTTAACATTCTCACTAGATGCAAAATACCTCGAATTTGATGAAATTCAATATAAAATTTGAATTAAGACACGGGTTAGGCTCAAACGAGTTATAAAAAAAGAGCTAATTATTGCCCAAGAAGAAAGAGTAAAGTTTGAATTTAGCTCATTTTTTTTAGATTAAAAATGAAATTTTGTATCTTAATTACATTAAAATTATATTTAATTAAATATTGAACGGTTCACGGGCCTAAAATGATTACAATTAAATATTAAATGAGCTCGGCATATATATTAAGCAAATCTAACATTGAGTTTAAATTATTCATTAACGCCTAGACTAATTTACATGCTCAAGTATAACAAAATAGAAAACATAGATCACTGAACCCGCCATTTATCCCTAAAAATACATTCGTTGAAAAGATAAAAGTGTTGGTTATTAGTTAGGTAGGAAAAGAGTAGGGCTTTGAATTTAGAATCCATACATCAAAACACAAAGAAATTTCGACCAATGATAATTACTGTAATTAATGAAAAGTTGATTTTTACCCTAGTCAAATATTTGATTTAGGGGGATTTCATTAACTTTTCTCCATTAAGCTTGAGTTTTAATATAAACACATGACATTAATATATGGTTTGTGTTTTTATGAGTTAACTAAAACAAAGTGGTGGAGGGTTATTAGTTAGGTGGGATTTGAATTTTGGAACTCTAAATAAAAGTACCTAAAAATGTAAAGAAACATTAACAAATGATATTGCAACAGCTAATGCTAATTGCTTGATTTTATAAAGTTAAAAGTTAAAAAGTAGTAAGGTCAGTTAAATTAAATTTTGCTTGTTACATGGAGGGGGACATGTGAAACAAAAGGCTTAAACCTTTTTTTATTTGCTAGAAGTTTATGTAAGAACTTATGCTCCATGTAAGTAAATAAGTAAATGATAAAATAAATGGTAAAAATTAGATCTATTTTCACATAAATTACATATAATTTTTGTGGAAGGGTTTAATTTTGATCTTCTATTTATTTGATCATACGTCTTAGTTTTTATTACACAGTAATTTTTACTCGAATAAATCACAAGTTCGATAAGGTATGAGATCTTAGTTTTTAAAAAATTTCACGTTGATTAATTTTTTGTGGATCTTATTGATTTCTCATCTCTCTTTATATCCGAAAAAGTTACTTTCGCTCTTTACTTTTAGAGCTGGGGGCCATGACTCAATAATATGAAGAGTATTTGTGTAAACGAGTCGAATTAAGTCTAATTGTGTTAGTTTAAGAAAATAGTGTTCGACTCGTGCTCAAAAAAGCTCAGTTAAAATTAAACTTAACAAATAATAAAATTTTAGTTTGACTTGACTTTAAATTCGATCAGTTCATTTTTAGATATATGTTTATTTAAAGTTATACACATAAAATTTATATTTAATTAAATATTAAACAAACCAACTTGTAAACTTAATAAGCTTTTACAAGTTAGATTTGAACTCAGCTAGTCAGCTCATTAATTAAAATGAGTCAAATTGTAAATTCAAATTCTAATTTGTGGGATTCAGTAAAAGTTATGCTCTAAGTCAACGCCAACTTTCGGTTCTGTTATCCAAACCATAGCTTGGCTCAATCAAAGTTGAACCAAAAAATTTCCTTCCAGCTAGTAACTACTCGTTTTCTGTACTTTAACAATGGATAATATAGGCTTAACTTAAATTTAAAATTAAATTTTGACCTTTTGAAGCTAGTAGCTACTCGTTTTATAGGTGTCCACAGTAATTAAATAAAAAATACATATGGGGTTCAAAAAATATTTGATGAATATTTTAAATTTACAACCTACAAAGTAATCTTGGATTAGAGTGTTGATTAATATGTGGTTGTGTACATAGTTAACTTTTGAGTGATGTTCTCTTCCGATAAATGATATTTCATTCTGATTATATAAAAATTGACGTTTTAGTATCGGTTTTTAAAACACGTGATACGTCAAACTAAATAAAAACGTTAAATATTAATTAACAAATTGTTAGTATTAACACATAGTTGGGTCAAGTAGTAATAAGTCACTCTAACATATGTGATTGTGAAGTCTCGAGTTTAAAAGCTTGATATAAACACTATATTAAGATTTACCGATGTTTCTCAAAAATGTGTAGCATAACTTGCAAACCATATGTTGCATAATATTTCAGAGTGATTACCGGCTCATAGTAGCAATGAGGAACTGATTTAGTAACTTTTATCTTCTTTGTCAGATCAAACATATTGAGTACCTGTGAAATTTATAGTATTTTTTGTTTATAAAAATAATAATGAGGTGGGTTTAACACAAATTTAATTATTTTTATCTTTTCACTCGTTAAATTGAAAATGCATGTCGAGTCTCTACAAATTTCGAGAGTTTTTCCATCCATTAGGTTATGGTGGAATGCACCCAACTCTTGGGAATTCATGTCAATGAGTCAACTCAAGGCTATGATCAATGTACTTGGCCTTGTTTAATTATTCCTCATTGATGGTTGCATGGGCAAGTATAAATCTAATCAATGATGGTGAATTCATTTCTTCTTCTTTTTTCACACATCTGTGCAAACCAGCCTTTTCAATTACCACCCATTAGTGTTCATAGGGTAGATATGAATTTGTCACCTTCCTAATCACATGTTATGGGCATTAAGTTTCACACATGCCTAACATTATTAGCACAATGAGGAAAATCAAATCATTTACACATCTAAATTTTGTGAGACGTGTATGCTATATTTACCATATTCAAAACCAATTTCTTGGGATTATTATTGGTTCTTATCATCTTCCTAGGAGTAGAGCATGAAATTCAAATCACCCCCTCAGTATACTCTTCTCTTGAATGTTAATTTAATTCAACTTTTTAATGTTGTGTGTTATTATTCAACAATATAAATGATTGAATTTAAAATAGTTTGAAAAGCGATCGCATGGTACTTGATGTTATGTATATGATAGAAATATTATGCTGTAATAGTATTGATATTGATTGTTTGAAATACAATAAAGGAAAGCCACTAATATAAGTTGTGGATAACAATAATAGAAATTTTTAAATATTAAGTAATAAAACTAATATAGAATAGAAATAAAGTAGAATATGAAATAGACTAATATATATTCTAACAATATAATGGAAAGAATTTTTGATCGAGATAATTTAGCATTAAGGTCAAGAATTTTGTAGGATATTTTCGTTTTGGAAGAAAATGTGAACGAACTGGACAAAGTGGTGAGACTTCTGATTTTAATTTGTTGATTTGTCAAACCCAAGAATATCTCGGAAATCTAAGGTTTACCGTTCACTTTCATTTGACACTTTTTATAATATATATATGCACTCTCGGTATTGTGCCAACTTTAGACAGTTTATAAATATATTATAAAAAGTGTGTCCTATATATTTTAGTTTACTCTTTCGATAATCGAGTTGAACGATGTGTGTCCTATATATTTTTAAACATCATTTTTGGTCATCCATCTCTGATATAATAACAAAATATAATTAATACATAAAGTCAACCAGGAAAATAAACCTTTAACCCCGTGTAATACCACCCTTGAAATTTTCATTCATGTAGCTATGAGTTTTCATTTTTGTGAAGATTATGTAGCTAGGAAGTTAGTATGTATAAATTTCATTGAAAAATATAGTAATTGGGTTTGGTATAAACACACCTAAAAAGTAGTGAAACTATTTTGCTCAACCCTTTGTTATTTTTAACCAAATGGGTAAATTAAAACATGAAACTCTTGGTGTTTTATAGTTGTGTTGAGCCTAGTGTCACGCCCCGAATAATTTACTCCAAATATTCGCGGTACGTGCGACACTTAGTCACGTGTGCAACTCGTATGCTCGTGCTAAGTCAGCCTGACTCTCGCTATCCCAATAGCAAGACCCGTGTGCGGAAGCTAGAACTTGAACCAAGATGGAAATAGGGTGGGAAAATTCCCAAAGCGTTTATGTATATACTTGAAGAGAGAGTTACAAGAGTTTTACAATGCTTAAAGGAAGTCTTGGATGATCTACAAATACACATATCTATCTTATTTATACTTGAACCAACCCCTAATGGATGGTCAAGATTTACCCAAATGGATGGCTCGAATTAATTCTCTAGATCCATCCTTAGAAATATCCTAGATATTTATATTTTAATATATATTCTAGAGTATTCTTTGGAAATCTCCATGATATTATCATGGAGGTTTCTAGTCTTGGGCATTTCTTCAAGATTCTAGAAAGTTCCGCTCAAGACATATTAAAATTGGGCCATTTAGTTTAATTGGGCCGCAAGGCCTAATAGGATCGGGCCGTCCGGCTAGCCCAACGCGCATCTGTGTCCATGGATATGCCCAAAACCATTTGGACCCATCTCGATGACATCCGTGGCGACCATCATCGGCCGAGAACATGCACGGATGTGGGCCCATTCTTCCAGTCCGTGACACTAGCCTAACTTGGTAACCAAATTTGCCATCTCAATCAAATGATGATTTTTTGTGGGGAGGTAGATATTTTGGAGGCCTAGTAGGAGAAAGAGAGCCTCTTAAGCAATCAATTTCCAAAAATAAAATCACAACACCCAACCACTAAATTTGAATGCAATGAAGTGAAGACCAATTCTCCATCTTCTTGAAATAACAAAGGCAAGCATCACCATCCAAATTTCAGTGCCAAAATGTGGCCCCAAAGTGAGTTTTTATCACTATGACTATGAGTAGTTTAGTGCATTAAAGACCAAAAGGTAGAGTTGAAAAGGTAGACCTCTCAAAGCAAATCTTGTGAAATGACAACTATCTTATATTTGCCTAAAAGCTTCTGTGTATTATCATTTTACATGTGAATGATACCTAACTATTATCACTTATCTCCCAAATTCAACTTCAAAAAAGTACTCTACCCTTCTGTCCAAGCTTTGTCCTTTACATTTCTTCCAATATTGCCCATGATCTCACAATTTGTTTCTTTTTATCGCAAAAAAATATTAGGTGTTAGTCAAATAAAAAGAATCATTGGTGATACGTTGAGGATTAATCAAATTAAAGAATTAATTAAAAATTATAAAAGATTAATTAGACAAGTTGTGAGCTTTTACAATTTTTCAGTTTGTGATGCATAAACCTAGTTATTTTGTCAGTTACTCCAATCATTAATATAACAATTAAGTAATGCTGATAAAGTTCAATTTTACTTTGTTATTTTTCTCCTTATGATGTGTTGTTTAGTAGAGTAGCTATAGTTAATCACCAATTAAACAACATAGATGCATTGGTGTGGCAAAAGAATTTAGTAGTATCCACCTTTTTGTGCAAGTAGTGGATTATGAAATAAATGTGAAATTAAGAAGGTGTCCACATTAATAATCAAAACTCTTAATTGTTTTAAAATATTTCACTTTTTTTTAAATGTTAAAAAGTTGGAACACAAGTTTGGCTACTTTATTTCTTACATTATTATACGATGATTGCAGAAAAATTGTTGGTAAAAAACTCTATTAATCTATACTTCTCTCACAATTTTCAAGATTGTAATTTAAGATCTTATTATAGGAGATTAAACTTGTTTTGATCAATTGAATTGGCGTATTGGGTCGTAAATTAAAATATATTAAAATTTGAATATATTTTATATAGGTTAATCTAGGGATAACACTTTCAAATTAGTTGGGTAAGATAAGAAATTTATATGTAATTAAGAAAGGTAACATTTTCAAACAATGGATCGAGCAAAAGATTTGTTAAAAAGGACCACTAAAATAAAAACAACTTGCTCTTTAATATGAATTATTTTGTGATAATTACAGCTAGGGTTGTAAACTAGTCAAATCAAACTTCACTTTGACAAAGCTCGGCCCAGCTCGTGAAAAAAGTGTTCAGTTCGACCTCGCCTCGGTTCGAACGAGTTTATATAACTAAACTTGAGTTTGGCTCGAAATAAAATAGACAAACTCGAGCTTGACTCGATTTGATTTGTTTAAATTTCAATATAAATATTCATTACAAATTAAATAAATAATAAACAATTCATTAAATAATACACGAGTCAACTTGAGATTGCCTCGATTAGATTCAGCTCGTGTAATTCTATTATAAATATTTTTAAAAATATATTAATATCAATATATAATTAATTGGATATTAAACGAGCCGACTCGTGATTCTATTGAGTCTTAAACAATCAGGCTCGATCTCGGCTCGTTTAAAAAACGAGCCCTTATCTTGACCTCGAAATCAGCTCGAGTTCGATTACAACAAGTACGAATCGAATATGTAACGAGTCGAACTCGAGCGACTTTTTAAAAGCTCGGCTCGTTGACAGTCATAATTACAGCTCTGTGCAGTGGCAATTACGTAATTTTCAAGAAAACTGTGGGTCAATCGCAATTATTGATCCCAAAAAGTTGTGTTTTGTCTGTATATGGACCTGGTCGCAAAATTCAACTCGTCGAGGCCGACTGTACACGTGTCCCTCTCTCGCGGGCCAGACACGTCACACCAGTGGGCCCACTTTCTCGCGGACGTGTCCCTTTTACGTTGATCGTTATCAACAAGTACCCGGAAAAGGAAAATTCCTATACGCCGTCGTTTCTGCTAGAATCTTTCCACATTTCCGCAAAAACAAGAGACGACGTCGTTTTGAAAGCTCTTTTGAATCAGAACTAACCTTTTTACATTCCCATCCCATCAGTTCATCACGCTATTGAAAAATCGATACGGTGTCGTTTCTCAGAAACCCCCCCTCTCCGAGCTTTTAGATCGTGACGCTATGTGACATCACCGGAGGAAATGAAAATGAATGCGAGATGGGCCCGAACAGCCCGGTGAGCCCTCACATGGGCCTGGGCCCATGTAATCGACATGTCGAAATGGTAGGTGGACTCGGTCACAGACTCACAGGCCATGCCTGCCTGGTTGGGTCAGGTGGGCCCCACGTCTTGAACAAGCTGTCTCAATATAGTACGTTGATCTGGAGGGGGATTCTCGTAATTTACATCGTGAAGCTATAAGGTCAACAACATTTATGCCCATATGTCGATTAATCTTCATTGATAATCATGTTTTTGTCGTATAAATATGAACAATATTTTTAATATGGTTGTGAATATTATTATAAATGATACAAACACATAAAAACTTATTTTAGAATAATCTATGATGATAATAAGGAGAGTCAGGTGTATTTTTAGTTTTCTTGTATTTATTCATCATTTTCTGATACTTCAAAATATAATTCTAACTTAAATACAAGAAATTTCTCATGTAATTTGTTTCAAATTTATCATTGTAAATTTTCTTGTAGTTTAACATACTTATAATATCATATTTAATACATTATTTTTTGAAAAATATACAAGTCCAGTAATTTATTATTAAGTTTTAGCAAAATTAAATTAGATTATGTTGTTAGAAGACAATCAATATGACATGTTTGTCTTTTGTTGAATTAGAGGCTCATGCGTATACGAGCGTGAAAGAAAAATAAGTCTCACGCGCGTACATAACATGAGAGAAAGAATCTAAGTTAATCTTATATTAGAAAGAATTAAAATAAATTTAGTGTATATAACGAGTAGGGTCAAACCCAACTAATATATAGATTGAACTTTTAGTTGTAGAGTCCGGGCCGATATGCAAATCCCAGTTTTACATCACACGTGATGATAAATAGCATTATATGAACCAAAACTAATAATTGATTTTTAGTTTTTTTTTTATATTTAAATTGTCAGCTTCTTATAGTCAATGTTTCTTATTTGAAGGTCACCATATATATTCTCTGACCCTTTTGTCTCGTGTCAAAGCTGCCACCACCGTGAGCTTGTCCGGAAATTAATTTTACATTCTTTGTCATGCATGACGATGTCAATGTGAGCTGAAGTCCCTCCCCAACTGTCACATATTTAAATATAAATAACCAACATTAATGGTATAAAACACAATTAAACACTTAAAAATAAATCGTAAAAATATGATAAAAACTTGTAAATATTCCACAAAACGAACATTGTCGAAAATTACGGCACTGGATCACCAATCTTGAGAGGATTTGTTACACAAATAGTATATATTAATCTTTTTATAAGATTTGTTACACATATAGTATATACGAGTCTTTTTATAGGAAAAAAATTCATCTTTCCAACCAGCTTAAGCTATAATGGTCGAAAAATGTAAAAATGACTGTTTAAAAAGTTGAATATAATTGTTTTGTGACTGTTTTGACTGTTAAATCTAATATGTTCTCGTTCAACCTATTTGAGTTGGCCGGGAATAATATACCAATCCCGACCAACTCGTATCAGTCAGCAAAGAAAAACCAATTCCGACCGACTCAAATAGAGTTGGTCGACAAAGGGGTACTTAATACCGACCAATGCAAAGTTGGCATGCAAAAGTTTGTACCAACCAACTTTGCATTGGTCGGGATTGACCATCCTTTGCCGACCAACTCTATTTGATAGATACAGAATTAGTCCATGAGCATAAATTGAGCATCCGAACAAGCGTTCGTATATATAATGCTAAAAACAAATTGTGTGGTGTAATCAAATAATAATATTTTTTTATCAATACAGTCATACAATATGAGCAAACATAAACCATAACAACTCGATGGTAACTTCTCAATAACAGCATCCATTGAAAAGATTCACTAATCTCTATGTTCTCAGCGAATATCTCATAGATAATTAGCTGGAGTTGTTAAAATTGACTGTAAACAATCATAAATCCCGTAATCAAATTGAAGTGAAAAAATTGAGCAACTATGAGAGACAGTAGTTATAATATTTTTCAATATTTTTTTACTTTAGAAAGGTTTAGGTTTCTATGTACATGGAACAACGAATCAGAATTACAAAACGAAATTGTTTATGCAATTGATCAAGTGTCTTCAATTGATTTATAAATTAACTAAAACAATCAATACTGTGGTCTCACTAATTTTAGAGTTCATGGGAAACTGTTAATATATGGGTCAAAGCCCACCATGTTATGTTATCTTTTCTATTCCTTATAACTCATCTTTTCTATTTCTTGTAATCCTACTAGTATAAATATAGGATCTTGTATATTGACTTAAGCATCGAATACAATCAATCTATTCTCAAACCTAATATGGTATCAGAGCATTATTCGATCCTACTCTAAATCAATTTGCTTCCGCTCAATTGATTTCATCAAACTATCGAAATCAATTCTTTTTCCACTATCACCAAAAAAAAAAAAATTTCCAATATGATCGATCTCGCCAGGAACCCATATGATATGGGAAGTACTTGCAACTACTGCAAGAAATCGGGTCATTGGATTGCACATTGTCCATTGCGTCGAAAAATATACGGGCCTTATCCGCTTCATCGTTCCAAATATGGTTCTTCGAATACACGAGCTAGCTTTAGTTCCAACGTTGTTGCTGCTACCTCAAGTACTAGTGCACCTCAAAATTTGTGTGCTCGTCTCATTCAAGAGATTTCCGCACTTCTTGACAATCTTACACCACACACAGTCAGTCAATCTGTCATGTCAGTTAACCCCGGTAAATCCCATATATCAAATCATTCAGGTATTTCTCGCTCCTCGACTCTCTCAGGTAAGTCTGGTAAATCCGATCCCTGGTATTATGACTCTGCATGCTTCAATCACATGAGCCCGAATTCTTCCTTATTTTCGAATACTAAACCTATCTCAAATTCTCCTACTATTCGTACTGCTGATAACTCACCCATATTTGCTACTCATTCTGGTATTGTATCAACACCACATGTGTCGTTACCTGATACTTTGCTAGTCCCGAAATTGTCTCTTAATCTTGTCTCTGTGGGTCAGCTTTGTGATATGGGTCTTGATGTTAAGTTCTCTGGCTCTTCCTTGTCTGTCATTGTGCAGGATCCGAAGACGGGACAAATCTATGGAACTGGGCGTAAGACAGGTCGTTTGTTTGAGCTTACATATCTGCAACTACCACCATCCACATCACATCAATGTGGTGTTGTTCTATCTGCTGATCGTTGGCACTCTCGTCTCGGGCATCCCTCTTCTCAACGATTAAGTCATCTACTTACTCGTGGTCTTCTTGGGTCAGTCTCACCCACAAAAACCAGTGATTGTGTTTCGTGTCAACTCGGAAAACATCATAAACTTCCCTTTTCTACAAACGAGTCACGTTCATCTGCACCTTTTGATTTGATTCACTCTGATTTGTGGGGCCCATCGCCTACTCGTTCAATGGGTGGTTCACGTTATTTTGTCATATTTATTGACGATTATACTCGCTTTACCTGGATTTACTTGATGCATAATAAATCTGACCTAAATGTCGTTTATTCAAAATTTTGTAACATGATTCACACACAGTTTTCCAAAATGATCAAAATCCTTCGTACTGATAATGAGACAGAATTTAAAAAAACATCTTTTCTTGATCTACTTGCCTCTCAAGGAACTATTATGCAAAGGTCTTGTCCAGGTACATCTGAACAAAATGGTCGTGCTGAACGCAAACACCGTCACATTCTTGACTCTGTTCGCACGTTGATCATCTCTGCAGCTTGCCCTGAACAATTTTGGGGTGAAGCTGCCCTCACGTCTGTCTACACCATCAACAGAGTTCCCTCTCCTGTCATCGGAAATAAAACTCCTTATGAATGTCTCTATGGTCGTCCTCCTAACTATGACCTTCTTCGCACTTTTGGGTGTGTCTGTTTCGTTCAGTTGCAGCCTCACGAACGAACTAAACTTGAGCCGCGTGGGCGTCTCTGTTGTTTCATCGGATACGGGATCGAACATAAGGGGTGGAGATGTTGGGATCCTATTTCAAAACGTCTCCGCATATCTAGACACGTCACTTTTTGGGAACACAAAATGTTTTCGTCCATGTCTTTGTTTCACGTGTCTCAATCAATCTCTTTTTTCTCAAATCCTGATATTGATCTCTTTCCTGATGATTTTGAGAGATCATCTTCTGAGCTAACCCCTACAGGTACTCCAACGCCTCTTGTCCAGGCTCCTCCCATAGATACGGTCCCGCCTGAAGATCCTGTGCTTCATTACCGTCCTCAGCGACAAACACGACCACCGTCTCATCTTCAAGACTACCAAGTAACACTACCCAATCTCTCTCCAGTCATGTCCACTGCTATGTCCATCTACGAACCTCGTACATATCGCGAGGCATGCACTAATCCTTTCTGGCAGCAAGCCATGACTGAAGAACTTCGGGCGCTTGAGAAAACTCGTACCTGGGAACTCGTTCAATTACCCAGCAATAAATCTGTAGTCAGTTGCAAATGGGTATTTAAGGTGAAAACCAAGGCCGATGGGGCTATTGAGCGCTACAAAGCTCGTCTCGTTGCAAGAGGATTTTCTCAAGAATATGGGATCGATTATGAGGAGACATTTGCACCAGTTGCCCGTCTCACGTCAGTTCGCAGTCTAATTGCAGTTGCAACCGGGCGAAAGTGGAACATTTTTCAGATGGACGTCAAAAATGCTTTTCTCAACGGAGATCTTACAGAAGAAGTCTATATGCAACCTCCTCCTGGGTATGAGCATCCGCCAAACACAGTCTGTCGCTTGAAGAAGACTTTATATGGACTCAAGCAAGCTCCGAGGGCGTGGTTCTCAAAATTCAGTGGGAAGATGTCTGATCTTTGCTTCACCTCAAGTCCGTATGACACCGCCTTGTTTGTCAAGAAGACTTCCCGTGGTCACATCCTGCTTCTACTCTATGTGGATGACATTATTATCACCGGAGATGATGAATCTGGTATATCTGATCTGAAGATCCAGCTCAACAAATATTTTGAGATGAAGGATCTCGGCAAGCTCACATATTTCCTTGGTCTGGAAATCTCATCGGTCTCTTCAGGCTATCACTTATCTCAAACTAAGTATGCAGTTGACCTCATTTCTCGAGCAGGCTTATTAGACAGCGAGATTGCTTCCACTCCCATCGAGGTAAACGAGAAGCTTACACCTTCTGATGGGAAACCTCTCCAGGATGCTACATTGTATCGACAGCTCGTAGGCAGCCTTGTCTATCTCACCGTCACACGTCCAGACATTGCCTACGCAGTCCACATTATCAGCCAGTTCATGAGTGCACCGCGAACCACGCACTATGAGGCCGTCCTCCGAGTACTCCGCTATGTACGAGGCACTCTATCTAACGGTCTGCATTTCTCGCGTGATACGCCTATGGTGTTGCAGGCATTTTCAGACGCAGATTGGGCTGGTGATCCTACTGATCGACGTTCTACAACGGGATATTGCTTCTTTCTCGGCAAATCTCTCATCTCTTGGAGGAGTAAGAAGCAGACGACAATTGCCTGTTCCAGCACAGAGGCCGAATATCGTGCTCTTGCCGACACTACCTCTGAGCTCCTTTGGCTTCGGTGGCTACTGCATGACATGGGCATTACTCACAACTCGGCCACTTTTATCCATTGTGACAACCGGAGCGCCATTCAGATTGCTCACAATGATGTATTTCATGAACGAACCAAGCATATCGAGAATGATTGTCACTTCGTGAGACATCACCTCAAACATGGTACTATCACTTTACACGCCGTCTCCTCAGACAACCAGACTGCTAACATCTTCACGAAGCCTCTACTTTTAGGACGGTTCAGTGCATTAGTTTCCAAACTCAATTTGAATCATCCACCTTGAGTTTGAGGGGGCGTGTTAATATATGGGCCAAAGCCCACCATGTTGTGTTATCTTTCCTATTCCTTATAACTCATCTTTCCTATTCCTTGTAACCCTACTAGTATAAATATAGAATCTTGTATATTGACTTAAGCATCGAATACAATCAATCTATTCTCAAACCTAAGTTCTCCCACCCGATATTGTGTTGCACTCGTATTTAGGAATTTGGTGTCAGAACAACACTATTTTTTTCGTCATGAAGTATATAAATTCTTGATATTCTTAACTACTTGTAGTCAGAACTACTATTTACATGTGTATTTATATGGGTCATGTGAGAACTAAATCTCTTTATAAGAACGTGTGAACTAAATTTGTTTATTGAAGATAAGTGAATGTCCATCAAAAATAAGTGAATGTTTAATGAAAGTTGTGATATCTAATGAACGCAAATGTTCAGAGAAAATAGGTGAATGACTAACGAAAACACTTTATATATTCAAAATAAATAAATATCCAATAGAAATAAGTGAATGTTCAATGGTTCTTATGTTCTCACGATACATTTGATTCTCAGCTGAATCTTTTTTTTTATATATATATATATATAATTAATTAATTAATTTTAATTTCTTCATTGCCAACGCCAACACTCCATTATTATTATTATTATTATTACATGTTATGTCGTTCGCATCACATTGCATCTTTGGTTCATTGATACGCTCAAAGTCAAAACATTAACAGTACGAAATAGTAGAAAAAATTGTGTGACTTGGTCTTAATAATAGTCTCTTTGGGTCCCACCCCATCTCTTCAATGAGTTGGCTTCGGACCCTAAAGAATCTTTATTCTCAAGCAAAGCCATGTCCTTTAATTGGACCGAGTCTCCTACACAATTTTTCATTTCCGACCACAAACCCACTTCGTTGACTTTTTGGAACACAATTATTGGGCCTCTTCGGATAAACGTATATTCATGCTCGTTGAAGCAAATAGTGATTGTGAAATTAAAACCATCATTTGGGAATAATAAAGCATCGTTGACTTTTTGATGGTACTTGTTGTTCCCTCATTAATACCCGAATTAGGGTGAGTTGACCAACGTGATGTGTCCACGTGGCAGTTGATCACCGCCAAAACCTTATCATGGTCGAATGTATAACATCATTGATGTAGAAAGATTTTAACTCAAAAATGTATCATTGTCGACAAAATCGTTCGACTTGGCGTGAGTTCGGTTTCAAATTTAACCATAATCGTTAGATATTTGAGAAAATTGTAAAAAATCTTCTTGTAATTATGTTTTTGTTTGCATAAATTTTCCATTCAAATGTATTTTGCAAATATTATTATTCACTCATTTTTTTTTTTGTGAAAGTTCTCCCCTATTCATATTATTTTTTCCTAAATATATGTAAATTCGTGAAAATCAATATAAGTATCAATTAAGTGTTAACTCAAACTTGCTTTAGGGGTGGGCACTTTGGCTACAGAATCGAAAACCGAATCCGAACCGAATTGGGACTGAAGAACCGGACACCGCGGGTAACAATTTCAATTATGGTTCTTAAAATAGAGAATTGGGGAGTCCGGTTCGGTTCTTGACCGGTTTAGTCCGGTTTTTGACACATGCTCACCCCTAAATGTGCTAACTCAAACATCCAACATTTAAGTAACACATCCGTTAATTTTCACGTATTTGCACGGTCGATGCAAATTTAAATACGAGTGAAAAAGAGTTTTTGCAAAAATACGATGAAGGGAGTGTGCAAAAAGACAAGTTATAAGAAAACTTTTTTGCAATTTTCCGTTAAATCTTTACACATTCACTCTGTTGTTATTTTAAAGAGAGACAAACATACCTGAATTCGACAAAGAACCCAAAGCTTCTAGGCTGACGAATATGTGATGAAAATATGTAAAAGAAAAATCAGACTCCACCTCGTTGATATTCCCAAGAAAAAGTCACATAATCAACCCTTAAAATTCAACATCTATAATACTTCCATTTTCAATAAAAACAAATGTTAGTATGAACATTAACCTCGACTTAACCTTTTAAGTACAATAATATGAGTCAATACTTTAACAAGTCACTTGAACTAGATTTCTTAACTACTTAGTTTTTCTTTTGTTATAATCAAGTATGATTCAAATTAGAAGCTCAATATTAGACTTCTTTAAGAAATAATCAGACTTAAGGTTTTTAAACCTTGTCATGCTTTCAGACTGGTTCGTTTTAGTATTTAAATAATGCAATTTTATTTAATATAATAAAAACAAAAATAATTTCTAATAAATATATATAACAAAAATTAAATAAACTGAAACAAGTCAGCCTGAATGCAAATTTTACTATTATTTTTGGGCTGGGTCAATCCATATTATATAAGTTCATTCTAACTCAAGTCTTAGTCTCAATCAAATTTACATACCTAGACATTATTATTTAACATTTAATTTAATTCAGCACCTATTCTTATTTCATTTTTCATAAGAGTATTTTTTTAATCCCCGAGAGAAAATATATTAAACTTCATAAAATGGGCTTGTAGTTGCCTTATTACAAGCCCAATAAGATTGAGAAAGATTGTTGATTGTGGTTGTCTAATAAAAACCGAAAGGTAATCACATGGGCCTACCGTGATCCATTCTTAATTTTAACGGGCCCTCAATGGCCCAATAACTAATATGTTTCCTTAGACAATTCTACGGTTTTTCAAATAAGTAACAACGAAGCGCCAGTAGGGATAGCAAAAATACCGACAGAAAATTCATAGACCCGACCTTATTAGAAGCGGGACAGATCAACAATATCGGGTAATGGGATGAGTAACGGGAAAAACAAATGGATATCTAGTCGGTTCGAGATCGAGGTCGAGGTAACCATTGTCCACCCCACCCTGGTATGTGTTAAAAATAATGATATTATAATTTATAATTGAAAAGCATTAGCAAACTAATTATATCCTAGTAAGGTTTATCAACAACAAATGATACTCTAATTAAGAATTCTTAGAACATTTCTTAATTCATTTTTTTTGTTTTGGTACTTGACCAACTTAATGTACTGATTGGTTCGGGACATTTTCGTTGCATAATGAGAAAAACTCATGTATTGAAATTTAAAGACTTCAAACACGATATTACAGTAGTTCAAATATTTGTATGTAAAGTTAATTGATTGATAAACAAATAATGCAAAATAGGTTGTAAAAGAAAATTAGATGAATGTATAATTTTGGGGCAAGGACGCGGACTTGCAAATTACCCGTACTTGTCAGGACGAATTTCGAGTCAGATTAAAAAGCAAAATATCAAGAAATGGAATGAATTCAAGATAGGGGACCTAATTTTGGTTATTGAACCCGTCCCAATGCCAACCTTAGACACTAGTGAGGCATAGAATTTTTTTAAAAATAATAGAGAATTAATAAAAATATAGGATTAAAAAATTAATAAATAATTTTTAAAGTATTGGAAAGTAAAAAGAACCCGGTCTGGTCTGGTCTGACCCGGTTGTATACAAGAGCACCGCCGGCGAAATCACCTTTTTTGTTTTTGTTTTCAGTGATTTGAAGAGCGATCTGTTGAGTACGTTGTTGAAAAATCAACACAGTACGTGAATTCAATCAATTTCTCTCTCTTTCTTTCTCTTTAATTTTTGTCTTCTGTTCGGAGATTCAATTTCACAGTTCGGTGATTATTAATTTAATTTTTTCTCATTTTTTTCAGCTCAGCGAATCGCTCTATGAGGAGTAGTCTCCGCAGCCGCCGGAGCAGACTGAGTCAAACGGCGTCGTTTTGTGGGTCAGTGGCTTCTTCTTCCACTTGCTCTGGTTGGTTCTGTGTTGCAGAATCCTGATTTGATCTTGAGATTTATGTTTGCATTTTGTGAAATTAGGTTCATTTAGTGTTTTGGAGAAGAGGGTTTGATCTGAAAATCGATGAAGGCGATTTGGGTTTTTAGGGTTTGGTTGTTTCTAGTTCTGGTTGTTCTTGGCTGCTGTGATTCTGATAATGTGGAGGTATTTACTTTGATTTTGTTTCTTGTATTTGGTTGTTTTGAGTGTTCTCTGATTAATTTCAATTCTGGATTTTCAATTTTAAGGGTGAAACAGTGAAAAGCATTGCGTCGGATTCGAAAAAATCAATAGCTTCAAACAACAATAACAACACTGCTAATCTGTTAAATGGCGGATCCGAACCTGTGTTAGATTCTAAGAAAGGTGAGAAATCGAAGAAGGAACGTGTTCGGGTGAAAGGTGTTGAGAGTACTCTGGATAGAAGCAATTCTAGTAATCGAGTTGCTGATGTTCGAAGGAAAAAGGGTGAATCTAGTGACTTGTCTAAATTGGGAGGCGGTGAGAAGAAGAAAACGGCGGATAATGGGTTGGAAGAACCTAAAGAGGGGGATAAGCTCGAGGGCGATGGAGGGGATTCCGTATCTTCGACGTTGGTGAGGAAGGATGGTTCTCGGGTTGAAGAATGTGACCCGTCGAATAGGTGCATTGATGAGGTGAACAAGTTGGTTGCTTGTTTAAGAGTTCCCGGAAATGGTTTGGATTTTTAACTTTTAACTCGATTTGTTATTGTTGTTTGTGTTAATGAAATTTATTCTTTATTATCATGTAGAACATGAACATTAATTGATGTTTTGTAACTATAGCGTTTATAGGTCATAATGGATGTAAAACCCAGGTTAAAACTGTGAAAATGGGCTTATGTTAACACGTGTATTTATTTAGATTGGAGTGGTGGGGAAGTGGGAAAAGCGTACACATTCTAAGTATCGAAACTCTTAGGAAATAATCTAAATTTCTTCTGTTAATGCTTGATTATTTATGCACAAGAACTCAATTCGTTATTGTTATTTGTGATCATGCAATTTATTGTTTGTCAATATTTAGAACATGAACATTACTTGGAGTTTTGTAAATATAGCGTTTATAGGTCACAGGCTCACAAATGGATGTAAACCCCGGGTTAAAGCTTTGAAAATGGTCTAGTATTGCAATGTGGTGGGTTTGAAATCGGAAAATCATGTAGAAATTACTTGATAATATCGAAACTCTATTAGAAAACAGTCTAAATTTTCTTCTGTTAATGCTTGATTGTTTATGCCCAGTATTTATAGATTTTGTTTGTTTTGTTTTGGTATTGATATCTTTGTTTGTTTATTTCCTTATAATTTTTCAGAATCTCCGCATCTTTCGCTTTTAATACAGAACCAGGGAAAAGGGCCTCTCACCGTTACAATTTCCGCTCCTGAATTTGTTAAGCTAGAGAGAACAAAGGCTGAACTTCAAGAGAAAGAAGATACAGAGGTACTTGTGCATAAACCCTATTCACTTTGATGTTTCGATAGTTCTCAGGCGTGGGAAGCAATTTCCGTATCCTATAATGTATAACATATATTTGGGTCACATGATATATGTATATCATTTTTTCACAAGCAAGACTTGAAGATAAATCTCACTTCCTAAAACTCTAGTATATGGCGCCCACTAGGGCTGTGTGATCGGTCAAGCCGAGTTCTTTCTCTCTTGAGGGCCAGGGTTTGAATCCTAATGGATCATCTCCTTGGGTGCTGGTGTGGGTTGGGTTAACCCAGATGAAAGTTAGGTTAGATTAACTGCTCTATACCTGATAAAATAAATAGGGAAAATGGAAAAAACATGTTCTATACTATCACACTGTTGCAGGAAGGTACTGTGTACTTTGTTAATGGCAAAATTGTGCTATGAATTCTGATTTTTGTGTTCAAAATGTGTGTATTTGTACAAAATTGTTCTTAAAGTAAAGATTTAATTTTTTAAAAATAATAAAAATAAAAATGTTTACAAGTTCTTTTCTGAAAATATCTTTTAACTACAATTCATATGATCAATTTTTGTAATTTGATTTTTGTAATTAAATTATTTTATAAAAACCTTAATTTTAGGGGCAATTGTCATTTTTGTACCAATACATGCATTTTGCACAGAAAATCAAAGTTTAGAGCACTTCTTTGCCATTAAAAACTACGCAACACCCTCTAGCAAAAGCATGATGCACATCATGTTTTTTCCATTTTCCCCAATAAATATGAATTATGGATCAGCACTGAAAATGACTTTCCTTTTGGAAAATCATACTATATACCAAGATTGTTTGTAGGGATGAGACCTAAAAAGAGCGGATTGATATGAACTATCAAGTCTCGGACCTCATAATATTTTTTTGTGCGCGTAATATTTCTGATGTCCTATTAATTTGCTTACACTTTTTTTAATCAACAGTAAGGCGGTAAATTACTAAAGTGTATTGTTGCATTTTTTTGCACGATACAGGTGAAAGTGTCCATCGGAGATGGAGTTACCGACACCCTGATTAACCTAACTTCGGGGAAAGGTCATTGCAGCCTTGACTTCAGAGACCTGATCCCACAAAACTCTCAGAACGATTCCCACCAAGTTCCCGAGATCACCTACACCAACTTCTTCACTCGAACCTCTACCATTGTAGTCATATCCTTAGCCGCGCTGCTAATAGTAGCGTCCAGCTGGTTATGCATCAGTCTTCGTAGAAGGAGATTATTGAGCAATGGTGCAAAGTACGAGAGGCTTGACATGGAGCTCCCGGTCGCTGTAGTAGGAGAAAAAGGCGAGTTTGGATCTGATGACGGGTGGGACAATAGTTGGGGCGACGATTGGGGAGATGAGGAGGCGCCAAGGACCCCGACAATGCCTGTCACTCCGAGCCTCTCATCGAAAGGCCTCGCTGCAAGGCGGTTGAACAAAGACGGGTGGAAAGATTAGGTTAGCTGAGTTCCGTGCAGTGTTCTAAAAATCTCCGATTAGTCTCAGGAGTCGCTTAGCGTTTTTTAACACTGTTATCAGGTATTTTTCTCTTCACAAGCTAGAGAGAAGGCTATGAGAATACAAAAATGGTGAAATGTTGTTTTGAAAGCTTAGTATCTATGTGTTTTATCTTTTTTGATACATTACTGTTTATTATGGTAATCTTTATTTGCTCTCTTGAGAGGTTTTCAGTTTCTTACCTTCAAGTGTTTCTATATATTGATTACACTTGCCTTCTTCTATTGCTCATTTACATTACTTGGTGATGTTTTTGGAGTAGACACTGCATTTTTTTCCTATACACCTATTGAAGAAACTCGGGGTAATTTCATTTAGGTCATCAAAAATTTAATATATTTTGTGACGTCACCAAAAATATATTTATTTTCCCTGTTATAACTTCCGTTATCTCACTCATGTGGGCGGCACTTGACTAGAATATTTTTAATAATGGCCAAACTACCCCTAATTAGATTTCACAACCTCTCATATGAAACCTTTGATATTAAGTGTAGTACATGAATATTAGAAAAAACACCGAATCCAAAATCGAGTTAAGAAAAATTAGGGTTTTAGTACAACAATCTCTTACCGTGTATTTTGCATATCCAACGTATTTTGTGGTCACGTTCCGCACACAGGCGAGGTAACGGAAAAAAGTAACGTAAGTTATAACAGTGAAATTAAATATGTTTTTGGTGACCTCACAAAATAAATTAAATTTTTGGTGACCTAAATGAGATTACAAACTTTTGTGGTGACTCAAGAGAAATTACCCAAAAATTTATGTACCTTTGATTTTCAAAGCCTTACCATCTCATTGTCTTGGGTTTTACTTGCAAGGGTGGGTTTTGTGTTCATTGTTCATGTGTGGGTTTTGTGATATGTCACTGGTTTTCGCCGGATTTGAATATTTTGTCCCTCTATAAGAGGGACAACAACAAAGAAACGTCCGGTGAATTTTGTGATTACAATTTTCTCTTGATTTGAGTGAGTATCTCGTGCCTCTGCTGGAGTCGGGAATTTTTGTCATCCATGAGTTTTTATTTTGATCTTTTGATTTTTTTTTTCCGGTGCACTTTGAATCATTAAATAGATTTTTTTTCTTTCGTTTTGTCTCAATCAAGTAGGGAGGAGACCAACGCTTAGTTGATTAATTGGTTAGCACTTAACTTTGATTCGAGTTACGCTACGGTATCTCGCCTCTGTTTTCAACTTCTGTTGGACCTCTCTCACACAATTTTTGTTGGGCTTCTCTCTCTCACAATGAGAGTCTAGTGACAATATTAGACCCATTTTTACACAAGAGCGTGTCTGGAACTATTTACTAATACAATAAAATTAAGAACTCTTAAGAATTACAAGTTCTGTGTTATCTTGTCACAATTTTTCGATAAAAAAAAGTAGGGATGACAATAAAACAGATTTGGGTTCCATAGAATTTAGTGATGTGCCTTCTACCTTCTCATGTTGGAAACACCGCTGTCCTTTTTGAGTTTGGGGATTTTTGGGATCTCTTAAGTCAAGTTGTGGGCTCATTTTTAGTCTTCTTTATATATAGTGTGCGAGTTGTGGGCTCAATTTTAAGGTATATAAAACCATCGATATTTATTAATCGTTCTAAAAATATTGAGCCAACAAAAAATATGTCAAATAATAAATCAACACCACATCAAATGTGATACGTTCATGAAAACCAATTTTACAAAAATTAAACCGAAAAGTTCAAAATATGAAAATTTCATGCACTAAATTAAACAAGAAATTGACGAAATTTAAAATCAACCAAACTATGTCAGTTCAATTTTAGTTTTTGAAATTCAATATATCAATCTATTTTGTTCAAGATCGAACTGCGAACTGACCTACTATAACTTTTTTCGAGGACACTTACCATATATGTACTGTGGCTTTGTCTACGAGGCTTGAATCTACAGCTGGACTGTTGTCGACAATCCAAGCACGAACTGTAGCAAAACATGATGATACATAATGTAGAACGTTAGCTACGCTCACAAGAGTTTGGTTGTTGCCGACAGGTCGTTTTGTACTCAACACCCCTCCACATTTTCACACACTTCGATGCTTCTCAATAAAACGACCGACCGACTCAAATGTCATCGCTTTTATTTTATTTTATTTTTTATTTTGATTTCTACGTGTAGAGCCAATGAACCGCTCATGTGCATGTGACGCTCGAGCCTCGCCCCCCTCCACGTGTCGTCGCGCGATTGGACCAATTCGACGCGGCACGTGCGGTATTTGGGAGAGGAGGAGCTCACATGGTGGGGCCGTAGTAGCTACAGTTTTGTCAGGGTACGCACGTGCGCTCACATGACACGCGTCCTCGTGTCCCCTGATTTCCCGGGGCCCCGAAATCACCGTTGATTGCGATTACTGAGAGGATTTGATCGGGACCCGCTGGACCTTCTGTCGAGGGTGATGGACGGCTCTGATCTCATCAGAGCAACGCGACGATCGCTTTTTGTTTTTAGTTTGCGGTTCGGTTCCGCCGACTCAATACGACGTCGCTTCTATGTATTTTGATCGCCACCGAATCGCAGTTGTTCGCTTATTCACATCACTGACTCAATAATTCTAAGAACAATTTTCTCGTCTTTTTGTATAAATACATACATTTTACAATGTTATAGAAATAGATTGCCTTCGAATTGTGCAGGAAATTAATAACCGATCGTCCCCTTTACTTGGAACCGCTAAATTTGTGTACTCGTTAAATTTCTGTTGTTCACGCTGATAGACGTTGTAATATGATAGCTCGTGAGCTGATCAAATTTATGCTCTCTTTTCTTATTTAAAATTTAGATTGAGAGTTTGTCCTACTAAATCTCGTCGCTACTGCTCAATTTGATATTGAGCAGTGCGCTTAAAAAGACGGGACTTCCAAAAAAACATGAAACATAACATGTTCGGGCGAGAGTGTAATGTGATATAAGTTATTTTTGTGTCGTTTTCCATGAAAATCATGCACGTGCATGATCGGCTTATGTTGGCGTGATTGGCTCGTGGATTAGTCTCCGTTTTGTTCTACGTATTGCTTTAATGTCAGGATTTATCGCCAATGTCCACATAACATGTTAATTAATTCGCACCTGTTTTGTTTTTTTAACCTAAATAAGGATCATACGACTTTTGTACACATGCGGACAATTATTATATCAGTTAATAATTCAGTATATATTCTATTAATTTACATGTGTCTCTTCGGTCCATTGCATGTGATGTTCGATGAATTTTGGTATGTTTCAGACTTGTAATGATATGTTTATTTGAAATATGATAAATATGTGTTCGTTTAAATTATTTATAGTGCATTCATTTATCAATAAGTGCATGCATATATTCAAGTTGCACGACTGTGCAGTTCACATTGATATGCTTAGCATTGCAGACCTACTTTGAGATTATTAGAGTTTAATTGACTTTGATTATACTTTATAAATAAATCTTTTTAAAAAAGAAAATGAAAATGGACCCTTACATAATAATATCTCAAGGGGTGTATTAATATATTATGAACATACTACTCGGTATTTGGCATGTTAGTATTGTAAGATCACATGTTAGGAATTGTTGTATGTATCGGGTCGGTTAATCTCAAACCTATTAGTTGGGTTTGACAATTTTCTTTATATACAATTTTTTTATTTTATTCTTTTCATATGGGATTCAATCAACGCCTCTCTCATGTTGAGGGTCGGCTCAATAGTTCTTGAGACCCAAAGCAAAAATGATTAACATATATAGTACTATTTGGGGCATTGATTTTTAAAATGCGCCTAACATATTTATATTTCAGACCTTGATTTTTATCATATTTGGACCATGTTTTTTCGGTAGGTCTAAAGCAATTGTCTTACTTGCCCTATGGACGAGCCGGGCCTGCTCATGCTTTGTGTACTTATGAAGTTTACTTTACTTTCACGCTCGTGTATATATGCATGTGTCTATACTTCAACAAACCATATATTTTAATTGTTTGGATATAGTTTATTCTCGATTAATTTGTTAATTAGATTGCAGTTTAAACATGTTTTCACTTAAAATATTTTGTATCTCTTTTAAATATCACATTCAGAATTTATAATTACTAAATATAATAAATATATGAACATGCTACTTGACTAATTGATAAAAAGTGCTAGGGTTCAATGCACAACAAAGTTTATAGGTCATGATAGCTAATTTAGTATATAAAGTGTGATGATAATAAATTCTATAAAATAAATTTATATTTTTAATTGATCATCCAAATAAAAATTTACAACAAAGCAAATTGTGATTTTGAACACATGAATCATATCATAAAGTTCGGCCAATTTAAAGACCAAACCTGTTTGCAGAGTAAATTTATCAGTTAATCACGTGTAACATTTGAAGAATAATAAATAGTTCACCAGTAGTAGATTCACAAATAATAAGAGTTGAATTAAATGAGAAAAATCATGACGACCAATTATTTATTTACATGAACCGTTAAAATTAAATGTGAAGAAATGCGTAAGGAGATAAATATAATTAACAAAGTCCCTACCCGAACAATAAAGACACGCACGTATCATGATAGGATCTAGGACCATGTGTGTCTGTTTTTACACGTGTGCAAGGTGGGCCCCAAAAGCTCTGTCGTTGTTTCGCGACACGTGTAAAGTAAGAAGCGCTTTATTTGCTCTTTAACACGCGTTATTAGTTGAGCCTCTCCTCTTTACTGTTCTATGCATGCGGATTAGACCAAAAAGTAAAGGGTATTATATATACTAAAACTTTATTTATTTAATTGTGGAAAAAAAACTATTTTGTTTATATATCCATGTTATTAAATTTATTGGATTTATATTTATTCAATTTTTTTAAAAGTGAATGTTTATTAATATTTTATGAAAAGTGGCCGTGACTTTTTTAGTGGTAAAGTACGTGGATTTGTATAAAAATAACGTTATTAATTTTTAAAATTAATTTCAGTTTATCGACTTTTCTCTTAATTTCAAGATGGTTTATATTACATTTGAAGTTTCACAGACAAACATCGATAACGTGTTAGAAAAAATTAAAAATTACAAACTCGAGTTATATATTTTTTTCAAATTCAAAAAATAACAATTTCAATTACAGGATTCAATACTCTTACATTAACCACAGAGTATGGAAAAATTATTAAAAATGATAATAATTTCACAACCATTATAACCTTTTACAGAATTAAAATGATACATATCCATCTTTTGCAATTTGCTCAAGTTAATCATAAAAATGTTATGAAAATGTTATATTAAAATATTATATTGTGTGACTATGGAAAGAAATGATATCATGTTCACAAAGAATGTCTCATACATAAATAAAATGAAAATAACTACAAGTTGTATATTTTTTTTCTGATTTAAAAAATAATAATTTCAATGACAGGGTTCGATATTCTTAGATTAATGCACACATTATTCAAAAATTAACAATAATAATTTCACAACCATTTCTTGCAAAAAAAAATAAATCCACAATAACCTTTTACAGAATTAAAATAATACATATAGTGTATAGTGTGATTTTGTAATTATGGCGATGATATATTAAAAATACTATATAGTGTGATTTTGTAAAGAAAAAAAATAATAAATGAAAAAAAAAACTACACGAATCGAAAAGGTACGAAGCCAACAACCATACCATACAAATTAAAACGAGTATGGCCCAATCAATTGGCACCTATTTGCACTAGAATGTGTCATCAACACTATCTCAATTCTCAACCAACCATATCATTATTTCAATCTTCTACTATTCATCGTGCATTTCAAAAACCTATTCAATTCCCATAAAATAAATAAAAACCCATACTGTATTGATTCCTATATCAAGCATTCAAAATGATTATTTACTTTCACCGACCATCGATCGTTGTCGAGTTTTCACTTTTATCACCAAACTCATTAAATTTGTACCATGTTACCATAAATATGGTAATAAATTCATGATGGCACAAAAAGTGTACTCTTGTGCTTTCAATTCAGTGAGTTGTGAATCTTAATTGAGTTTAAAATTTGCATGTTTTGCCACTTATACCTATTATTGTCAATGACCCATCTCTAAAAGTACATACAAATTAGTGCTCATTTCTCAAAATTCAAATTATTATTATTCCCTATCTTCTTGTTAAGGTTTCAGAGTATGTGCTGTATAGTGATATTAAGAGCCAACCAATGATATTATTTTTTATGTAAATATTCCAAAAATGTTTCCATGAAACAAGTTTTAAATAAATAAATAAAAGAAAACAAACAAACAAAAATTCATTATTCATCAATTTTCATTTATTTTAATATATTTTATATTTACTCTTAGTGGAATTAAATATCCCCTCTCTAAATTTGTGAAAAATAATTTCATTGTGACACCAATTTATAAAATACTAGAGAATCTATCCACATTATGAAGGATTTACGGATAGTTGATTTTAGAGGAAATGATGTATTGATTGCCTCAAAGATATCGTTTATAATTTTAATGCACCTAAATTTAAACTTGCTATTTTCGCTCACCGGATTTGTCATTTTTTTCTCTCATCACTAACGGTGTTAAATTTTGGATAGAAAAGTTTTATTTTGTATAAAAAGTCAAAATTGCCCTCAAATATTCATCAAATTTTTAAATTTTTGCTCTGGTTGGTTTTGTGTTGCAGAATCCTGATTCGATCTGAGATTTATGTTTGCATTTCGTGAAATCAGGTTGGTTTAGTGTTTTGGGAAAAAAGGTTTGATTTGATATGAACTATTAAATTAATAATAATTATTATTATTAATCATAAAAATAATTTTTTGTTAATAAATGTTAAGGATAATTACACTTTACCCATGCTAAAATGACCGATTTTACATTTTACTACAACGAAAAAAAAGTTTACATTTTACAACAGCTAATTGCGTATTTTTTACACTTTACATTAATGGTGTTAGATTTTGGATGGAAAATTTTCATGTTGTATGAAAAGTCGAAATTGCCCTAAATTATTAATCAAAATTTCAAATTGATGACATTATTCATCAAATTATAATATTTATTAATAATATATAATTCATATTAATAATATTTATTAATAAAAAAATAATTTATTATTATTAATTATAATTATTTAATAAAAATAAAAGGAAATCTTTTTTTCAGTTATAAATTTTTAATAATTAAAATTAAAAGTAAATTAATTATTATTTATTAAAATAATATCAATTAATATTAATAATAATACTAATTATAAATAATAATAATAATTAATAGTATATTAAAACTTTCAAATAACATAACTCTCTCGTACGAGTTTTGTTTCGGTCTCATATATTATATCAAATAAAAAAGAATTGGAAGTCAACAACTTTGAAGAAAGAAGTATTTGTCTATATATTATTAATAATTTATTTAATTTTACGTGATAAATAATTATTACCAAAAATATAAATAATTAATTATTAATAACTTTTTTAACATTTTGCTCTAACACTGGTAAATGTTGGACGAATTTTTTTTAAAGATTAAAAAATTTGTTGTCGTTGGATAAAATTTTAGACAAAAACTTATCTCTTCGAAATTGTTGAATTTATGATTTTATTCGATTTGATATATTATGAGCCCGAAACAAAGCTCGTATGAGTGAGTTATGTCATTCGAAAGTTTCATCATATTATTAATAATTAATATTTTTTAATTATTAAATATCAAAAGTAATATTAAGTTTTAATAAATAAATCTTTCATTAAAGTTGTTGATCTTTCGATTTTCTTCGATTTGATACACTATGAGCCTGAAATGGAGTTCGTATGAGAGAGTCTTGTAATTCGAATGTTTCAATATATTATTAATAAATAATATTATTTTAATTATTAATTAATATTATTTGAATTATTAATAATTAAACCAGGTCTGACCGGATTTGAGTGGAGGTTGATCTTAATTAGGGAAGAAAACCCTAAGGGTATTTTGGTCTTTTTGTTATAAAATGAAAAATTTCACTCAAAATCTAACACTGTTAGGGCAAAGTGTAAGAAAACGCAATTAGCGATAGTAAAATGTAAACTTTTTTTTAACTGTAGTAAAATGTAAAAGTGATCATTTTAGCAGGGGCAAAGTGTAATTATCCCTAAATATTATTAATATAAATTATTTTATATCAAATAAATATTATAATTTGATGAATTATGAATAATTTGATGAATAATGACATCAATTTGAAAATTTGATGAATAATTGAGGGCAATTTTAACTTTTCACACAAAATAAAATATTTTTATTCAAAATCTAACATCGTTAGTGATGAGACAGAAAAATGACAAATTTAGTGAGCGAAAATGACAATTTTAAATTTAAGTAGACGACAAGTAGGGCCAAATTTAAAAGATATCGTAACTTTTTAAAAGATATTTGTGATTTTACTTAGTGTGATTGTGAAACTAGACGACAAGTAGGGCCAAATTTACAAGCAAAAAATATATATGTAATAATTAAAAATCAAAATAAATTTACAATAATGACACTGACTTTAATTGCTACATTTCATACGAAGCTTCCTTGTACTTTGCTTCTCTGTCTCTGTCCATACATCAAGATTTCAATCCCCACAACACTATAGAATCCGAATTTTACAACTAAAAAGTTGACCCATTGGTGAGATCGATCCATAACTCACTCATAATCAAGTCATGCACCAAATCAAGGAGCAATGCATGCTAGTCAGCACCCACAATGGTCAACCCACGTATCTTCCTGCGTCATTATAAAAATCGATAAATAACAGTCTGTCGTTAATGTACACATGTTGATCGATAAAGAAATTATAATCAATTTACTCATAAAATTTTAGAGTATTTGTCTTTAGTGGGCTGATATTAAAATGGGAAATGACCGAAATGCCCATTTACAATTTCGACCCTTCTTGATTGGCTAGCTCTCCACTAAACCCACATGCAAAAATATACTATATACTAATTCTGTAGTGAACAACGAATGTGAATAAACAAGTTTTCAAAATGGCACCTAACTTATGGAAATGAAAAGAGAGAAAAAAAAAGTACTTTAGAGGACATAATGTTAGGTTCTCCACCTACGACAAGACTTCCACTATGAAACCAACCAACTTTACCAAACACAATGCCTCATTTTTATGCAAAAAAAAATTCAGTTCACATCAATGAAGCTAATCATTTTTACAGGTTATATAATATCAGTACTAGTCATGGGGATAAAAACTAGTAACTTCAAGAATAATATTTTTGCTGGTTTATTTATCTATTGATGTAATAAAAATTTGATGATGGAGTTTTTCTTGTCTTGTACCCATTGTAGCCAATGTTTCCAAAAGTAACTGATTAATTTTTAATTAATTCTTTTTGTTAATTTCTAATTAAATTTTAATTAGTCTCTTACCAATTCTCTATTTAATCTCCAAAAAAAAACTCTCTTCGCTCAACTATTATCTAAGGTTTTTTAGAAAATTATTTGTAGCTTCATTTGCCTCGAATAATGGTTAGCATAAATGTAATATCAAAAGTTTGAATTCATTTATTATATTTATCATATATAACCCAAAAAATAAAACTGTTCATCCACATATAAAGTCGTGTTTTGAATTTTATTAAGAAGATGAAGAGAATTTTATAGGCAAATTAAGTGATATGAAGTAAACATATATATGAGGTTAATATTACATTTATTATATCAATATGATTAAACTAAACAAATTGCCACAAATTACTATCTATAAGTTGATATAAAAATAAAACAGAGACATTTATTTCACACATTAATCTCTTTTTGGGCATTTTAAGGTAACAAGTGCAATTGTTTATTGTTTGTCTCAATGTCTGAACGGTTTTGACTGATAAAATTTCACACCACGAGGTTAATCACCGGATTTTTTCAAACTGAACGGTAACAGATCCAACGGTAATGATGAGTCACCGGCTGGTCTTGTCTTTTCCCGGTGGCGGTGTTATGCGTAGGCGCGAACAAAACCCGAGAAACCTACCGCAAGTGTCGCCGTGGCCGTGACAAAACCGGCGCCAGCCGGTCATTGCGGAACCTTGCCTCTTTGACTATACTACAAGTCAATATTCTATTTATGTGGTGCTTACAGAGTGTAACATAAAAAAAAGGATAAATGACAAAATTAATAAAATAATGCTCTATGCTAATGGCAAAATTGTGTAATGAATTTTCTGTTCTTGTAAAACGTATGTAATCAAAAATTATTTTTTTATAAAATAAAAACAATTATATTTAAAGGTATATTCTAAATAAAATTTGTATAATTAACGTTTTAGTTAAATTACTTTTTTTAAGTTAAAAATTATTTCTATACAAATTCTAATTTATAACTTTATAAGAAATTTTGATGTACTAATAAAAATATAAATATTTTACCAATAAAATATATTAATTTTACACAGAAAATATAATTTAAAGTTTTATATTCTAGCTAAAATTTGTATATTATTTTCTTAAGTTAAAAAATATTCTATACAAATTATAATTCATAATTTGGATACATTCATAAAAATATAATATTTTACACAGAAAATACAAAATTTACAGGGTTTTTTGCCATGAAAAAAATTATACAACATAATCTTAAAAATGACATGGTTTAAGACAAGGTTTTGTTATTTTCCATATAAAAAAACATTTAAATTAAAAATTAAAAACAGTTTTAACTTTTTCGGCGGAGACCGTTGATTGCGGTTGGGAATAAAGCGTTGTGGCGTGGGGCCCACCTTCTTGACCACACCTCGCTTTGTCCCTTTCTCGGTCCTTGTCGTTTGTTTTCTATGCAAACGAACCTCGCCTTTGGGATTTATTACGAGGTTGCCATTGACCGAAACTGGAACTCAAAATTACCGGGAGCTGTCGGTGGGAGGTTTCGATTAATAATACGATGAAAGTGTCCAGATAGGAAAATTAAATGAGGCTCAGTGCTCTTTGTCGACTTGTCGGATTCGAGAATCGTTTTGAGTTGCACAAGAAGCAAGATGGAACCTCACTCCGCCACGTGTTTTTTTGTTCCTCATTTTCTCTTAATTAATTATGTCTAAGACAAGTATTTGCTTAATTTATTGAGAACCAATTGTACACGAGAAGTTATTATTTTTTTTATTAAATTGTAAACGAATTTAATTTTGACATGTTTGTGACTTTAAATATCGACTAAATGTTAGTCTTGCAAACAAGATTTTAATAAAAAAAAAGAACATTAACAATGTCTTTTTGAGAAATAAAATGAAATTAGAAAAGTACGATAAAAAAGATTACAAGACATTAGTACAGTCACTCTCGTATAAAGATTTCAACTTTACATATTGACTATAATATAATTGACATTATGCTATGAGTGCTTGATTAAAAAAAATGACACATGCGGCATTGTTTAATGTACATATATATATAATGGTCATGTCAATATTATTCTTCAAAAAAAATCATGTGAATATTAAATAGTATAAAATTAGCAAAAACTGATGCTGATAATTACTATAATATTAAAATAGCACAGATTTATTAGTTAAATTTCCAGTCAATTTTTCACGGTTTTAATCCATATAATACTTAAAAACAACCTTATTATTTCCTGATAATTATAAAATAACCCTGGGTGCTTGATAATCATATTGAATATTGAGATACTATTTATATATAAGGCATTAAATGAAATTCCAGGCACAAATACCAAACAGTTATGGAGGCTTCGTTCAAGGTTCGCAGGAAATTAATGCACAATATCAATATATATCATAATTAATTCTGCAGAATTTGAAGAGATCTTTTGTGAATCCATATTGATCTTCACACGCTCTCTGAAATGCTTCAAACTATCCCAATTTCATTTTGATCATACCGTCCACCTTTTTCACATGTTTCAAATTTGCTACTTTTCAATTTTAAATTTCGGTTACGTGCATTGTTATATAATAGGGTAAATTACACATAACTCCCGTTAAATATAACTCACATACTCCTTAACTACAAAACCAATCTGCGAGTTGACTTAACTAATAAAAAATTCTACTTTATCTTTTTGGTTGACTTCTTTTAAAATTCTGTTAAGTTTGTTGTGAAATAACGAAAATACCCTTATATCTGAAAATTTAATATAAATAAATAAAAATGATTTTGAACTTTTTTTCTAATTTTCTCGTTGTACAAAATAAAGAATAAAAGTTTGTTAGTGGTAAAAATAATTTTTAAAAAGTTTTTTTTTATAAAAAAAATATTTTAAAACTTTTTTTTTTATTAATTTTAAAAAAAATTAATACTAAAATATATTTTTTATTCTTTGTTTCTGTAAAATAAAATAGAAAAAAAGTTCAAAATCATATTTATTTATTTATTTTAATTTTTCAGATACAAGAGTATTTTCGTCATTTTACAAAAAAACTTAACAGAATTTTGAAAAAAAATCAACAGAAAAAGATAAAGTGAAATTTTTGAATAGTTAAGACACCTCACGAATTTATTTTATAGTAAAGGGAAGCATGTGAGACACGCATATAATCAATTAATTTTTTAAGAAAAAAATCATCAAAACTTAAATATTATGACATAAGTTAGGCTAGAAATATGCTTAACTTTACAAAATCATATCCAAACTTAAATATAGTTTTACTAGAATAATCACATTAATTATATATTATATTACACCCTCGAAGTCGAAATAGGAGATTAGTGAATGCTTAGACTGTTTCAAAAGTTATTAAAAAGTACATACAACGGCTCCTTTGTAAATATGTCTGGAACTTGATAACAAAATGGAACGTGATGGACATGCACTTCGCCGGGTTTTACTTTTTCATGAACAAAATGAATATACATACTAATATGTTTAGCGCGTTGATGTTATATTAACTTTCATACCTCTTAACTACAAAATCAATCTGCGAGGTGCCTTAACTATTCAAAAATTATACTTTACCTTTTTGGTTGACTTATCTTAAAATTCGGTTAAGTTTGTTGTGAAATGACGAAAATACCCTCATATCGGAAATTTTAATATAAATAAATAAAAATAATTTTGAACTTTTTTTCTAATTTTCTCGTTGTACAAAATAAAGAATAAAAGTTTTTTAGTGGTACAAAAAACTTAAAAAGTTTTATTTAAAAAATTAGTTTTTTTTAAACTTCGTTTTTTTATTTTTATTAATTTTTATAAATAAAGTTGTTTTAAAAAAATAATACTAAAATATATTTTTTATTCTTTGTTTTCGTAAATTAAAATAGAAAAAAAAGTTCAAAATCATATTTATTTATTTATTTTAATTTCTCAGATACAAGAGTATTTTCGTCATTTTACAAAAAACTTAACAGAATTTTGAAAAAAGTCAACAATAAAAGATAAAGTGGAATCCTTGGATAGTTAATGCACCTCAAAGATTGATTTTATAGTTAAGGGGGCATGTGAGACACACGTATAGTTAAAGTGGTTATGTGGAACTTACTACTTATTCGCAAGAATCAACGAATTTTGATAAAGAGTATTTCCTAGCCTCTGATACCTAAGGTGATAGATTTGAGGGAAATCTCGATTTTTTATTAACTTTAAAAATAATAACAATAAAATTATAAGAGTGCTTAAATAGACAAAACGTAGCCAAACCCTAATTGTTGAAAAGAAAAATTCTAAACTTATTGGAAAAAAAAACAAATTATTAAAATTGCAAAAATTTTCTGAAACTTAAGAAACTGCAATTTTGACCTTTAAGATGAACTCGAATGACCGAAATCTATTGTACTTCATGGCATAGCCATGAGTTTTGCTCAGAACGCCGTTTCCGCCCAGAAAACACTAGTTCATTGTCGAAATCTGACACTTTTGCGATAACTCCAGGTGTTCTACATTTTAAATACCGGCTTCTTCGACCACACAACATCAGGTTGATTTATGGACCAGCCAATGAAGTTGTAGGAGTAAATTTTGGATCCAACAAGATTCAAAGAAGACATTAGCAACTACTCTCGATATGATGATTAAACTTTTGCATATGAACCGAAGTCCACAAAGGGGCGTAGGCACTAATAGCCCACAACCATGCCCAAATCGACATGTTCTAATATTATGTACAATTTTGTTGTGCATATCGGGTCAGGCTAAAATGTCAACCTTATTAGTTAAATTTGTTATAACCCTTTATATACATTTATTTTATTTCATATTCTTTTAATGTACGATTCAGTTTCTTTTCACGTTCGTGCACTCATGAGTACTTTATTTCAACAACTGGTGAATTGATTTTCAAGATCCATTACGCTATAGCACAAGCATCTTTTGCCTCATCATCCGATCAATAATAGTGTTGAGAATATCGAAAGGAACTGTAATTGGAATCAAGCACAAAATTTATATTTTATTATTTAAAAATTAACTGTATATAGGATTTGCAGTTAAATGCCTTGCTTAGTTCATTAACACAAATCCTTATAACTTATAATTGTCTTTCTTCTTTCATATCTTATTCTTTTATTAGGCTGCCAACAAAAAGAATTGCGTGTTTAATTAATAATCAAGCAAATGAGGAAAAGAATAAAGTGTTTTGTGTATATAGAAATGACTTGCATATCAAGTCATTCTTCACTAATATATCTAACCTAATTATAGCATGTATGATATGCTATGCTTGAGATTTTCTAGGTTTTGCTAATTTTATGCCTCCACACGCAAATAAATGATTTAATCATAAGTAGATTTTGATGTAAACGGAAAAATCCAACTACCTTAAAATGATTATACTCGAGTCGTGTTATACATAAGACTTTTAAATCACTAATATATAATAATCAAGAAAACATTATTTTTTCTAGTTAGAAATAATATAATTTCTTGAATTTAATGGGGACATCAATCCGATTGGGTCGGGTCGAAAATTTTATTACTATATATACGGCAAAAACTCAATATCTCGATCTAATGTGAATGAAAAATTACTCTGATCGTATCTCTTTCTCATCTATATTTTAAAAATATATCGATTAAAAATCACGAAAAAATAATACGACTGACAACTTAACTTTAAACAACAAGTTTAAAAATCTATCAACTCAAATCCTATAATGAATTAACACAAAATCTAAATCTAAATTCGACATGTAAATCAGAACTTTCGTCTTCTTAATTGAAAAACTCTTCCCAATCCAAATTGAGTAGTGAAGTAGGTGAAATTTTTTACAATCCTCGCAATGAAAACAACCATTTTTAATGTAAGAATAGACACATTAGTCAAACAAATTGACTAAACTGCGCATACAAATTCCAAGATCCAAAAAAACAAAATCCCAAGTTCCCAACCCATATAAAAATCACTTAACGGCTATTTATTTTGTTGACATTTTGAATTTTTCTGGTAAATCAGCACAATTGTTTTGCATTTTCCCCATACATTGAACTAACCAACTTCACCACCAAATTAGAACATAGGAGTTTTCAAAACATTTATTTATTATTTATTAGAACTCAGTTAATCCTATTTTCAACTGCGTTAAATCCAATCACATCACGCCACGTGGTGGCTCTCACAAATCATGTAACCCAAAAAACAGGCAGCGATGGTGATCTGAAAGAAAATGACCCGAGGGTATTATAGGTATTTCATATCTGGGCCTTTTTGACCTCTCCGGTCAAAGCTCCACCTCTCATTTTCACCTTTCTCGATCCGGTAACTTAGACCACAGGCTATGCACTACTTCATCACCGCCTGTTACAGACAAAGATAAAACAGTAACTATTTTAATTACTGAACAGTCCTTTAACAGTGTCGTTTGTCTCAGTATATTCACACTTAACTATAAAGTAAATTATAGTTTAGCCCATACATTGTTGACACTGCAAATACAATTTTTTTTAACAATAAATATATACATTATATTGAAATAAACAATCAAATTATGTTTATGGAATATATATTATTTGAATATATAAACAAACACAAATTAAATATTTTGTCAAGTACCGAATCAGAAATATTTTTAACCTAACAAAATTAATTATTAAAAACACTTTCAACCGTATGAATCTTTTTATTTGGTTAAAATGTTATAATCGAATTTGAGTCGAGTATTTTAAAATTAAGGATGTGCTTATTTAATAAATGAGTTAAACTCGAATTTTATGTTTAAAAATTTGACAAAGTCGTGAATCAAACATCTGACAAGTTGTTCAATACTTATATTAGCATGACAAACTCAATTGAGAAATAGAGAGAATGAGAAGAAATATAATTTGCACTTCATGAGATTTGAACTCGTGTCCACGAGATTTGAACTCGTGTCCACGAAATATAACTACTTTTGATATAATATTAGATGACTGATAGTTGAATGATTAATTATGATTTTATATTCTAACAATTTATTCAATAAGTATTTGGTTTAAAACGAACGGTTAAATGTATATTTGTAAAGAAGAAAAATTTTGAACGCAATTTTATAAAGAAAAAAACATTCTTTGAATGATGGGAGACAATTTGACTACGATACCAAATAGTTTTGATATAACAATTTCCTTAATAAAATTGACTTGATGAAATATAAACTTGCTCAATGGGAAAAATGACCTTAAAAATGACACTGTAACAAGATACATTGTTTCAAGCTTAGCTCTTACGGAAAAAATAATTGAAAATTGAAATATGATAATCTACTTTTGGACATTTTTACATACTAGAAATCAATGGATGGCAGTAATTGATTTCCAGAAATGCATTAAATCCACACCGACCCTACCAGTAAAAGGCCAGAGACACCCACATGCCTTTGTTTCTCTCTCAACCGTTTCGAGCCCTCCCCAGAAAATTAAATTATTCTTATTTTAATAATAATAATATTACATTTATTAATTTCACTCTATTTTATTTTACTTATATTTTCTGGGTTCATCAATATATAGAGGCACGAGCTCCTTCTTCCTCAACCCAATCCCTAGCACCATCTCCTCTATCTCTCTCTCTGAAACCTTTTTTTTCTTCACAGAGAGGAGCGAATTGAATCGGCATTGCGATTTCGTAACCGATTTGGTCCCTGTTTGGCTGGAGAGAAAATTTACAGAAAATCGTTTCCATGTCTCCTTTAATTCTTCTCCTTCTCTGTCTGGTACCGTCGGTTCTCGGCGGCCATGACTACGGCCAAGCTCTGAGCAAGAGCATTCTCTTCTTCGAGGCTCAGAGATCTGGCTTCCTCCCCCATAACCAGAGAGTCACCTGGAGATCCAACTCCGGACTCAGCGACGGCAAGGCCAGTGGAGTAAGTTTCCTCTTCTTCTTCCTCGTCAATTTCGATTTCTGTGAACATGAACTGCGAATTGAGACCTAAATGTGCTTGAAGTTGAGAAATCGGAATCTTTATATTTTTGTCGATTTCGATTTCGATTTCTGCGAATTGAGCCCTAGATCTTTGTTGCAGGTGGATCTGGTGGGAGGTTACTACGATGCAGGGGACAATGTGAAGTTCGGGCTCCCGATGGCGTTCACGGTGACGATGATGTCATGGAGCATCGTCGAGTACGGGAAGCAAATGGCCGAGAGCGGAGAGCTCAGGAACGCCATGGAAGCCATAAAATGGGGCACAGACTATCTCATCAAAGCTCACCCTGAACCAAACGTCCTCTACGGAGAGGTTCGCGAGAGCTCAAATTTTCCGATGACTTTGATTTGGGGATTATTTTTTTGACCGTTGTGGTGGTTTTTGGTTCAGGTTGGTGATGGGAACACGGACCATTATTGCTGGCAGAGGCCCGAGGACATGACCACCGACCGGAGGGCTTACCGGGTCGACCCGAGCAACCCCGGGTCGGATCTCGCCGGAGAAACAGCCGCGGCCATGGCCGCCGCGTCGATGGTGTTCCGCCACTCCGACCCCGCATACTCCGGCGAGCTTCTCCGCCATGCCTCTCAGGTGTTTTATTTTTTTGGCTCCTTCAACACGAGAGTTTTTATTTAGTGTTGATTCTGGTGTTTTTTTTAAAGATTAAAATTGAAAAAATAAAGTGAGGGCAGTGTGCTCACTAGTGGGACCGGCGCATGATAGCCAGGCGGTTGCGGATGCGCACGTTAACCAACGCGCGTAGTAAATAGGCGGTTGCAATAAACTCGCCTTCTGTCCCTCGCGCCACCGAGATGTCTGGGCGTATTTTAGCATGCCTGTGAACCGCCGTATAAGATGCGCACGGTGCACTTTCTGCCTTCACAGAAAAGAAAATTAGAGCAGTTGGACCAGCGCACGGTAGCCAGACGGTTGCAATGCGCACGTTAACCCCAGCGTAGTTAATAGGCAGTTAAATGCCCGAGCGTATATTAGCCGGCCTACGAACAGCCGTATAGGATGCGCATAGTGCGCTTTTTTCCTTTAAAGGCGAACTCTATTAAATTCAAAACGATGTCGTACGCTTTGAAGGCCACATCACTTGTGAGCTGTGTGGGCCAGCGCACGATAGCTAGATGGTTTCAGATGCGCACGGTAACCACACCTGCGTGATAAATAGGCAGTTACAACTTACAATAAACTCGCTTCCTGTCCCTGTCTCCACTAGGCGTACATTAGCAGGCCAACGAACCGCCGTATAGGATGCGCACAGTGCGCTTTTTCCCTGCCCTCATTAAATTCAAAACGGCGTCGTACGCTTTTTTACTGTCACGGCAGTTATGGGAACTTAAAAATTTTCACGGCGCGCGTATTTCGGATCCCGCCTATCACGGGTAGTGTCTGCTGACCGTACATCAGACTTTAAGACCATCAAATCACAACCGTTGATTACCACTTTTACCGCGTGTCGGTGGTTTAAGTAGAAGTACACAATCCGAGCCTCTCAATATTGTTAATTCCGAAAGTACCCTTTAAAAGTTTTTCTATATTGATTGTCAGTGTACTGACACGTGTCCTGTAATTTATTTTTTGGCAGCTATTTGATTTTGCCGACAAGTACAGAGGCAAATACGACAGCAGCATTACTGTCGCTCAGAAGTACTACCGATCTGTCAGTGGCTACAATGTATGTGCTCTCAACCCTTTTGTACAATTTTAATGATGAACAAAACAATATTGTGAATAAATAAGATAATTAATTTAAAATTATGGTGAAGGTGATAGATTCAGATACTGATTTTGTTCTGGGCATGAAAATATTAAAGAGTTATGAGAAATAATCATATATTATCAAAATTTAGAAACCAATACTTGTGGAGAATTAATTGGTTTTAAGTTTTATGATTTAAATGTTTGAATGATTTGCAATATTTTTCTGGGTGTTTCACCTTTTATTTTAATTTTAATTTTAAATTTTGTTTTGATGGGATTTATTACAGGATGAGTTGTTGTGGGCTGCTGCTTGGATGTACCAAGCAACCAACAATGAGATGTACTTGGATTATTTGGGGAAAAATGGTGACTCCATGGGAGGAACTGGTTGGGGCATGACTGAGTTCGGTTGGGATGTCAAGTATGCGGGTGTTCAGACCCTTGTTTCTAAGGTATTGATCTTTCATTAGCCAATTATTGATTTTGTATAATTTAATTCACAGCAATGTAGATCATTATTGCATTTTGGATATCAAGTAGCTGATTTTGGGTATTTGATCTTTGTTTAGCCATTTTGGGTATATGATCGATATTTAAGCCTTGGTCAATCGTTCATGTTGCATTTTGGGTATCAAGTAGACAATTTTGGTTATATGACCAATGTTAAGTCCAAGCATATTGATTCTTGTGGCATTTTGTATATAAAGTAGATGATTTTGGGTAAATGATCAATGTTAATTCCTTGCTTATTGATTCATGTGGCATTTTGGGTATGTAATTAATTTGGTTGTCATCATTCGTATTAGGACTTGACATTATCAACATATTATATAATGGGAGGATCATTTATGTGTGTTCTTATCGGTATATTTGTCCTCTCTGCAGTTCTTGATGCAAGGCAAAGCTGGTCGTTATGAATCAGTCTTCGAGAGGTACCAGGAGAAGGCTGAGTACTTCATGTGCTCTTGCATTGGAAAGGGTACTCGCAATGTTCAGAGGACTCCCGGTGGCATGATATTCCGCCAGAGATGGAACAACATGCAGTTTGTGACAAGTGCCTCCTTCCTAGCATCAGTCTATTCTGACTATCTCGGTTCCTCGTCGAAAAGCATGAAATGTGCTTCTGGGTCCGTACCACCATCTGAGCTCTTCTCGTTCGCCAAGTCTCAGGTAAATTCAATCATTATGAGTACAAGTTTTTTAAACGATGTGAAATTATAAATTATAGGACAGATTTACTTGAACATGATAACCCTTTAGATTCATATATTACAAGTTTCTTGAAATGGGTTTCTGATATCATTCAGTGCTTACACTTAATCGATAAACATGAACATGAACCATTTAGTTTGATTCGTATAGTACAAGTTTGAGCACAACTTAAACGATGAACATGAACACTAACCGTTTAGGTGATTCATCTATTACAACTTTCTTGAAATGGTTTTTCGATACCATTTGCTGCTTGTAGCTTAAACGGTGAACACGAACCCTTTAGATTGATTTGTGTAGTACAAGTTTCTTGAAACAAGTTTTTGCTATCATTTTGTGCTTATAACTTATGAACATGAACACAAACCCTTTAGGTTGATTACATCCTCGGAGACAACCCGAGAGCAACGAGCTACATGGTTGGGTATGGGAACAACTTCCCGCGACAAGTCCATCACAGGGCGTCTTCAATTGTGTCCATCAAGGTCAATCCATCGTTTGTCAGCTGCAGAGGAGGCTATGCAACTTGGTTCAGCAGCAAGGGAAGCGATCCTAATGTCCTCACAGGCGCTATGGTCGGAGGACCTGATGCTTATGACAATTTCGCCGATGAAAGGGACAATTACGAGCAGACTGAGCCCGCTACTTACAACAATGCCCCTCTTCTCGGGTTATTGGCAAGGCTCAATGGTGGCCACAGTGGCTATAACCAACTCCTTCCCGGTATGTTTATTTCTATATTCTTTTATTTACTTTTATTCTGTTATGGAACAATCCGATCGCTGATTCATGGACTCGTCTTGCAGTTGTTGTTCCTCATCCTACGCCTGTTGCTACAAAGCCAGTTTCAACTCCACAACCCAAAACCACTCCAGCTCCAGGTACTTTTTTTGCTTATAACAATTTATAGTTTCCCAATTCTTAACTAAAGGGATCATTGCACAAACTCGTGGCTGTTAATGACACCATAAAAAATGCAGTGAAAAGTCATAAGTACCCTTGAGAAAATGCATGTTGAATTCATTATTACACAATCAAACGTAGCGAATAGTTTTTGTACGATAGATGACGAATAGTTTTTGTACAAACGTAGCGTATGAATACTTTTTGCAAAAGTCGGGTAATGCACACATTTCTGCAATGATCCTTAACTAAAACTTGTTTTTTTCTTAAACTCACTGTGGAGCTTGTGATATTGTGCAGCTACAACTTCTACTCCAATTGCAATTCAACAGAAGATGACTAATTCATGGGTTTCCAATGGAAGAACTTACTACAGATACTCAACAACCTTAACCAACAAATCAGGAAAGTCCCTGAAAAGCCTCAAACTCTCTGCATCAAAGCTATATGGCCCTCTATGGGGTTTGACAAAATCTGGCGATTCCTATGTTTTCCCATCATGGATCGACTCTCTTCCATCCGGTAAGAGCCTCGAGTTCGTCTACATTCACTCTGCCACCCCTGCATATTTCTCGGTCTCTACTTACAATTTGGACTAGAAAAACAAGTTACAACCTTAACGGTACCACCTTCGCATGGTTTGAGGCTGTCCCGTAAGAATTGTGCAGCTACATAGAAATGGGTTTTTTTTTTCTCTTTTGCTTCGTTCCACATTTACTTTCAGTCTTCTTCGTCTTCTCGATTTGGGATCGGGATCGTTTAGGTTTTAGAGAAAGTTAGGTGTAATAAGTTTGAAGGTTGGGGGAGAAAGGAGTGAAGAGACCATTGAAAAGAAGTGCTCATCCTCTTTCTCCTCCACTTTACTAGTTTTATATATATTTACATAGTGAGATTTGAGAGAGTGAAATGGTTGAGGTGAAGAAAAAAATGACTTCACTATATATTTGGAGAGGAGTCTTTTTCTTTTATCCTTCTTTGTACTTCAGAAAAGTCTTTTCATGTTTTCTGATATGTTGGTTCTCATGTTGTAAGCTTTGCAACATTTCAATTCCTATATATGAATATATAGTTTGTGAAATGGCTTCAAGTCTCTCTTTTCTCTTCTCCTTGTGTTCCTGAAATATTTGTTTCTGAATTGTTAAGAGTGGTTTTGTGAAGAATTATGTTTAACCTTCTTATGAAGGATGAAAATTGAGCTCTTCTCCAATTTTTATAGCTAGGAATTGCAACATGATGAATCCAGATAATCATATTATTATTGTTATTTATTATTGATGACAATCTCCAAATCCGACAAAGACCCATTTTTTCCGATTAGATGTTGTAGAGGACTGAATAAATCTACCTAAGACTCGCCCGAGGTAGCAAAATCTCATAATTCGACAAAAACCCAATTTTCGACAAAGACCCAGTTTTCGAAATTCAATAATGTGAAGGACTAAATAAATCTGAACTTATGATACCCTTTGTCAATAATGGCACATAAGTTCCTTTAGACCGTGTTCTTTAATCATTCTTCATTGATGAACGTAACTCAACTAATAAACCCAGAGCTAATTCAAACGGCACAGAACACAGAAAAACAACATCAAAACTTTTTCTGCAAAACTTCTATATATGTACATTGTCTCACAAACCAAAGAACAAAAAAGAAATGTAACAACATTCTAAGCTAAGCTGGCTTGCTGAGTTCAACTACAATAACACTGATGTTGTCTCTACTCCCCCGAGCCATGGCGAGCTCCGCCAGAATCGCGGCGGCCTCAGCCGCTGCAGAGCCTCCGCTACACTGATCCCCGGAGAACAAAACGCCAATCTGGCCGTCGAGGCACCGCCTCACCACCTCGCAAGCAATCTCATTGGAGATCACATCCCATAAGCCGTCGCTCGCTATTATTATGAAGTCGTCCAGTTCGGTTCTGTCCCTCACCGTCACTTCCGGTTCTGGGATCACAAATGGCTTCAGATAATGGTCACCTGCATATATCACAGTCCAGATTCAAATTGGGATTGAGGACAAGCTTTGATGATCATAAAATCAAGACAAAATTGAGGTATTACAGGTGAAGCAATAAAGAATTTGAAATTAAAATGTGTAAATAAAGAGACCGGGTAAATTCAAATAATAAAGTGAACATTTTAGTTGTGGAGTCCGGTGATATGTATGACCCATTTTTATTAAAAATAAACTCAACCAACAAAATTAATCTTTTAGTTGTAAAGTCTGACCCGATATATATAACCCAATTTTACATCACAAACAGTTGAAAATTTGTTAGAAATTTGGTCATAACTGATTTCCCCAGGTATCAAATATGCTAGGTACAATGACATATTAGATTTTTGCATACCGATAGACCTTGATGTCGCGAGTACTCCAAGGATGCGATAGCCATTCCAATTCACCACTCTCCCTCCAGCTGCTTCGACTCGCTCTCTTTCATCAGGCCTGTCGGGCTGTAAAAGAAGTCAAAGCGTAAGGCTTAGCATAATATCTCACACAAATTTGTAAGAACTTCAATTCACCTATCTCAAAAACTTCTTAAACAAATCCAAATCTTAGCAGTTCATAAACTTGGCTTTATTAACCTCGTGCCTCACACCCATGAGATGTTCTATTAGTCTAGAACTAGTCAAATTAATAGAAAATTAAATACAACTACCCACCAATCATATTTATACGATTATTATACAAACACATCAGATGGAATTCAAACGAAAAAAACAAAAGACCAAACACACAAAATTTGTTGAAAGAAAAAAAAGAAGCTCACATATGTGTTCAATTGCTTATACACACGACTCTCACAATCCAAAGTTTCAAAAGCTCCCGCCAAAAACTTTATGTTCAATTGTTTATAAAGAAACTAGCAAATGAATAATGCTATCATGACTCAATGACTCTTCAATATCGGATACGAGCTCGATTGTTTCGATAGCATAATTATACCTGGAAACCTATGAATTTAAAACTAGCAATCTCAATCTAGTTCATATACACAATCTTGTTCAAAACCGAATCGAGATCACACAAAATTGATGTTAATATATGGAGAAGAGAGACACAAGTCACCTTGTGATCACGCGAGAGGGGCGTAGCAACGCCCCCTCGGCACAGAACCGCCCTGGAATCGCCGCAATTGGCCACCACAATCTCCTCCGCCCCCACCACCACCACCACGGCGGTGGACCCCACCGTCCTCACGGCGGCAGCGCCGTCTCCGCCGCCTCCGTTCACCTCCTCGTCCATCTTCCTGAAGCACCCCACCATCACCCCCTCCCAATCCCTATCTCCGCCGCTCCGGTCCTCCATCTCCGCCGCCACCAGCGAGTGTAGCCGGTCCCGGCACGCGTCCGCCACCCTCGCGCCGCCGTGTCCGTCGTACACGGCGAAGAAATCGTACAGATCTGAGCCCGATCCGATCTCCAGCCCCGTCGCGATCGCCACCGCGTCCTCCATCGCCCTCCGCCGCCCGATCACCGAGATCGACCCGTGCGAGTAGCTCGCCGATCTCTCCTCCGCGTCGCCTCCGGCGACCAGGACCTGAATCGGAGCCGCCTCTTTCGCCGGAGAAGAAGACGATAACAGCAAATCCGCCGAATCCTCCATAGCTTCGAGATCCACCTCCGATTCAGCCAATTCGGCCACACCTCCTCTCTTCCTCTTCCTTACATAACCGTCGATCAAGCACGATTTGTTGTATCTCTCCATTAATTTTTCGTCACTCTCACTATCTCCGTTCACAATCGGTTTCGATTCGGCTAACAAATTTTCTTTTCTTTTCCTTTCTTTTCTTTTCTTTCACTTTCTCGGCAATCGTTCGGGAATTTACAGTAGAGAGAAACGCTTCGAGTGCTGAGAGGTTCTTAAAGAGCCCGGCGCATGATCCGGACCGTACGATCACGGGTCCGTTCGATCCTGGACACGTGGGCCCTCTATATGGCGGGGCGCGAGAGGTTGTTCGATTTTCTAAGGTTGACGTGCACGGTCAGGATTGGGGACCGGTACACGTGGCATCACGATCGAAACACAGAAATCATTTTGCGGCTAAGGGGGTGATTACGAGAGGGAGCACCGTGTTTAATGATAGAGTACACGTGGCGTGTTCGCAGTCACCGTGTTTTTTTAATTCGGTGAACTTTAATTATTAATTACCTTAATTAACAGTCACTTATGGGAAGTTAAACCATAAAGTGGACCCCACAAAGAAGAAGATTCAGCTTCCAATGTCGGTCCCACTTTTCTTCTTCTTTTGAATAGTCGGTCCCACTTAATCGTCCTTGCTGTTGCCACGTGGCGCGTGATAAGAATTTTATTTTATTTTCTTCCTCAAAAACAGCAAAAATGTGTTGACACGCGTCATGATATCCATAGGGCTGGTCAGGTTCAGGCCTTTGTTCTCGAGACTGGATTCAAAACACATATAATATAGATAGGTGATCCCAAAATTGAACATTTTATAATTTTGTGTTATTAGTTCATTTAAATTGTTGGAACTCACAAGTTTCAAGTAGAAAATGTAAATTAATGAATATAATGATTCACCATAGAGATATGAAACTATTTGTATGATCAAAACCATATATGATGTTTTGTATCTACCATTTTTGAGTAACATTCTTATTTATATTGTTTATGTATGAATCTTCGTTTAGCCGGAGTCACAATAAAAATACATTGAAAAATAATGTTCATGTAACCAGTGTAGATTCTATCACTAAATTGTTAGAGTTTTCGTTTAAAAATATTTCGATAGATAATATTATCCCATTGATATATATATATTTTTATTTTGATATATGATAATTATAATATAATAACAAAATTTAGTCATCGTGAATATGCATCTTATAATAACGACTAAACAAAAATGTCTTATTTTATATGGGAAATCCAAATCATATTACTTATTATAAATTATTTTAACATAAACACATGTCAACTCAACTTCTCATAAATCTAATACTTAACAAAACTCATATATTAAACATTACTTAAAAGGACAATAAATTTATGGGTAAATTCCAGATGACCCCCTTAACTATAAGCGTGTCTCACATGCCCTCTTTAACTACAAAATCAATCTGTGAGGTGCCTTAACTATCCAAAAGTCCCACTTTACCTTTTTTTGTTGACTTTTTTCAAAATTCTATTAAGTTTTTGTGAAATGACGAAAATACCCTGTATCTGAAAAATTAAAATAAATAAATAAAAATGATTTTGAACTTTTTTTTCTAATTTTCTCGTTCTAAAAAATAAAGAATAAAATTTTGTTAATAATAAAAATTTACTTTTAAACATCGTTTTTTATTTTTATTAATTTTTAAAAATAATTTTTTTAAATAAAAAATTAATAATAAAATATTATTTTTATTCTTTATTTTGTACAACGAGAAAATAGAAAAAAAAAATTCAAAATCATTTTTATTTATTTATTTTAATTTTTCATATACAAGGGTATTTTCGTAATTTCACAAAAAACTTAACAGAATTTTGAAAAAAGTCAACAAAAAAAGGTAAAGTGGGATTTTTGGATAGTTAAGGCACCTCACAGATTGATTTTGTAGTTAAGGGAGGCATGTGAGACACGCTTATAGTTATGGGGGGTCATGTAGAATTTACCCTAAATTTATTAAGTGATAAGTCTCATATCCAAATATGGTCTATTTAATTATAATATGATATTTATGTGCTATACATGCATGAAAAAAATACGAGGAAGTTGAATTACAATTTTAGAGGATAATATCATTTTAGGAAAATAGTAATATTAAAAAAAATCATTTTAGGAAAATAAATAAAATAGAAATGTGTAAAATTAGTCGCAAGACTTGGAAAGGTGACTCATAATAAGGCCATGCGCTGTCTGTTTTTGAAGGCAGCCAACTTTTACTTTATATTCGGTGAATGGATTGAGATTGGTAATATATATTTCTATATTATGAGATTTAAGTAAATATATAGATGAACAAAAATGGACTATACAAAAAATAATTATGAATTATACATATATATGGCACACCAAAGTCTTCTCCTTGTCGTTGACCAGGTGAAGAAATTTAAGTGAGACAAAAGACTTGTATTGAAGAAAGCAAAGGAGGTCTCATAATTTTGAACGGGGCAATGATAAAGCACACTCATTTGAATCAATCCAAGAATATTTGTATAAAGCTTGATATTAACTAATAAAGACCATTTCCTCAAAAAAAATTTAATGAAGACCATTTGTTTGAATGAAAGTTTTTTGTTTTTTTGTAACTCTGTTTGCTATAAGAATACGACGGATTGAATATATGTTATGGGAGAAAATTTTAATTTTTTATGGTCAATTATTTTCAGTGTTGATTAATAACTACTGTCGAAAATTTTCCTTCTCAAAACATACACTTTAAGCTCACATAGAGCTCTAATTGTGTTGCACGATGATAAGGCAATGTACATGTAAACTGCGAAAAGTTTATTGCAGTTAAGCTAATGGGTACGCTGTTATAGCTTCTTGTGGCTTTCACATATGGGTGCGCTGTGAGAGCTTCTCGCAATATACCCAAAAAAAATAAGATGTGATAAACTTCTAGCAATACTCGTAACCCACTTTGGTGGGTATGTTGCATGCCATGGTACGCTATCACTTTAGTTTTGACAGGTCCTCTGAAAAAAGAATGATTATTAGGTATAGTTTCTATAAGTTAGAAATTAAAATATATAACTTAATTATTATTTTTAAGAATGTCAATATAATATGATACATAAATTAATTATTAATTTTAATGTTACAGTGTAAGTTAGATTGGATATAAGTCAACCCGCATTCGCTCAAAAATTTAAACTCAAACTTTTTGAATTTCTTTCGTTTTGATTGAGGTGAGTGTATCGAATATCTGTCGAGCTCGAAATTTTTTTAGACGAAGCAACGTGTTTAATGATAGGGTACACGTGGTGTGTCCTCAGTCACCAGATTTGTAAATTGGACAAACTTAATTATTAATTAACAGTTATAATTATGGGAGATTAAACTAAAAGTGGATCCCACAAAGAGAAGCTTTAAACTTCAATGTCGGTCCCACTTTTTTCCTCTATTGAATAGTCGGTCCCACTTAAATAATTTTAGTATTTTACCTTGATCATCCTTGTTGTTGCCACGTGGCATGTCGTGATCTCCATAGGGCCGTTCATTTTCTTGAGATCAGGTTTGAAGCACAATATGGGTGATCACAAAATTGAATATGTATTATTGGCGGCTAAATTTTATACTTTTGTATCAGTTCACGAATTGTGTTGGAACTCGTAAGTATATAATTTTACCCACGTACAAAATGTTGACATGCATTTTAATGAGAACTAAAAAAATGTGTGGGAACTATAAAAATTAATATATGGATGTTATACATGTAATAGGAAAGATGAGTTTCGTTCTATATCCTAGAAAAAAAATATTAAATTATTTGGAGAGTGACGTGACGAATGAATGAAAAATTTGTTTTTGCATCTGCAATATCAGTGCAGTACCAAGTTAACGCGCATCGCCACGTATTGTGCTCCCATAAATTTACACGCAAATGAACAGTTCACACCAGATCACGCCTCTGTATAATATATGTAAATGAATATCATGATTAATCAAAGAGATATTAAACACTATTATCATTTTAGATTAATATTTTTGTTTTTAATTTTCATTGTTTATGACTTTCAATTTAATTGGAGTCTTAAGAATGCACATAAAAACAAAAAAAAATGGATCATGCATATGTTATGTGTTTTAAACCTTGTTAAGTTTGATATACATAATAAAAGTTCTAATGGGTGTGTAAATTTTATCTTTTCATTATTAGTCTCGAGGGAAAAAATATTTAAATGATATGTTACCCCTCATAAATGTTTTAGAGCTTTCAATTTCTTATTTCAGTAGATCTAATTGTAACATAATATAAAAACTTGGTAATAACGAATTTACACCTTATGAGTAAATATTTTTTTTATTGTTATGAAAATATAAATTATATCACTAATTGGAAATTATTTTAATATATTATATGGATCGAAAAAATGACAAAACTCATTCATAAAACAGTACTTATAGAGGAGAAGAAATAATAGCAAGACAATATATAGTCATGTGTATCCAACTTAATATGGTCTGTTGATTTAAAAATTTAATTCTTAGAGAATGCTGTACGTATAATTTTCAGGAAATAAATTAAATAGAATGTGGAAATTATTTTCAAAACTTAAGAAGGTGACGCACATATATATATAGTCATGCGCTGGCTATTTTTGAACGCAGCCAAATTTTACTTTATATTCGGTGAATGGATTGAGATAGATTTGTGTATTATGAGATTTAAGTATTAATAAATAAACATAAACCGACAATGTTCCATAGATAATTATGAAATGTGATATAGATCATTACCAAGTCAACTTCTATTATTATCAATATCGACCAGGTGAAGAAATTGAAATGGGACATGAATTTCGTCAAAAGGACACATAATAAGGATTGAAGAGGACACATAATGCTGTTTCGAATGCAATGTATATTTCACGAAACGATAGCGTTTCGAAGTAGAAGATCCATCGATTGGAAGGTGGCTAGAGTCGGTATTGTACTCATTTTGAACGAGGCAACGACGAATCATCATTTCAATCAACAACAAAAAAAATCATACAAATAATTTGCTACATTAAATATTAAAACATAACTTGTTTGATTCCATGCTTCTTTTCTTTTGTAATTTTGTTAGTGATAAACAATATATGACACAGTACTTTCATTGATAGTGTCGTTCTTAGGTCCGCTAGCGTGACGCCAACGCAGTTAACAGTGATTACTGACGTGATGTGTCGTCACTAATAAGGACAGTAAACTTCCTATAATCAGTCATCGCTATTAGGACGATGAACATGTTGTTGGAATTATTGCGATCCTTCACATGTGACCAACGTAACTTTGTTGTTCTTTATAGTGATGTCGTGTCTTCCCTCGTCCGTTGGAATTATTAGGCACGACCTGTCTTTTCTGGTATTGATAATAAAAAGTTTGTCATCCTTATGTAGTTGGATAGGAAGAAAATTTAAGGGATAATGACACTTTGATACACCTAATTATAGCGAAATGACACTTTCATACCCTAACTATTTTTTTTCTTTTTTAGTACCCTAACAATTTTTTTGTGACAGCCTACATCTAAAATGTCTAAAATACTTAAACTACCCTTGGTGTAAGAAATTATAAATTGAATTGGTTCAATTTTTTTAATCTTTGGTTCAATTTGATTAGTACTTAAGATGCAAATATAATTATGCCTGAAAATATAAAATTAAATTTAAACCATTTCAAATGTGGTTTGATAAATCATATTGGACTAGTTTTCTTTTTATTTCTTAAATCAAGGGTATTTTAGTCATTTTAGCATAGATTGTCACAAAAAGTTTGTTAGGGTATTAAAAAAGAGACAAAATTAGAATATAAAAGTATCATTTCGCTATAGTTAAGTGTAACAGAGTGTCATTATCCCAAAAATTAAATATAATACATAAAATAAGTTTTTTTGTCTCAGATAAGAACGACTTGCACGCCTAAAAATTGCCCCATGAAAAATATTTAGCTTTAAAAATTCACCCATCCTATCAACCCCGGTTCGGATAGGATCCTCCAACCTTATTTGTTGAATAATGCTAGATTAAATTCTTGGAGTTTTATAAATATCATTCCCTCGGATTTCTTGTGCAAACACATGTTGTCCAAGATTTGCCAACTCATTCCCCTACTTTAAACCGACCCTTTACATCACAATCGATTGAAAATAATATGGTTGGAGAAACACGCTCATGTTATAACTAGGAAGAGACAGGGTCTACTCACAAATTATTAGGCCCTAAAGCAAAAATTGCAAATGAGAACTTTCTATTAAAAACATAAACGTTAATTCAATAATTTTAGAAATTAATAAAAATATACACGTAAACAGAGAAGGGAGATAGATTCACCGACTCAATCTAAGTACATAATGTGCATCTTATACATTAAATCAAAACAACTATACAATATTGAAATAACCGATATGAAGTCTCTAATTATTTTTGTCCAATCTTGCTTGTACAATTGATCGATGGTAACTTCTCTTACTTTCCACGTGCATCAGGGCCAAAAGATCCTCCGCACACAAAATAAATAAATATGAGGAGATTGGGTCCCCTTGTTTAATCCCCAGCAATGGAGGCCGGAGAGGCAAAAATACAATCATTTGTCACCACTAAATACTTGAAAGAAGAGACACACTCCATGATCAGGCAGATCCGTCAAAAATCGATTCCCAACCCGAGCATCATTGTTTCTAAGAACTTCCATTCGATCATGTCATAAGCTTTTCTCATGCCCAGTTTCAAGTAAATCCCTCCCTACCCTTAGTCTTTGTTGGACAACACCTCGTATCTAACAGTCTTTCATTTAAAAATTAACTCGAACGAAATCGAAATATTGTCAACAGTCAATCCACCTGAATATAATGACACTTTGTTACACATGACTAAAGCGAAATGACACTTTCATACTTTAATTATTTTTTTCTTTTTTTTAGTACACTAACAATTATTTTGTGACAATCTAACTCTAAAATGCATAATATACCTAAAATACCTCTGGTTCAATTAAAAAAATATATAATTTAATTAATGGTGAAATCAAACTGGTTCAAATTGGGTCGGTTCAAATCAGATTCATTGATCCGACTAGTTTAAAACAGGGGTATTTCAATCATTTTAACGTAGATTGGCACGAAAAAATTGTCAAGCTACTAAAAAGAGAAAAAAATAGCTAAGATATGAAAGTGTCATTTTCCAGTAGTTAGGTGTAACAAAGTGTGATTATTCCAAATATTTATTGAATGAATAAACAAGGGTTTTCTTAGAAAAAAAACAGAGCGAGAAAAAAAAGGAAAATATAAATAGTCGAAGAAAGCAAAGAGGGGTCAGAGGGAAAGAGAATGGAGAGCCAATTGGTTCGTCTCTGCATCGAAGCTGCGACGAGGAACAGAGAGACCGTAGAGAAATGGCGGCTTCAGCGAAGGTCTCTGGAGCGCCTTCCCTCTCATCTCTCTGAACAGCTCCTCCACCGCCTCCTCCGTCGCCGCCTCCTCTCGCCTTCCTTGCTCGAGTACCTTCTCCTTCTTTCGATTTCCTGTTTGTTTCTCGAGAAAAATGTGATGTTGATTGATTGATCGGTTTTGTAGTCGTTTGGAATTTGGTGATGATTTCTCGGAATTCTGGTTTTCTTGTGTTGATGGATCTCGGATAAGTTTCCTTCGTTTGCCAGATTTTGTGTCTAATTGCTTGATTTGAACCAGCAGGATATTTGGATATGTTTGGTTCTGTTTCATGTGTATTTTCTTTGCAGCCAAACAGGTTTTATTTCTGCATGTTTTGATTCTTTAAATTCCGTTTATAGTGAAACTTGTAGGTCAACTTAGTGTTCGTTTGATTGTTCAATTTTAAGGTGACTTTGGCAATGATTTTTAGTTACACTGGTTCTGAACATGTTAGAGTAGTTTAAATTTACATTTCAGTGGTTTTGAACTCTGGCAATTCATTGTGCAATTTTGAGGTGAATTTGTTGATGATTTTCATTTACATTGGTTCTGAACAGCTTAAAATAGTCTAGTTTCACATTTCTGTGAGTGAATTTGGCAACAATTTTCGTTTACACTGGTTCTGAATAACTTAAAACAGTCTAGTTTCACATTTTGGTGATTGAATTTGGCAACGATTTTCATGTACATTGGTTCTAAACAACTTAAGATAGTCTGATTTCACATTTCAGTGGTTTCAAACTCTGTGATGATTCATTGTACAATTTGAAGGTGAATTTGTCAATGGTTTTCATTTCATTGGCTCTGAACATCTTAAAATAGTATAACTTCGCATTTCAGTGGTTTCAAACTCTAGTGATTCATTTTCTTATTTGTTATGCTTACCTGAATTTGATACTGTAGAGTTTTCAAGAACACGGTAGAGAGGATCGATCTTAGAGGAGAGAGCACTGTGGATGCCGAATGGATGGCATATATAGGAGCCTTTAAGGACCTGCATTCCTTGAATGTTGCTGGTTGCCACAGGATCTCGAGTTCTGCTTTGTGGCCTATCACAGGTATGATTATGCAAAGATTATTCAGTTAACAGATTTGGAACTGAGCGATATTGTTGGATCCGTTTCTGAAATGTTTTGTCCAAAATTTTTTGTTCTCGTGAATAGTCATGGTTGATGTGATGTGTTTCATAGGGAAAGTTAGATTTATGACTCGTTGCCCAATTCTCTTAAAGAGTGTGGTATTTTACTGTAGTCCCAAAATATTCTTACATGTTTTCTCTCTTTATCAATGTGTATTCAGCAATGAGTAGCTTGAGAGAGATCGACCTTTCCAGGTGTGCCAAGTTCACTGATAATGGGATTAAGCATCTCCTTTCCATAGCCAATTTGGAGAAGTTGTGGATTCCCGAAACGGGTGTTACTGCAAATGGGGTTAAAATGATCTCTTCGCTTGTAAACTTGTCCGTTCTGGATTCAGGTGGCTTACCAGTTACCGACTCGACGCTTAGTTCTCTACAGGTAAACGATACATTTCACGCACAAGCTTTTCACAGATTGATTGTTATTGCTGTGTTGCTCTTCTGCTCAATTCGGTGTGACTTCTCCAGTTTTCCTGTGCCATGGTTTTATTCTGCCAGATCATGAATCCGTGATTTTGTAGAATGATTAATCAAATATTTCGAAATGAAGTTGATTTGGTTGCATTGCTCACTCACAAAGTAGAGATGAGACTCATGTATTGATTGGCATTGAAAGTTGTCTATGAATTGTGGTTTAGAGTTTTGCAGAAATAGTTGTGATTATACATCCTAATTTTGATGTAGCATCATATAAATGAGATTATCTGTTTTATCCACTTGCTTGTTGCTAGTAGTCGTGTCGAAATGAACCAATTCAGATTTATTTTTGTACTGATTCCTGTTTAGCAGTATTCTTTCACCATACTAAACTATTCCCGTCCTGAAATAAGTATTGCGTTTGACTTTCGCTCTTTACCCCATGTCCTTTCTAACCAGGGTGTTATAACAAATTTATGGAGCAATAGTATTGGTAATTGCCAATTCATGTTTAAATAACTAATGAAAAAGGAAATACGACACTTATTTGGGGACAGACGGGGCACTTTTTTTGTACAAAATAGCTAATAAAGTTCTAGAAATTCTACGAGTAGTTCAGCGACTATCTGTTACTGATGAATATTATTGTTGTATGAATCCTATATTCTAAGATATTTTCTAAAATGTCTAACACCAGCGATTCCACCATTTTAGGTGCTCAAGAAACTACAGTACCTCGATCTTTGGGGAAGCAAAATATCAAACAAAGGAGCTATGGTTCTTAAAATGTTCCCAAACTTGACCTTCCTGAACGTAGCTTGGACCAACATCACCGTGTTGCCCAATTTGCCATCTCTTGAATGTCTAAATATGAGCAACTGCACCATCGATTCTATATTTGATGACTATGGCGAGAAACCCCCTTTAGCAAAGCTTATCCTCTCGGGAGCTACTTTCACGAACGAGGTTGAAGCCTTTTCACATATCAGAAAAGGCCCCTTGACGTTTCTCGACATTTCCAACGCATCACTTCAGAGTTTCTCCTTTCTGTCCGATTTTAGAGCGTTGGAACATTTGGATCTCGGTTCTACCGTGGTCGGAGACGATTCGCTTGAAGCCATTGCAAGTATAGGAGCGCATTTGAAAACTTTGAGCCTCAGCAACACGAAAGTGAGTTCCAATGGAATTGGGATCTTAGTTGGACATGTCTCCAACCTTGAGGTTCTGTCGTTGGCTCACACATCTATTGACGATATGGCGTTGCCGTATATCAACATGATGCCTTCGATCAAGGTTCTTGACTTGAGCAATACAAACGTTAAAGGTATGAATTTTGTTTGATAATTTCATGGTAAGTATAATATTTACGGATCCTATTGTATGTACCAATTTCCCATGCTTTCTCTCATCTAAGTGAAGCCCATCTCTTCGAGGCATTGAGGCTAGGGGGTGTAAACGAGCCAAATTGAGCCTCAATTTGTCAGGGCTCGGCTTGGCTCGTGAAAAAGTATTCATCTCGGGCTCAAACAAGCTTATGCAACTAAGTTTAAGTTTGGCTCGAAAGAAAATGGTCAAGCTCGAGCTCGGTTCGGTTAATTTCACTACAAATGTTTATTAAAAATATAATAAATAAATATTTAATTTATTAGTACTAAATGATTCGGTTTGAGATCAGCTCGATTCGTTTCGTTTAGTTTTATCATAAGGATTTATCAAAAGTCAAGAATATAGAATTGATTGAATACTAAATGAGCCAGCTTGTGAGCGTATGAAGCTTTGAAAGGTTAGGCTTGAGTCGTTTATTCAACATTTCCAATCTTGAGCTTTAGTTTAGCTTGAGCTCGATTATAAACGAATATTTGAATGATTCAAGCTTGAATTCGATTTAAAGCAAGGCTCAATTTACACCCCTAATTGAGGCTAAGGGCTCTTCTGTTTGCTAGAAACTTGTCTTTGGTGTGACCAACTAAAAGTCAATTCAAAGTTCACAAATGGCTCATTTTCATGTTATGTGTGAATACTTTCTAACTTCTTCACTATACCAGGCTTCATTCATCATTCAAGAGCAGAACCAGACAGCGTTCCCTCCCTGGCCCTAATACAAACTCTAGACCATCTCGAAAGGCTGAATCTGGAGCAAACCCGAATCAGAGACGCCGCGCTGAGTCCTCTATCAAAATTCCAGACACTGAGCCATCTATCTCTCAGAAGCGCTTCCCTCACAGACGAATCCCTATACCTCTTGTCGTGTCTCCCGAAGCTGACGAGTCTCGGCATTCGTGACTCCGTGCTGACAAATTACGGGCTCAGTTTGTTCAGGCCTCCTCCGATCCTGACAAATCTCGATCTGAGAGGCTGCTGGCTCTTAACTGAGGATATACTTTCGGAATTTTGCATCGCTCATCCCGAGATCGAAGTGAGGCATGAGCTCGTCCGTGCCTCTCCATTGGATGAAATTAACATCAACCATCCGTCTCCGTCGAGGAAAACTTCCAAGACTTCTCAAGCTGTGTCGAAGCAAGGGAAGGATCATATTATTCCTATATCTCCCGATTTTGTTGGTAAGATATAGAGAAACGAATTATTCCACAGAAGTATTCTGGAACCGGGTTTTTTTCTTCGTTTTGCTTTCGGCTAATTTAATGTGTATTTGTCGTGTTGAAACAGATCAAAGACTGAAATACAGCAGAGAGGAGCTACTGAACCTGCAATATTCAACATTATCGCTACAATCTTCTTCTCATGAGGGAGTTTCTGCTATGCCTCCACAAATGGATTAGCTTTTCTCTAGTTTTATGTTTTAATTTTTTTACTGGTTTCAAATCTCTCGGCTGTTCAAATCTTAGACATGGGCAATTTTGTAGTTTTCTCCATATTGATATCGGATCCTTGGTTTTCTTGCATATGAACTGAGAGTTACTTTGCTTATGAGTTAGTGTTCTAAAAGTCCAGAAAATTCAGATTTTGTGAACGACTCTTGCTAAAATTGCGTATATACACCACTTAACTATGCTATTTTGAGATAAGATTTAACATCAAAATGTCCTAAAATATACATTAGGGTATTAAAAAATGAAAAAAAATTGAGGTAATAGTGTTATTTTCCTTTCATTTTATCAACTGCACGGCCCAGATGTCTTTCATTTTTCACCTATAATCTTTGGCGTGGTTTTTTATGACTTCAATTTAAGAATCTTGAGATTTCAGAGCTTTAGCTTTACCTGAAAAAGAGAGAATTGGACATAGCAAATTGAGGCCAATCATGTGATGCTCAAAGCTTCTCACACACCTGTTGACCATCAATTTTACGGGAATGAGTCACCTAAGTATAGTTCTAATGTTGCATATAATAAATAGCCTGATTTACATAAATCATTATTCCTTTAACTTTCCAAAAATCATCTGAGGAAACTGTTTTGGTTCTAAATAAACATTAATTTAAAATAAAATACTCAGTTGGTCTGTGATAGCCATATATGTACAGTCGAGGAATGAACGACTGAGAAAGATTATGAAGTGAGAATGGCAGGCTTAATTAGGAAGCACCTTCGTGGCTCTTTGGTCCTAAGAAGTTGCTTCAGGCACTTACTGCTTCTTCAGGCTCTTGTACATTTCGTCTATTACATTCTGCACATGGTTCAGTAATCAGCAGTTATATACTGGCGAACTATATTTTGATAATAGCCAAGGAATTATAAACTATCTTGAGAATTAAGGCACTAGAGTGTAACCAGGCCGAATCGAACTTGGATTTGACAAGGCTCATCTTGAAAAAAAAATGGTCTTCTTGAACTCGAGTGAACTTATGTTGTTATGCTCAAATTCAACTTGACAAAAAATAGTCATACACGATTTTAACAGTTATATTGTGTTGAAAATGAAACTTTCATCTTAAATTAGTGATCAATGAGTTAGTTTGCGACACATTTATTAAATAAGTGTAATATATTTGAACTTGATAATATCGAGTTCAGACCAAAATATTTAGCAAAGTGATTCCAAACTAGGGATAGGGCGGGTTTAATGATCGTGTCTCTTATTTTGTCTAATCAGATATATCGAGTCTCCGTCACATTCTGAGTATTTTGTCTCTTTATAGAATGACTACAGGGTGGGTTTGGGAGTATTTAGTGATCTCTGTTCCCTATCCCGTTATATTGAGAATATCATGTTCAGATCAACAGAGACTAATGACAAATGAGGTGGCAAGATTATTACCTGATAGTATTTGAGCAACTGAGGCCTCTTCTTCTTGTATGTTGGAGTGAGGAGGTCGCGCTCCATGTCGAATGGCACGGGGTCAAGGTGAACGGCTTTAACAAACTCAAAGCCTTTCAACTGCAAAACAATATGTGATTAGAATCGGGTAAAAATGAAACTGGTTAGGCCAAAACTTGATTCTTTGTGGATCAAAGACTGACCTTCTTTTCCTTGCCGACCCTTGTGAGCTCTCCGAGCATGTATTCTTTTGTTTTAGCATTTTCACAGAGGGCATTGAAGTCTCCGCTGACTTCGTGCACTCGGGCCCACTTTTCAAGCCCATCTTTCTTGGGATTGATAATCGCTATAAGGTATGATTCGAGGCTGCTTCCATAGACCCATATCTAGTAAATGTAGAAAAGGTTTCAGGGTTAAAAATCACAAAGAACCAAGTGGAAGTCAGAACAAGAATAAGAATATATTTCAATATGGTGGATGCTCAAACTTGTGATTTAAAATTAATGGACTGATTCACGTCTTTTTAATCTTGGAATTCGACAATCCCTCCTCAAATCGAGAGTATATTAGAGTTTTGTATTGTGATTTGTGACTTAAATTAATGAATTGATCCACGTCTTTTTAATTTGGAATTTCGACAATCCCTCCTCACGTTCAAGTCAGGACTACATTAGAGTTTTGCACGTGGATCGAGGGTCTTTGGCCGCAATATAAGGGTACTGTGTCTAGATCAACTCCGAGATTGTCTTAACGAGTAGGGATAGCAACCAAGCGGATTTTGTTCCCGCCTCAAAGAGCAGGTTCAAGGCGGGTTTTGTGATCCCACCCCGATGGGTTCAGATATATAGAGTATGTGTTGGATTTGAGGTATATTGCTTCCATATATGAATGACTGATAGGTTTTGTAATTCTCATGGGCAAACGTTGGGTTCAGAATATTTTTCTCCACATAAGGATGGCAACAGGGCAAATTTTGCGACCCTATCTCAATCTGATCGGGGCAACGAGTTCGGTATATTTTTCCATCCCTACTCGTAATGAATCAATTTCCTTGTTCCGACTACAACTATAACCATCCCCGGATCCTAAAAACTAGTAAATTAGGTGCATTGGGCCTCCCCATTTTATACTAAAACTACAGGTGGTCGCAAGATTAACATAGAAAACAACAATCATCATTTATCAAGAATATGGAAGTGAAAAAACAAAGCTAGAAAACATACCGATTCAATATCAGGGACAAGACCATATACGTTCTCCAAGTTTTCCACAGCAACATACTCTCCTTGTGAAAGCTTGAAAATATTCTTCTTACGGTCAATAATTTTCATGCTTCCATCAGGTTGCCACTCTCCGATATCGCCTGATGCATATACGAATGAGGTTGGCTAAGAAAACAGTTGTAGGTAAAGTGTCAGAGACCTCATGTAATAATAAGCATGAGATCGCTGATTTTAATCAGCATGTTGGCGATAATGTTGATAAAGAACAAGATACAAAAGGAACATAAGGAGAGAACTGATGAGCAAACCTGTATGGAACCATCCATCAACCATGACCTCTTTTGTGAGATCCTCCCGCTTGTAGTAACCCGAGAATAATGTATCTCCCCTGATACAAATTTCTCCACATGGTGTACTCGAGAGGGCGTCGTATTCCATATCGGGAACGGATTCTAGATAAACGTCAACATTCGGCACTGGAGGCCCGACAGTTCCGAGCTGTGACAGTTCATGTGGAAGTGAAAGAAATGTCCCGGCGCAAGTTTCTGTAAGACCTATATCAACATCAATGTTAAGAAAATAAGAAAATAAGTCAATATATCATATAATTTTACAAATATAAAAAATTGCTTATTATTATTATTATATAAGAAATTACAGAAAACCCCCTACCCCACACCTGCTCCCAAAAGCAACCCACTGGGATCTCATACGAGATTAACCTCGTTTTAACCAATTGAGCTAGCCTTAGCGAGCGACCCGAATCCACGAAATTTATCACATATTCAATCGATATAATACCTCACTTGATTACAAGCCTCTGTTTCAAGGCTCGGGAAAAATCAATATATTATGCATCCTCCAAGTTGATCACAATGTACAAGATTCTGTCATAAAAGACTGTACAAGATTCTAAGTGATAAAAGACTTTGGCAGCTCTGTTCTTGACAAAGAAGAGTTGATGACCAAACAAAAATACATGTGTGCAATAAGTAGAGAGCCTAATTTTCACTGAGAAAATTCAGAATAAAATGAGTGGATTCGAGAAGTGGTAATTAGAACCTCATCAAGTTACTTTATAAAGTGGAGGAAAATTTACTAGACCATTGTACACTCCCTAACCCTTTTACTTCCCACTGTATTAATTTATTTTTGGGATAGGTACACTAGAAATTATATCGACACAAAAAGAACAATCAATAGACCTAAATGGGAGACATAAGTTGCCTTAATCCATGTATTAAATATCACTACGATTTTGTAAATAAATTGCACTTTCTCGTATACTTAATTATTTAGTTGTCACTTGATACTTGTATGTAATATGACTGAGTAGTTTTGAAAGACTTTATACCATATCCTTGTAGAACATGTGCACACGCAACCACTCGAAGGTATGATTCCACATGGGTAGCAAGAGGTGCCGCTCCAGAAAGAATTAGCCTGACTTTACCACCCAAGCCTTCCTTTACCTATAAAATTGCAACACCAAATGAGATTCGTGGTCGTGAAAAGTTTTGCTTATCGTCAAAGCTCAGAGAGCGGACATTTATTTATCATTCTCTTTCATGGGGGAAAGAGGGTGAGAGAATAACGTATTTTTCCACAACCTTACTGAAGACAACTTTGTCACACATGGGAGCTGCATGCCCGTGTTTCTGGCCTTTCTTCATGTTATGCAATTTGCTGCAACATTTTTTAAGGTATAAGATCAAAATTGGTTCAGAACAAACAGTAAATACAGCATTTGAGCTAGCTGCATACATTGGCCAAAATGCAGCAGCCATTTAAATCGGGTTATGGCCCATGTATACAAATGCAGAAATTAAGCATAGATAAAACTATATTACCAGTTACCACAGATAAATATGTGAAAAAGTCAAAAAAACATTGACCCTAGTTGCGCATACTAGCTAAAATGTTGATCTCAAATAAAGTCAATGATTATGGTAAATAATCTCCCTGGTCTCTACAACAAGCAAATTCGAAGTGAATGGAACTTACTATGAGTATGCAAAGTTGAACATTGTCTTTTTCATCATGCCACCTGAAGAAATCTTTTGCTGCAAGCCTATAATTACACAAGCAATTTATCAATAACGAAGTAGCACTTCGCGTGTATTCAATCTAAAATATAGTCATGTAAAAAAACTATTATCAGAAGCTGGTTTTATCTCCTGGTGCAGTTAATCAAGTTGTCAGTTTATATAATTGTTTTGTTGCATTGTTATGTAACAATAAGAACAGGAGAGTTTTTTCATATGAAAGTTCAAGCTTGTCAAAACGCAAGAGTGTAGACCCCTAACCTAAAGGTCATATGAGACTAGACAAGCCCTCCAAATACAGTTACAGAACCAAAGTCCAGTTATTTTTATCAGCAAGAACCAAAGTCCAGTTTCTAGTCATATCTAGTCACTTTAGACAATAGTATGGAGCATCCAATATATATGTACCAGATTGTAAAGCTCAACCCAAAGGTTCAGGTGTCGAGGAGTTGAGAATTAGTATAAAACAGAAAAATGTATGAACATGTACTTCCCTTTGCCCTCGTGCACATTAAGAAAGAAATATAGACAACTAGACTGGTTATTACATTTATGCGTGAGAAGTTTTACCTGAATATATTCTATCTAGGACACGAGGAACAGCACAAAAGATGGTCGGTTTCAGCTCCCCAATGTCTTCAATCAACAATTTGACATCCTATAAAGGACGGGTAGGTGTAAGGATCAAATGGGAATTTTAGTTCGCCAGGCATAAATTAGTAGAGGAACTTACCCCGCGCCAGAACCCTATCGAGGCCCCGCTTAAAATAAAAAACTCTTCAATCACCCTATCAAAGATATGGGCAAGAGGAAGAAATGAAAGATATACATCCTTCACGGTCACCTGAAATATTGTCAACAGAGAACAAAGTTTAGCACTTGAATTTATAATAGGGTGTTGGTTCAAATAAGTGGACGCAAGATGTAGATTTACGAATATACCAAATAAAGCTTCACACTTCACATTTATTTTCCTTTTGTGTTTCTGTTAACGATATTCGTAAACATATTTAAATGAGAAGAAAATCACCGATTCATTCACGCTATCCAGCAGACGCTTCACCCCGGCTAGAAGATTGACAATGTTATTATTGGAAATAAGAACACCCTTGGGATCACCAGTTGTTCCGCTAGTGTACATTATTGTACAGATATCACTTGCCTTTTTCACTGGAAGATCATACTGTTTATTACTTCCCTGTGAGGAAAGGTATAACAACTTGAATCAGTATTCATTACATAATGAAATAACAACAACAAAAAAGACTATCCGGTACCATCACCAACAGAACAAAGTCCAACTGCAGGGACTATTATAGCCACCTGGGTAGCCAATCTAAAGAGTCAAAGCTGTACATAGCGGAGAATATATAATATCCCCTCCCAAATCAGTGTCTCGGTTATTTTCTAAATTTGGACATCCCAGTGAGAGGTCAATAAGAGGCCTTATCAGACTGGCTGACGGACAACTCTACAGCTAGATAGGTTTTCCTTGAATTCACCAAGTAATCGGTGCTGTATGCTGAAGAACATTAACTTAATGGAAGATTAAATACCTTCAACAAAGAAAAGTGATTTCAAATATATTTTACAAGGCCGTGAAATTTGTTCGCTGTACTATATCTCTGTAATGTTAAAATAATTGGTAACTGAACATAAGAAGAGCAAGAGATGAAATAAATCTACTTACTAGTTCCAGAAATTCATCCCAGGAATATATGGTTAGGTCAAACTTCTCAGCTGCTTCCTTTTGCTCTGGGGATACCTTGCTAAAGCTCACAAGTGCTACACATTAAATAAACCAATATAATAATTAATTATTACAGAAACATTCATAAATAGCTTAAATCAAGAGAGAAACCGCAAATTACTTTTCAAGTACTTTCCAGCATTAGGAAATGATTTCAACAGCTGAAAAGGGAGCAAGAGAGAAACATATAGGGCATTAGAACATTTGTAACATATGTATTATGACTCTCAGAGGTACTGTACACAGAATGATGACAGGTATATTATATTCTTCAAAGAAATTTACACCGGGAATTGAAAAGTGTATGCATGACATGCTTACCTCTGGGATCCTCTTTTGTTCGACAAAGGAAATTGTAACCTCTGCATGGCATATGATAAACTCCACTGCACCGGCGCCTGTGTGAAAATTGAACAGCATGTAACCATCATTGAGCCATGCTTTTTGGGTTGATAAGATAAACTTAAATATAACAGCTATCAGTTATAACTATACAAAACTCATAAAATTAAGGCCGTGTGACAGAATATGGATACCTAAAGTGTCGTACAAGGGAACGCAGTGGATCCCGTGAGCATTGCAGGCCTGCACCAGTTTCACAGTATTAATAAAAAGATATAGCGCCATAATTATGAAACAATAGAAGACGAGAAATGCAATACAAGAAGGTGCATCCATCACAGAAGAAAAAATTAAGCAGGTAGGATGAAACAGAAACTATGATATTCAGAGAAGTTTCATGGTGAACAAAAATGTCTATTAAGAATGATCAACTGCATAAAAAAAGTAAACCCGTGACATAATGGATGAGAAAGTAATGGAATGGCTTTAAAGTTTATGCACTGCAAAAGAAATGGTTTGTGTGTAAGAGAGACAGACCTCCATGCTCATAACCCAGCCTGGGCAGTTAGCACCATAGATGCCACAGCGACCTCCCTACAAACAAGCAAGAAACATTCAAATCTTAGAACACTTCCATAACATAAGAAATCAAGAAGCATTATCATAGAAAATTTGAGATAATTGCGTACTTCACCAATACCACAGCTACGGATTGAGGCTCCAACTTTCAACACTATGTCATATACTTCCTTGTAACTTTGCCATACATAGTTACCAGCCTGCAAAGAGAAGGCCACAACTCTAAACATGAGCAAAAAAGTAAGAGATAAATAGAAGCCATTCACATAATGATTTTAGATAACATACAGTCCCGTCCTCTATCACACGATGACCAAGCATTGGGTTGTCAGGGTATTTCTCTACCGCCATGCTTCGACAAAGACACAAAAATATAACTTAGAATCATGAAACTTGAATTCCAAAGGAAGAATTTGCCAACAAGCGATTTTGTCCAAGCTTGTGACAAATTTTAAGGATAACCTTTATCAACATGATCTTAATTTACTGCAGGAACATGTTCACATCAAACAGAGTTGTAGATTCATTATTCAAACAATTAACTGCTTCTACAGCCATAAAATAAATCTAAAACAGTCAATAAAATCAAATGACATGCTATGACAACTACAGCACGTCACACAAATGATCCAATTCAAACAATTTCAGATGTCTGGGAAAACGAGCAAGAAGCCTCGCAAAACTCAAGGTTGCACACTGATCACATTCACGTGGTTCAGAATCACAATATCTCAACTAAATTCTGTTTCAGCTTCCTTATTCTCAAGCAGACAAGCACAAATCAAACTACACTAAAAGCAATCTCTCTCTGCAACCTTTTTCTTGTTGTCTTGATTTCTGAGGAACCAAACAGAATATAAACTATACATATTTTCTGTGAAACCTAACAGTACAAGCACACGCAATACAAACATGTCACACAAATGTTCTAATCCTAAATCATGTTTAGATCACATAGATTCCGCAAAAAACGAACGAAAATCTTCTTAAGACTCCGAGTTTCAAACTAATCGCATTCATCGAGTTCATGATCAAAACATCACAACTCAATTTTGTTTCAGCTTCCATACTCTCAAGCACAAATCAAATTATACTAAAAAAGATCTCTCTCCACAACTTTTTCTATCACATAGCTTGATTTTCTGACGAAACAAACAGAATCTATACTGTAGAACATGAAATTTAGAAGAAAAAAAAACAATCTCTCTCTCTCAAACCTTATTCACATTGCCTTGATTTCTGTTGAACCAAACAGAACCTAAACTAGACATATTTTCTGTTGAACCAAACAGAACAAGCGCACACAAACACGCCACACAAATGCTCTAATCCTAAATCATGTTCAGATCGCTTAGATTATAAAATTGAGAGTAAAAAACGAACGAAAATCTCCATAAGACTCCGCGTTTTTCGCTAATCGCATTCATCGAATTCATAATCAAAACATCACAGCTCAATTTCATTTCATCTTCAACACTCCGAACCACAAATCAAATTATACTAAGAATCGGTCTCTCTCCGCAACTTTTTCCATCACATAGCTTGATTTTCAAACGATCCAAACAGAATCGAAGCTATAGAAGATGAAATTTACCGGAAAACGTCCCAGCAGCTCTCCATTCCGTCGATCGGACGGGGAAATCCATCCTTGGCGAAGACGCTCCGATACACAGGTCCTCTCGACGGCTTGCCTTCGGAGGCCTCCATCGCCTTCTCCACCTCCACAATGTACCTCTTCTCCTCCATCTTCGTCTCTCGCTCTGCAACTGAACAAGTTCGCTTCCTGATCGATCAGTCTACAATAGTCCTTTGGGCTTTGGCTTTGTTTCCGTTATATAAGGAGATTTTGGCGTGAAGAATTGTATTCAGGTTAAATTGCAAAATGTTTCCAACAGCTTTTGTTTATTTTGCAAAAACTTAATATAAATTTCCTTTTTTGCCAAAAGTGACGGTTAACTTATTGTTTTTTTTTTTGCAAAATGTACACCTTCGTTTAAAATAACGAAAATGTCCTTCAACTTAATTTTTCTTATATATAAAAAAATGAAAATATTTTTTTGCAACTTGAGCTCGTCGGTTTATCTCCTTACTCTAAACTCGTCTAAATCTAAAGTCGCACCAAAAAATATCAGTGACTTGCAAGAAAATAAAAAATTGATAAACATAGGTTCAAAAATATATTTTTAAATTTTAATTTTAAAAAAGTTTGATTTCAAAGGTATTTTCTGACAAATACACACAAATTAGAGGGGAAATGGTAAGTTCACAACCCCTTTATGTGAAAATGAAAATTCATGATAAATTTTTGCAAAATTGAAAAAGTTGGTGGAACTTTTAGCAATTTACCCTCTATTAATGAAAATGCTATATTATTAAAGTTGATAAAAATTATAATTAGGTAGTGGCAAAAATCAAAATTGTAGATATGAATTTTTAAGCGAATTGGTCAAACATAATATTGCTTTTCGGTTGATGGATTTTATAAATAGAGGAATATGATATTTTTCAACATGTTATGTGTAATTAATTTCGAGAAATAATTTATATTACAAGAGCTCTAATGGATTATTAAGCTTTGGAGCTCGAATATAAAATAATGATGATTGAAGCATATGTGGTATAGAATAAAGTTTTTGAATTAGACCATTTATTAGCCTCCTTTTATATTCCTTGAGTGGCAAGCCAATGAAAACCTCCTTTTAATAGATGTTAAAAGATTAATTAATAGACGTTTGAGGAATAATTTCATATGGTTACACTTAGATATAATTGTTTTTCACTTGACTACACATAGATTTTTTTTTTCACCTGACTACGCTCAAGATGTGCAAAATTTTCACTTTACACTTTCCGTCTAATTCTGTTAGTTTTTAACATTTTGATGTGTGGAATGACTAAAATACCCTTAAGAGTTAAATGAGTTATTATGATTAAATTGAAAAGACTAAAATCCCCTCACCTATTCTTCTATTTTCAAACATATACCATTGTCTCTCTCATTTCATTCATCTTCTATTTTTCCTCTCCCTCTCTCTCACACCGCACATCAATTTATGAAAAAAAAATAAGCCCAAACCAGACAATTAAATCCCAAAAGTCAATTAATTTATGTATTAACCAGAATGGTGTACACTTATAAATAATCATAAAAATTCCCAAATCACCAAACAAAACTCAAACACAGTAACAATCAAAGACCCACGTACAAATGGCTTAGGGATTTTAATTGTTTATTGTTTTGCTCTCGATGGGTTGAGGAAGGGCTAGCCCCTTCGGATCCGCAGGACCAGCCTCTTGTCCATTTCCTCTACTCCTTCTCAGAGTGTTTGGTACTGTTCTGGAAATGAAACGAGAAGAATGAGTTTTTAATAAATAAGGAATAAGCTTGCAAATTCATACAGGTAAAGGGCCTTTATGTGCATACATAAAAAGATAATTTTTTATGCTTATTTTGGACAAAAATATTGTGTATAATTTTCATATTTCATTCTCAAAGTTTTTCTTCAAGATTAAAAATTCACAACTTTCACCACCAAAATGAAATTGCAATCACAATGTTGATTAATTTTTTAATACCAAATATTACAACCCGCAGCCATTAATTAATTCACTTGAATCATGTAAAGTTATTAGCTAATTTAGCTTCTTCTAGACAAGAGCCCATTCTACAACCGGCTTAGCTTTTTGTTCATATTGATTAACTGAGAAGACAAACACACATGACGCTAGAATGAGTCTTTGATTGTTTACTATGATCAGGATTTTGTTGGTGATTTGGGGATTTTGATGATTATTTATAGGTGTATATCATTCTAGTTAATACATAAATTAATTGACTTTTTGGGATTTAATTTGTTGGTTTGGGCTTATTTTCCCCCTTAAATTGATGTGAGAGAGAGGGGGAGGAAGAGGAAAAAGGGAGGATGATGAAATGAGAGAGAATCAATTGCATGCGTTTGAAAATTAGAAAAATAAGTGAAGGCATTTTAGTCTTTTCAATTCAATCATAATAACTCATTTAACTCTTAAAGATATTTTAGTCATTTCACATGTCAAAAATGTTAAAAACTGACAGAATTGGACGGAAAGTGCAAAGTGAAAATTTTGCACATCTTAAGTGTAGATAGGTGAAAAAATTTGTTAAGTGTTATCAAGTGAAAAACAATTACGTTTAGGTGTAACCACCTAGAATTATCCCTCAAATATATAAACATATGCGAGAGGAAAATAAATTATGACCCATTTATATAATAATGATTAAATGTAAGAATACAATACGAGGTCAAGGACAAGGAGTTGAGTATTTAAATTTGGTTTGCTAAATATTCTACTTGAGTTCGGTTATAATCGAATTACCAATATTTCAACCTAAAATTAAGTTCGTTTAATAAATAACTCAGTCCAACACATTCTTTCAATGCTTGAATAACACATAAGTCAGCTTGTTTACTTATATTTAATCAATTATAAATTTTGAATGTAATATAAAACAATTTTAATTGTAATTTCTCGACAAATATACCATCAAAACTAAATGAATCAAACTAATTAATTCGAGTTTGTCTAATTGTGTTGACTTCAACATTTATTTTTTGAGCCTAAGGCAAATTTTAACAAAATTATGTTCAAATTCACTCGTTTATATCCTACTTGATAAGATACTTCATTTTTTATTTTTTTATTATTTTCCTTTCCTTTTATGGTTAGTTTTGACTATATACAAAAAAGGTTTTGAAATTTGTGTTTTTTAAAAAATTGTTAAATAAAACTTATTTATTATGAGAAAATTCTTAAATTCAAATTCTTGATACGTATGTGAATGGGTGGGAATGAGTGGGAATGAAAGGTATTCAAAAGATAAACGGAGAGACTTATGCTAACTTCTTGTTATGAGAACTACATTGAGCATTCAGTTGAAACAATAGAAATATTCATTTTATTTAGCTATTGAGAATATGAAAATAAAATTATATATGAAAGTTTAACTATATAAATTTTATCGCAATAAAGATTAATGTAATAATTCAATCTGCGATGACCCACAAAATAGTATTACAGTCAGACGTCGTTTTGACTTAAAACAATGGATCTAACTTATCTCCAACTCATGTTAAAATTCTCTCATTGTATTTATGGGAATGGCCCGAGCCGATTGAAGCGTTGACTTCATTACGGGAGAGATCACTCAAGATGGTATCTCTAATATTGAAATCTCCTCCCTTGGCAACTGAGATTTCATTATTCCTCACTGATCAAGAAACCTTCTCAGATATGAAACGATCAAGTTGGTGCAGGCTCCGTGTCGATGGTTCGTTGAGGTAATTGACAAATCGAACCTATTGGAACTAGGTGATTCTTTCAGACAAGTTTCTATTTCAGACATCCCTATTATGGCCTGGTCGACAGTTACAATTTTAAATATTCTTAAGCCTTGCAAGTGATTTCATTTCACTCATCCGAAATCAAGCCAAATCTCGAGTCCAAGAATCAAATATACTTGAAAAGAATAAAATCAAGCATAAAAAAGTCTTGGTCAAAATTCTAGATTATTTTTTTTCACACCATTAAGTTTTGAATGGAAAATATTAAAATGTGTAATGAAAAAATAAAATTACCCTTAAATTTTTTTCAAAGTATGTTATTGGTTTGAATTTTCGATTCTCATGTCGATTTGTTCTGTTTTTAACATTTTATTCAATCGTCCGATGAAAGGAGGTGGAGTTGACAAGTAGGGACAACTCTGGTAACTCTCAAACCGAAGCCTCAAGTGATGATATATTTTGAAATTTGAAGAATCTATCAAGAGTATTTTTATATATTCACTGTAAACATTCTTCATGCACATTTTAATAATGTAAGAAAAAAATAAAACTTTGTTGTATCTGCAAGAACCAAACTTCGTTAAGTATATTTAAGTAAAAATAATGTATGATTCGGGATACTTATGTCTTTTCCCTTGAAGACAATAACTAATTGTAACTTAAACATATGAGGGTGTAAAGAGTCGAATGGAACTTCACTTTACAAAGATTCAATTCGGTTCCATAGTGAACTATTCATTTCAAGGTCGAATAAGTTTATGTAATCGAGTTTAAATTTAACTCAAAAGAAAGTAGGTAAGATATAACTTGTTTTGGTTCATTTAATTTTCATTATAAATATTGTTAAAATAAAATTAGAGTTTCTTAACTTTATTACAGTTTTATTACTTATTTAGTTGACTGCCCTATTATTATTATTTTCTATTTTGGTTTATTCATGATTTATATGAAGACTTCCCCTGTTATATTTCACACGACATTATTATAAAAGATATTATTCTAAGTCTATCATGATATCAGAGTTTGATTCGATTATTGGCTTAGATTTTAATTGTTCGCTTTGCCCACTCATCGATTTTTTATTATGATGGATGGGCAAGACAATCCGATCAATTAACCTCCATGTTATTGTCTCATCATTCTATCTTCAAGTGTCTCACGACACATATTTTCAAGTGGCTTATGACACTTATATCTACAAGTGTCTCAAATCACCTATGTCTACTATATCAATTAAACTCATGTTAGTCGTTCTACGTTGTCTAAAGTATGACTAACTAACTACTTCAATTAAGCTCCGGTCAGTTATTCTACGTCGACTCCAGTTTGACTACTACATATATCAATCAAGCTTCTATCGGCCACTAAATGATGATACAAGTTATAATAGAATTATTGTTTACTAATTTTATTATTTATTTAGTTTGATTCATAATCAACATAAATGTCTCTCCCCTATTTTATTTCACACAACATTATTATTAATAACATCATTTTCAACACTGAATCTATCATATTCATTCAAGATAAAAAGTTATTAAATCAAAATATAAAAACTAAAATATCCAATAGTCGACTCGAGATTGAAACTATCGAGCTTTGAAGTATTACGTTCAAGTTCGGCTTGTTTATTAAGTGAATCCAACTTTAAACTCGAAATCCGAAATGAGTTTGATTATAACAAACCCAAACTAAATACTTATTGAGATCAAATGATTTGATACAAGTTGTACTCGTTTCATTTATGAAAATTTTTTTTTTTCAAAATTTAGCTCGTCGATTGTCAAATCGGCCCGCAGCTTGATAACACGACGATTAAAAAGGGGAGTTGGACCAACTTGGTGCTTGGAAAAGAGAAAACTAAGTGAGGTCGAGTTGGGAAAAAAATTATTTTTGTTTTTTAAAATTTCAATGACATAATTACACATTTTTGAAAAAATAATAATTATAAGCTCACGCCCACTTTTGTTGTTGCAAAATTGAATAATTCTCGACTACTTTTTTATATTTCACCCATAAAATATTAATCAATAACTAATCAAACAAATAAGAAAAATTAAAATTGTATTTTTAATTTTAGTACGAAAAATTTGTTATATACAAGCAAAGTAACAAACTTAAGGACACAAAATTGTTCAACAATGTTAAGTCGAGGAGGACGAGGAGGAGGACGAGGAGGAGGACGAGGACGACGTGAAAACCGACGAGCCCTCGGGCGACTTCCGGCACATGGGGCACGTGCCGTTGAGGCGGAGCCACTCGTCGATGCAATCGGCGTGAAAGTAGTGCTTGCAATCCGGTATGGTTCGTAGGGCCTCGCTGGGTTGGTAATCGGACAAACAGATCGCACACGTGTCGTCAGTAGGATTCGGCAGCCTCTTACTCTCGCCGAGCATGGTCTTCGGGTACGACTCGATCGTGGGCCTGTCGAGGCCCATCCTAATGATCATCGGATTGGGCGCGACTGACGTAGACATCATGGTGTTGATGTGTCGTCGGCGGCGAGCGCTCGCCGACATCTTGCCGGAGAGGAGGAAGACGATTCCGATGGCGATCAAGAATCCGGGAATTCCTATGCCAATGATTATGCCGTATTTGGCTCCCCTCGGAAGACCTAACACCCAAAATCAAGTCATTCTTTTTAGAGATGATCTTGTTTTAGTACAATTAAAATGACACGATTATTACTTAACTACAACTAAGTTCAAAACATATTATAAAACATTATTAAAGTTTGTTTTGTTCTCACTTTGCTCATTTTCAGCTAAGAAAAAAAATTAAAATGCCCCTTTTAACTTTTAAATTTTCAAACTCGTACCATTTTTAAGGTAATTACACGTCAATACACCTAACGATTGATCATTCTCACATTACCATTTTGAACTAAAAATTGATTTTGCATTCAACCAATTATTGTTTTGTTACACTTAATTCTAATGGGGTTAAATTCAACAGAGTGAATAGACTAAAATGTTGAGGGCATTTTTTTACGCTAATTACTAGCGAAAATTCATTAAAACGATACATCTCGGTTGAGTCGGTTCGCACATAAATTAGACATGTCACCCAAAAACTAATTCTAAAAATAAAAACTTGATCAATATGACAGGCCATAACCTTTTTTTTCTAAAATACATCAAGGAACAAGATTGGTCACTTTTTTTAACAAATTCGTGAACCAAACCATGATACATATGGTTTGAACCAATATTAGACTCATTTATAATTTTATTTAAGATAAATTGTAGAATGTTGTGGTGGTGAACTTTGTAAATTGTGTACATATTTTGGGAAATGAAAAAATAACATTGAGATCAATTTTTTAAAGTTAAAAAAAAAAAATCAACCCGAGTTCGTCAATTTTTTTACTCTCTCAAGATTAACATTGATGTTATTGGAACATACCATTTTTACTTGAGCTCGAGCCGGAGTCATACGAACATCCCACCAGCGAACAATCCGGTTTGACCCAAGTCAACGCCACGTACTGGAATCCCGACAAGGTCCCGTACTGGATCGGAATTTGGACGGTCGAGATCTCGCTACACGGCCTCCCCTGGACCCCACTATAAACCCCACCGTACACCGCCCCCACAGTGTAGTTTTCCCCGCTCAGGCAAGGGATAGGCAAAAAATCCGATTCCGACACGATCCTCGTACAGTTGAGGAAAACGAAGTCCATCATCATGCCCTGGACCGCGAACGGAGACCCGACCCGAAACCTGCCCCGGAGAAACCTGTTCGGCATGCAATTTCCCGGGTCGCTGACCTGGACCGTCTCCGACCCGTAGTTGATAAAGTCAACGTCGAACTCGCCGGCGACCGGGAGGTCGATGATGGTCTGATTCCGACCGTTGCACGAGAGATCGAAACCTGGGTACCCGCAACGCTCGGGTTGAGTGTCGTTGAGCCGGAAAGGGAATCGGATCGCCGGAGCTCCGGCGACGCACCGGGTTCTCCGGCAGGCTTGGGCCCGAACCGTGGTCGTCGGAGCTATAAAAATCACGACCAAGTACACGAACAAGCGGAGCGACATGGTTTTTTGATGGTTTCGAGACTGTGAAACTCAAAATTGTTGGTTAATGATTCTGATTTTAAGGCAGGAACAAAAAAATTTGGACTATTATAAAAATGTTAATCATGGTCAGTTGTGAATGTGACCTCTCACCACATAAATTGTAGAACTTTTGTGCTTATTTTTTATGGGAAGGTTTTTTTTTTTTTTTTGAAGTACAAAGCTTGAATTGACTTTGTGTATGTGTACTGTTGGAGCCAACCACAACAGTTTTGGCTGGTTGTTAATGTAAACTGAAGTCAATGCTTTCATGCTTTGTGAAATTAATTTGGAATAAAGGTTTGGTAATTTTGGAAATCTATGGAAGAATTAGGAAATTTTTGTATATTGATCTCTGACCATATGTTTTGATTTAAAACTAAATTTGTTCTATTTGGTTGTTCTATCGAAATCACGCTACACGTCATACATATGTGGGTTGTTCTATTGTTAATTATGTGTTTCAATCACATATTGTGTTGTATTCTTTATCAATACTTTTGTGGATCAAGATCTGGTTGTGTAAAGGTTCTAAATTCAGGATGGTTCGAAAATGGATGGTTGACGTCCACCTCCATTCTAGTTTGATCATCTACGCTATGAAATGGTTTTATAATGAACGTTAATACCAGTAGCAGATTCATCGTTCAGAAGTTATTTGTTTCATGAATCTCACCTCCGATCTTGGTTTTCGCTTTGGGCTCAATCATAGCCGCCACTTGCTTTTTTTCTTTTTCAAAATGAGCATAATGGTGAGCTTAATTATTTATTGGGGTAGCTACAGATTAGTACACCCGCTGAAACCTCATTTCAGGATTGGTACCTCAAGTTTGATATTTTTTTCTCGGTCCCCCAAGTTTAAAATGTTAACACTTAAATCCAAATTCTGTCAAATCTAACAGCAATATTGTTAATATTTTTTTAATACTCAAAATACCCCTATGGTATAATTTAGAGAATATAATTATTTTATAAATATAAATTTACCATTTTACCCTTCATAAAATACAAAATATATATTATGTTGTGGGGTGTATTTGTCTTCTCAAACAACTAATTAAAAAAGAAAACTTTTAAATTTACATTGACTTTTATGCCCTCATATCATCTCCTCTAACCTCTTTCTCCTTCGTGGATTACCTCTCTCAAAATTCAACTCTCTCTCCTTCCTTTGTTCAACTTCTAAAATGAAGCAATTATTAGAAATTATTTTACAAAAATTAAATTACACCAATATAGAATTTATCTGAAATTTCTTTACACAAACAATTGAATTTATGAAACTAAAAATATTGTGGAGGGCTGCAATTCCATAATTATCGTGAACAGTTTGAGCTTTTATGTACAAAATTGTTACAACAGAAGCAAACTAAAAATATGCTTGTGAAATAGTCATGGCCGAATCGGCAGAGCAGGCGGCACGGAGATGTGGGCTCGCAGATGGAATAAACTTGAGACAAATCTGGACTGGCATAAGCCGCTGGAGCGAAGCCCTGTGACGGTGGCGCCGGAGCCGAGCCTAGCCACGATGGAGCCCAGTCATGGTCACGACGATCTCCAACCCATATCTTACGGTGGAGGTCGGCGGAGATCGAAACCCACACGCCATTGATCTGGCCCTCGACGTCGGTGAAAAGAAGAACCGATGCTGGGAAAAGAGGCAGCGAGGGAGTGTCTGGGTTGGGGAAGCGGCAAGCTTGTTCGCCGCCCCAACGTCGTCGACGACCTTGAGCAGCGAGGCCTCCTTGAATCCACCATCAGCGACCACCTCCATGTCGCCTGCTCCGACCCGTCTACCTCCCCTCAAGGTCTACTGCGGGTTCGACCGGCACAAATCCAGAGCGAGTAGGCGCGACGACGACTAGCGCCAGCGACCAACGGCGACGACCAGCGGCGATGGAGGCGAACGTCTAATTCATTAGGTTAGAGAAGTCAAAAGAGATTGTATGTAGGGTTAAAAGAGAGGGATATAATTAGTATTTCATAGGTTATTTAAATATATTAATTCTTTTATTTATTTACCGGCAAAGACCATCTTTCCCTCAATGTATTAATTAAGTTTATTATTTAATTATGGGTAAAATGTTAATTTCATAATTATCTCAACAATTACCTAAAATTGCAAATTTTATATCATGAGTATTTTGGACTTTTTACAAACATTTATATTAGATTTAACAGAATTTGGATCCAAGTGTTAATGTTTTAAACTTGGTGGATTGAGAAAAAAAAAATCAAACTTACGCTATTAATTTTGAAATGAGGTTTCAACGGGTATTCTGATCTGTAATTGCTTCTTATTTATTTATACATGATTTGATTTTATGGATTACTTAATTTTAGAAACCTCCCATATTAATGACATATACAATGTCAATATATAGTACCGTGTTGACCAATTTTAGAAGAATGTTAATTTGTTACATTGCTCATCATCTCAGCTGTCCTTTATTTCTATCTTACGGTTAGTAAAGGTTCTAAGATCTGTACAGAACAATGATTTACAACCGAGTCATTCCCTTAGCATTAAGTGTAGAATATTTAGTTACCGTTAGCATTAAGTGTAGGATCTGCTTACACCGTTAACAACCCATGCAGTGTAATATAAATATACATAGGGTGTAAACAAGCCGAATCGAGTCTCATTTTAATGTGACTCCTCTTGAAATAAAATAGACAAACTCGAGTCTGCCTCGATCCACTTGAATTTCACTACAAATATTTATTAAATTTTTAATAAATAATTCATTAAATGATAATGAGAAATTAACTCGACATGATTCGCCTCATCCAGTTTTATTATAAGTATGTACTATTTTTTAAAATATAAATAATATAAATATATAGTTAATTAAATATCAAATGTGTCTCAGACGGTTAGGCTCGAACTCGACTCGTTTATCAAACGAACTCAACATTGAGCTCGACTCGTTTACAGTCATATGCATCGGTGTGATTCAATAAAAACCAACAAAATCAATTAGGCTATTTATTCACAATTCTAAATGAATTCTTAGAACCAAACATAAAATACACAAAACTATGCTTCCCGATCTAATCATGACCAAAAAGTCTGGTACCCTCTATTTTCTTTTCTGTTTGGCCCGACAAATTTGTTATATACAACAAGTAAAGTAACTAACTCAACGACACAAATACAAAATTATTCAACGATGCGAGGTCGACGAAGACGAGGACGAGGACGTCGTGAACACCGACGAGCCCTCCGGCGACTTGCGGCACATCGGACACGTGCCGTTGAGGCGGAGCCACTCGTCGATGCAGTCGGCGTGAAAGTAGTGCTTGCAGTCCGGTATGGTCCGTAGGGCCTCGCTGGGTTGGTAATCGGACAGGCAGATCGCACACGTGTCGTCGCCAGGGTTCGGGAGCCTCTTGCTCTCGCCCAGCATCGTCTTCGGGTACGACTCGATCGTGGGCCTGTCGAGGCCCATCCTGATGATCATCGGGTTGGGCGCCACCGACGTGGACATCATGGCGCTGACGTGGCGCCGCCGGCGAGCGCTCGCCGTCATCTTGCCGGAGAGGTGGAAGACGATCCCGATAGCGATCAAGAATCCGGGAATTCCGACGCCGATGATCACGCCGTATTTGGCTCCCCTAGGAAGACCTAATTAAACACCCAAGATTAAGTCGATTTTTTTTACCTCAAGCATTTTTGTAAATAGAGAGTAACATTACAAATTAAATTATTAGAAATCGCGTGTTCGCCTATTCATTTCGAACACTGTTTGACTTGATTTAATTTTTAAAAATGTATATATAAATAATTTCATAAAAATATATTATATAAATAAATACAAAATTATAACATAACGTTGAAAAGTTAACCAACACTAAATTATTATTTTAACAAAAAAAAACATTAAATTACTACTAAAAATGATATATCTATGTCAGAGCCTATAGATAAGCTCGATTCAAGAATCACTTATAATTTGAATTTAAGCAAGATAAAAATTCTCAAACTCGAATAAATTCAGTATCAGTTGTATAACATGTAAGGAACGTTGTATTTCTAAATTCATTTTCAAGTAGCATATATATCGTCGAGCAAAGTTCTAAAAAACGTTAGGCGCTAGTTGAGCGGATAACACCCTAGAAAAATTATATATATATACATTATTCTAAAGATTAATTTTAAACTTGCGTATGGTCAAGTATCTTTTATATTTCAAAGAATTAAAAAAATAATTATCATTAAATTTATCCAGGATCTACTCAATTTCCATTCATATTTGAACGAAATGAGAGAGAAAAATCATTAAATCGTCTACCATCTACTCCGTGCATGAATTGAAATTGATCCTAATCAATTTATGGTTGAATTTAGCCTATCTCATAAAATCAAAAGCTAGGATGGTATTATTGTAAATATCGAAACATACCATTTTTGCTCGAGCTCGAGCCGAACTCATAAGTACAACCCACCCGCAGACCCGTATCGCTCCTGAACCCGCAAGTCCCGCCCCGAGCCTCGCAACCCGAACAATCCGGTCTGACCCAAGTCAACCCCACGTACTCGAAACCCGACAAGTTCGGGTACTGCATCGGGACCTGGACGGTCGAGATCACGCCACACGGCCTATCCCCGGTCCCACTATAAAACGCACCGAACACCGCACCCACAGTGTAACTTTCCCCGCTCAGGCAAGGAATGGGATAAAAATCAGACTCCGACACGTTCCTCGTACAGTTGAGGAAAACGAAGTCCACCATCATGCCCTGGACCACGAACGGAGACCCGACCCGGAACTCGCCCCGGAGTAGCCGGTTCGGCATGCAATTTTCCGGGTCCTTGACCCGAACCGTCCCCGACCCGTAGTCAACGAAGTCAACGGCGAACTCGCCGGCGACCGGGAGGTCGATGATGGTTTGGCCCTGGTCGTTGCACGAGAGATCGAAACCCGGGTACCCGCAACGCTCGGGTTGACTTTGACTTCCGTTGAGCCGGAAAGGGAATCGGATCGTCGGAGCTCCGGTGCCACAGCCGGATCTCCGGCAGGTTTGGGCCCGAACCGTGGTCGTGGTCGCGATACAAAGCATGGACAAGAACATAAACAAGTGGAGCGACGAGGATTTTAATATAGCCATGTTTAAGATTTGGATTCGAGACCGTGAAGCTCAAAAATGTTGCTTAATGATTCTGTTTTTAAGGCAGACAACATGATGGGAACAAAATAATTTGGACTATTATAAAAATGTTAATCATGGTCAGTTGTGAATGTGACCTCTCACCTCATAAATTGTAGAATTTTTGTGCGTGTATTTTTTATGGGAAGGTTTTTTTTTTTAAGTACAGAGCTTGAATTGACTTAGTGTATGGGTACTGTTGGAGCCAACAGTTTTGGTTGGTTGTTAAAGTAAACTGAAGTCAATGGTTTGTAAAATTAATTTAGAATGTTGAAAATGTGTGGGCAATTTTAGAAATCTATGGAAGAAATAGAATTTTTTTGTGTTATGATCTCTCAAAGTATGTTTTGATATGAATCCAAATTTAATATTATTTTGATGTCGGTGAAGATGATTAATTATAATTTTTTAAGTGAGCCCACCTTCAACATTGAATTTGATTTTAATTTGTATCAACCGGTTTTGATACATGAGAAATTACTCAAGTGAAAATTACTTTTGTGCTGTAAATTAAGAATTAGCGTCATCTGTTAGATTAAATTTTGATCGTAATTTTAATATTCTTACATTTATTTTAATTAATTTATCGTCAACGATCTATTTTAGTCTCAACATATGATGAGTTCCTCATTTACACAGTAGTTTTCATCTCTTCATTTGAGTTTTTTATTCTTTGTCATAGCTAACATTAACACTTTGCATGTGAAAACATAAATATTGAAACTCAATAAAAAAATAAGATAATTAAATTTAGTATGATTTTCTCTGATTTATCATGTCAGAAAATCATATAATGCTATGAATTAGTCATGTTAGCGTTTCATGTTATAAAACATAAATTACCTTGTAATCCAGTCTATACTTATTAAATTACTATTGGGTTATATCAAAATTTGACAAGGAATCATGTGGTTCATGTGTATTTAATATTCACATTTTGTAAAAAAAATACTTCAAAACAAACTATATTATTTTACGAGTAAATCAAAAGAATAAAATCAGGGTAGATCAATTATGATAAACTCTAAAATACTTCTAGACAACATAATTTATTCCTAAAAGAAGTATTCAAATGAAAGACAAATTGGGTTGCGTGTCTTTGTATTTTAGTTTTTGATTCACAATCATAGTGCATTTTAGTCATATTGAGCCGTGTTGATTGGACTCTATAACAGCAATAGCAAGTGTTTGGTGTGAATCGTTGAAAATTCAAGCAATGACTAAACAAAACATGCCTTTCAATTTTCATGACTCACCAAACACACAGATATTTATATTCTCATTAATTAATTTTCAAATATAAATTAAACCTCATAATCTCCAACAACAACCAAATCTGTAATTACAAACATTTATTCGACTAAGTTTTAAAGACCATTGATTTACGGCCTAAAGCATTATCAGAAAATTGCATTTGGGTTTTAGTTCGTAATCTGATGAAATTTGATTTTAAAATCAATGATTTTGAATCGGATCGTCTAGTAAATTAGACGGATTTTTTTAAAAAAATTTCAATAACATTCTTAACTATCCATATATCATATAATTTTATTTATTCAAAACTATATATGAGGCTCGAAATCCTAACCTTATGTTAAGGAGCGAGTAAATGGACCATCATGTCAGATTCAGTTAGTGAATCAAACGAAAATAATATTATGGATAATAAATCATTATATATTATATGAATATGATAACGGTCCACAATTATTAAATTCGAAACTAATTAAGCGCTCAAGTAATTGTACCATTCATTGTTCGTAGAGAGGTGCGAGGAATGCCATATGCAACTTAATTATAATTTTGTTCAAGTTGAGATAAATCGAACGATAATATATATATTTTATATGTAAAGGATTGTTTAGGTGAAAATCACTCTCATGATGAAATTTATGACTCAGTCTCATTTGTTGATTAACAAAATATCGACATAAAATTAAACATTAGTTTGACAAACATATATATATAATTTTGATGACATACTTATAAGCAATGTTATGGATACCGAATCGCGGGCATATATCGGCAAATGAAAAAAAGGGAGATTTAATAACCTCGGAGAGATCGCGGTAGAATATGTTTTGTAATAAATGAATAAATATTCATATTTATTATTTATTAAAAACAAAATGAATGATATTTAATCATTTTTAAATGCATTGGACCGGAGGCATAACCTAGATGAATGATATTTAGTTTATAATTTATATGGAAAATGAATGATATTTATTATTTATAATTTATAGCATAAATGTCAAACCAGATTAAGTGTGTTGGAACAAAACCGATCGAATTAGACCAAAATTAATTAAATTAAATAGGAATTAATTGGTTTAAATCGAAATTATTTGATTTAAATCGAATTAGACCAGAATTAAATGATTTAAATCAAATTAGACTGGAATTATTTGATTTTAACCGGATTAAATCAGAATTAATTTGAAATTATTCGATTTGACCATACTTGACCGGTATTTGGGGCGATTTTTGCCGTATCATCGCGGATATATGAAAATTTTCACGATTTCGCCGCGATCTCCTGATATCCATAACATTGCTTATGAGAGAGAAAAATATTGACCCATTTCATTCCGACCACAAATAAAATTCAACCCTCGACCCGGTGCGATTCGGACGGGTAACATATCGACAAGATCCAATTCGGTCTTATACGGGCCGATTGACGGGTTAGAGGAGTTGAACCCGCCCCAACCCACGGCCCAGCCCAGCCCATCTTCAAGTGGCTTAATGGTCCAAGTCCCTTCTTGAGCCCAAATATTTGTAGATTTAGAGGGAAAGTGATCGAAATGGCGGGAAAATATGCGTATGGCCCGAAACTCAATATAAAGCCCTAGTTCTTATCTCCACCGAGTCAGTGTGACTCGGTCCATTCCCACACAAGCCAAGCCAGTTACTCTTTGATTCTCTGACTCGCACATCACTAGCTCTCGCGATCTCATCGTCGACTCCATCACTGCTCTGCTCCAAATATCCATTACAGTCTTGAAGGTACCTTGATTTCTGGTTCTCTTCTCCTTTTCACTTTCGCAGAATCGAATCTAGGGTTTCCTGTTTTCGGGGATTCGTTTCGCTGTTCTTAACCTCAGAATCGATCGATTTTCTCGCATTTTCTGGTTGATTTTAGGTTGTTCGTTTGATTAGGTTTATCGAAAATGGATCCTGCGTTCGAGGACGAAGCCGAGCCCACTGTATCGATTCAGGAGTATCTGAAGGACGTCGAGGATCAGGAGCTGGTATGTTTCGTTCTCGTCATTGCTCTTGTTTTCCTGTTCTTAGAGTTCTAATTCATGAGCAATTGACAGTTTTTGTTGTGGAAAATGATGTATTGGTCTAGTATGGTCTGTTAGTATATACCGTTTGGTTGCTGAGAAAACAAGGGAAATGTTGAGATAAGAAATTTGGACGTGAGACACATTACTAACTTCAGAGGTCAATTTGTTGAGCCTGTATTCGTTGTTCACTAATCATCTACTGTTTACATCCCCACTTTGAATTTTACAATACTTGTGTAGTTCATGGTAATCTGTTTTGCATTCAATTGACACTTAAATGGCAGTTGTTGGCTTTGTCGATTTCTTCAGCCTAATTGCCATGGTAAATTGTATTTCTATTCCCTGTAAAAGTTATTGGGAAATGCCCAAATAGTGTGGGTTCTTCAACTATGACCACGACTCAGTTCTGTACTACCGTAACCATTTTGTTTCATGAAGCGTTAGAAATTTCGTGCTTATATTTTATACTTGGATCGTCATTGATTTTGTTTATTGTTGCTCATTTGCAAGTCATTTCCCGGTGAACTTTGAACATAGTTTGGTCTGATTTAAGTATTTTTGATGTGAACATGATGTATACATGGTTGATGATAATTTATTCATGTTTTACTTCTTTTGGGTAATTTTTGTTCTCTTATTGTCTCACTTTAAAGGAAGCGGATTTGGTACTGGGAGGTGATGATGGCAAAGAATGTACCTATGATAAGGGCTATATGAAGAGGCAGGCTATATTCTCATGCCTGACTTGCACCCCGGATGGGAATGCTGGAGTTTGTACGGGTTGCAGTTTATCTTGTCACGATGGCCATGAGGTATTCCAGTTTCCATGGTGTTCATTTAGTTGTTAACCCAATCAACGGTATTGATGATGAACCAACATGCTGTTATGCTGCATATCTGTTGGGTGTGTATGTGTGCTTAATGGCAATGATATGACAGTTTGTTCTCTTGAAATTGGGTTTTTTTTGTTCTGCCGACCACTATTGTGCATTGAAGCCTCATGGAGTTGTCCAAATTACTAAATGTCGTGGTAGTTCTTACAGACATCTATTTCCGTGGTGTTTCCTCCATAGGGGTTATGCATTTGTAGTTTTTGAATGATTAATACTATACATTGGTTTCATCCTTCTTGACTTGTCTTGATTAGTCCTTGTAACTTGCATTTATCGTGATATATCTTGTAAATATTTATAATTTCATCTTGATGTAGATTGTAGAGCTGTGGACCAAGAGAAACTTTCGATGCGATTGTGGAAACTCAAAGTTTGGGGAGTTCTTCTGCAAGCTTTCCTCAAATAAAGATGTAGAAAACATAAACAATTCGTATAATCACAATTTTAAAGGTATATACTGCACATGCAGCCGCCCCTACCCTGATCCAGATGTTGAAGATCAAGTGGAGATGATACAATGCTGCATGTGTGAGGACTGGTTCCATGAGGAGCATCTCGGTCTCGAGTCTGCTGACGAGGTTCGTCGCTTAGACTTATTCCTCAGATCTGTTTTGTTTGTGTTTTTCCTACTCATCTGCAGCAAGGTCTCTCTCTATATTCACTGGGTAATGTCAAAAAACTGTTGCGATTGGTATGTAAATGAGCCTGGTTGATGTTACAGTACTGCATTGGGAAGTAAGCCATCTCTGAAGCAGTGCTCTAAAAATCCCCGACTAGCCCAATTAATCTGATTAATTCTCGATCAGTCCTTAGAGGCCCTATCCACCCTACTAACGCCTAGTGTTTTTTGTAACACTATATGGAAGTGACTCCATTTCTTCTGTTTGTTTGAGGGCTGGACTTCCAAAGATATGATTTCTGTTTTATTTGATATTACTGTTCATCGGTTTGATCTATTGCATTTCTTTTCTAGTATTTTTCTAGAAAAGCATACCATTACCAGATCTATATTTCCTTCAAATCTCTTATTGTTGAATTAATTACTATTCGAGTTATTGATGTTTTCTTCTCCCATCACACACCTCAGATTCCAAGAGACGAGGACGGAGAACCTCTCTATGAAGACTTTATATGTCGGACATGCTCAGCAGTTTGTTCCTTTTTGACCCTATATCCTCAAACGATATGGGCTGTAGTGAAGAAGCAGGATATCGTAAATACTAGCAAGGACAAAAACGTATTGGATGATACACCCCCAGCTTGTCCCTCGGGTAATCTTGAGAAAGATCTTTGTGCTGCTAATATCACCAGCACAGTGGACCACACAATAGCTAATGGAAATCACGAATCTGAATCTAATGTTAAGGAATCGTTAGTTGGAGAAAATTCTGAGACAAATATGGATGAAGATCAGTGCTCGAAAGATCCCAGTGCACCAGCTACTTGTGTTCTTGGAGTTAATTTGGTTCATGGCTCCCCTGTTATAGATGATAAACCCATGTTTCTCTCAAAAAACTGGAGAGAGACGCTGTGTATATGTGAGACTTGCGTGTATTTCTATAACCAGAAGCACATTGCTTTTCTGCTCGATAAGGAGGACTCCATTGCCGAGTATGAGAAAATGGCAAAGCAGAAGAGGGATGAAAACATGCAGCAACAGGAGGGCGCGGAGTTGAGCTTTCTGGACAATCTCGGCCATGTGGAGAAGATTGAGATTCTCAATGGCATTGCTGATATGAAGAATGAGATTCACACATTTCTGGTATGTCATCAGATGATTCAACTCATAACTTGAATTTACTCCAGTTTTAAAAGAGAGGAAAAAAATAGCAAAAACCTATACTATCACATTTTCGCATCGCAAGAGGATGATGTGTATTTTGTTGATGGCAAAAATGTGCTCTGGACTTTGATTTTGTGCAAAATGTGTGTATTTGTACCAAAATGATAAAATTGCCCAAAAACTTAAGAATTATATTTTTTATAAAATAATTTTTCTAAAATTAAATTACAAAATTTGATTATACAAATTTTAGTTAACAGATATTTTCAGAAATTTATTTATAAAAAAAAAATCTTGACGTTAAGGGTAATTTAATCTTTTTTGTACAAATACACACATTACCAGCACTTTTTTGCCATTAACAAAGTACATAGCACACTCTTGCAAAAGTTTTATAGTATACTGTTGATTTTCGCCATTTTCCCTAAAACAAATTTATTTTTTCGGGTTAGATTCACTGAAGTAACTTTTATTCTCCCGTCCTCAGGAGTCCTTCGATCCGTCAAAACCAATCACGACCGCTGATGTCCACCAAGTTTTTGAGAACCTTGCAAAGAAGCGAAGGCGCGATTAGTTCGGTACTTCTAACTTACTCCATCTTTTACTGCCTTTTATGTGTTAACTATGAAGTTAATACCCCTAAACTTGTCTAGTCCTGTGGCAGTTTTAGCCTTTTAGGACAGAATGATCTCTACTAAGCTATTATGTTTTCAAGAACTTATGTTATATGAGAACCTATTTTCACTGCTGGACCTTAAAATATTCTCAAACTGCACCAATTGATCATTGTTATGATGGTGTGTTTGGTATAACATGTCTTGATATTTGAGGGATATACTTGTCATGTAGGAGTATAGAAATGCATATTACTTATACGAACTCATAGTATTTGTTTTCTTCATCATGCCATGAAAGTATGTTAGATTGTTTTGGCTACAGATAAATTTAACTTTTGCAAAATTGAGAATGATGTTAGTTCATTTCCATACATGCCCTTGGTGTTCATAATTGCTTGGACTAGTGTTCTGAAAATTAGTCTAGGCAGGGATTTCTTAGAACACCTACTCGATTTCATGTTAATCAGTCGGTTTAATTTTTTTTTAGCTGTCTATATGGATTTGAGCTATTTTTGTTTAAAATAAAAATAAATAATATAAAAACTCATGATATATTACACCAATAGGTACTTTTATTATTTTTCAAGGATATGAATATAACTATTAATGTTTTCTAGTTTATATTTTTATATATTATAATTCATATTGTACAACAATTTGTTTTAATAAAATCTGTAAATTCTATTAATCTTCAATTAGTTTTCAATTAATGTTTAGAGTCCTTATATTGCTTAACATTAGAGTAGTGTCGGTTTAGTTTTAAAGAAAATCGGATTGACAAAATTTTGTTTGATTTGATTTTGAACATGTCGGTTTTTGGTTTAGTTCGGCTTAATTTGTTATGAAGCGAATTTCGTGAAATTCTCACATTTTAAACTGTTTTTTACTTATTATTTGACTTGTTGGTTTTCGGTTTGATTTTTTAAAATTAATTTTCATGTAATTACCACAGGTTGGACCGATTTTGACTTGTTTTTTTGTTGAATCTATACTTTAGGCCTATATAGTAAAGGATCGATGAGTTAAAATGAGCCACGTGTCCAAATCAATTGGTTTTCGATTTAGTTTGGTTTTTTTATCGATTCTCATTCATAAACTTAAATTGAATAGATAGAATTTCAGTTGGTTCTTTTCTATTCGATTTTGAACCAAACCACCTCAATTCTTTTAGGTCAGGGTCGGCCCGTCTATAAGGTAAGAGAGACTTTTGCCTTAGACCTTATAGGGGTCCCAAAGTATCCGGCCGACCAGTCCAATATCCAAAAGGGCCTAATTTTTTTAATTATTATCTCCATATATATATATATATATATCAAGTTTTATCATCTCAGTCTAATAACATCTAAGCATAAATATTATCTACATTGAAACTCATATATACCAATTCTTACACTTGATAATTTTAACAACTTAATAACATAAGTTTTATACGTGATTTATCTTTTACGAAGAGAAGCGCGAAGCGGAAGCGATGGCGCCGAAGAATGATGGTAGTATGATATTATCTTTTTAAAAGAAAAACTTTGTTTCAAATTATTGCCTTAGGCCCATGATTTTTTAGGGATGACCCTGTTTTAGGCCAGATCGGTTTGTTTGGTTCATTTATTTTTGGACACCCAACATTAGACACTCGGATTAAGATTCGCAGTAGTGTTAGTATGATATGGGCACATAACTTAAGCTGATTGCGGGACTCGAAAGAATCATAGTCCACTTTTCTTATTGACTTGGATTAATATATAACTGACTTGAACTGCAAATAATATTGCCAAACTCATGGGGACAGTATTAGGTTATTGTTGCTCTCCAACACAGACACACAGTTCTATGATGTTTCAACTGTTAGATATGAGTCTTGTGAAGTAGCATTTTATATCCGATGACTCTCTCCTACGTTACCTAATTTTTGTGTTCCTGTCTCGTGAGCACTGATCTGTGACATCCACGATGTCACGTGTAGATAGACGTTCCTTACCAAAAAAATTGGTTTATTTGTTTATCCACTTCTGCCTCGTGGTTAGAGATTATTTTTGGTTGCAATGGTAATAGGTGAATTTGGTGATTATTTCTCTTGTGTTGTTATGTCATTATGAGAGTGTTGGGTGTTTGTCGGGTTTAGACTATTTCACCTTTTTATTAGATGACAATATGACATATTTAATGATCTAGTCTCTTATGTTGTCGGAACAAGAATGTTAATTCCTGTGAGTTCAGAAACATTTTCTTTTTGGAGATTGGTTTGGAAAAGATATGAAAGTTTCATTTAGGGTGAGGTTGAGAAAACCTGCCAGATTTATATTTAAAAAGTCTAAATGTATATATTTGATATTTTTAATATGTATTTCTAGTCGTGTTTTGGAATGAGTATTTTCTCTACCCAATCGAGATTGTAAGTAATAGAAAAGTTATTGGGTTTGGGGTTAGGAAAAACAAAAATATATGAACATCACATGGACCTAGTATTCCCGATCCGACATGATAGTCGTGGAGTTACTAATATGATGCGTTGTCATCTTTTTAAAAGTATCTCGAACCATATGTAGACATAATATATTGTCTCAAACGTTGCATGTTCCTTTTTTTGAGTGAGGAGTGTGTCACCTTTTCTGTGTTAATAATAATTTTTTTGTTATCATCAATCATTTAAATAATAAGTAAAATGATTTTTCAAAGGGACACTTATTACCCCTATTTGTAACGAGGTCGAAAGTTCAATCTGCTTGTAGTGTGATTTTTGTAACAATGCATAAACTTTTATTTTGCTTAAAAATTAAGGCCAAGTGTCTAAATCTTGTTCGCAAGTCAAATCTAAACCCGACTATTTTGGGGCTGTCGACATTGTTGTCTCATTGCCAACAAAATCAACAATGAACCCCTCACTACCAAACACTCGGCGAGCCCGTGAGCGTGTCGGAGATTTTTAAATTAAATGAACTGAATCTTTCCTTGATTTTGTTAGATATTAATAGGGTCAACTGTTGGCTCATCTCTCTACAACTTTACGACAAATCGACAATATGGTCCTATTATTTCGTATAATACAAACCTACTCCTACTCCTATTTTTATTTATTTACTAGTTAGCTATTTAATTAGCAATTTATTTGACCTCACTCACGAGGGGCTGATTTATTGGCCTTTTTCACGTGTCCATGATCCAACAAAATCCACCTACTCTGCATCTATTTTGTTGTGCTTTATTTTGATTATTATTAAATACACCAATATTGTTTTATTTTATTTATTTATTAGTGTATAAATGATTTTATCATGTTCACAAGATAAAAATCTCCAAATATATTGTGGAATATGTATCTCTAATTTGATGGGTATGAGACAAGAAAAGAATAATTTGTTTTATGAAAAGACTAAATGTCTTTAAACTGATAGATAGAGGACACAGATCACTAAATTTGTTATGAACTCTTTATATTGTTAGGATGACAACATAACGGGCTTGATGATCATTATTCCTATCGCAATGGTCTTGGGATATTTGGTAATGAATGCAACAATCTAATATTGAAATTTACTTCAATTAATTGATAAAATTTCAATCATGTACACGATTGGACTTGAAATGTCTACAGCTCAACCTTAAGGCCTTAAAGGTTTGAGAGGCTCTCAAGAGGCATCTAAAACAACAAATCAGATATTCAATACCCTAAAACAACAATGAAATAAACTATATAAAAGATCCCTCACAACACTAGCCTTGCTGTAAAGAATTCCAATGATTGCACAAGTGAAGATGACCCAAAACAACGACGCGGAGCCCTCTCACTCATGCTTGAGACGTGCCAGTCCCGTTAATCTAGACGATGCAGTTTTGTCGCAATCCCCTGAAACGATGATGTTACATTCGATTATTTTAGTAAATAAGTTTGAATCATGACATATTTGTTTCATAACAAAAATGACAACAAAGTGAGTTTAGTGATTCTCGCTACCCTGTCGGATTGAAGACACTAAATTTATTTTAGATTCAGATACTTTTGTCATTCATAACCTTTATAACCCTATGAAAAGAACAAAATAATCCAAATCTGACGGGCATGGGACTAAGATCACCCCACCCGTCCCTACAACTTGTTCACTTCGATCGATAATTTCACAAACATCTTCTACTGGTAGAAAAAAATATGTAATTACTAGGGTACTTGTAGGGGTGTTTTAGTCCACGAAACCATAGAATTATTTACCACAGAAACGACGAGTCGGCAGAGCCACTCGCAAGTGTGAATGCCAATTGGCTGAATCGTAACTATTTGCGTAAAAAATGTCTCCAGCCTCACATGTGGGTCGACTAGATGCCATATCTGCAGTTTTGTCGCATAGCATCAACCAAACAACAACAAAACAAGACCAATTATTTTTCAATTTAAAGTAACCAAACCAAACATATTTTCCTGAAATCAATTAATTAATTATACTCACAACTATAAGTATCCTTCTCTCTCATCTTCCATGCACCAATTGGTGAATTTATTGAATCAAAATCCTCTCTTCAACTTCTATTTTCTGGGTATTTGTTTGTGATTCTGAGAAATTTGGTTGGAATAAAAATATGGGAAATTGCATGGAGAGATCATGCATGCAGTATTGGGATGGTTCAGAGGTGCAATTACAGGGTCATGAGGAAGGGTTGGAGGAGAAGAGTGGGAGGAGGTTGAAGGTGGTGCTGAGCAAGAAGGAGGTTGAGTGGCTGATTCATGAGCTCAAGAGTGAAGAGAAAATTGGGAAGAGGAGTTTAGAGGATGTTCTTGATGAGCTTGAGAGGAGGAGAAGATGGAGACCTTCTCTTGAGAGCATTGTGGAAGGGCCTGAAGTGATTGGGATGGACAGGGATGACAACGGGTCGGGTTCAGAGTTAGAGTTCATTTAGCGATCTTATATGTCATCAGATCGCATATATCGAGTTTATGTTGGGTTAGAAAAATTTTTAGGATGGCAACAATAACGGGTTCTCAGAGGGTCTTGTGATCTCTGTCTCCTTACATGTCGGATCTGGGGAGCATTGTGGAAGAGCCCGGAGTGATTGGGATAGATAGATGATTGATTGATTCATTATTGTTGTCCAATTCTACGTTTTGTTTGAGGTTTTTTTTCATGAACATATCAGAATTTGTATATCAAAACTCTTTCTTTTTTTCTTATTGAAAATTTTTGATGGCATATTTGATGTGTTACTCCATGATGAGGTTCTTGAATATTATTTCCCTTGTACATTTTTACTATATCCTTAATCATGTGAATGAGTTTTAATTGTTTTCTAGATCCGTGCGTGAGATATTTATGTAAAATTGCAGGTAGGGTTGTAAACGAGTCGAATTGAATATAATTTTGTTGAGGCTCAATTTAGTTTGAAAAATGTGTTGGTTGAACGAGTTTATATCGTTAAACATGAGTTTGGCTCAAAAGTATAATCAAGCTAAAATTTTGGTTTGACTTGGTTCAATCATTTAGTTTTCGTTCCGTAAATTTATTAGAAATATAAATAAGCAAGTTTATAGATTCATTAAGTTTAAATTCAGTTTGAGATTGATTATGACAAGTACGAATAAAATATTTAACGAATTCCACTTTACACTTAACTATCACTCTTTCACATTGCTACATTTAACTTAAAAACATTACGACGATACCTTAATTTTTTGTAAGACTCATCCCGTTTATTTTTCATCAAAATTTCGTTAAAAGGGCATTGCACATGCCTGGTGATATTAGACCATGACTAAAATACCCTCATGCCCTTTCTTCACGTTCGACCTTTTTGACTGTCATCTTCGTTCGTCGGAAGAGGGAGGCTGATGCGAACATTGTAAGATAACACATGCACGGAGTAACTGAATGTAGTACAAGTTATGATTTCCTCTCTCACAAGTAACTTTATGTCAGAAAATAATGAATGAAGCAACTCACGCATTCATAAGATATTCACCCACACCGCCTTAAGAGTTGATTGTATGATGGGTAGAGTTCACGTGTGTAAATAAGCGGAATTGATCCGTAAACCTCGCAACTCTAAAAACCACACTTAATACACTATCAAAGAGTGTTGCGAAGGCCAATAAATATCAAAACCTTACGTTCTTTCATTGAATAGTAAAATTGAATATAATTTTGTTGAGGCTCGATTCAGTTTGAAAAAAAATGTCCCAACTTAAATTAGAATGAGTTTATATTGTTGAACTCGATTTTGACTCGAAAAAAATTAATGAAGATAAAATTTTAGTTTGACTTAATTCGATTCGTTTAGTTTTACCTTCACCTTTTTTCAAATTATAGACAAACGAAAGTTTGAATCTTACAAAATTTATTCACAAAACCTTCCACATGCTTATTAATCTTTTTAGGGATAATGACAATTTGTTACACCTAATTATAGCGAAATGACATTTTCATACCCTAACTATTTTTTGCTCTTTTTTGGTACCTGACATATTTTTTGTGACAGCCTACACTAAAATGACTAAAATACCATTGGTTTAAGAAATTAGACTAAAATTGGTCCAATTTGATTTATCAAACCGAATTTTAAATGGTTCAAATTTAATTTTAGATTTGAGAGCATAATTATAATTGCATCTTAAATATAAACCAAATTGAACAAAATTGAGTTAATTTAATTTTTGATTTCCTAAACCAATGGTAATTTATTTATTTTAGGCATTTCAGAGATAAGTTGTCATAAAAAAATTATCAGAATACTAAAAAAGAAATTAAAATAATTAACGTATGAAAGTGTCATTTCGCTATAATTAGGCATAAGAAAGTGTGATTATCTCATTTCTTAACCAAAATTTTATTGTTGATGGTCACGAATGTTTCATTAGCTTATAGAAACATTTGAAATCAAAATTAAAATAATATTAATACATAAACGAGTTGATTTGAAGTTGGTGTTGGGAACATTTCATTGACACTTGACACATTTCATCCTCGTAGTTCGGAATCGTTTTGACTTTTTGACTTTAACGCACCGAATCAATCTACCTAATCTTCTCCTTTTCTATAAACATTTCTCTGTCCCTCTCCGCTCCACACTCTCTTCGTCTCTACCAAAACCCTACACACCACACTCAGATTCGAGCGGCTCAGGCTCTTCTCTCCAGTTCAGATCCAACATGAGCTCTCAGATTTGCCGATCCGCTTCCAGAGCCGCCAGGTCTCTCCTCTCCGCCTCCAAGAACGCTCGCTTCTTCTCAGGTAATTCGCTTCTTTCACTCTGTTTCATCAATTTCGCATCTGATTCTCGATGTTGATTTTTGGTTGATGAATTCATTAGTTCAAGTTGATACAGTGTTCTCTGTGCTGTTGATGATTCGATTTGCGTGATTTTCTGTTTTTCATTTTCCTGGTGTTTAAGCTAGATCTCCGATTGCTTTCCCGGAATTCATTTTCCGAGAGATTTGGAGGATAATGAATACGATTTTATGATTGAATCTGAAGTTGTTTGGTTAGATTTGGATAGCTGCCGACAGTACCTCATGATTTGTTCTCGCTCGTGTTTGTATATATGTCTCTTCCTTGTGTGGTAAAGTTTGTTGTTAGCATGAATTTTATGAGCGTAAAGCTACTTTTGCGTCGTGTGTACTGTTTGAATCAGGAGTGGAAAAGGCTATTCTTTTGTTTTGACTGTTTGAAATCATTTGCGTTTTCGGTACAGAAGGACGAGCTGTAGGTTCCCTCTTTTCTTCATTGATTCTGCATCTCATGTTTGTTTGATCCATTCAGTGTGATGATGATGATTCAGCGCTATCTGTGTTTCTGGTTATTCATTTTCCGTGATTTTTCTGTATTTTATTTTTGTATTATATAAGTTAGATCGATGATCTCTGAAATTGTGATCTGTTTGCTTTCATGGAAATCGTTTTATGAGGAATTAGAGAAAAATGAATATGAATATATGGCATAAAGATGGTAATATCAGTGTTGATTGAATCTGAGTTTGTTTGCTAGATCTGGATAGTTGCAGACAATGCATCATGATTGGTTCTTAGTAGTATGTGTGTCTTTCTGGTGCGGTGATTAAATTTGTTGTTAGCATAATGTGTATGAATATGAAGTTACTTTTGCATTGGTGTGTGTACACTTTCAATCAGAAGTGAAAAAAGCACTCTTGATTTTTTGAAATCATTTGCTTTCGTGTTAACTATGCAGAAGGACGAGCTGTGGGTGCTGCAGTTGCCGGGAAGCTTCCTTTTCTAGCTTCGGCTTATGGGAGCTCCGGTTCTGGCCAGGCATCTCGATCATGGATTCCAGGAGCTTTGGCCCTTCCCGCAGCAGGTTGTGACCATAAAACTCTTATAATTACGGTGTATTGTATTTTTCTTGCTACTGTTTTCATTTATTTGGATTTTCAGGATTTTGGTTGATTGTTAAAAGTAAATTGGTTTCATTATAAGAACAGTACTATACGTTTTGGGGGGGGGGGGTAAAAAATCAGTTCGGGTGTTTCGAGTTCAAAAGTTCCGAGCTTGAGAATCAATGTCTGTACTCTCTTGGGTTATAAGGAGAGGAGCCTTGTCCCTTGCTCTAGTTTTAGCATCGTGGCATCCGAGACCTCTTCTATAGCAATTACGCCGTCTTTTATTCAGTAATGAGCTGAGGAAATTGAATTTGGATGTGTTCTTGTTATGTTATACATCCCAATTTCCTGACATAATGTTAAAATCCTCAAGCTCTGGATACATTTTTCTTTTTTTCTTATGTTTGCACATCAATTGCTTGAACAATCTCTTAGGAAGCTATACTGTACATAGACAAAATCCTCTGATTTGGAACTTACAGAGTGATTTTAACAAGTTGCTGTTCAGTGGTCTCTGTTTCTCTTCATTTCACAATCAATATGTATGAGAGTTATTGAACTGATTCAAACTTTTCCTCTGTTTTCTTTTTATTTCTTTCTAGCTTATATGCTTCAGGATCGAGAAGTGCTAGCTGCAGAGGTGCTTTGAACTATCCTTCAACATTAAAACACGCTCAACACTCTCTGTTTAATTATGTTGATAAGTGACTTATTCATAATATCTCCTTATACAGATGGAGCGTACGTTCATTGCCATCAAGCCTGATGGAGTTCAGAGAGGGCTGGTAAGTAACAATTTTCTTTTATGATAATGTAAAGTATTCTTCCATGATTGTTTTCATTCTATTTTCTGAAGATTTTATTTGTATATTATATTATCTGAGAGATATCTATTTTTCCAGATTGCAGAAATCATATCTCGATTTGAGCGGAAAGGTTTTAAGCTCGTCGGAATTAAAGTTGTGGTTCCTTCGAAGGGATTTGCAGAGAAGCATTATCATGATTTGAAGGAGAGGCCATTCTTCAATGGACTGTGCGACTTCCTTAGCTCAGGCCCGGTTATTGGCATGGTTAGAACTTAGAAGAACTGAGCTTTTATATTATTTGACAACAACTTTGGATCTATCGTGTATCCATCTGACCATTGTTTCTGAACTTTTGCAGGTCTGGGAAGGCGAGGGTGTGATCAAGTACGGTAGGAAACTCATTGGTGCCACCGACCCTCAGAAATCAGAGCCAGGAACCATCAGAGGCGACTTGGCTGTTGTTGTCGGAAGGTATTAACTTAAACCGAGAAGTTAATTTCTATTCACTGTTTGTTACTATATTGTGTTTCGTGTTAACCAAAAACTCTCGAATCCAATGGGGAACTCCGTATTTCCATTCCGATGGGTAGGCGAATGTGAATAATCAACCCTCCCTGAACCTGTCTTCTTGTCGTCCTTACATAGAAAAAATCTATCGAACCTGACCTGAACTCAGTATCAGGTCCGACAGAGTAGGGGATGTGATCACTAAACCCGCCTCATTGTCATCTTTATAGAGACAAAATACTCTAAACCCGATGGGGACTCGATATTCTCGATCTGACTTGAGTAGGGGACGGGAATCACTAATCCCGCCCCGAATCCACCCAATTGCATCCCCATCCTTACAGAGAAACAAAATACCATAAATCCGATGGGACCCGGTCTCCCAATTTGACGGAGCAGAGGCCATGATCACTAAACCTCATATAGAATACCCCAAATCTGACGGGGTAGAGGATAAGATCATTAAACCCGCTCTAAACCTTTCACATTGCAATCCCTAGCAATATTTGCTATCTAATCGTTGTGTTGCTGTGTAGAAACATAATCCACGGGAGTGACGGCCCAGAGACCGCCAAGGACGAGATCAACTTGTGGTTCAAGCCAGAAGAGCTGGTCAGCTACACAAACAACTCCGAGAAGTGGGTCTATGGAGATAACTGAGGAGGAAGAAGAAGGTTTTTGTTTACAGTTCCTTCAACAAATTAGGTCTCACCCACTTGAGAAATGGGTAATAATAACATAAGCCGTTTACAGTAAACTTGTTTTGTATCATCAATGTGAGCTCATCAACAAACAATGTTAAGCTGCAAACAAACTTAGCTTACAAAATTCAGGTCCGGCAATAATTTATTTCACCCCCTTTTTTTACTGTTGAGGGGATTTGAAATTCTGAATCATGGAAACATAGTTCATGTATCTTTGTTGTGGTTAGAAGATTTCTTGCCATTTTCTTTATTTTACCAATGATTAGTGGATGGTTAAAAAGAGGATGAAACGTAGGAACAAGTTGAGTCGAACTTAATTTTGTTGATATTCGGCTCTAAGGAATTGTTTGGTTCATGAGCTTGTATAGTTCAACTTAAGTTCAGCTATTAAAACAGAAGTCAAGTTTGAATTTGTCTAGGCGGTTCCTGTTTTTGTATACTATATATGTTAATTATATTTTACAAATATGGTCAAACAAATACAAAATAAGTTGGTTGGTTCACAAAGTTATAGAGTTTTTTAAGATTTGATTTGAGTTTGATTGCGAGTCAAATACTTATTGAATTTGAGCTATTTTTTTTTATAAACGTGATCTATTACACTTTTAAATAAGGTTGAAATGTCTATTCTATATCATAACGATAAGTTTCTCAAAATAATTAACACTGGAAGCAAGACATTTAAAGCAATTGAAGGATGAGAATGTAAGAAATTTTGCTCTAAGATTAAATTTGTGTCCATTCTACACTCGCTCAATATATTTATATATAAAATGTAACGATTGACATAAAATGCAAGAAGGAAACCAACACAAAATCATCTCATAACAAGAACATGATGACATGAGAGAGTACGAGTGATTTAAGATATAGTAGAAGTATAGTAGCAGTCACCATATTTTTTATAACAATGACATATTTTTTGGTTTTTACTTTCCTCTTCTTCTTTTTTTAAATTAGGAAATCACAATAATATTATATTTGTAAATTTAAGTGATATTAGAATTTTAAATACTCATTATCAAGAAACAAAATAACCATTTTCCTTATGTCTTTGCAATTATAATAAAATCACATTCAAAGCTACCCTATATGAGAAGAATGTAAAATTGAAAGTATATAAACTCACTCATAAAATTAGTAATAGATGATCAGGGATCATGTTTATGTGTAATCCTTTATTGATACACTTTCTCACCAAACCAAACCAAACGGCGTCGTTTGGCAGTGGAATTGAAAAATCGTCAGCAGAGCTTCTCCGGTTTTTAGATTTTTACAGCTCGCAGCTCACGCTGTACGCCAGGCTGCAGCCAACTAAAAAACGCCACGTGTAAAACAAGCTGAGATCCACTGCGCCGTATCCTATTCTCCTACCGTACAACAACACATCATCGACGGACCTCAGAAGCCTGATCAAGGCGGTCTAAATTTTTTCCTTTCCCGATTGGCCAAATCGAACACCTTCGCGTTCTCTATAAATAATCCCAATAATCCTCTACAGTTCTCTTATTTATTTCCTTGCCGCGTCTTCAGGAAGAGAAAAAGACTCCGCGAAACAGCCGATTCGTCCTCTGTTCGAGAAACAGCCTCTTCGCCGAGCCCTTCTGTGACCTAGATTTCTTGATAATCTCTGTTGGATTCGATTCTCTTTGATCTCGAGCTCCATCTTCTCGAATCGGTACGCTTTTTGTTTCTTTCTCGTGTTCTTCTACGTTGCTTAGGGTTTCAGAATCGGCAGTTTCTGAATCTGTTTTCGTGATTTTCCGAGCAACTATAAGATGAGGAATAATTGTTATATTTGCTTGATTTAGGTATAGTTCCTGTTTCACAATGGAAAAAAAAATTAGGTTTTATGCATCGATTGATCAACAATTTTAGTATTCTTGCAAATTTTTTGTTTTGCTGAGATTTTAGGGACTGTGTGGCCAAGAAAGTATAGAAAATTTCATGTTCTGAGGGTTTAATGAGTTTCTTTTTGGTTTTGGCTCTTTTGATTTGTTATTGTATATTTAGTTCGCTGTTTCAATATCTTTGCTAATTGCTGTAGCTATGAACTGTGTTCTCTGTTGAGTGCGTGTGTCTAAATTAGCAGCTATAGCTGTTTGTTTTGGTGGGTGAAAAATTGCTCTTTTGTTTGTTTGTAATGAACTGTGATGTTTATGTTTGGATTTACGCCCAATGACTTGGTTCAATGTATCTGTCAGATGGCTGCTAAACCACTTACTACCGAGGCAATTGCTCTTACGGAAAAGAAGATGGATATGGCATTAGGTGAGATTGGCAGTAGTTTTTATGTTAAAGCAGAGTCTGTTTTGCAGTTTTTTGAAACTAATGAGCATTTGTTTCTATTGACTTAGATGACATCATCAAATTGTCAAAAACTGCCGGACCTAAATCAAAGAGTAGGCAAAGGGCACCGGTAAGAAACTTTTCTCTGTTAACGGACGTACCCATTTTTTTTTTTTTTAGATTCCTTAGCTCGGGTTATCTTAATGCCTGCTTGATGCAAGTCACATCATCTTTCATGTAGAATAAAAAACCCCTTAACAACCAAGCTCAAGACAAGGCTATGAAAGTGCAACGATTCATGGATTCAAGGTCCTCTCGTAGACAGGTATTGAAGCACAGCTTTTATTTTAAGCTCTCAAACTATGTCTTTTACCTGGCATATATATTGAGTTATTGACTGTGTTTTGTTTATTACTTTATTTATTGGAATTTGGTCATCAGGGTGCTCTAGCTAAGAGGAGGTCAAGCTTTAAAGGAAACCAGTTTCCATTGGCAGCCGAGGCTGCACAAAAAGCTGCTGTTGCTCCTCTCCACAATAGGGCATTCGGCAATAACCGGGCACCTAATTGGAATAAGCAAAGGTACTTCGCGTGCTGATAATGTGATGTATTCTTTTTGTGCCAGAAACCATAGTTAGAAATGCTTTGGTATAGCTCTGACCGCTCAGGATTAGAGTTCAGTAATTTTGGTATTCATAGCGGTAGTGATGATATTTGCCCACCTGATGGAATATCTCTCATTGTGGATTTTACTGCAGGTAAATCACGGTCCCCCAATATTGTTGATGGCCCCTGCTATGTGCTTCTGGTTAATGTGTAGCAAATTGCATATGTAGTGGATTTCCTGCTTATTTGTGTCAAGCTATAATTGGGGAATATCTACTAGCGTTGACTGTTTGTCCCATGCTACCCAGTTTGAGTGCCTGCATCATTGAACTTCCATATATGTGGTCTGCTTTCATCAGTTAGATTGAGTGGTGCATGTGAAATTCATGATTGCGGTCATTGCTTTGGAAGTATGCTTGTGGCAGTTAGGGATAAACGGAACATGGATGGTCTGTGGGAGACTGGGATATCCGAATTAGGTCAACTTTTGGAAGCCATCTGTCTGTCAATGTGTTATTAGAATCCATCTATGAGCTGTTTCATGATAGCGGTCAGTTAACTGCGTAAAGTGTTGCAAAAATGTCTGGTCAAAGAGAGATCTATGTTTCTTGTGGAAAGAAATTGAATTAAACTCCTATAAATCACTATGTCTAGGGAAGAGGGTGCACATGCTCTGGTGGGAAGATTTATGTTTTGCGCATTACTTACTTACATATCGCTGACACGGATTACCCTATTCTTTTCACGAATAGGGTTATCTCCACACATGCAAGATTTACTGAACTCAGAAGGATAGGGCTGCAGAACATGTCTTCTCCTTGTCATGTCTTCTTTTTCTTATATGCTGCATCAACATGGCGAGTTGGGTTTTTGGCCAAGAAGTTGAAGGAAAGAGTAACTTTGGCCTACACCATAGCACTAACATGTGCTGGGTCTTTGCTTTAATTCTGTCCTCTTGATATAATCAGAAGGGAATAAAATATGGGTGGGTAAATGTAAAAATATTGACATAGGGTTCAGCTCCTGAAGTCCCTTGGTCAGTGGAAGCAGCATATTAGCACGATAAGTTTACACAAATGTAGTTCCTTTGGTGGAAAAATTGGACTTCACATATTGCAGAATTGGATGTGGGATCTGCAGCTAACAATTTGTTGTCTACTCATACCTTGGTTTGGAAGGTCATAGGAATCCTCATTTCATCCAACTGCAAAGGATTTAGCCTTTGTGGGTTTTCTACAGTATTTGCGGCTGCAGTGAGGTTTTATGTGTCTTGTCCGAGCGGAGAAAAGTCAGTCGGTCCAAGTCTGTAGATCACGTTCTGGGGATCTGTGATCGATGAAATATAATCACTTCAGGGAGATTCAAGAGGAACTGTTTTGTTGTCCTGTAGTGAGCTGACGTCCATTTTGCTTGCATTTTCCCAACTCGGTTGTTCATACCTATTATCTGGAATTATTTGGGTTCTGCGTTTGAGCCTACTGGAAAGCACTTGTTTCTCGTGTTCGAGTCAGCTCCTGGTAAGTGCCCTATATGTTCATGTTACATGATCGTTTTTGTTATTTCTGGCTTGCAGGGTTGGAGCCCCGGTTGTCCACAGGAGGCCAGCTAATGTAGGCTTTCCTCCAAAGGTAGAGTTCAATTCTTCTGTTTGACAGCCACTCTATATCTATTCCGGCCCTCCTAATATAAATATGTGAATATGTTTTAGTCTTTTTCAAAACACAGGGATGCAACCACTAGTAATTTAGGAGCACAAATGGAGTTTTTTCTAGGGAAAATGGCAAAAATGTGTTGTATAGTATCACTTTTTTGCAAGAGGGTGTTGTGTACTTTCTTAATAGTAAGAAAGTGATGTGAACTTTGATTTTTTGTCCAAAATACACACACACACACACACACATATATATATATTTGTACAAAAATGACAAAATTTCCCATGAAGTTAAGGTTTAATTTTTTTTTTACAAAATAATTCTAACAAATATAACTTAACCAAAAAAATTAAATATACAAATTTTAGTTGAAAGATATTTTCAGAAAAAACTTTTTAAATTTTTTATTTTCATTCTTTTAGAACATAATTCTTAATTTTAAGGGCAATTTGTATTTGTATGGAAATACACGCATTTTGCACAAAAAATCAAGGTTTGTTGCATCTCTTTGCTACTAACAAATTACACATCTTGCAAAAGTGTAGTAGTATACAATGTCATTTTCTTATTTTTTTTCTATTTTGCTTCCCGTATTGGAAAACCAAACTTCTGACAATGGGCGTGCACTGTGTGTTTAGCAACAACAGCGTCGCCAGTCACTGCCGCAGAAGCAGCACCAGACGGGTCAGCAAGGGAATGCGATTCCTAAGCAGCAGCAGAGGCCTCAGACGCTAGACTCCATGTTTGCGAACATGAGGGAGCAGAGAATGAGGGTCGTGTCAAACCAGAGCAACGGTGCGCCACCACGTAATGGTCGAGGCCAGCCGTGGAGAAGAGGAGGCCGATTCGACAATTGAAGTTTGAACTTGGATTTACGATCTTGCAGCTTCTTGGCATTGCCTGAAGAAAAAAATCAGCTAAAGCTCAAATTCAGATTTTACATGTTTTGTGTCTGTCTTTTATAGTGAACATGTCTATGTACAGGCAGTTTCTTGCATTCCATTGTCTTCTTTTGTTGACTTTAGCTTGGATGTGCATTTCCAGTAAATCTAGTTTGGTTTGTTGATCGGAAATTTTGTTGACTACCGTAGTATTGTATTGTGATTGAAACTTGAAAGGACCTTCTCAATTCCTAGTTTCAGTGTTTTGTACATCTAAGAATGTGGTCGTGGGATCTAAATTAGCTGAATATTTATGTTCGATGAGTTAAGTATCCGGCAGCTTCAGTTTGAAATTTCAAGTTCTATTCATTTGATTTTCGGGAGTTGAATTGAAATTAATGTTGAACTGCTTTAATAAAAGAGTTCAGGTGGCGTCTAGGTTAGGTATAGAGAAAAAAAAACTTGTTGAGATAGAGGTGGACACTTTAGACCTTGGGAGAATCATTTAATTTTGATTCAGTTTTGGTTCTCAAAACTCATAATTGTCAAGTAACTGATAAGAACCTAATGTTGGCCTCTAGTCTATCCACATATATTATTTATCTTGTTTTCAAACTTTATATTTTGATTGAGTTGTAATAATTAAATCTTAACATCTTGTTTACGATAGTATTTTTTATGATTGTAAATTTAATGTTTTTGGCTATAAATCATAAGTTCAGTCTATAAATCGAGCATGAATTCAACATCTAAAATTAATCGATTTCAACTGAGTAGGATTGGAATAGAATTAAACCCGAAACAGAACCATTTCTCACACAGAGGTTCTAGGTTTTGCTTCCCATATATTAAGAACCGAGATGTTCAGTTTGGAGTGATTCTAAACGGTTCGGTCGATTCCGGTCCGGAACCGAGCCACCCCTATGTGTGGAGGGCTTTTCTGATAGACAGAAGATGATGTAATTACTCCATAAAATATAGCTTAGTGACCTGTTTGGATCCCGAGAAAGTTTCATACAGCTTCCTCGTTCTTGGCCCATCAAACATTGTTATCGATGGCCTACCAAAATAGGAATTTCCCCAAATCGGTAATAGAAAATTCTCTTTTATTTTCTTTCTATTTATATCATTTTTGGTTATGTTTTTGCCTCCACCGCCCAAAGAAGAATAAATACTCTGTCAACTAAAACAAGTAGCTTGTGAGCATCAACCTCTTCAGCACATGAGCTTTGCGTATTGTGGTGTGGTGGTTACAGCTTTCCAAATTATAAAGTAAATAAATAAATATGGACCCACCAGACCTTATATTATGTCATAAGCTTGACTCAAAGAAATAATAAAAGAAAATTATCTTACACTTGGCCATAGCTGATTCGAACCGACCCAACAGCTCATTTGACCCGAGATTGCCACGTAGCAGATTAGGTGTATTGGTGGAGAAGGTAATCGAAAAATAAATGAAAATGAAACTTACCATTATATTGTTCTTTATTCATGACTCCTTTCCGTGATCAACTACGCATTTGTTCCATCAAAAGGGTAAAAATGTAAAATTAAATTGAGTCGAATTCAAAACATTCCATAATTAAACAAATTAATTACATGCTGCCTTCGTTAAACTTATTATATCTATAACTTCAGTTGTCCGGCTTGATGTCGGGTTAGTTGTTATTTAATTAATAAATTCACTTTTCTTTTAAAAATATATTATTATTCTGTTTTTTCTAAGAAAACAAATTAATTATATCATTTAATAATAAATTCAAATAGAAAACAGACTGAGGTGGGTCATACAAGTCAACCATACTTTCCCCTGAACCTTCCGGAGATTATGAGAAAAAAATAAATAATAAGAAAGGGTAATTGCAATTTATCATATATATTATCCAAGTTTTATGATTTAAAAATCTAAATTTTGAAGTAGAATAATTTGTAATAACGCTGAAACCACTGTAACTTAATAAATTTATGACCAAATTACTCACATATTATAAAAGTATTTTAAAAAAAGTCGTAACATAAAATATAAATTATAAATTTATGTATTTTATAATTTTGATGTAAGATAATTGTTGTTCTTTTTATTCAAATTTATTATGATGAAGTGATTTCAAAGTACAAAATTATAAATCATTATACTTTTAAAGTTTATGTTGAAAAATACGAAATTTACATAACATATTTAAAATAAAAATCATGATAAGATATGAGAGAAAAGACAGAATTTGAATGTAATAAGGCCAATTTCGTCAATCCCTCCAAAAACCGAACCAAACACAGGAACAAGAAGCAAGGATATAGTTGGGTCACCGACTCGTACATCACAGCCGCGCCAAAAAACGCCACGCGTCCACTTCCTCAACTCCAGACAAAATATTTTATTTCATTTATTTTTAAATTAAAAAAATTTGGATCCGACCCCAATAAATCCACAACGAAACCGTTTCCGTTTCATTTCCGCTACAACAATCTCAGGCAAAGAAGCGTAAAGCCTTATTTTTCTACTTCTCTCGAAGAGTCTCTGCTCTTTTTTTCTCTGCCGTTTCGCTGCAAATTCCGGCGGTTTCGAGGTCGTTTTGGGGATGGCGAGGAGCGTGCTGGTCACCGGAGGAGCCGGTTACATTGGGAGCCACACGGTGCTTCAGTTGCTCTCAGCCGGTTTCAAGGCCGTTGTCGTAGACAATCTCGACAACTCCTCCGAGGTCGCTGTTCACAGAGTCAGAGAGCTAGCCGGTCAATTTGGTCAGAACCTTGACTTCTACCAGGTTTTTATTTTCCCTCCCGTTCCGTTCCGTTCAGTTTCGTGTGTTTTTTTTGCTTGTCTGAGAAATTTTGGTTTTGTTGCTCGGATTTGGGGATTTTTTTGTAAATTGAGCTCGGAGATATAATTTTGAGTTTTTTTTGCCTTTTACTCGTGTTTTGATTTTAGTACTGTCAGTTCGTTTTGTGTAGCTCGGTAAAGAGCAGAGGTTTTAACCAGGACCCGTTAAATATTTGGTTCAGACATGTTATAATCGAGCTCGAGCAAGACTTTCAAGATTTGATAGTTCATGAGCAAATCGTCTCGTTTAATATTTAATTAATTATTATTTATATTTTTAAAATTATAAATATTTGTAATAAAATTTGACTAGTCGAATCGAGCCCATGTATAATTCTTTATATTTTTATTTGATATTTATTTATTTTTTGATGAAATATTTGTATTTAATATTTATTTTACTTTTTTGTGAAATATTTGTATTGGAAATTAAGTGGATGTAACTGAGTTGAATTCGAGTTTGTCTATTTGTTAAAGCCGAAACGAGCTGAGTTGCATAAGCTCGTTCAAGCTCAAGCTGAACCTTTTTTTTTTCACGAGTGGAGCGGTGCTAAATTGAGACTAAATTCGGCTTGTTTACGCTCTTACTTTTTTGCTTAAGAGCTTGATTTGCAAATCCAGATTTGAATTTGGAATTTCTAATTTCACAAATTCCGATTTAAATTTTACTTTAAATTTCTGTTTTGATGAGTAATAATAATATGATTTGATGTTTATTTTTAAATTATGATGTTAATTAACTGATCTCCTGAACTGTTTTGTCTTGTGCAGATTGATCTGAGGGACAAGCCAGCGCTTGAGAAGATTTTTTCTTCAAGAAAGTAAGGTTTCATTTTCACGTCGTCCTCGTTCAAAATTCTGTTAATTTCAGTTCATCAAAAAAGTTGGGTTTTATGGGTCCCTTTCAGGTTACTGTTACATTGATGCTCAACTTGCTCTTTTTTCACTTTCTTTTCTGATAAAAATTGATGCTTTCAAGTGTTTTCAAGAGCTCTCTAGTGGCATAATTTGATTCCCTTATAGTTTGTCATTTTGTAATTTTTTGACAATCTAAATTAGTGAGAATATTGTTTTTTAATTATCGGCTAATTTAGACTTTTTAAATATCAAAATTCGATATGTATGTCTAACCAGAAAATTTTGGACTTTCTTATTGAGTGAGAAGATTGTAATTCTATTATTAATTTAGTATGATTTTCGATGAAAAATATCAAGAATTGATATCTGCCCCTAAAGATTCTGATTAGTGAGAAAATTTAAGAGTGTTCTAGTGGCATAAGTTGATTAACTTGTAGATTTAAGTCATTCTGCATATTCTTTTGACCATCTAAATTTAGTGTGAAGATTGTAATTATATATATATATATATATTTAAAATGATTGTCATTGTAATTTAAGTATTGCTGTTATGTAGATTTGATGCTGTCATTCACTTTGCTGGGCTCAAAGCCGTCGGTGAAAGTGTGGAGAAACCATTGCTCTACTTTGACAATAACCTTATCGGGACTATTTGTCTGTTGCAAGTAATGGCTGCTCATGGCTGCAAAAAGGTCTCACCTCGTCTTTGTAGATGAAAACTTATTTTTTTTAGTTCTTACATCCACAAATTTAGGATATATGAACAGTTATCACTAAGTATGTTTTGTAGGTTTAAATTATATTTTTTTTGGTGTTGATTTTACTGACCTTTTGTTTTGAACGATCATCAGCTTGTTTTTTCATCGTCAGCCACTGTTTATGGTTGGCCAAAGGAGGTTCCATGTACAGAGGAGTCCCCGTTGTGTGCAATGAACCCGTATGGCAGAACTAAGGTATTTTGCTACTTGTCCCTTATGCTATTTTTGTTACGGGAATTCTAGGGATGATTGGGCAAACTTGTCGTGGCAACGCCAATTGCAAAAATTTGCCATGAACTAAAAATGAGTTATAAAGGTGAAAATATTCTTCTTCTTTTTAAAATACATGTAAAAATTTGGAATAATATAACCGGAATTATATTTATCATCAAAGAATTATATTTGGAACTATAAAATATTTTATAAGGGCAATTATGTCATTTAAATAAATAGAGGTCATGTGACATGCATGTGACCAAAATTCTGTATATTTTGTTGGATTTGAATATTGAGACAAATGGTGCAAAAATTTAGATAATAGATATCGAGTTGTTGCAGTTTTCCCTACATTCTAGTAAATCGCTTGGAGGTTTTGTTCGAGTGGTCTGATTTTTGTCTTCTGGTTATCTTTATAAATAGCTACTAAGTAATTGTATTTATGGTGTTTTTCTTCAGCTTTGCATTGAAGAGATATGTCGTGATGTGTACAAGTCGGACGGGGAATGGAAAATCATTCTTCTTCGGTACTTCAATCCCGTCGGGGCTCACCCTAGCGGCTGCATCGGTGAAGATCCTCGGGGAGTTCCAAACAATCTCATGCCTTTCGTGCAGCAAGTCGCAGTTGGCCGGCGAGAGGCTTTGACGGTGTATGGAACTGACTATAAAACAAAGGATGGTACCGGGGTATGTATTTCACCATTAACAACGATTTTCATCTTGAGTTCAAAACTTCTGATAAGTGAGCATCGGGTTTTCAGGTTCGCGATTACATCCATGTCGTTGATTTAGCGGACGGTCACATTGCTGCACTACAGAAGCTTTTCGATTCAAAAATAGGTATGGTGTAATTATGACTTATTTCAATATTTTTTTCCGTAAGATTTGTGAAGCTTTATGGTGTGTGTATAATTTGAATATTCATTATATGAATGAATTATTTGTCTTCATTTTTAAAACTGCATATATCAACATTTTGCCCATATATTTTCTTGATTTTTTCATGCAAGTTGAAATTGTCTGCAATCTGTCTATTGATTGTTTATGAGGTTATATTGTAGTGAATGGAAGCTGAAAATATATTTACAGGTCGTATTCAATAATATCGTTGATTCAATGTGGTTTGTGTTTACAGGTTGTGAAGTTTACAACTTGGGGACTGGAAAAGGAACGTCTGTTTTAGAAATGGTTAAAGCATTTGAAAAGGCTTGTGGGAAGGTACAATGCGCTCATATTATACGTTCAATTCTTCTTACTCTAACTTCTATCCATTAAAATGAAAATTTGACATTTGTTTTAAGCAAAATGGTAGATTTCTTTGGGAGTAATATATAGTAAATGAACGGTGTCTAAAGCCCTTGTGATTTTGGACTCGACCCACTAGAGTGTCTGAAATCGCTGAATTTGGAAATGTTGGTTTTAATCCGTCTGGGTTCCGGTTCGGTTTTACGAGTTTACTGGTTCTCATGTTCGACTAAAAAATATTGCATTTTTTAAATTTTAGTTATATTATGTCATTAAAAATTTCAGGACCAATCCAAAAACCACGGTGTCCTGTTTGACGGTTTGGGTCGGGTTCCGATTATAGAATAGCTCAACCTTAAGTTTGTCCAGACGAGTACCTTCTAGTCAGAGGTCTAGTGTTCAAATCCCGTTTGGTCATCTGCAAAAGAAAATAGACAATACTTCAAAACATGTAGCACCCACTTGTAGGTCCTTATAATTTACAAACCTTGGGTAAAATGTGTCCTTATTTGTGAACCAGAACCGAAAAAAATGATCCCTTCCTATAATTTGGTGAAATGTTTCCATTTACGTGAACCAGAACCACAAAAATGATAGTGGGGCGACGGGCCCCGTCTTTCTTTTCTCTTACATTTATGGTGTAATCTATCCAACTGTTTCAGCAAATCCCTCTGAAATACGCTGGTCGGCGAGCTGGTGACGCTGAAATCGTGTACGCATCGACAGCCAAAGCAGAGCGTGAATTGAACTGGAGGTCAGTGAATTATTTTATCAATAATTCCCAATTTACCCTTATCCCGACTCTGTCTGCTGAGGGTCCACTAAGATTTGAACACTCAGTTATGTGAATATTACATAAACGCTTATATTCGTTATTTTTGTGATTGCAGGGCGAAATATGGCGTCGAAGAGATGTGTCGCGATCTGTGGAACTGGGCCGTGAACAACCCTTATGGTTACGATGCACAACTTAGTACGAACTGAAATAAAAATGACCGATAATCGATTACATGTTGAATAAAGAAATGTCTTTACTTGGCCGTTTAGAGTTATAGTCTGTGCAGCAAAATACAATACTTATTTAGGTGCATCGAGCAATTGATGTTTGGGTCGTTCTTCACTAGAGTTCAACGATTGTGACCAGTGTTTAGCCCTTAGATTTGGTAATTCAATAATGTTCAATAAAAGTCAATGTTAAGTTAAGCTCTCACACAAAAAAAGAAATAGATGTGATTTATTTAACATTATATCAGGATGGTCGATTTGGGCATGTGTTTGTGAGTACGACCTTGTCCGTCTACATTTATTTAAACCATGCATGGGTATGATGGGATCCAGACCGAAGAGTGAGGAAATTCGTTACTTCTTAATTTTTTCTTGACACAGTCTCTATTTTGCTAGAGCACATCGTAACCATTGAGGCGATGCACAACGTCTTCTTCTCCTAAACTACCTCATTTCGTCCTTTTCAAATGACACACCAGACTAACGACACAAAATCCATTTGATTTAAGGGCAAGTGCGTGCCTAATTCCTTCTCGCCCTCCAAAAAAAGAACTCGACAATCCCACACACCATTACACATATAACACTTAATAAATAAATGATCGTTATGGACAATCAACAATGATCCCAACTCCTCGAGGAACAAGAGCTTACCTGATAGGCAGGACACCTGAAAATTAGCGCCGGAGAAACAAAGATACATTTGAGGAAATATTTTACTTTCAAATGAACTTCCAAACTGATGATTGAGGTTCTCTATTCCAGGTTCTTGTTCGAGCTAACTATAGTATATAAGTCGACTTGCCATAATAGTTACCTGATAAATCCTCAAACCAGTACAACTCACTTGTCTTACGATAATGACCAATCGAGATTCGGAGAATAAACTGTTATTCAATTATGGTGTATGTAACACCGCCTTTAGTAGAATCTCATGACCCGCTTTCTAAAGTAAGTGACCTTCTCAACTTGAAGTCCTCCCAACTATCCGATCTTTCAAATATCTTAAAGTCGTAGTCCTAGACTGCTCAATCATGTTCGACAAACTAAGGTAAGTCTCTCCCACACCTTCATTCTAAGCTTAAGCAAGTTTGAAGTCGTAACATGAATCCCCCTTTATGTGTTAGGGCTAAAGTAGATTATGATTTTCTCTTGAATGGTAAAAAAATATGTTTGAATATGGTTTTGGAACTGGACGGTCGGACTTAACTAAATCTTACCGTTCTCCAATTACTATAACTATATTAGAAACTGTTATGCGAGGGTACATGGTTTGACACAATTCTCTAGTTTGATTTCAAGCCGCTGAAATTAGTAGGTTTTCGATTTTCAATTTAATTTTTGATTTATATGTCGAATTCGACGAACTTGAGCCGAATTCATAGCCCAATTTTTTTAATTCACAATCATAAAAAATAATAACAAGAAAATTGAACTTTAGGATTTAATTAGTACAATTCAATCGAAATATAAAGTTTGAAAAAAAAAAACGAAATACATACACGTATAATGTTTCCGTGTGGGCTGCTGCCCTCTTGGCATATGACTACGCGTATCGGCCCATTTAACTGGCGGTTATAAATTTTGAGAATTATAATCAAAGCAAAATTAAATAGTTTCCTCATATTCAAAATAAAAACTGATCCATTAATCACTTTACTTGATCATTTGTTACAGATAGTATGGTTTCCGTCTAAAATGCACCTAAATAAAATAATGTTCAATTCCATTTACTAATTCATAAATATATTGCTGGTGGATAATTGTGCTTAGTACATGATTTATTGACACATAATAAATTAATATCGTTTAAATTGGTAATTTGAAAGTGTAGTGGAGATGATTTTGGGTGTTTCATTCATAACTATTACCTAGTTTTATTTTAATTCATAAAATGTGTGATTTCCTGTAAAACCAAATTGAAACCTAAGTTGCTTTAAAAGTGATTTACCAATCAATCAATATGCCACATGTCATACAATTATAAATCAACTCAAACTTGTAATTTATATTTCTAGTCGCTATTGATTTATCATTGTTATGTTGCAATCGTATCTGATTAACACAAATTATGCAAATTAATAGTAAATCAGTTTTAGATACTATAATGTGAAGAAAATAAGGAAGTGTGCTTCTAACTATCTAATCTAATATTGAATTATAAGATGATAATAATCACTTCTCCTTTTAGAGGTGCCCAAAAATGATTGAACCACTTAAAAAAACTGAACTGAAAAGAATCGAATTGATTCAATTTGATTGCAAACGAATTGATTTTATTTCGGTTTATAAAATAAAAATTGAAAATTTAAATTTAATTGAAAATCAATCGATTTGGACATGTGCCTCATTTTAAGTTGTCGATTCTTATTGATTAATGAAACCTACAAATATTAGGCCAACAAAAAATAAATCAAAATCGACGAAAAATGTGAGAATTTTATGAAAATCGGTTCAAATAAAATACTACCGAAGATTAATAAGTCATATAATAAGTCAAAACAGTATAAAAAGCAAGAATTTAAAAAAAAAATCGGTTTATGCAAACGGAAATTCAACATGTTCAAAATTAAATTCTATCGATTTGACTTTTTATTTATTTTCTTAAAATCAAATTTATCGGTTCAATTTAAAATCAATCCAAACCGTGAGTCATATCTCTATTTGTTGTTTAAGATTGTATCAATTTGAAATGTGGCTACCATGTAACGGTCCAAATTAAATCGGACTTTCCAACGGAAATATAGCAAAAGCTGCCGATAAAAAAAACAATTTATGGTATCCTAATTTCGTGGGGTCATGGTCCTGTCGTTTCTCTCCCACCAGTGTCGTTTCAATTTCAAAACTTCAAATTTCAAATACAAAATTGACTTCACCGAACCGAACCCAAAACACAACAAGTAAACAAAAACCCAAGTCCACAACAACGCGTTTCTTAGCTTCTTCACATTTTCTCTCGACCCAAACAGACCACCAAACGAAACCTCTCTCTCTCGCTCTCTCGTTGCTCTCAGATCTCGTTCGCGCTCGAACGTACCTGTCAGATCCGGCAGATCTGAACCTGTCGCCGCCGTCTCCGGCTCCGATCGCGGCCTATTCCGATGGAGAATTTGATCTCTCTAGTCAACAAAATCCAGAGAGCTTGCACGGCTCTCGGTGACCACGGCGATGCCAGTGCTTTGCCTACCCTCTGGGACTCGTTGCCGTCCATCGCCGTCGTCGGTGGTCAGGTGCGTTCTCTTGTTCTATAGCGTGTTTCGGTTTATGTGCTTCAGATGTTGAGGATTGGAGCTTGTGATTTGCTATTTTTAGCTTCGATTTGTTTGCGATCTGAGATTTGATGTGAGGTTTCTGTTTGATTCGAATTTGGACTGTGCTGTGTGAGGTCTTGGAGCTTGTGTTTGCCATGCTTTTGTGAAATTTGTACGGCTGGTTTTGTGAGCAAGTCGGCGAAGAAATCTTAATAGTTGCTTGGATTTGTGAAAATTAGGTAATCTGTTAGCTAAACGAATGAAACAGAAATTGGCTTAAAAACCTGTATAGTGCTCTAAACTAGTTTGGAAACTGGAGATCTAGCTTGAGCTTGTCCTTGCCATGCTTTTGTGAAATTTGTACTGAAGATATCTTCATAGTTGCTTGGATTTGCAAAGAAATAGGTACTTGGTTAGCAAAACTAATGAAGCAGAAATTGGCTTTAAAACATGCTGAATACTCTTAAAACAACTTTGGAATTTGGAGATCTGGTAATAGATGTTGACATGAATTTGTATAAAATCTTATTCCAGTATCATTCAGCACCATTTCATAGCAATTTAAGTAAAATATTCTATGGATATAAATTTTACAGTGCTTTCCTGATTTTCTTTGTTAAAATAGAATTTGATGCTTTGATTCAAGCTTCACTAAGTTACACGGATTCCCCTTAATTGGATTACATTAGTTTCCAAGAGTCTCTCCTTATTTGCAATCATGTGTTTGTGCCTGTTTTGAGAATAATTTAAAAAACTAAAATTTTGGAAGGACAGAAGTCATACTCTTAACATCTTTGCAATATAAGAGCAATAATACAGCCACTATGGCTAATTTAATGTCATAGAATGTTAACTCTGATATTCTGCCCATTCCCAAGCTAAGTATTTGTTGTTTCTCTATGTGTTTCAGAGCTCAGGAAAGTCGTCAGTGTTAGAGAGCATTGTTGGCAAAGATTTCTTGCCTCGTGGATCAGGTAACTCTTGGTGTCCATTGTCCAGTGTCCACTCTTCACAACTTCTATTATCAAGTATTGAATCTGACATGTATATCATATATGCAGGAATTGTTACTAGGCGTCCTCTTGTCCTTCAGCTTCATAAGAGCGATGAAGGCACCAGGGAATATGCCGAGTTCCTTCATCTTCCAAGGAAAAGGTTCACTGATTTTGGTAAGTTTGTTATGTTCTCACTTCTCATTTATGACCTACGTGGTTTATTGCAAAGATGTGTCATTTTATTTTACTATATTTTTGCTGTCTATGTAATGAGTTGGGTTGTATGAGATTATTCTTACTCAGGAACCAATTTGTACTTATATTACGTGCTCGTCAGTGCATATCTAGTTAGTTATCTGATGCACATGATTTTCCATCTTACACGGCAAATTACTTCTTCTGTATGTAGCTGCTGTAAGAAAGGAGATTTCGGATGAGACCGATCGAGAAACTGGCCGCAGCAAACAAATTTCTAGTGTTCCAATTCATCTCAGTATATATTCTCCCAATGGTAAGAGAAGGAATGAAGTCAGCCTCTTGCATTTGATTTTAAATTAGGCAACAAAATTAACTATGTTCATAATCTACTGAATTCCCTATGTTAGTGTGTGTATCTATTCATTGATCTTCTTTTGTAAATTTTTCTGGCAGTTGTCAACCTGACTCTTGTTGACCTCCCCGGGCTCACAAAGGTGGCTGTTGGTAAGTTATTCGTCTTTTGGATTTGACTTGTTTGTCAGTATCTTGGTTTTCTAGCTGGTGGTAAAAGTATCATAAAAACTGGAAGTGAGCTGCTGTTTTTTATTCTAGCTAAATTTGTTTAACTGCGCTAAACTAGATGTGTAGTCTTACCAAACTAACCAGGGAACTAAACAACTGAGAAAACAAATTTGGATGTGTATTATCTTTCTTCTTCTTCTTCAGAGTTTTCTGAGCATATATATATATAAGTGAAACATTACTGAGAAATTGTCTTTTGCGATGTAGAGGGTCAGCCTGACAGCATTGTGATGGATATTGAGAATATGGTTCGTGCCTACATCGAGAAGGTAAAATTCCCTGCATGAAGGAGTTTACTTTGTGTTATTGTTTGTATTGAAAGCATTTTCTTTTGTAGCCTTCGATATATTTAGGTGGACTATGAAGGGATAAGTTTTCACCATGTAACTTCTAATACTTTCTTTTATGCAGCCCAATTGTATCATATTAGCCATATCACCAGCCAATCAAGATCTTGCTACATCTGATGCAATTAAAATTTCTCGTGAAGTAGACCCCACAGGTGATTTATTTGCAAGTGTTATTTTGGTCACTAAATCATATTTCTTGTATTCCGCAACTTCTTTTGTTGTGAGGAAAACCTGAAAATATGAAAGGTGCATGTTATTCAGTGTACCTGACCATTATTAAATGACTAATTTCTTTGTTTCTAATCTTGTAGGGGAGAGGACTCTAGGAGTTTTAACAAAGATCGATCTTATGGACAAGGGTACTGATGCAGTTGATGTAAGTTGGGTTACCTTGTGAATTGGCTTCACATAACACTCAAAGAGCTCCTTTATCTTTTGAACTTTCTCATTATATTTCCCACCACTCACCTTTATCTCGTACCCAATCCCCCCAATTTGAAAAGGTTAACAGTGACATCTTGTAGGACAATTTATTTTCCATTGGCACGTGTCCCAATTCACAATCACATTCTTTTCCACACCTTTTTTGTCTCTCTTGTTCAAGTATCTGGTTGTGTCCTCGATTTGTTCATGCTTAGTTGCTTGTGGAAATAGAATAGATTATTGACCACTGATGAAACTCATTTGAAGTTGGTGTTACTGTATTCTGATTGCATTTCTCTGCATTGTGTAGATATTGGAAGGAAAAGCTTACCGCCTAAAATTTCCTTGGGTTGGTGTCGTGAACCGTTCCCAAGCAGATATTAACAAGAACGTCGACATGATTGCAGCTCGGCGCAGGGAGCGTGAGTATTTTGCTCAAACTCCAGAATACAAGCACCTTGCTCATCGGATGGGCTCTGAGCATCTAGCAAAAATGCTCTCCAAGGTACACAACAACCAAAATAAGCCAAATCAACTTTGTAGTTAAATGTCAATGTCTGGTTGAAGTTGAACTGAAAAATATTTTATTTGGTGTCAGCATTTGGAAACTGTTATCAAGTCCAGAATCCCGGGGATCCAGTCCCTCATTAACAAGACAATTGCCGAACTTGAATCAGAACTAAGTCGCCTCGGAAAGCCTATTTCTGCTGATGCTGGAGTAAGTCTACTTTTTTTGACCCCGTTATTCTATGCTACTAGTGAATCCCCAAATGTAGAGCTCAAATATTAAAAGTATCCCATTTCATATACTTATATGTTGTTCTTGGGAAAGAGTGTTGTGTATCCAACTTCTAGGTTATACTTTATTATGAGAACCACTACTGATGAATCACTCTTGACAGGGAAAATTATACACAATCATGGAAATATGCCGCATGTTCGATCAAATATATAAGGAACACCTCGATGGCGTGTATGTAATTTTGTACTTTCTCCTTCAATATGATATTTTCTTCAATTTGACTTGTACTGTAACATAATTATTTTGGTCTGCAGGCGCCCGGGTGGTGATAAGATTCAGAATGTTTTTGATAACCAGCTACCTGCTGCTCTTAAACGATTGCAATTCGACAAGCAACTGGCTATGGAGAATGTGCGGAAGCTTATCACTGAAGCTGATGGGTATCAGCCCCATTTAATAGCTCCTGAACAAGGATACCGTCGGCTCATTGAATCTTCTCTAGTAACCATTAGAGGTCCTGCTGAAGCATCTGTCGACGCAGTATGTATTATCATTTATAATATATTAAGATTTAAGAATATTCAATTCAATGTTGTTTTGATGCTAATTTCTGTTCTCTCCTTTTGTGACCTCAGGTTCATGGCTTATTGAAGGATTTGGTTCACAAGGCTGTCAGTGAAACTGTGGTATGTTCCTCTACTCATTCCAAATTTATTGCTCGGCTATATGTAAATTTCATTTCTGTTCCAAGATCTTTTCTTTATTTTAAGCTACAATGCATACTTGATGAAACCATTGAGGAGTGTCTAATGATTTATTTTTGAAAAAAACATTACAGATAATTTAATTTGTAGAAATTAAACATAGGGATTTAGTTACACTTCACATTTAATCATACAATTTGATATATTAATGTGAATTGCGCATAGTTAGGTATATTTATCTGTGATATCCCTTGAACATATAATGTACATCAATCTTTAAGAATATAGGAATTGTAATGAAAATATGGAGTGTATTACTAGTCAGGAGAATAGGGCCTCTTTGGAATAATCATAATTTTATTGGATAATCAAACTAATCGAAGATTAATTGGGGATTAGGCAGACTAGTCAAAGATTTTTAGAACAATAGATTTAGATTTCAGAAAAGGCAATATCATCAGAGCAAGTCGCTTATACGCTTATCTGTAGCGTAAATAGCCCTTTAAATTGCCGAAATTGATCTGAGACCGCCTATGCTTGCACTTTCCGTACTCTCCTTACGGTCTTTGCATTCGGATGTTCTTACACTCTATTTTGTTTATTTATTTGCTGATAAGAAAATTGGAAGGAACAATTAGAATATAACATGTGTACTAGGGGGATATAGTTTCATCATCACTTGTCTTCTCCAGGAGTTAAAGCAGTACCCTGGTCTCAGAGTAGAGGTCACCAATGCAGCTTGTGACTCTCTCGAGAGAATGAGAGAGGAAAGCAGGAAAGCTACACGCACACTCGTCGATATGGAGAGTAGCTACTTGACCGTTGATTTCTTCCGCAAGCTTCCTCAAGATATCGACAAGGGTGGCAACCCGACCCATTCAATTTTTGACAGATACAACGATTCCTACCTCAGGAGAATCGGTAAAATTCGAAAACTATAATAACTATCATGTCGGATATGTAAGAGTGGATCTCGGTAAATCTATTACTGATCGTGATCGTTCTCTTGCTATTTCAACAGGGACGACAGTTTTGTCTTACGTCAATATGGTGTGTGCAAGTCTTCAACGCTCCATCCCCAAGTCTATTGTTTATTGCCAAGTGCGTGAGGCAAAACGAAGCCTCCTCGACCATTTCTTCGCAGACTTGGGTAAATTAGAGGTAACTATCATTATTTTCTTGCTTTCAAAACTTAGTTTGTTGTTTACATCCGGAATTATCAATAACTTAGTTTGCTTATAAATATTCTAATTTTCTCCATACCATCACAAATGCTTAAGTTAAATATGGTTTCTTCCCCGGATTTAAAGTAGTCAAAATATACTTAATTATCCCTGAACCCAATGGAGACCCAGTGTCTCATATCCAGCTGAGGAACGGGATCACTAAATCCAGCTGTACCCGCCCTGTTGCCATACTATGAAGAGGCAAAATACTCGAACTCGATGGGGACTCGGTGTCCCTGTCGAAGGCGGCTAAATCCGGCCTGTGGCCTGAACCCTTTTCTGTTGTCCCTCTAAATTTTTATAGGCAGAGGGACAAAATTAGTTGTTTTATGATAGCCCAGATACTACATATAGTTTTTTCATTTATTTCTGGATAATAAGACAAATAGCGTTCTAAATTTCTACTAGTTTTATAAGTCTTGGTTTAATTTCTGATTAGTTCTCTGAGGCTCTAACCTGCTCTACTAGTGTCTATCGTTTTTTTTGGAATACTGTGTTGCGATGTCAAATAATAATAATTAACCTTTGACGAATTCTTGCAGATGAAGAGGTTGTCCGCGTTGTTAAATGAGGACCCGGCAGTGATGGAGCGACGCACGGCGCTCGCGAAGAGGCTGGAGCTGTACAGGAGTGCACAATCCGAAATCGATACAGTTGCTTGGGCTAAGTAGTAGAAATAGTAAGCTTCCTTATATATTCGTATTGAGTGCAAATTTGATTCGTGCACAAATATCTTCTACTCGACGAATTCGTATTATTTCATGTGTAATCTCAGCTATTCATGTTTCATATGATGTGTGTGTCTGTTACAGACATTTTGGTGATTTTTTATAGTAACTTTACTCATTTTTGTAGTTGACAAGCATGTGTGCTTGTGGCAGTGATCTCTTTTTTTGTTCTGTCGGATTAGGAATGCCAGGTTTATGTTAAGTTTGAGGTATTTTACCTCTATAGAACAACAACATAGCGGTTCGGGCTGATTTAGTGATCCATTCCCTACTTTGTTGGATCAGGGATATCAAATCTTTGCCGGATTCAGAGATTTTTGTGAATGATATTTTCTAAAATTATTTGATGGGCAAATTTTGTAGATATCTGTTACATGGTTAGTTTATGATGAATGACTCCCTATAAATGTCAATAATGACGAGAGTTTTATTTTTAAATTACGTACTTTCTTAAATAAAATTTGTTTCCCAAGCTCGGATCCGAGATAAATATGAATGGGCAAATCTCAATTCTTGCTGTTGATGAAGATATGGTAAATTTATGTATGGTAAATTTATGAATTGTTTGTTTGGAATATAACTCAAATATATGGTTACTCTGTTTTACGGAATAATTTTATTAAAATATAAACAAATTGAAGTTAAGCTTAACTATGTAAAAAAATATAGTTTAAATCGTATGATTTTTTTTCCTAACCGAGCTGAGCCTTAACAAATATACTCAAAACTCGTTGATTTGCATTCGTACGTAGATACGGTAAATAATAAACAAGACATTATCGACATTTCCACAATTCCACAATTCCACAATTTGGATCTGAGATTGGCCTTTTCAGATTAAACTGAAGTCTATGGGCTGGAAAGCCCAAATATCTGTACGAGGCCCAACCAAGAGTCATTTTATATCATATTATGTGATGATAATTAATCAATTATAGTTTCACATTTTAGAGCGAAAAAAACAGAAATGTGGTTGGAAAATATGAACCCCACTCTCTTAATTGACATTTATTTCATTTCCTTTTCATTTCAAAACATCAATTTCGCTTTTTTGACCTACCATCGTCTTCTTCATCATCACCACCAGATCCGCAAAATCTCTCGTTTCTTCGAGGTACATTTCTCTCCTCCATCTCGTCGTGTTCGAGCTTCGACTTGTTACTTCAATCCTGCATATACTGATCTCTGTGTTTGTATTTTGGTTTTCTAGTTGAATGATTTGAAATTCGGATTTTGGGAAATGTGGATTGCGGTTTATTTGTTTATTATTTCCTTTGTTTTCTGTAATTTCACAGCATCTGATTGGTTTCGCATTAGCCTTTTGGTTTAGAATTTTTTCTGATCAAGGGAATTGAGATAATGTGGATGCAACAGATAGTTTTGATGTCCGTGTGTTAGATTAATCACAAATAAATACTTGTTTTTGATTGAAAATTGTAGAATAAGCATGAACCCTAAATTGGATATGGCCTCTCTTTTTTTGTGTGTAAATTGTTTTCGGGAATGAGGTTTGGTGATGGAATATGCGCTCGGATGATACAGGGCACGCACGCTTCAAGGTGTGATTCTTATATTTAGATTAGATTTCTTGAATTATTCCGATGAAAAAAAAGTTCTGACGGTTACATGCAAAATATTGAAGAAGTTTCTAGCTAATGTTATCATATTCCTATAATTATTTTGTTGATTCAGTTCAGCGCATAATTAGAGTTAATAATCTTGATTTTTACTAATTGCTTTTCTTGCATATGGGTTAGCTGCAATTCTTAAGTTTCATAATGCAATGTTATGTTGATTAGTGCCGAACAGGAATTTATACATATATGGAACATTTATAAGATTGCTATCACTGTGTTGTTTATTCTGTATTGACAAGGAAAGTTTAGTTTGCTGATGCTGGTGGCCATTTACTTCTTTTCTTTTTACAACACATAACAGCTATTTTGAGGATAGCAAGAAGAGAAAAGGGAGAGAAACAAATGGTGTTGATGGCCTCTGAGAGGGACATCTTTGACCAAACAGGGCCTTTTCACCTAGCTGAGATTGAGATCGACTGGTAAGACCCGCATCCCTTCTCCAATAACCCTCCTAGTAAAAAATCTCTTCTACTTCACTTTGTTTCGTTGTCTGCCATGTATGGGTCAGAAACAAGTTTCACGTGACTAATCATTCCTCTAGTTTGTGTTAACTTTTTGTTTATTGGGTTTTGTAGGAAGGATTTGTTTTTCTTCTATATATGAGCAATGTAGGATTTTACTAGCGAATGGGTCGCACACTAATCAAACATTGGCTCTGATATCATATTTAGTTTCTGTAGAGATCGACTTTTGCTCATAGCTCTATTTTTCACCATGAACAATTTGCAACAGACTCCACAATGTGTCATGTTTGTGATAATAACACTTCTACTTTTCACCTATAGCCTGAAAGTTTCAATGTATTGGAAATTTCTTGATATGATGTTTTTCGATCGTGCAATTGTATTTACTATTCATCCAGTTTTGGCAGTATCAACCTATCTTTGGAATCGTGTAATTCTATTGCAAATGAACATCATAGAAGATAATTTTTTTCTGTATTTCCTTATGAAGGACCAATGAAGATCACAGAAGATCTGTTGCTGCCTCTTTGGTTCAGGGCACTTACGTCCAAGAGCTCGACCGCCAGAACAAACGCGAAGGCCCCGAAGCTCTCGCTGCTCCTTGGTACGAATTCTTCCATTACCAATTAGTCAACCAACTCATAGACGACGTTGATTCCTCCATTTTTGGTGCCATTTACGAGTACATGCCACCAACATCATCCGAATCCGACCCCCCGACGAAACAAAGCCCTCATTACGTGATCGCCTTCCGCGGAACCCTAACCTACGGAGACTCCCGTTCGAGAGACATCAGCCTTGACCTCGAGATAGTCAAGAACGGCCTCCACCAGACATCCCGCTTCCGCATTGCCATAGAAGCAGTCAACGAGACGGTCTCGGCTGTAGGCGAAGGCGATTCCAACGTCTGGCTGGCCGGACACTCCCTAGGCGCCGCCATGGCTATCCTCGCCGGGAGGACAGTCGCCAAAAAGGGTAATGATAGAAATAGGATAGAGAGAAAATATATTATTAATTTTGTTGTGTTGCAATCTGAGTTACAATAAGCTCAAAACCCCTTTATATAGGGTACATACATGAGCTGATCAGGGAATAAGACTAAACTATAATAGGCTGCCAAAAAATTACCAAACCAACCCGAAAAATAACTCAACTGGAAAGAACTGAACTAGTCTGTTTAGGATATTAATAAAACCGAAACACCAACAGTTCGGTTATGGTTTATGAAATTTGAACCGATACCAAAATAAACCGAAAATCTATTGGTTTGAACACGTGGCTCACATTAAGTCATCATGAAACGTGTCATATATAAGTCATCAATCTTCATCAATTGGGCCTAAAACAAACTATTACGCCAACAAAAAAATTAGATAATAAGTCAAAATCGGCCCAAATCGTGAGAAATTTATGAAATTCGATTCATAGAAAATCGAACTAAAACCTGTTCGGTTTTGCACCTGTTCCGCTGTTTGGTTCAAAACAGATACTACAGATATGAAATATTCCTATTATTGTGACAGGTATCTTCCTTACAACCTTCCTCTTCAACCCTCCGTTCCTGTCGGCCCCCTTGGAGAGGATCAAGGCGAGGAGGCTCAAGCACGGGCTGCGCGTGGCGAGCAGCCTCCTCACGGCGGGGCTCGCCTACGCCATGAACGCCAAGAGGCAGAAGGATCTCTCCGAGGCTGAGGCCCAGTTCATCGCATTGTCGGACTGGGTACCATGCCTCTTTGTCCACCCAGACGACCACATCTGCTCAGAGTACATAGGCTACTTTGAGCACAGGAATGTGATGGAGGAGATTGGTGTGGGGCACATAGAGAAGCTTGCAACACAAAACTCCATTGGAGGCCTCTTTTTCAGTGCAATTGGGCAGGAGGTTTTGGAGCCAATCCACTTGATCCCCTCAGCAAACCTCGCTGTTAATTTAACCCCAGCAAGCACCTTCAAGAAGGCTCATGGGATTCACCAGTGGTTCAAGCCGGACCTGAAATTGGAGTCTCTGCTCTACAAGTATAATACAGAAACGACGACAACGACAACAACAACTTAGCATTTTCTGTGTCGTGTTTCGTAACATAAGGATGTGACATTGATTTTAGCAGCGTGCCACGAGTATGTATAAGTTCATTTCTTGTATCATTATTTTATTTTGCGATTCATCATATCTTCTGATTTTATTATATGTAACTGTAAATGATAGTGAGTGTAAGTATGAGCCCAACATGTTCATGATTGTTCATTACAGAGATTTACAGTAAATTATTGAAATGTGTGTTAAGTTTGTTAATGTTGCAAGACTTGAACTTAAACAAAATGAAGCTTGAATACGTTGCTGATGAAATGTTCTTTATTTAATAAATAAAGAAAATTGATCATGATAAAAAAATTTAAATACGCTGGAATAAAATTATATTTTTGTGATTATCTTCTATTTTAGTTGAGGGTGGTTAATTTTGGTTTATAATTTATAAATATTAATTGATCTTTTCATTGCTAGCTTTTGATTCTTTCGTTGATGTTGTTTAATATGGACTTTATATTAAAATTGATATTACGTGTGAGACGTGTAATTCAATAAAAGTAACCTTTTAAACATGATAAATACTAGTTTTTTCAAAAAACCACTACTCGATGTTATATGCTTAGCATAACTTCTGCTAACCCGTGATATGTGTTACGTGCATTGTGAAGGTACTCCCAATGAGTTGAAAACCATATCAATAGATTTTTGCAATTTAAATATATCTTGCCTAGTCAAAATTTTGGAAATGATACATTTATTTCTATTTCTTTCGATAAAATATATACACAAATCCAGACGAAGTTCCTCTTGGGTCATATGCCTCTTCCTCCTTTTCCTCCTCAGCCTACGGGGTATTAGCAGCTGTTTCCGGCTGTCGTTCCCCTCCCAATTACAGCTTTTTACGCATCATTTACCCTGTTCACCATTGAAAACACCACTTCCCGTCCGACTTGCATATGTTAGGCATACCACAAGTATTCATTTTGAGCCGGGATCGAACTCTCCGTGAGTATTATAATTGCATTACTTATAACTTCTTTATTCGCTGACCAAACCAAAAAATGAAGAAAAAATATTCTAAGTGTTCCTGTCTATCTCTTTTTTGACAATGCTTTTGATAGTCAAGAAAAAAAACGGGAGGAAAAATCATGCCCCATAGCGAAAGTTCATCTGGCCAATAATAGGAATAATAAAGGGTAATGTGAATTGTAATACACATGATCATTAAACCCCCAAAACTATAATACACAATCTTCAATCAATGTTATGTTCTTAAAATTGAGATTAATCTTTAACACGATTTCTTGCAACCTTAATTCATTGAGTTGCGTAACCAATGAGGTCCCACCAGGAGCATGAAATTGGCGGGAAGGATTGGTGTAAAGTGATCTGTGGGATAAGAAAGTCAAAAAATGACTCCAATCCCAAGAACATACTCAATCATTGGGTCCCACCACCTCATCACCTTTGCCATTTTTTTTAACTCACAGCACAACAATTTTGACCGCTTAGCGGTAAAAAGTCAATTTTCACACTCGTAAATAATCATTGGGTTCGAATAATAAAAATTGAAAATCCCAAAACCCAATGAGATGGTCCAAAATTCAAATGATTCACATTCACATTTTGTTTCTCGCTCTATCTCTCTCTCTCTCTTCACTAATTCACCGTCTCTTTTATTGCCTGGTTGCTTCAGGTACTGGTACTGATACACAATTATTGGACCTAAAAACCAGACACACTCTGAGACTGAGACACTTTACTTACGTATCAATTAATCTCTACCCAGAAACAAAAAGTAATAGTACATAAATGAAGCAAACTCTAGATACCTTCTTCTTTACCTAACCTTCCTCACCCATCCACTCCTCATTTTATTTGCCAAATGAAGATAAAATATACACATTCAAAATATTTGTATCTTTTGAATGTAAATTTGATCAGTAAATAAGCTAAATTCGATACTTCAAAGGATAAATAATATGTGATGGGTATGAGCCAAACAATATAATTATGTCTGGATTCACATTTAGAAGATTAACATAAATAATGTTTGAGGAGTTTTATTCTTCTAATCATTAATAACTTAAAAAAACAATTTTGGGTTTAGAAACATCTGACTTCACGCTATTTACATAAAATATCCCCACTTCACTCGCTAGTCTGACTTTAATTTGAGATTTTAGTCAAGTTCAATTTCATTGGTCGCAGTCTCATAATTTATTTACCACATGTTCATCGACATTTACCGCATGTTGATGCATTTTTTTAAACAAAATGCTTCAACATTCACATTTAGTTTGTGAGCTCATTCAACATTTTTGCAGACAATAAAAGTTTCTGAAAGTAGAACCTTACAGTTTCCCCTAGAAATTAAAATTTTCAAATTTACAGTTACCCCATGAAAATGGGTAGTCAAATAAGACACCAAAAGCCTCAAATCCCCTAATTTTTATGTAAAATTAAAAAAAAAAATTTAAGAACAACATTACAGATAATCCAAAAATCAAAATCAAGATCGAACCCAGAAATGGATCTCTAGCAGTGAAACCCAAGCACAGACCCATCGGTGACAGCAACAGCGACCTTGCAGCCGACCCTCGCCTCCACGTGGTGCGTGAAGAAATGCAACACCCTAACCCTCCCCGCCATCTCCATCTTCGTCTCCATCTCCACGTACCCTCCTCCGCCGCCGGAGATCCCGCCGACTCCGGCGTCGGCGGCGAGGGGGAGGGACCTGACGGCGAAAGTGGCGGCCATGTACTGGGTCCCGCCGGCGGCGATGTCGCCGGCGGGGATGAACATGAAGGCGATGCGGTCGCCGGAGCGGAGCAGCTGGAGGGAGCTGTCGTAGTGGGAGAAAGCGGCGCGGTTGGGGTTCGAAACGGCGACGTACTGGGAGAAGGTGAAGTTGACGGCGCCGTTAGCGCTGACGGAGAAGGACGGGAGGTTGACGGCGTTGACGGAGATCTGTGGGTCTTTGGGCTTGAGGACGGTGAAGAAGACGATGAGGACGACGATCACGACCAGTGCCAGGAAGATCGTCGCCACCGCGCACGACGCCATGTTCGTCCTCCCCGCCGCCGGAGGGGGCCTGTTTGGCTTCCTCATTTTTCTTGTCCCTGGTCGGGTTCTCGGACGGGGGGGTGTTTGGTTGCGGGAATATTGGGGTCTTGAGTACTCTCGCTCGCTCCGTTATTATTATAGAGACTAGAGTAGAGAGGGAGTGAACATTTTATTTTATTATTTGATTAAATGTTTTCTTTTGGGGATTATGTGACGTGGTGCTTTGGAGGAAGAATCTAAGCTGGTAGCAGTTGAGTTTTAGATGATGAGGGATTATAGGAGGATGAGCGGTGGTGGGGCCCACTAGACTTCAAAAAGGAGATGGTGGAGAATGTTCCTTTTTAAATATATAAGTAGAAATAAAATATTCGTGTAAATTCTTGAAGAGCTACTCAGTAGCCTCCAATTTTTGTAAAATTATAAAAAAAGTCTTCTCTTATCCTATGATTATGTTTTGTCACTATTTTTTCATTATATATTTTTCCAAAACTCTTCGTTACTCATGTTTATTTTTTTTACTGTGTATGCAAATTCTTGAAAACTAATAAAAGTGTGACTTAAGTTTTATTTCACATTGCTTATCGGTGGGCACTTTGGCAACAAAATCAGACATCGAATCCAAACCGAACCAGAACCAAGACTGAAGAATTGAGAATCGCAGTTAACGGTTTTGGTTCTGGTTCTTAAAATGAATAATCGAAAAGTTCGGTCTGGTTTGATTTTTGACAGGTTCGATCTGATTCTAGACTTTTGTCCACCCCTAAACGTGCTAACTCAAACGCGCAACACTTACGTGACATTTCCGTTACTTTTCACGGATTTGCACATATCGTGCAAATTTAAACATGAATGAATGAGAGCTTTTGCAAAAACAAACAATTATAAGGAGATATTTTGTAATTTTGCCATTTTCTTATTGCAATGCACAAAAGGAATATTATTATAAATTACAGTTTATAGATAATATATTTACAAACCAAATATTATAAAACACATGGAGTAACAATAAGAGTCGGTGAAACAACTTCACATTTGACTCTCAAACTTAAATATTTAAGATTAAATAGATAAAAACAATTTTCTCGCCCCATGACCTCCACTTCATCTATACGAAGAAACATTATGATTTGCTTAGAGAAAATATCTCCTAATCCTAATACGATTAATCATTTTGTAAAAGAAATTTCAATTCAAAATCCTTAAAACTCCAAAATTATTAATAATAATCGGCATGATTAATCATTTTATGATTTTATCTTTATTTAGCTCCAACCCAATTTCCAAAAATGTCTTCCAGTGTAAAAGAGAATGTGTTTTGAGTTGTGGTTCACAGTCCACTAAACCCCCAAAAAATATATGAACTTTCTAGGCCCATATCGGAATTGCTCTAAATACTTCAAAATCTAAAAATGACTTATGAAATACTCAATTTACAAAACGTTTATAACAATAAATATAATTATATTACAATTAATGTTGCGATGCGTTGTTGATCACTTTACGTTCTTATAACACGGATCATGCATGCTTTACTTGAGCCTAATCGAATTTAACACATAAAGCCTCCACAGTCCCTGGACCTTTCACTTATAATTTTTAATTAAAACTTCGAAGTCAATTACTTAGAAAACTAAGATTATGTGGTTCATTATAGAAGATTAGTTATTTACTATAATTATTTATACCTAAAACATCTTATCAGATTGTCGATATGTCCGAGTGGTTAAGGAGACAGACTTGAAATCCGTTGGGCTTCGCCCGCGCAGGTTCGAACCCTGCTGTCGACGCTTTATTTTTTAACCGAAATGTATGGGCTTAAGGCCCATTATGGTCTCCCAAGGCCCGTCGTCATATCCATCTATATTTTTCTTCAAGATGGCGTCCCCAAAGGATCATTATTATTTGGGCTTAGAAGCCCAATTGAGACGTCCCAATATGATCGAGGCCCAGGTTTGTGCGCTCATTCAAGAATCAAGATGTTGCAGGCCCAATGGTCATTATAAGCCCAATTTTATATGTCGCAACATGGCACGGGCCCAAGGCCCATTATTATTTCCACTCTAAACATGAAACCAACATCACAAGAAACAAAAGATGAGCCATCAACAATTTCTTTTACCGTACAACCCGCAAGTTCCATCCCAAAACAACCATCCTTGCCGGTGACTCAAAACTATACATACACATTATATATCTGTACACATCATTCATCAACCTCGTCCAGCCTCGAATCCATGATCTCCGCCACTGCCTCGAGAAAACCAGCCTCGCTCCTCGCGCCCCGAGCTTCTTCAACGATCTCCTCGATCGCAGACTTGGCCTTCACGGTCTCTCTGCACATGAGGCTCCCGATGGCGAACGGGGTGAGCCCTCTACGCGCTCCCTTCTTCAGCAGCATGGTGGATACGCGCAGCGTGCGCGCGCACTCGGGTGAGATGTCCCATCCGTGGAATTTCAGCAGGGCGATGTCTTGTTCAGCGTCGAGCGAGTTTATGTAGGAGACGGTGTCCTGGTCGTAGGGCTGCTTGGCCTGCGGCCAGTAGAGCCACTCGAATGTACAATCCTCAAACTGCAACAAAGACAAGCGATCTCGGGTTTAAAGACAGAAATTAGAGTGTACAAATCAATATTAACTACTTGAAAATATGAAGATGCGCTATGAAGTAATATATTAACCGGAGACAATGGTGTCGGGTTTTAGGCACAAAAGAGAACAAGTAGACTTCAAATTATGAGGATATTACTAAAGGCAATGATCTCGGTTTTTAGGCAGAAACTGAAGTATGTGAATCGAGATTAACGAATTTTCAAAATATGAGGATAATCTTTGAAGCAAGCATGTGAGTATCCTAAATTTGATAAGAAGAAGAAAAACATTCTTGAAAATTTTCAGCTCAAAATGGTCAAGAGGTGACATGAAAACAAAAACCCTGATCATAATCATGTTCCATATTAACAAAATAGCGCAATCTTCAAACTGCAAAGACACGAAACTATCATAACTGAAAGATTTGAGATGGTTTGTAGCGAATGATATTCAACAAAAGACTATGATCTCGGGTTTTAAGCAGAAATTGGAGTATATGAATCAAGAACAAATAAGGAAAGAAAACCGTCTTTGAAAAGTTCAGCTCATAATGGTCAGGAGGTTACATGAAACCCAAAACCAGAACCACAATCATGTTTCCATATCTATATTTTGATGAACTAGACTGAACTTGTTTGAGCTAAAAAAATCACTAAACTAGAGGCATGTATTGGCTCAATTGACATATTCATAGCTGATTTATCGTCATATCAATCAATTACTCAACCTCAACCATGTTCATCACTACACATATTCTATTCAACAATAGATCCTAATTGATGTTATATTACTCAATGAATGAACAATTAGCACTTTAGCAGCATAACAAGTTGCGAGGATAAGAAGAAACGCTTACTGTTTCAGGCAAGCAGTAACCGTGATCAATGGGAGTGAGCGTGATTTTCCCCTCCTTCCCTCTCGAGAGGAGGATATTTCCCCCGTGCCTATCTGCATTCGCCATTCGTATATCAAACACGCTGATCTTGTGCACCTCCCCCACGGGAAACGCCCGAGGACCCATGTCCTCACAGCTCCCATCGTTCTTGACAAACATCTGCAATGACCCAACCTTAACATTCTCAGTCGTGGAATTGAAACCTTCTGGATGGTTGAACGCCTTGTGCAGGCACCGGACCAGAGTTGTCGGGGGCACGCCAGCAAAACCCATCATCGAACAAGATGATGAGCGAGGCCCATCTTTTGGGTGATCCAAGATATATGCTGCAACTTCCCGAATAGCTCCTTCTCCGACCTTTGTCCCTCTCTTCAACCCTTCTCCATTCTCGGACACGGGCAGGCCACGGGGGTTGTTCACCGCCATCGGCTCCTCATCCATGGGCTTGAAAATGGAAATGTACTCGTTCCCCGACGAATCTTGCATCAAATAAGCTCCTCCCATTCCCTCGGATGATCTCATAGGGTGGTTTCCGCTCTTCAAACCTTCAAATGTAGCCTCAACCATATCCGATAAGAACGGGAACAATTTAGCCTTTGGATTAACAACAAGCCTTTCCAACCCAAAATCAGCACACTTCCTTGATCCCTCATTCTCATCGACATTTCGGGTTTCTGCAACAACAGAAAGCTCCAAGTCCTTCTCAACAGCCTTAGACCTAACCTTAGCAGATTTTTGAACCAGTAAATGAATCACACCATCATTGTTCACACAAAACTCATCAACAAGGGTCTGATCATCCTTGAGCTTCTCTCCATTGTAGAAAAGCTCAGGATCATCATCATCATCGCCATGAAGATCAACAAAACCCTTACCCTCTTTAGCAATCTGTCGCTTCAAGTACCCGACATTCTTGTTCCTATCCACATTCAACTCAAACTCACCCCCACAAACAGTCCTAACAGTAATGACCAACAGATCTGAAAGCTTGAGGACCAAATGAAGAACATTGCCATCACTAACTCCATAGTCTCTGATCAGAGTGTTGTTCCTCGAGAGCTCTCGGCCCGCGAACACGAGCTTCTGCTTCTTCACCACGAACCCTTGGCTGGTGTGGATCCGGAGCTTCACGGACGCGATCGAATCGGACTCGAGGACACGGATCGGGATCACCGAGCCCGCTACGGTTATGTATATGAGAATCGATTCTCGACCCTCATTGTATTTTCTCGGGAAATAGCGAGACGAGGAGTGGACATGTTCTCGGCGAATCGGACTGCGAGCGACATCGGCTACAGACATTTTCTCACCTCCCAAACAGAAAAGGTGAAAACCCTTTTTAATTTTTCGGGGCTGGATTTGAAAAACAACAGCCGCTCGTAAAAATTGTAGAACTCATCAACAAATCTCCATGGATGATTCAGCTGTACAAGGCCGTTCGATCAAGAAATTTGATCGAAAAATCCAAACTCTAACCTAAAAAATGGGAAATTATTATGTACAGAAAGGGGGAAAAGGAAGATCTATGGATTTCTGGGGAAAATTGAAAATTCCCAGAAACCCAGATAGACCCTTGTGTTTGTTTCCCGAGAAACTCAAGTGGGTAAGAAAATTTTGAAAATGGGGAATCGTGGAAAACTCTTTGTGGCACTCGAATCTTCACCTCCTGGAACTCGAATGCTATGGTTGGAGGGTTGATTCTTTACCAGAAAGAGAGAACCGAGAAAAGAATTGCAGAGAATGAGAGCTTAAATTGGAAATTCGCAGATCAAATGAACCGATTTTGGGAAATCCGCGGAATTGGCGACATGGGGCTCAAGAACTCCAACTTTCTTCGCCGAGGTTTTGTGCTAAAGTGATGGTTTCGTTGAAGAGTGGAAAGAGAGAAGGAGAGAGCGTAATTGTAGCCGTTGGCTTTATCATATAAGCTTTTGCTCCTATTTATTAATTCATTTATTAGCACTAAAAGTATTAAAATAATATATTTTTCAAAATGTATATGATCCTCTAATGTATGTGAAGAATGGGGAGAGAGGAGAGGAGGTTGAAGATGGTGGCAATATGGTCATTTTTTAATATATATTTTTTATTTTAATTTATTTGAAAAGATTAATATATACTTGAAATAAAAGATTAATTTATTATTTAGTTGAGAGTAATATAGTCATTTCATGTTTATGTAGTAACCGTATTATTTGAAAACTATACAGTGATAGCGTTTTGGAATTTTTATCCATCAATCATGTTAATTTTAGCGAAAGTTATTTTAAGTAACTAAAAAACCTCGGGCACCTATAAAAAAAGATTCAATATCAGTGTATATCACTCAAAATCGTGCATATTTGACTATTTGAGTATAGCGAACTAGAATTATTCTCGTACTAAACTAAGAGTAATTATGAGATGATTTTAGACAGGTTCATTGTTTTTCGTCATCTACTTCCCCAGTTTAAGGGCATCATGAATCCAAAATATTTTGTTTTTAAGAAAGATGACAATGGAACAAACTCGATCGAGTTTATTGGTAGCTTTTTTTTATGGGTGAGCATGGTCTTGTACCAAACAAGACCCTTCAGTTTCCAAATTATTCTAGAACCATGCTCGAACCCGCTATATGAAAAACCATTCGGTTATGACGGTGGTTTTTTTTGGTTCGTCGGTCTATGTTTTATTTATAATTATTTTTCGATTTATAGGGTAAATTAGACGAATTTGAGTACGGTTTATAACTAAAAACTTTAAATGTACAATTATAAAAAGTATCACAGAAACTTGATATTAAGATTTAATTATTACAACTCAACTCAATTCAAATTACTCTTATTCCCTGTCACAATCACATTTCTCATTTTCTATTGGAAGACCTCTAGTACATATGGCAGATCTTGCACGGGCTCGAACCACGTCTTATTGTAAAGATGACTATAATCTTACTACACAACCACAAAATTATCAAAAATAAGTTTGCAAACAAAGTAAAAAATAAATAACATATTTTAATCGTGAAAATTTATGAGCTCAAACTATCGAAGCAAGCGGGCCTTGTACTAATTATAAAACGACATGGGTCATCGCGAACCGATTCAATTATGAATCGGTTAATCACCGTTTTTGGCATGTACGAATCAAAAGCAAATAGAAATCAATTGTTATTTAAAATTAGAACTAGAATCAAATCGGTATCTATATTTCTCGAGTTTTCAATTTGAGTTTGATTCAATTCTTAATTCGAGGCCATTTCAAAGTCTGAAGTACACACTCTTAGCCGCTCTCTATTACGCTGGACTAAATACTTGGAATTCGTATAAAATTCAAAAAAATTCATCATCCTTAATATTTAACGGCACATTGATTTTGAGCCCGCCCCAATAAACAGTGATGGTAATCTAACATTATAATAGTTATTTACATGATTTTACAAAAAAATTTGAAACAAAATATAAACATTTTATTAGAGAGAAAATATTGAACATAACCATATTTACCTTCAAACCAAAAATGACCATAAATAAATCATTTCGAATCATGGCTAAGAAGCAAACCAAAAAAAAAACATTACAGAGATAAGGAACCAAACAAATCGCTTAAACAAGACGCTCCATCTCCCGAACCCATAACCATCACTACCTGCCACCGACTCCACACCCTCGCCACTCATGATCACAAAGGCGTCGACGAACACTGCAAAACCGCCAACAACAAGCCGCTGGGGTACCCCTCTCATCTCGGCCCCATCCCAATGTGGTATCCGAATCAGAGTCCCTAGGCACTCTATCTGAACTTGTACAATCGGTTCAAAACCAAAAGAGCGCTTCTCCCGTTAAGATATTTATTTAGATTCGAACTATTGAGCTCTCAAGATCATCTCAAATGGATTGTACATTTAGAAAATTATTTTTTTTGCATCATCAAGTTTTATTTTCTTGGGTTCGAGTACCCAAATTCATAGCCGTTGCACAAGGTAAGGGTCTCAATTCTATAAAACAAATTTTAAAAACTCTCAGTTCATTGTACGTATCCTCTTTTTTTTTCTGACTACAATAACAGTTTGTCTCATAACTCTTTGCTTGTCCACTTCTTATAATCCAATTTCATAATTAAATTACAATCTAATAAATCTAATTCATTTCATTCCTATTGTACATAGAACCTTATCCATAAATCTATATCCTGTAATTTAAAAACTTATTATTAAAACATTTCACGTGCTAATTCAATGACCATTGTTCAGTCTATACAGTTGATATATGGACATTATTTTTCTCTAAGTTTCAGTTTTTGGATATGACAGCTAATTATAAAATAAGTTGATTTTGTTTTTTTATATTTAGTAAAAGATTAATTACAATATGACGCTAGATTGTAACAAAAAAGAACAATTTATATATTATTTTTTGTTAATTTTTATTTGGCTCGAGCTCAAATTCAATTTTTTAATAAATACATCATTTTCCTATTTGATTCAAAATCCTTCCTAATTTTATGCATCAAGCAAGTTTCAAATCTACTATTTCTTCTAAAAAAGTGAGTGTATCAATGTCGACTTAACTCAATTTCATTCATCTAGTTTTTATTGTTAATATCTTATCAAATTATTATTATTATTATTATTCAAATTTAAAGTTTAGGTCGTTTGATAAATATGTGAAACTCAAACCTAATATACTCGAGTTTAACTTATTTATTAAACAAACTCCACATTAAGTAATTTTTTCATCAAATAAATGTAACGTTAAATTCAAATTTGGCTTGCAGTCAATAATAACAAACTCAATTAATATTTAATAAATTAAATATGAATCATTCATTAAGAACTCACCCATTTACCATGGCACATGTGACATTAATTTACTCAACTAATTATCATCATAAGTAACCAATTAATTAATTGAAAACTGTCAATCAATGAAGGTTCCTATACCTCAAAAGAAACATTATAAGTTGGTACACGAACATGGGCTCATCAAGAGCTTGTCTCAAAAATACCCAAAAGCCACAAAGTGGGTTTAGGTGTCTAGAGACATAGAAACCTCCATTATCATCATTATGGGTCTCTTTTGTGTATAAAGGGTCATTGGTGTTTCCTTTATTGGTTGCATTATTGTGAAGATCAATGGCTTGGTGATACCAAATATTTGCTTCTTTTTAAGCAATTTTGGGTGTGGGGGTAATGTATATATTGGATCCATCAAGAGCCGTTGAGTTTGGTGATCATGTGCCTTCATGTGGGAGGGGGTACCCTACAACACAAACCCTCATGGGTATTATTGGCTATGACTTCATGTCCTATTGAGAGTTGGAATCATAAAAGGCAAATAATTAATTAACTTTAATTTAGGAGGTACCTTAACACTGCACTAATAAGAATATTACTATTCATCCATGGTGATGGTGGAAAATTAATTATGAGGTGTAAACTTTTTCTTTAAAAAGAAAATAGCAAAAATAGTACGGTATATTATCACATTTTTGCAAAAAAAAATATTTTATATTTTATAGAAACAAAAAATAATGTCATATTTAGCAAAATATTTACATTTCTACAAAATAGGCGAAAGGGATAATTACAGATCAGTACACTCGTCGAAACTTCGTTTCCGGATTGGTACCCCAAGTTTGATTTTTCTATTCTCAGTTCCTCAAGTTTAAAAAGTTAACACTTAGGTCGATTATGTGACAGAAACTATTTTTTAAAAAATACCCAAAATGCCCCTGAGTGGGTATAATTTATAAATAGTTTAATAATTCTATAAACGTGAAATGACCATTTTATCCTCATTCATAATACATAATTTAACTCATATTCTTAGAGTATTTTTGTCTTTTCAGACAATTAAATTAAAATTTTATTGTAAAATGACTCTTTTGCCCTCATCTTCGACCTCTTCCCCCCTCTCTCCTCTTTCCCTCTCTCTCCTTTTTATTCTGTGAGCTCAAGTCTCTCCCAAACCCACCACCACATTAACCCAAACCCACCAAAACCAAAATAAAAAATCGCAAATTGCGATCGAATGTGGAAATCAAAACAAATCGAATGTGGAAATTGCAAATTGAAGCTAGAGTGGTCGAGGAGGTGGCGACAGAGAGAAGGGCTCGACAGTCGGAGGTCGAGCTAGTTGAAAGGGGGTGGTGGCTGATTTGGTGGGGGCTCTGAACGCGCCGAGGTGCGTGGCGACGTTGTTCGGTTGACAGATCTGGGTCCCAATAAAGTTTTCAATCTGCTATAAATCGAAACGAACACGCCGATCTTGAATCGAAACCATGAGGATGGGTAGAGGAGCAGTGCCGGTAGAGCTTCTCTCCGCATGATCTGGGCATCTCGAAGAGCTTTGATACATGAGTGGTGACACAATTGCCGGCGAGCGTGAGTAGGCGGGCATCGGCGGCGACTGAGCACCTCTGAACCGTGCGCAGGTAAGTGGGCATCGGCTGGGATGGAGCACCTATGCTCGTCATCTTCTGAAGCCCAATCGACGACATCTGGGTTCTCTGTCCGAGCCTCCTCCATCGAGGACCGAGCCTCCGCCGTCGACGTTCGAGCCTCCGTCGACGTTCGAGCCTCCGTCGTCGACGTCCGTGCCTCCGTCGTTGACGTCCGTGCCTGCGTCGTCGACGTCCGTGCCTGCGTCGTCGACGTCCGTACCTCTGTCGTCAACAACCGTCAGTGTTGGTCAGCCCCTCCTCGTCCTCCGTCGTCGACATCCGAGACACATTGCGTGGAGAAAGATGAGGAGATGGACAGAGTGTTTGAAGAAGATGAGGAGATGAGGGGTAGTTTAGGATTTTCACAATTTTTAGTTTTGTAATTTTTGTTTTATTAATTTGAAAATACTAATATGCCATTCAACTCTATTTAATTTGTTATTCAATGTAGGGCAAAATAGTGATTTCATATTTATCAAATAATGTATCATTTGGAGTTGTTTAGGGAGGGCATTCTGGAGTTTTCACAAATTACATCAGTTAAATTTAACAGAATAGAACTGAAGTGTAATATAATGAAACTTGAGGTACCGAGAACAAAAAAAATCAAACTTGGGGTACCAATCATGGAATGAGGTTTCAGCGGGTGTACTGATCTGTAATTATCCCTAGACGAAATTATTCATGAAATTAATGATCAAATATTTTTGTTTTCAAAATTAAACTACAAATTTTATATTATATATTTTTGTGTAAGACTTTAAAAATAATTATAAATTTTAAAGATAATTTTGTACAAATATGTAATCCTAAGACCATGGAGCAAATTGTTTTTAAGACCCTACCCATTAGGCTAATTTAGGTTGGTTGAGAGCTAAATTATTATTTAATGAAGGAAACAACATTAATTAAAAAGAATTTTAATACTAAATGGACGGTTCAAGGATATGCAGACAAAAATGGTAACAAACACCAATATAAAAGTCACCGCCAGACAAAATTAAATACACATAAGTTGAGTGTTACTTTACAACACGTGTCGTCTCGTACACAACCGACAGCGACGTTCCTTTGTCGTTTAGTAGAATCTACCGTTATGGTCGGTGCAGAACCTGAACACGTGGCACTCTCACACCACACGTATCGTCAGCTACCTTTTTTTTTCAAATTAAAGCCTCCTCTCAGAATATAAACTGGGCCCAACTTGACCCAATAATAGGGTTGGGCTCGTTTTGTTTAATGGGCTCGTTTTGGCCCATTCAGCATCATATTTACCGCCAATTCTCTATCTCTCTCTCTGTAACGACCTCGATGGAGCTTCTGGTTATGGCTCTCGTGGCTCTCTTTCTCGTCTCCTCCATGGTTGTGGAGCTCGGAGCTCTACAGTACCCTCAGGAGCTCTACAATCTGTTACCGAGCATCGACGATTCGAGTGTTCCGTCGGAATCGCCGTCCCTGGTCTCGACGATCTCGTCGCTGCGCCTCCTGAACCCGCCGTCTCCGTCTCTCCGGCGACCTCTTGTTCCGGCGATTTTTGTGATCGGAGACTCCTCGGTCGACGCCGGGAACAACAACTTTCTCGGCACCTTCGCGCGCGCCGATCGACCCCCGTACGGCCGAGACTTCGACACCCACCGTCCCACGGGAAGGTTCTGCAATGGACGAGTCCCGGTTGATTATCTTGGTAATTGATTCCTGTTTTCTCGAGAAAACGAGAGAAAGTGAAAGAAAATTGAGTATTGGGTGTTTGTTTGAGTGTTGGCTATGTAGAGTTCTTTGTGGAATTTGGGGTTTTTGATTACGTTTGGGATTAATGGGTTTTCTTGAATTTCTGGTTTGTGAAGCTAAATTGCGTGTTCTTGTTTTTTCCCTGATATGGATTTTTGTGTTTTGGATGCTACAATTTGAACAGCATTGTATTTGGGGCTCCCATTTGTGCCAACATATCTGGGGCTTAATGGAACTGTGGAGGACATGATTCATGGAGTCAACTACGCATCAGCTGGGGCCGGAATCATATTCACCAGTGGCTCGGAATTAGTAAGGAATCGGTACATTTTAAGTTATTTTTTGTTCTTGCATTGTGAAAATAAGGTGTTTACTGATCGAGTTATGGTGTTTGGTTCAAATGATCGAATCCTATGTGTGTTAGTGTTATGCTGTTGGGTTATGGATTCACTTCTGGCTTGGAATTAGTAAGCATTGGTACATTTTAGTATTTTTAGTTCTTGCATTGTGAAACTAGTGTTCACTGATCAAGCTATGGTGTTTGGTTCAAATGATTGAATCCTATATGTACTGGAGTTATGCTGTTGGGTTATGGATTCACTAGTGGCTTGGAATTAGTAAGCATTAGTCCTCTTTAGTCATTTTTAGATCGTGCATTGTGAAAGTAAGGTGTTTGGTCCAAATGACTGAGTCTAGAGGTGTTAGAGTTATATTGTTGGGTTACACGGATTCACTAGCGGCTTGGAATTATTAAGCATTAGTACTAGAGTTATTTTTAGATCTTGCGTTGTGAAGACAAGGTGTTTACTAATTGAGTTACTGTGTTTGGTTCCATTGATTGAATCCTATACGTATCAGAGTAATACTGATGGGTTATGGATGTGCTAGTGGCTCAGAATTAGTAAGCATTAGTAGTTTTCAGTTATTTTTTGACCTTGCAACATGAAAATAAGGTGTTCACTAATTCAGTTATGGTGTTTGGTTCAAAATGATTTGAGTCTAGAGTTATATTGTCAGGTTATGGATTCACCAGTGACTCGGAATTAGTAAGCATTAGTACCTTTTAGTTATTTTAAGACCTTACAATGTGAAAATAAGGTGTTTACAAATCAAGTGATGGTGTTTAGTTCAAATGATTTAATCTATGTGTATTAGAGTTATTTTGATGGGTTACAGGCTCACTAATGGCTTGGAATTAGTAACGATTGGTACTTTTTAGTAATCTTTAGACTGTGTGAAGTGGAAATAAGGCGTTCACTAATCAAATTATGGTGTTCTATTCAAATGATTGAATCCTATAGGTATTAGGGTTATTTTGGGTTATTCTACTTCAACAATGATATGTGCTTGGAAATTAATGGTCTTATATTTTTCATTCATTTCAAGGGCCAACATATCTCCTTGACGGAGCAGATTCAGCAGATTACGGACACGTTTCAGCAGTTCACTATACTCATGGGTGAATATGCCGCTGCGGAGCACATCTCCAAGTCTGTGGTTTACCTCTCAATGGGAGTTAACGACTACATACATTACTATCTGTTCAACGCGTCTAATGTGCAAAACCTGTACCTGCCATGGACTTTCAATCGGTTCTTAGCATCCAATGTGAGGCAGGAGATTAAGGTAAATCACCTTTTGTTCATCCATATGTTATCTGATCAATCCGAGGATTTAAGCTTGTGGGTTCTCTTGTATTCATCGAAATTGTTGGGTTTTGCTGTACAGAACTTGTATGACGTGAATGTGAGGAAGGTGGTGGTCATGGGGCTGCCACCGATAGGTTGCGCCCCTTACTACCTGTGGCGGTATAGAAGCAGGAGCGGGGAGTGTATCGAGGAGATAAACAACATGATAATGGAGTTCAACTTTGTCATGAGGTACATGATCGAGGAGCTGGACAGGGAGCTCCCCGACGCCAGCATCATCTTCTGCGACGTGTTTGAAGGGTCCATGGATATATTCCAGAACCACGAGTTTTATGGTCAGAACTTTCAGCTTGCCCTATATTGTTTTTTTAGGAAATTGGCAAAAAAGTGTTGTGAACTTTGATTTTTTTTTTGTTGCAAAATTTGTATATTTGCACGAAAATGACGAAATTACCCTGATAAATAAGAATTAAGCTTTTTTTTTAAAAAAATAAATTACAAATTTTGATTATACATGTTTGAGTTAACAAAATAATTTCTGGAAAACTTTTTAAAATTTTTATTTTTATTTTTTAAACAAAACAAATTCTTAAATTTAAGGGCAATTTCGTCCTTTATGTACAAATACACACATTTTGCACAAAAAATCAAAGTTCACGGCACTTTTTTGCAATTGTCATTATCAAAGTACACAACACCCTATTGCACAAAACTGTGACAGTATACGGCACGTTTTTGCCATTTTCCCTTGTTTTTTCCCATTTGACCAAAAACCCATCGCATGACACCTTGTTTGTGTTCTTTAAGGTTTCAATGTCACAACAGACGCTTGCTGCGGGCTGGGCAGGTTCAGGGGGTGGATCATGTGTCTGTCGCCGGAAATGGCCTGCAACGACGCTTCGAGCCATATCTGGTGGGACCAGTTCCACCCGACTGATGCGGTGAACTCCATCCTGGCGGATAACGTGTGGAACGGCCTGCACGCGAAGATGTGCTACCCGAGGAACTTGGAAGACATCATATAGTATAGCCTAAACCAAACAAAACCAGGTAATATCAGCTTCTGAGGTTTATATGAACTGGGAATTTTAGGTGATGCTTCTGTAGAGATGTAGAAAATGGTGTAGAGAATGTGAATTTTGATGTTGGCATTGTATAGAATTTTTGACATTACCAGATTGTTGTGGTCAATGCGTGTTGACTGTATAGGTCGTAATGGAAATGGAATAGCATTTTTTTGTAAATGGAAGGTTAGATGATATATTTTGCTAGTTTTGAAGTAAATGTTTTGATTTAATTCCTACTAATTACTCTGTTTTCTCATTTAGTTTAGTTTTATTATAATTTAGTTTCTGGGTATTCAAAATTTTCTAATTTTCCCTCAATTTTTTTTCTAATTTAATTTTTATATTGGCTTTATCTAAATTTAAGCTTTAGTGCATTAGATTTTCCTGACATACAACTGCCCTTATAAAATTATCTATTAGATATCATGTAAATTGTTTAACTTAAATTTTCAAAACTTGTTAGCGTATATGATAAACATTACCGTATGACACAAATTTTGTGACAATTAATTATATGACTGGAGAGTGATTTTTCGGTCAAATCCGATAAAATTGTAAAACAATATTGTGTAAACGATTTAGAAAGACATCGGTATGTTAATTCTCTTACGACAATACACCCGAATGAAAGTGGTCAATCTATCTATACTGACATATATATGCAACAATTTGCCTTAAATTATGGCTCAAATTGTATTATCCAATTGATGTTCATATCAAAGGAAGTTGTTGTTGTTATCATCTTCGGTGTCTGAATGGAGCACAAAACTAGGAAATGCACTTCTAATGTCCCTGAAATTTGACAACCCCAACACAGAACAGATCAGCTATAGTACTAAAATTTACTGTCATGAGACCAATTCAGCTGCACAAAGATGATGGCAAATTGTACTTGAGATATGGAATTGTCATGTTCTTCAGCAAATTCGGGTTTCGACCCACAAAATCTTTCCACTCTTCCAGGTCGATTTTCCCATCTCCTTTCAAATCCGCTTCCTCAAATGTCTATCAAAAAAGTCGGAGGAAAATGACTTGTGAGTATGTCCGTAATAATTTTAGGGAAAATTGCAATAACTTCTGCTTATATTATTACAGTTTTGCATAGTCTCCCTGTGTTATTTTTATTGCAAAGCTCTCTGTAAACTGGTAATTTTTTGCACCGATAGTATACATACGTTAAAAGAGGCGGAAAAACTCAAAATATATTCAAAATTCCAAAATTACTCCTCGCCACTTAGTGCACAATTGCAAAAACTCTCTTTATACTATAATGTAACAGTGCAATGGTATATAGAGAGATTTTTGCATATGCGATGAAGGTTAATTTAATCTCGAAAATTTGAATATATTTTGAATTTTTCGTCTCTTTTAATGGATTTTTACTAACGGTGCAAAAAATTACAAGTTTACATAGAGTTTTTGCAATAAAAATAGCGCAGAGACTATCTGCAACATGATAACAAATATAAGGACAGTTTTTGAAAATTTCCCATATTTTTATTAGGGGTAATTACAGATAAGTACACCCAACTATCATTCATTCTCACATAAGTACACCCAACTTTAAAACTTGATTTTAAAGTCACCCAATTTTCATTTTATCTCACTTACCTCTAATGGAGTTAAATCTAACAGTATTTTGAGTTGAAAAGACCAAAACGCCTGACTAATTTTTATATTATTAAATAGTATAATTATTATTATAAAAATTACAAAAGAAAAAAAAGAAAAACTGAAAATAATTTTATGAAATTACAAAATTGCCCTCATGTCTCACCCTCTCTCCGTTGAACAGGGGGCTGGAGGCAACGCCGGAGGATCGTCGGAGCCGACGCCGGAGGAGATGTTGTATAACGTAGAAGAAGATTTTTCAGTTTTTCTTTTAAAAATTAGTGATAATTTTTAATAATTATCACGAAGAAAATAATTTCATTTTTAATAATTAAACTGAAATTTTTAATAATTTCAGTTTTTCTTTTGTAAAATTAGTGATAATTCTTTTGTATAACGAAGAAGAAGATTTTAGTTTTTTCTTTTGTAATTTTTATAATAATAATTATTATTATATTATTTAATAATATAAAAATTAGCGAGGGCATTTTGGTTTTTTCAATTCAAATTTCTGTTAGATTTAACCCGTTAGAGTTAAGTGAGACGAAATGTAAATTGGGTGACTTTAAAATCAACTTTTAAAGTTGGGTGTACTTATGTGAGAATGGGTAATAGTTGGGTGTACTTATCTGTAATTACCCCTTTTTATTATTATCAGTAATAACCAAAGATGTGGAGTTCTGTTTCACCTTGTCAATAATGGCTTCAACAACATCCTCGGGCAGGATTAGGTCGGATTCAATGAGAAGTGCCAAGATCATCTCCTTAACCTATGACAAAGGCGAGCAATTTATTATGAGAAAATGAGAATAACCAGTGTTCTAAAAATCGGCCTAGGCATAGCCTTTTAGAACACCGGCTCAACTTCACATAATCTGTCGATTCAAGTCGGCTAGGTGGATCTAGGGGTTTTCTATTTTAAAAAAATTAAAATTAAAACAATCACCTAGATCCGCCAAGCCGACTGAAATAGATAGATTATATGAATATGAGTCGACGTTCTAAAAATCCCTACCTAGACCGATTTTATTTTTTCAAAAAAATAAAAATAGGAAATACCAAAAACTAAAATAATTTATAATAATATGCACTTTTATTCTTTTTCAAGGACATGAATGTAACATATATTTAAATATTTATTTATATATTTAAAAAGTTGTGTTAGTTTTATATGTAATTCATAACTTGATTGTATATATGTAATAATTTATTTAATTACATTTTAAAAATTAAATCCTATAAATTCCCAAAATCGCTATCCGCCTGACATGGCATGATCATGAACAACATAGTACTAGGTTAATTAATATAGAATGCTTAAATTTACCTCTTGTCGTTCGATGAAGCCTGTTTGCCATATATCGTATAAATGAAATGCAACTGCATGGCACAAAAGATTGACATTGTTTTAGTTTTCATTACCATTGATTTATAAATCTCTGCTAAATCTGATTAAAACATCATGAAAAGAATCGGAAATGTCATACAAATAATTTTTTCTTCTTGAGGTGCTTGTGGGTGGAAGACACTGAGAGATCGAACAAAGTCTCCGAATTCTATGAACCCGTCATGATTCGAGTCAAACAAGTTGAAGATCTGAAAAAAAAACAGGAAAACATTGAAATGCGTTGGAATAATAGCATAATAATTGCAAAAACTAGCAATGTATTATTCGATTTTTGGAAGGAGTATTTGTGAATTGTGTTTATTGCAAAAACTGTTCGTCAACTATCCATTTTTTGTACGTCGAGACATATGGAAGTTTGGTCACGCGACCACACATTTTTTTCTTTTCAAAATGACTGTTTTGCCCTCCAAAATTTAAAAAATCAATAAAAACAAGAAAAGGAAGATAGTTGACTTCAACATCTTAAGTAAATTCTCTTTATCTTTTGTTTTAGAAATACGATCATATAATAATAATGTTAGCATGCAATTTTCTATTATTTCCAAGCGCATTCGTGTCTTTTCACTTCATTTTTTTAGTTTGTGCAATTACCACTATAATGTCATCAAAATGTGTGGAAATGAACTGACCCTGTCTGTGAAGAGACTATGCTTCTTGCTGTTCCTGAATATCCCAAGCTGAAACTCTTCCTAAGTACATAAAAAAAACTCGATTCATAATCGGAAATGGTAAGTGAAAAGATCGTTTATATAAAGAAATTAAACTTACTTTGCTTATAAGTCCATCGTCAACCAAAGAGCTGCTCAGTTTTCTGAACAACTCATACAAAGCTTCAACTTCACTTACACTAACTGCACAATTAAACAGTATGTATATTTAATAAGATCACAAAAACCCAAAAAGGCACGAAACTTGAAATAAAGAGAACGAAAAAGAAAATCAAACTCACAGCAAGTTTGATCAGCAAGAACAGCTGTTTCATCAAATCCGACACTCCTTTGCTTCATACAAGCACAACCCATTTTTTTTGTGCGCAATAAGGATGCAAAATAGGTTACCTATGACTCGAGGCTATAAACACAACAAGCTGTTGTGAAATATACCTAACTCCATCATTTTCAGCCACAAGAGTCAGTTCAGTGTCATATAAATGGCTAAATCAGGTTTGAGGTAATAAAACTCAACAAGAGCGATATAAAATAATGAAAATGACATTAACAGCACTAATCATGAAAAGGGTTCTCAAAAACCATAGTGACAATGTGTGATTGTGAATCTCATTTTTAGCCACAAGAATCAATTCAGTGTATTATAAAAATGGCTAAATCGGGCTTGAGATAATAAAACTCAACAAGAGCGGTACAAAATAATGAAAATGGGATTCACAGCACTAATCATGAAAAGGGTTCTCAAAACTATGATTAAAACCATAGTGAAGAAGTGTGATTCTAAATCTCTCATTTATAGCCACAAAAAATCAGTTCAGTGTATCCTAAAAATGGCTAAATCGGGTTTGAGATAATAAAACTCAACAAGAACGATATAAAATAATGAAAATGACATTAACAGCACTAATCGCCAAAAGGGTTCTCGAAACTATGATTAAAAACCATACCGAAGATGTGTGATTGTGAATCTCTCATTTTAGCCACAAGAATCAGTTCGGCGTATCATAAAAATGGCTAAATCGGGTTTCGAGATAATAAAACTCAACAAGAAATGATATAAAATAATGAAAATGACATTAACAGCACTAATCATGAAAAGGGTTTTCAAAACTATGATTAAAAAACCATACCGAAGATGTGTGATTGTGAATCTCTCACACTCAATCCTAATGTTTGGCCTCTGTTGAACCCAGAATTGTGCTAAAAATAAGTGATGTCTAATTTATCAGATGGCCAAGACAAAAGCTAGTGAGTTAGTGACCAAACCTGCCACGAGTCGACTCCACCAACATAGAACTTGTTCTTGTTCTCAATTAGTGGCCAGTGATCTCCAATTCAAGTCAAGAATCTGGTTCTGTCTCTAAAATGAACAAGAAAAAAGTTGCAAGAAATGCAATTATTCGATAATAAACAGCCAATTATGTAAAGGTCTAAGAGAAAACAAGCAAATCTAGTAATCTTTCAATTCCGGTACATAGAGCCCATATATATTCTCCCAAATCTAGAACCATCAACCGAAGAATAATCAGTACGATTCCCCATTTCTCTAATTCCACAGCTCAATATGGACTAATCGAGGATTGTTAGTTGAAATTTCTCAAGAAAATCGAATAAAGCAGAAAAGATAAAGAACCCGAATCACATAGAAGCACGTAATCATAAACTGGCATAAAACATGTATATTTACATATGATCATAACTATATTGCAAATAAAATCACGTGAAGAAAATCAAACTTTCATCCCAAGAACTGAGAACAACAAAATGAACTTGGTGATGATAACCGATATTTGTCCATATTTTTTTTACTTGTGATCCTCTTGGAACAGAGCTTGATACGATCTTGCACTCTGATTTGGCAATGATTTCTAATCCTTTACTGTAGTGCTCAGCAAAAAACTGGGAAACGCTACTGTTACGTCCCTGAATAATCGAAACAAAAAAAACTCAGAAAATATTAGCAATAAATAAATAATTATATCAAATTTGTCATTTTTCTTTTTTGAATTTAATTGAATAAGTACTCCAAAAAAACTATACCATGAACTAGTGGATTATTCTGGTAAAAATCACTCTTGTCAGTAGTTGGATTAACAAATTAGAGGCCTGAGATTAAATCCAACTTTAGTGAAAAATATATAATTTTGATGATACTGGATTTAATTTATTTATTATTAATGATGTGTTTTAATCTTAACCCGTTATTTTATAAATCCAACTGTTGAGATGGGTTATTAGTTTTCACTCTAAGAGGCGGTTTTCACTTGAATAGTCTTCTCGTTTGTGGTTTTGATGCATAGAAATAACTCAAACTTGTTTTGAAATGTAAAATAAAAATTTAAGAGCTCACTTTAAACATGGAAGAGTCATGTTCTTCAAAATCGTCGGGCTCTTTGCTACAAAGTCTCTCCACTCTTCTCGGTCAATTTTACCATCGCCTTTCGAATCTGCCTCTGCAAATGTCTGTAGAGCAGTAGAAGTATATCATAAATTAATTATCTTGATGATTACACGAAATAAAATAGATACAAAAGCGTGGAGTAATCAAATACCTTGTCAACGATCGATAGAACAACATCTTCAGAAAGTACGAGATCTGATTCACCGAGGATAGCCAACACCATCTCCCTCACCTTGAGAATCCACACATTGAAAGATTCAGACATTCGAATAATTACATTTTACCTTATACGCAGCAAAATGGCAAAACCGTAGTTTCCTTGAAATTAAAGAGCGAGGACGGAGTCAAGTTGCTAGGGATTTACCTCTTCGTGTTCAATGTAACCGGTCTTTCTTAGATCATACAATCTGAATGCAACTGAAAGAAGAGAATTGGGATTTTTAGTGATTATCCATGAAAATATAATTAATATTCATAAAACATGCAACAACGTACATGCAATTTTGTCTTCTTGAGGAGCATTCGGGTGGAAGACACTTATAGACCGGACAAACTCTCCGAATTCAATAACCCCATTGCGCTTAACATCAAACAAATCGAATACCTGCAACAATAAGTAGACGAGCTCGAGAAATTTAAACGCGCAACGCCTATAACTTCAGTGAACAAAAACGAGCAAAATAATGCAAATAACACGCACCCTGTCAGCAAATAGATTTTGCTTTCTGCTGTTTTGGAAAAGCGCAAGCTGAAACTCTTCCTGCCCATTTAAATAAATTAAGTGTATTTTAAACTGCAAATTAAGTTAAAATAATCTTACACAACCTGGGATGATGCTAATCACAAATACCTTGTGGATAAGGCCATCGTCGATTATGGAACTGCTTAATTTCTTGAATAGATCATACAAAGCCTCAACTTCATTCACAGTAACTACAAAAAAGCATGTCCTCAGAATTTGACATACAAGCTGATATAACTATGATTCAAGAACATAACAATCTCGAATCCTTAACTTACAAGGAGTTTCAGAAGCAAGAACATTAGGGTCCTCGTTCCCAACTTTCGTTTTAGCATGTCCACAAAAGCATCGCACAAAAGCATTCATGTTTATGAATCACTGATGTTATTACACCTATCCACCTGTGCTGACATATCCACTAGAATGTAAATTTTCGCAGAGTTCATGTCCTAAAATTTTCAAACCTTAACCGAAAAGTTCATCATCTATCTAGTACAATACAATTCCTTTGTTTTTCAATATAGTGAATCTTTTTCTTCTAAGAGAAAATTGCAAAAAGGTGCAAAATTTTGCAAAGGGGGTGTTGTATTGTTTGTTAATGGCAAAAATGTATTGTGTTGATTGCATTTTTTTGCAAAATGTGTGTATTTTTATCAAAATGACAAAATTGCCCCTGAAATTAAGAATTAAGACTTTAATAACATAATTTTTTAAAAAAAATAACTTAAAATAGTATAACTACAAATTTTGATCATACAAATACACACAAATGCATACAACAGAACACTCTTTTGCAAAAGTGTTACCCTTCTTCTAATTAACAATCAGTCACAAAAATATGGTTTTTTTTTTCGAAAAACATGAAATTACTCAAAAATAATCACAGAAGTCAACTGGGTTAATCATAGTTCAATGTATCACCCTTTCTAATTACATAAAACTACAAAATCCAAAAAAAATACTTTTGCTTACAGTCTCTTTCCAATTGGGGGAGAACAAAAAAAACCTTAATTGTGTGCAATCAACAACTGGGTCCCAAAAAGTTTGAAACTTTACAAAACCCATTTCAGGTCAGAACCAATACATGAATTCCCAATCACAATCTGACCCATTTGGGCCATTTCCCTCTTGACCACCACAATCATCAAAACAGGTTTGCACAGAAATTTCACAACTTGTTACTGTTCTGTGTCTTTTGTGGAAACAGATAAAGACCCGTTTGGGATACAAATGAAACAAACCAAACAAAACCCAAAATAGAGATAGATCATACCAAACAAAATCATGATTAGGTTGGAAAAAAAAATCAAAATATTACATGATTGAGCTATGGGTTGTACCTGTTTCTGGGTCTGGATTGAAAGTATTTGGTCACATTCACTTCCACAATTTATATTATGGCAAGTCAGCTTCTGAAACAAACCAGTTGCTTTCAAAATTACTCATCTTCCACTCCTATTCAATCTCATTTGGTCATTTGCCCTACCAATTTATTTATAAATGTTGCAGGAAATAATCAGGTGCTGATGGTCTACAGTATGATATAATGTCAATGCTTTGATCAAGATTATTAATTTCATTCAAGCACTATAATATATATTAGAAAATTGAATAGAGCCCATTTTAAATGGAATTAAGATTCAAGGCAAAAGTACCAGGAGCATATCCAACAGTGTACCCATAATCTTTTTTTTTAAGAAAAATATTTCATTCATTTAAATCGGGTGGGACAATCCTCGCATCCATAGACTGAGTGTACACAAGATAGCACTATGCAAGTCACGGAAAACCCCGCGATCCTACTACACAACGCCTTAACCAAGCTTACACGAACAACACTCCAAACAAAAGCAATCAACGCAACAGCTGATAAACAGCAGCGAACACCAACTGTAATAAACAGTACAAGAAACAAACACATTATTAAAGTTTCCTTTGAATATCACGCTGAGATTCAAACCCCTGAATCTAAGTCCAAAAAACAAATTGTAACAATTCTCATCATCTTTTAATTTCTTTGTCAGTTATTTTACCAATTTGACTCACTCATGAATTTTTGCTTATAAAAGTATTCGAAAAAAATTCCATACATTGTTCTTGCCTTCTTGGTTTCTGGAATTAAGAGTTATAAAAGCAAAAAGATTAATTTTTATTCAACATATTAGTTCAAAATTAAATAATTAATTAATCTTTTATCTGTTCAACATTATATTTAGACAACATACTTTAAAAAAATTATTTTTTACATTTCAAAACCCACAGACAAATTTATCATTTTTTTCTAAATACACGCATTTTACATAAAACTAAAATTTCAAACTTTTTTCTTGCAATTATCTCTTACTAATCTGATTCAATAACAATATGTTATAGAAATTGAAATATATTAGAAAATAATGAAACCGTCATTATAGTTATATATATATACAAAAAAAATGTTAGAGAAAGGGAAATGAGATTCGTGGCAAAAGTACAATTATCATATCCAATAATGTACCAATAATCTTTTAGTTTATTTGTTGATTATTGTACTCAGTTGACTCACTCATCAATTATTGCTTCTAAAGTATTGAGGAAAACATTTCATACATTGTTTCTTGGCTTCTTGGTCTCCATGAGGACACCTACCTTTTAATTTCTTAACATTATCAAATCTTTTTGGTGGTGTCTGCATCGGCTTAAGTGTTGTCCAACTATGTATTTTTCTTAAATAATATTTTCCTAATCCTTTTTATGGCATGCCGGTGTTAAATATAGTATAATGTTTAAAATAATTGTATTTAATTTTATAGAAAATATTTGGTTAAAGGGGCAATTTAGTCTAATTACAGACTTGTTTTTTAGGCAAAAATGTGTTTTATGAACTTGAAATGTTATTATCGAATGCAATGATTAATTCGTGTTGAAACTTTATCCAATAAGTGAAGGCTCAAACCTCATAAAACTGAAACTCTGTCTGTCATCTTATAAAAAAGAAATAACAAGAAAGGTAAAAGAGATAAATTGTCTAAATTCAATAGAGTGGGAGAGAGAAGCATACATAATTTCTATAGTTTTTTAGTCTATCTAGTCGAGTTCAAGAGTCTGATTGGAGGTCGATCCACTATCAGATTGAGCTGATTTTTGGCCAGCATTTCGAGAGACATAGTACTACAGCTTGAACAGTAAAATTTGTGTTTAGAGCTCTCAGTAATTAAATAAGAATTTCTAACCGCATGTCATGACAAATCAATTGACAATATCGATAATATATGGTTTAAAGAGTTTAGCAAATCATACCATCTTTAATAATTATCCTTAGAGAAGATTAACCTCCACTTGGTTGTTAATAACTCGAACCACTATGAGGAAATCAAACTTGACCATCGCATCATTTCACTAACATCTATTTACTTAATTTAAAGCCTCTTTTACCCCAACTACTTCAATGATCACGAGGATAACCAGCTGCGACGACAAATACACTTGAGTGTCAGCATTCGGCCGGCATGGTCATACGCTACAATTCCAACTTCATAATAACGCCCCATCAACATTCACCTTTATTGTACGTAGCCTCGACGCCATCCAAACTACATATGCTTTATCACCACCCAACTCTAACGTGCATTTCACACCATCTTAAGTTGTTATCCGCTAGAATAGTTAATTAATAGTACTATTACTATTATGTTTTCCAGGCTACTTGGTTTTCTATTTTTTCTTATACAAACAAATCTTCTATTGTGATTCACAATATTAAGTTATTCATAAATAAATTAATACTATTATATTTTAGAATTTCAACATTGTCCTAGTCGCTTTTTTTCTCACCCTATACCCAACATGCTCCCTCCAGTCACATGCTCAACGGCTCCTCTCATGCGATATTTCTCAACATAGCATCATGGCCTCTTCCTCCTCAACCACTAACCTAGCCATCTATCAGTGTGTAAACTAGTCCAACTCTCGCGATTCATCAAACATGAAATCGACCATAACATGAATAATGAACTACTCTTCACTTTTGCACATCTGGCCTGCAAAACTAACCTCCATGTAAGCACTCCCGCTCGCCACGGGATCTTAAACTTCCACGTCAGCAAACAAACGAACAATCAACTTCACTTCTTAATCTCAAATAATCACTTGCTTCTATGTCTAGAGTTTATTACAGTGTCATGGCATCTGATGCTAGTTGTCAACATTTAACAACCTATCTCATATATACACGTAGAAAATGTAAATTCATTCTCCAATTAAATAAGAAACATAATAAAATTTATGAAAATAGTAACTTACTTAGAAAAGAATATATATTATTTAAGATGATATAAAACCACAAATGGTTCCATGGTCTAGTGGTCAGGACATTGGACTCTGAATCCAGTAACCCGAGTTCAAGTCTCGGTGGAACCTAACATTTTTGTTATTTTTTCTATATTCACTTCTGGGCCGTTCATTTACTACGGGCCTCGCTACGGCCCGCTGGGCCGAACCATAGTTTTGATTCTTCTAGATCCAACGGCAGTACATTACAGTACAGGTAGTGTCAAAACCGTACCGTGCGCACGCCCGCAGCAGATAATTCTGTACACTGTCACTAGCTAGCTCGAGTCGCATCTTCTTGCCCAATTTTGCAATTTCTCACCGCCAAAACCACGAACAGCCAAAAATGGATTCGGAGATCGAAGCGAAGATCAAGAGCGCGGTTCGCGAGATCCTCGGAGAATCGGACATGAACGTGATGACCGAGTACAAGGTGCGAAAATTGGCCTCTGAGAGGCTCGAGCTCGACCTCTCGAAGCCCAGCTACAAGGCGATTGTGAGGAGAATCGTTCAATCGTTCCTCGAGGAGCAGAAGGAGAAGGAAGAAGAAGAACAGAAGGAGAAGGTGGAGGAAGAAGAAGAAGAAGAACAGAAGGAGGAGGAGGAGGAGGAAGAAGAAGAAGACAAGGTGAAGAGCGGTGGTGCTAAGGAGTACGACGACGATGGTGACCTAATTGTGTGCAGGGTCAGTGAGCTCACTCTTTCTCATGATTTAGATTTTTCTTATTTTGGTGACCCTAAAATGTTAAGATTCTGTTTGGGAGCTGAGAAATTTGGGAAAGTTGAAAAAAAAACTGTGAGTTATCTGATGATTGACATTGTCCTCTTTATTGTTATCTCCCAAATGTTAAGGTTCTGTTTTCTGTCTAATGGTTTTTCTCCTAATTTTTTCTGGAAATGCTGATATGACACATTTTTTTTTTTTTACAAAAAACCATTCATTTGGGGATGAGACAATTCCTGAATTTTGGTGTTTTGTGTTAGTTTAGGGTTGGTTAGTGGACTTATTGGTTTTGTTCCATTTCTGATTCAGCTATCAGAGAAAAGAAAGGTGACTATTCAAGATTTCAAAGGGAGGAGCTTGGTGTCTATAAGGGAGTTCTACAAAAAAGATGGAAAAGAACTTCCTACTAGCAAGGGTAAGTTATATCTTGGTTCGCAATTTTCTATGTGCTGATTGTGTATGACAATAAAATGTTTTAGTTTCGGGTGCTTTGCTTGCCGATTTTCTGATTTAGTTTTAACATTGAACCCATTTTAGGATCAAACTGAAGCAAAAGTTGAGTTTAGGATTAATTGGAACTGAATGGTCAAATTTAGGACTACTTTGGAACATTTTCGGAAATATAATACTGTTTTTTGTTGCATGATTAGAGGAGTGGAGAGTGGAGCTGGTTTCAGTGGAGAGTTCTTGTGAAATTTTAACTTTATGTGCATCACTTCGGGCAATATTGAAGTTTATTGAATTGATGATGAGAACGATAATATGAAATGAAACAGATTACAGAGTTGTTTGTTGCTCGCTGCAACGTGAAAGCTGGTCTTCATTAACTTAGACGAACTGGATCACATAACTTGTGCATCAGAATATAAAGATATGATATCTTTTTCAGAATAAAACGGGTCACGTGAAACATGGGCAACTCATAGAATTCAACTTTCTGCACACAACTTGATCTAATATGAAGTTTGCTGTGTATGAGAATGATGGATGAGGTGAAACGGATTGTAAAGTTGTTGCTGCAAGGTGAAATGGATTGTAAAGTTGTTGGCTGCAGCGTGAAGCTGGTCTTAAGCCTCTACTGTTTAAATATTAAATGTCATTATCTAAATCGAACTTGTGTGGGTGACTGTTTGTGTCCCCGAGATTGTTGGAAACGGGTTAATGTAATTATCATGAGCAGGACAAGTTCCTTAACGGTTGACCTCTGCTAATATGTGAGATAAAAACTTTGAAGCATTTTTAGTGCTTTCTATATGCAACTTTGTCTTGCCGGTTACAGTTTTAAGCTAGTGTAATACATGTGTCATGCTGTATCTTCAGGTATAAGCTTGACCGAGGAACAATGGTCAACCTTCAAGAAGAATGTACCTGCCATAGAGAAGGCCATTAGTAAGATGGAGTCTCGTTTCGGATGAGAAGCTCGTCTTGGAGCCAAAACGGATTTTCAGAAGCAACCTAATAGAGTGCATTTTGAAGGCAACGTCTGGAACTAATACAGCTCATCGTTTTGGGGTTCATATCGGCAGGTATCATGTTTAACTTCAAATCTATGCAATATTTTGGTTAGGGCCTAACAGTGGATTCTCAAAAACTAGTGTGGATATTTCATCAAAATATCTTCTATTTAATACTTCAAGACTTATCATCCCGTGATTTGTGTGATATTCATCATACTGAAAGCATTGAGCATTTTAGCTTATTTACCTGTGAACTGAAAGCATTGAGCATTTTAGCTTATTTACCTGTGAAACTATACGACTGGTGCATTTTACTTGTGAAATACAGGGTAGTAGTCGACCGTGCTAAAACTTGGGTATTTTGAGGTGTTTCCCAACTGATACGAACAGTTGAAAGGGGTAGTTGAATTCAATGTTTCCTAGGGGTATAAACGAGCCGAGTTCAATTCATCAAATATTCGACTCGCGCTAGGTAGAACCGAGCTCTAACCTTATTCGAGCTCAAAGTTGGATTCCTCTAATAATAGTCAAACACGAGCCCAACTTATCAAGGTTCGCGAGCCGGCTCGTTTAGTATTTGATTAATTATAAAAGTTTATGTAATACAATTAAAATATAATAGCAAAAAAGTAAATAAATAGAACTGAGTCTAGCCAATTCGAGCTTGACTAATTTTTTTTAGTCGAGCTCGAGATTAACTATATAAGTTTGTTGTAGCCCGAGTTTGAGCTGAACATTTTTTTTCTCGACATCAACAAAATATCCTATTACTATTAATACTATGTCACTGTCTCTTAGATCTTTCTTAAACACAATTAGTAATATGAAGCCAAAATGCTTCTTGTGAACATGAAGTTCATGTTACAAGCTATCACTATTAACTACCCTTTTAAAAAAAAACAGAAAACACAACTGTTGAGCCTTCTCTTTCCCTCCTTCCTAGCTAGTAGCTAAGCCCGCCGGAAATTTTTTATCCGGTTAACCGGATTTTTATTTCCGGTCACTACAACCATCATTTTGAACTTTAAAAACACTGTAAAGTGTTGGCTTCCAATTCACTCCCCAGCCATTCCTTGATCTTCCGCTTCTGGGCGTGACAACCTCAGTGCTCGAACTCGCTGCGCTTCTCATCTTCTCGATCAGCGCCTCTGTGTTCACTTGCTCGGAAAATATCTCCTCCAACTGCTTCGTGTTGATCACCAGCTTTACTCTCCATACTCCGTTCCCTTTCGATGGCAACACCTCCAGGGCCGACCCATTCGTCAGCTGATCCACCGACGACATTCTTGCCGGAGATGCTGCTTTTGCAGCACAATCACAAACCTGGGTTTTCACAGTTTGGTCCTGAGCAAGAGCAACCTCTGTAACCTCGGACTTTGACTTTTGGCTGTTGGGGATCAGCGGGAGGAGGTAGTAGAGTTTACCGTTGACCAGGCTTTCTTGGCTGGAGAGGGGAGACGAGAGGCGGCCCGGCTGCCTGAAAACCCCGCACCCAGGGAAGTCGGTGAGGATTTTCTGAACCGAAATGGGTTCTCGGAACTGTAGGATCCGACCCGAGTCTGATAAAACCCGAATAAGACCAGAGCTTCTGGTTCTGTTTATTGTGCTGCAATGGTGATGGTGTTCTTCAGCAGCCACCACCCCTTTGAAAGAGCAATTTCCCATAGCAAAAAAACAAGAGAAAGGCCAAATTGGGCACTGATTCCTGAGAAAACCAGAAGGATTGTGTGTGATATTTAAGGTGGTGAATTTGAATCTAAGGAGGTGTCAGAAGAGACATTATGATCAGTGGCTCTGGGTATGTTTATTTTTTGAAATTAAAACAAAATCGGTGCCCATGTGAATTGGACCGTTGGGGGAAATATTTTAGGTGAAATTGGGTTGATTGTGGACAAAAATTAAAGAATATGATACAAGCCACAGTGGGTTTTTAAAATTTAATTGCAGAAACGGACATGTCTCATGCAAGGCCAAAACCAAAACCCATGATTTTGAATGCTAGGTGCTAAGCATTTTGCTTAATTCAAATTTTAATGACCATCACATGTTTGGACTCACCTAGGTTCATTGAATCAACAGTGATGTGAGCTACAAGTCTCTTTGACTTGGGCTTGAAGAAAATGTATACATATTTACGAGCCATGCCCTTAGCCATCTATGTGATATGGGCCCTTATTCTCTTGCATTGTTAATAGTGTTTATTTTTTTCTCTCAGGACATTTCATAGTGTGTTATTTCACAATTTGGGCTTGTATATGGATGGTTGAAATGTAATGGTTTATCGATTATCACAACTTACAAGCATCGAAGTGATAGGATAGGACGGGACATTCCCTGTCGAAATTACAATCAGAACCGACAGCATAACTCTAGCCAGATAGTGAGCTACTTTATTTCTTAACGTTTGACGAACCAAACCGAAATATATATAAGGAATTTAAAGAGTTAACAGAATGTGAAAAATATATACTATTTCCATCAGGTCAGGATATGGAAAAAAAATTGCAACACCGTCAAGTTTCATACACACCCTTAGATTAATGGAGACGATAAAATATTTTGAACCCGTTAAATACCATATATTTTTTTCCTGATATGGTAATTATAGAGATCGGAAAATATGTGTTTTGTCATCTTTATACAAACAAAATATTTTAAATCTGTCAGAAGTTTAAGTATTTTTTATCAAAGTTATGTTTGTCCTCCCAAAGCTAGAATCAATCATTTATATCTATATTCTTTTCAGCGAATTTTGTTTTTCTTAAAAATTACATCAGACTTGTCTACATCCAATTCCAATTTTTTTATTTTATAAAACCAACAAAGTAAACATACGTCAAAAGTTCAAGAAGTAATCAACATGCTTTCACAGTTGAGAAATCGATATAATATTAATAAGAGAATAAATATATTTAATGTATTTGGTGCTGATTCATTGTTATTTGGTTGGACTTATTCACGTTTTCTAGTCGAAGACTTGAAGTGTTCAATGAATCTGATATTCCCCATTTTGCCCTCCATCCGTTTACTTGACAAGTACCACATTTTTATTTTCTAATTGCATTAGTCACAATGTTGACTCGTTCACGGATCGATATCTCCAACATGTGAAACGGTCCACAAGATGTTAATTACTTACCATATAATTTAATTCTTTTTTCTTGCATTAGGTGGGCACTTTGTGAAAGCTATGGCTCGTCCACTGGTTTTTGTGTTCGGTGACTGTTAGCTTAATTTGAGTTCAAGTGGGTGTTCCAACCTCTAACCACTATTTTGGCAATTTCTTTGTGTTTATATCCAAATTAAGTCGTATTATCTTAAATCGGACGACAACGACGTGTAATTGTAAATGGGTTGTTTTGATTTCTTACATTGATAGAAAAAATTGACCCGTATTTTGATTCTGACTCAATCTGTGCTCAAATCCTCCAAATTTGCCGACATGAACCCTATCAGATCAGGTCACGAACTTTACTTTTTTTTATCATATTTTAAATTTAAATCAATCACATTAACTCATTTATTTTTCCTTAGTAATTTCATTTATTTTTCAACTCATGTTAAAGCACTTCAACATGGCTAAAATAAATGGATTATTTTCTTATAATAATCTAGATGATAATGGTTCTTAACAATAATCGAGACTTGAATGAAAACCAATATTTATATTACTTGCTAACCATTTCTTTTTGTTTTAACTTGTTCGATGATTAAATATGATGAAAATAAATGAAATATGTCTTGACGAGATCTGAAATTGAAATTAAAACCCAGCACATTATATTACACAAACATAGGTTTATTTTCAGTACTGTTCCTTATTGATTCATGAGCCACAGTGGCCAAAAAGGAGTACGGACATAGCAACCTCGTACCAAAAAGTTATAACACAAACCGTATAATAGTAAGTTCGTTGTATATATGACTATATTGTTAACTTGTGTGTTCATGTCCGTAAACTAAACCCTCAATACGTTGCTCATGCCTCGTCTTGTTCCTCAAATATATCCAATAGTGACAGTGCCTGCAATTCACCAACACTCTAAATTAGTCTCAACAATTTTCTAAAACGCGACTAAAAATTATTGAGATATAATTCTGATCCGATTTCATATGATGGAACGATTTAAATAAATTTATAATTTTAACCCGATCTTACATAGCTAAATGATTTAAATTAGCTAAATAGATTTAGGCGAGAAGCACAAATTAATCCAAACAAGTATGATTTCAGGTTATTACTTTTTCAATTTTTTTAAGAATATGAATATAATGACAATCATAATGCATTTAATTTGATCTCGATTAATCTATTTCTAACTTATATTTAATCAGATTCATTCGATCAATCCTCAATTCTCACTTTATTAGTTTCAAATGTTCTATCCGTCCAACTATTAGCATTTTTTTGTATATTTCACCCGACTCGTTTTTAAAACACTGGTCCACTAACAAAATCAAATTATTGACCAATCTCAATTGCGATGAACATGAATTAATAATTACCTCAGGTATGTTAAGCTCGAGACGGAACTTGGGTCCGTCGTAGTGGTGGAGGATCGGCCTGAACGAGTCCTCCTCCAGCGGCTCGCAAATCTTGCGAGTCACGACTCTGACCTGAGCCGGAAAACGCGACTCGCCGGCGCATTTCTTGTCCTCCCACGCCGACGGGTCAATGTTAGTCCCACCAAATCCAGCAGCCTAAACAAAAACAATTAATTAGATCACCATCAAAATTAACATAAACTGACCCTAATTAAATTACAATTATGCACCAAATCAATTTACACAAACCTCGAAAATGCCATGGAGTTGGTGAGTCGAGTAGTTGTAGAGAAATAGGGGCAATCCAGGAGTTATTGCCCTCACCGAGTCACGGTACCTCGGAGGCAGACCTACAAAATTACCCATATATAATCATTAACTTTAACAAGAATTTTTTTTTTGACGAAAATAACATAAAATTATTGGTTAAATTGTAAAAATAGTATAAATCAATTGAGAAATATGCGACCATTAGATGTAAATAAACTAAATTTGAGTCTAAAATTTAGATGCCAAATTTTAGTTCGATAAAAGATTAATCAACTCGAAATCAGCTCATATTTTTATGAACCAAAAACTCTCGACCATAGGTTATCACAATTAAGATAAAAATATTTTCATTCTAACAGCTAAAATATATATGACATATTTCGAAATACGTATGGTTGAGAACCTAATTAGCCTTAAATAATAATTAGACTCAGCCTCAAGTTTTTATTATTATTAAAAATTAGACTCAAACTCAAATTTTTATTTATAAAAACACTAAATTGGAATTCTATTATAATAAACTCGTATTAAATATTTAAACCGTTACAGCCTAATAATAATCAATTTATTTAATTAATTAAGTAATTAAGTAGCTCATGGCTTAATATGGGTCTCGATTTATACGTGTATCACATGTCGGTCGGAACTAAAATATCCACCGACATCAATGTTGTGATTCTCATAAAAATTAATAATTGAATTAAACGTACCAAAAAGCTGTCTCTTGAGGTTCTCTTGCATAGTATCGTTGTTACACACAAATATGTAACCCCCCACCGTCTCGTTCCTCGGCAGCGACTCCGACGCCGGCAGCGTCTTGAACCTCTTGTCGGCGACGGCGCCGCCGTTATCTCCGGCGCCGGCGACCTTCTTGCCTCCGCCCTTCTTCCCGACCTTGTGATCGTCCTCGTTCCTGTAGTTCTTGTTCGTCCTGGAACTGAACTTGTTGCCGCCCCCGAAAACAACGTTGTTGTTGTTGTTGTTGAAATTCAGGTTCGGCTTCGAGTAAATCATCGCCTTGTTGAACCCGGCGTTGACCGCCGGCGAGGCACCGTTCCCGAACCCGATCTTCCAATTGTCGTTGAACCCGTTTAGATTCGGGGAATTCGAGATCTGGGTCGGGTTCAGATTCTGGTTTTGGCTCGGTTTCGGGGCGGAGCCGAGGTTGTTGCCGGAGTTGACCTCGCCGCCGACGCGAATATCGAAGTTTCGGCGCTGGTCGGGCCTTTTGGAGGCATAGGAGCTGCTCCAGATCGAGTCGTTGACCTGATTGTTGGTCTGGAGACGGAGCTGGTCGCTGAACTGCCAGAACTGGTTGTTCTCCATTTTTATATTTTCTCTCTTCCAATTTTCTCGGGAAAATTTTGGAAATGGAAAAAAAAAGAAGAGAGTTTTTGGCGAGAGAGTGAGGTTCAGAGAACTGAGGATTTGTGTTAAATAAGGTGTGATTTGGTTTGGTTTTGTGGGAAGTTTCGAGGAAAGTGATTTTCTGGTTCAATTTTTTCTCCGAGTTTCCGTGTGGAAAGTCAAGTCGCGTGAATTTAATGTTATTTATTATATTAAATTGGTTGATATATTGTTTTCCATAAAATGGCGATTGTGCTGACGTCATAATATAATTTCGTTGGGTGAGTTGTTGCGTGACAATATAATAAAGTGGTTTTTGTTAGGATTTAAGAAACAGCTCACGTTAACACATGCATGAATCGTATCGAGTGACTTTGGTTCATTATTTTCTTCGAGTTGGATATATCAGATTATGTCAGTTTTTAATTATTTTCTTTTAAGCGTAAGCAGTTTAAGTGATATTCTTTCATAACTATGAAATTAGGGAAATAAAATCGTTAATGGGTTTGGTGAATTTTAACATTTTTAGAGAGTGTTTATTTGATATTATTATTTTTCTAATTCGATAAAATCACCTATTTTTAATTTGATAGGATAAGAATACACCATTATCAAATTGGGTTTAGATGTATTTTATCGTGTTTTTATAAAATTAAAGGAAAACAAACTAGCTACAAAAATGTTTGGAGGCATTATATACAATTCCATGCACTTTCTTTTAGTTCTTGTCTTTATTTTTTATTGGTCTATCTTATAATAAAGTGACTCGTGAATTAGGTAAATATGTTTTAACTAACCGTGATTAAAATTATATGGGTATGTCCCACTAACTATAGTTTCAGTTGTATAATTTATTGCCGAGTTAATAGTAATTTATTAAATAAAATTCAATTTACCTTAAATAAAAACTTATAGTCAAATAATATTAGTTGACCATACCACTGTTGATAGTGACTTGGGTTTCACATTGCCCTCTATATATTTTTATTTTTATTATTATTTTTTAAAATATTAGTCGGTTTCTAGAGGGTTGAGTTGGTGTTTTGAGAGATAACAACACTTGTACCTGTAGGGGCATTTTGGGGATTTCGTTTTACTTTTGCCCTCCCAATTACTTAATTGTTAAGAGAGCGTGAAAATAGGGAGAGTTCACGGAAGGAAAGTGACGTGGCAGTGACACGAGGAGTCTGGAGCTCAAGCTTTGACACATGTCAGTACCGGTAGAAACAAGTGGCGGCCACTATCAACTGAACCTATCTATATATATGACTCGACACATGTGGGTGTCGGCATGGGCTTTTAGTAGGCCCATTTTTCTCACTTCTTAGTATTCTAGGCACAGAATTAGTGGGTCTTCTTCAAGCTTTGTAGTGTTAGTGGGGCTTTTATAGGCCCATTGGGTTTTAAATGGGCTTTATGATTTATTTGGAGAGACGATTCCGTATCTGAGTCTAGGGACGTAAACGAGCCGAATTTGAGCTCAAGATTGGACTGGTTTAATAAACAATATGAGTTCGAGCCTAACCTTTTAAGCCTTGATAGACTCGCAAGCCGGCTCGTTTAATATTTAATCAACTATATAAAAAAAAATTATAATAGAATTAGACGAGGCGAATCAAGTCAAGCCAATCCCAAGTTGGTTCATTTATTATTTAATGAATTATTCATCATTTATTTATTTTTTAATGAATATCCGTATCCAAATTTAAGCGAACGAAATCGAGCCGAGCTTGAACTCGAGCTTGTTCATATTATTTCAAGTCGTACTCGAGCCGAACACTTTTTTTCACAAGACAAGCCGAGCCTTACTAAAATGAGGCTCGATTCGCTTCGTTTACACAAATATTTGAGTCACTACTTAGAGAGTTAGAGGTGAGCAATATATAACCGTAACATGACTGCATCGTACATCACGAGCTCATCCCACAATTTTGTGTGTTGGTCATAAATTTATTAATGACAAATCGGAGAATTTCGGTTCGAAATTCGAGTTGTTCACACACAAAAATTACTAGCGTCCAAATAATTTGAAACCAGTCAAATTTAATATACGTGGCGGTGACAACACCTTCACCGTCTATTTCGGTCTTATATAATGTTGAACACTAATTACTTATGCACCGTATAATATAATCAAATGTGTTTTCAATCGAATCTCTTTTATTTGTCTAAATAAATAAGTAGAAATATATTTTAATACAAGTACAGTTCAAAAGGTTCTATATTTTTTAGCTCAATATGAAAATTGGTAAGACGGTTTAACAGAATTGTAGCCCTGATAGGTCGGAACCAACAATTTATATCCATCAATCTAATTTCAATTCTTATATATTAAAAACCGGACACTTTCAATTGGTTTCAAAAGCTATGGTGAGTTCGTATACACAAACCATACTCACATTAATTAGGATAATTATTTATCATCGATAGCAAAGTATCTTTACAATTTGTTAGCTCATACTAATTGTTAATGACATATTATGATTTATTAGTAGTATTCTTTTCTGCATTAGGCTTGTTGACTTTTTAGCTCTCAATTGAGTGAAACTTAATAAACAAATTAATTGCCCTAGACTTTGCAACATGAAGGGTTAGGTTGGGTTCATTATGAAAAAATGAATCAAAACCTAAAATTAGCATTGTAGAGGTTGTACTTGTATCTAATAATTAGCTACTACAGATTATGGGACTATTTGATTTGCACATAAACATTCCAAACCAACTCATTACCATCTCCTTGTTAACATTTTATTTTTAGGTAACTGGTTATTTAAAGTGAATCTACTTAACATAAATAATATTGCTATTAAATTACTTTATATACATATGTTATCTTCAATTTATAATATGCTAAGATCACAAATTTGTCATGACATTCATCCGATTTTATATAATCAGACCGCTTAAATTGAGGATAGATATTAACAATAATTTGTGATTTTTAGATCTATTAATTAAACAAATACTTGAATAAAAATATCTAAAGAAAATATTGTTTATATTGATGATTTTGTTTTTGAGTGCCATATTGATAATTTTTATTTCAATGTTATTTAAAGACTAAAAGAATTTTTATTATTAATTCAACCCATCTTAAATGACATGCACAATACTTGATATGCGACAACATAAAATTTGAATAAATAAATCGCTCTTAATCGTTATATCCTAGTGACTCACTTCTCCCTAGAAAAGAAATCCTCACAGTTCTCGAGATTTTCTTGGTCACCGGAGGTGCGACCTCTCAGGCCAGGCCCTACGGTAAGCGCCTCTTTTCTTTTCCTTTTAATGTTTTTAGCTTTTTGTTCTATTGTTTTTTTGGAGAATCTCAAGTTGGATCGGATCATGTAGGAGGACAAAGGGCTATTTGAAAATCAAATCTGTTTTTGTACATATGGGTTGTCTCTGTTAGGGATTTATTTGCAAGCGGGGTTCGAAGGAGGAGGTAGAGATGGTGGTTGAGGCTTCAACAGTAATCAACCCTAAAGGGTCGGTTTCTGGTTTGAGTATCTTGTATTATGAGGCGTGCTAGCTCCTCATGACCATCTTGACTGCGACGATTTAGGGTCTGCTCGTGACCACTTCGAGAGCTTTGTGTTGTTTTTTATTTTCTCATGTATGTTTTATTTATTTATTTTTATTTTGTTTTGTTTTTTAGGGTTTGATGTAAGTCCTGTGTATTCTGATGTTTTGCGTTGTGTCTCACATTTTGCGGTTGAGATTTTTTGTAGTTGTAGTTCAGCGGTACGAGAATGCTAAAAGATCTATTAGGGTTAGGAGATATGTTCTTTAAGCAAGTCCTAAGGTTTTTCATCTAGATGTGGTGGATACTATGTTGCGAGAGAAATTAATTATCTTTTCAGCTTAGATTTTTTAGTTTCGGAGTCTGGCAAGATTATCCTATCGGCTCTTATTACTATTTTGGTTGCGTTATACAATGCATGCGCTATCTTTAAAAAAACAACCCAACGTCATAGAACATTATCCATCACCCATTTTAATACAAGTTCATCCGCGAAAATTCAGCTCAAGACCGCTAATCTGCATGCGTTTTTTATCGACTCTCAGGTTTAATGCATCGTTTTTGCTCGAAGATCTTGTAATAAAGTGGCTCGCGAATTGATGAAGTTTGCGTTAACTAATAATAGTTTAGACTATGGTGAGGGGTCTGTCCCGCCAACTGTAACTTCAACTGTCCAACTTGATACCGTGTTAGTTGCTTAGTTATTAAATAAAATTCGTCATCAACCTTAAAAAAAATGATGAATATGATTTATCATATTTATGCCACTATGGTCGTCATTAATATAGGCTACTTGTCAAAATAGTCTTGTATTTGGTAATATTTTAAGAGAGGAAAATAATTATAGATGCAATAATTAAGTAGTCAACAAATAATTGATTCTAAAATGAGCAATATCTTGTAAACTTTCATATATTCACTTATTAGTTGGGTGGATTCTCTTACGATTTGGTAAGCATAAGACCAAAAAATGCTGATTTTGTTTGTCTTGTAATTTAAGTTATCATTAAATTAAAATAATTTAATCCTTATCTCGTACGTGCAAAAGACACCATATTCTTAGTGTTCTTCAAGTCTAAGCATCATGTCCTTTTTTATATTTATTTTAATATTATTCAAGTTATTTAAATTTAATTTCTTGGAATATGCTTTCTCCAAGATCGACCCGAATTTGCAGCAATTGATTCTCATCTAACATTCAACCAATCTTGAAGAAAGTAATTAATTATACCGGAACTTATTAATAGAAATTAATTAGCATGGTGGTATAGATCAAGATGTGTGTGCTTTAAACCCCACAATCCGTATAAGCTTCAAGATTAATATTTTGAGAAATATATTCATTCTACTATAGAAAAATCAATTTATATTCAACAAAAATATTTTATGATAGTGATGAGAATATATAAATGGAAAAATTGAAAAAACATATAATTCTTAATATTATGGATTATTTCATTATTTTTATATAAATACACTATTTTTAAGGCAAAAATAAATTTTATTAATTAAATAGCAACTAACTTGACATTAAGTCGGACTCTTGAAGCTACAGTTAGTTAAAGTAAATATGGTCAATTCGTGAGCCATTTGATTACAAGCAAAACAAAGACCATATGTTCCGATAGTGGGCAGTACGCAACACCGTTCGCTAATAATTCCTCCAAAATTGTTTCGCTCGACCCGTTTAGCATCATGTAAAGCAACGGCCTCCAACTCATACAGATGGAGAAACCCCGTGATCTTACTGCATAGTGCTTTACACATGCATCTATGATAACCCCAGAGACCAATTGACTCGAATCAGTTAGCTTTATGCAGAGCCACGACCTCCAACTCACGGGGATGGTTAAACCCCGGGATCTTGCTGCAGACCGCCTTAAACCAGCTTCCTCGTTCAACCCTGCGATCAATATGGGCATCGCGAAATTCAAATTCTCCCAGCTCATTGGGTTTAACCGGATCAACCCATCGACACCAGGGACCCCCGTTTCTTCCAGTACCAATCCCAATAGGACACCAAAGTTACGTTTTGAATCTTAAGCAAGCCGAGACCCCCTAGTTCGGTATGCTTGCATGAGTTTACCAACCGACGCCAGATAACTCCAGTTCCCTCCAAGTACTGACCTACCAACCAACCAAAACCGTCGATTCCCATGTATTGAAGCTTAAGCAAGCCGAGGCCCCCTAATTCGGTATGCTTGCATGAGTCTGCCCACCGACGTCATATAACCCCAGTTCCCTCCCAGTAACGATCTACCGTTGCAACCCAAACTTACCCCACCTGCAATTTCGTCCTCAACTCCAACCTCAACCGCACTGTCCTCGACCCTGTTCCTGCCCTCCCCTTAGACCTGCCTCATTAACCGTCAACTATCGTCGCAGCTACCACCGCAAGACCCGGAACCGTTGCCGTACTAGAAACCTTTACAGGCAGAATTGTACCGCTGTAAAACATCGTCGATTTTCGACAAACAACTCAAATCGCTACGAGCGAAAGACACAACCACTATTAATTCTTTACAAAAGAAATTGAAGGTTACGTTACTTTTTCGTACTTAATAAAATACTTGCACTCGTATGTTTTTGAAAAGTGTAATAACGTAAGGCATGTTTTTACAATTTTTCAAATACATATTTCTTAATATAAGGATAATAATATTTTATAATTGAATCAATTTATTTATATTTCTACTTACTGTTCCCCCACTAATAATTATGATTTTTTTCTCTTCATTTCACAGCTGGCAGGTTGGCTAGCATTAATTATTTCAGAAATTAAGAAAATTAAAGAACTAATTATGGCATTATCAATTAATTATTTCATTATATCTTATAGCCAAATATTTAATACAGAAATGATTTGTGAGTTGTGATCCACAATTAGTGTGCTAACCTCATGCTCAAGGCATATATCCATGATTAATTTTGTGGTATTATTTCATAAAATACTAATCTTGGTATTAGCATAATATAATAAATAGCCAACATCATCAAATCTATTGTGGAAACGACCACACCATATAATTTCTCTTTCCTCTTTGTTTTGTAAATTATTATTATTAGACTATTTGATACAATATTTTCTCCTATAATGGAATGTACCACAAAAGGTTAACAATAATAGTCCTCTTTGTACCAAAGCCAATTGTCCCATTTATTGACCTAATTTAAGCACTAAACTTGTTGCTAATACGCTTCGATCGAGCCAATCGCAAGGTGGGAACATGGTCTTTGACGTAATTAGTGGCAACTAATCACTTTGACCAATCTTATCATATTAACATGACTTGTTATGTGTCATATTATATATTACATCACTCTCATATTTATAAAAAAAAATCCATTCAAGATACATAATTAAATGATAAAAGACAATAAAACTAGGTTTGTTGTCTCATGTATTACTAGTTTTATTTATGAATTAAGCTCGTCATTTACGAGTTTTACTAAAAAGTTTACGTCACCAAACTTTACATTAAAATTAAAAAAATAAAGAAAGTCTTAGATTATAATTATTCATTCAACATTTTAGATGAGTCGTATTTCAATATGACTTCAGTCTGTAATATATATATTTTTATTACATTTTTGTCATATTTAGAGTTTCGCAAGGAACAGAAAAATCTTAGAAATTGACGGACATTCAATATTTCCAATTCATACTGTCATGACATCCTATGAAGAGACAACAACCAAATTTTTATTTAAAAAATACCCTATATTTCTAATCTGACAAAACGTAATTTAGAAATAAAATCATTAAACTCATCGCAAAACTTGATTTGTTTACGTCTCAAAAAGTCTCGTATAATATTAATACTGAATTGATATGTACATGGTAATAAAAGCTACATAAAAGAGCTATATCAAGGAAGGCACTAAAGTTTCTCCCTCTAATAATTGAACCACAAACCTTAAATGTGGCTTTCTTTGGTTAGGGTTTAAGGTAGACCCTACATTTTGAAGCTAAATATATACATTAAACCTAATTATCATTATTATTGTAAATAGAAGATGATTAAATAGTGGAGCCTACCAATTGTGCAGGCTCGAGGACAGTCAAGGAACACCAATATCAAATTGGTCTCCACATGGGGTGGTGCTATTGATTCATATTCAATATCTTACTCATAAGCCACCCCAATTATTGTTTTTATGGTATTGGCTCCATCTCTTTCTCTCTCCTATTTTTAAATAATGCAAAAATATTTATTTAATCTATACCCAAATAAATATTGGAGGGTCCTTGTCTTTAGTCACTAGTGACACACTAGAAAGAGAAGAAAAAGAAACCCATATTTGAGAGTTGGTGTGGAATTGAGGAGCATGTCCCTTGGGACAATTTATGAGGTCACAATTGAATGCAAGCAAGATCAAGAACATTTGTTTCCTCTTTTAGGGTCATTCCATTGAGTATATATTTGTTTGATAACAAATGTTCATTACAAGTGTGTGTACATATTTTAAAATAGGGATTGACATAAAGTTTTAAACAAAAATTACGTATTGATTGTATAACATTTCGAGAAAAAATTAATATATTCTTTTTATCAAGGACAATCGACAAGTGTTAATTTTGATTTAAAATAAAATTTGACAAATAATTATGTGTATACTATAATTTAGAAACAAGTCCCATGTGATCTTATATGATATAAATTAATAGATAAATGTAAACTAGTTAAGAAGCAATGTTGTATAAATATTCTGACTTGTCCAATTAATTATTTATAATTTTTGATTAATTATTTAATCCGATTTTTTTGACAAAATTTATGTTAATTTTTTGACAAAATTTATGCATATAGAGTGAAATGTCTACTCAGGCTACTTTGATTAATCACAATGATTAATATCTTGTTCAAATACTAATAAGTCAAATGTTAACCTTATTTGTGGACAAGATTAGTGACTATGGATTCCAATAAAACATGTCATTTATACTTTTAATTAGTATATTATCCTTTGGTATCAATTTTGAATCTTGATCATCAAAACACAAACACTTAATAATTGATCACACAAGCTTTATTGGGATTGCAATAATTGCCTTAAATTGAATAAAACAAAATCTAAAAAAAACATTTCAAAAAAAATCTAAAAAAATCAAGAATCAAATGATCGGATCATCTCCATCACAATTACACCTTATCTCATTTTTTTTATAAATATTTTGCTCACACAAAATATACAAATTTGTGTTTTCAGTGACTTCTCATAGGGATCAAGGGCCACGCAAATGGGTTAAACAAAAATATAAGTGATTAATTAGCATAAAGCAAATTTAATTAAAATAATTATCAGATCTAATGATGGACAGGTGTCGGCAAATAAAGTTATGTAAAACAAATCTACAGTGGTGCTTGATGATGCACAAGGACAGACAAATATACACATAACTATAGTGTCATTGGTTTGTCTATGTTTCTTCTATTATAAAGCCTAACAAAAGGTTTTTAAAACCTAAATGTTTTATTTTTAAAACCTAAATTTTGGATGCTTATCCACTTCCACTAAAGCTAACTATACTTCATTTTTTTGTAAGTTTAAGAGACTTATTCTGTTGAAAATTATTTTTTATAACTTAAACTAAGAACTATTTTAAAACATTAGATTGATAAAATCAAATGACTGAGGTTAATATATGTCATTTATGATAAATAAATTTAATTAAATGTAAATTACCAAATTACATATTTACTTTCAATTAGATTTAATATTAGCCCTATACTTTATTAATCCAATGGTTGAGATTTATTCATGGTTTTCACATGAGCAATCCTTTCAAGTTTAAATACATACGTGGAATTCATAATGAAAGGTACAAAGATGAACCAATGAAAAAGATGCTTGAAATAAAAATACTTCATTCCAATTGAGGGAGATAAATTTTTAATTACCAAAAAATATCACTGCACTTTAAGTAAATCACATATTTCATAACAGGTAAAAACTTAAATTTCGCCATATATAATGGTTCATGCATGTAAAATGATTTGGAACTTGTAAATTATCGTAATAATTATGTAGACAATTGAAGTTACTTATTTTATTTCGAGAGGCTGACAATTTTTGCTCACTTAAGTGATAAATTCTCTAAACATATAATTACTACTAGAAAATTGTTTGCGCAAACGTCATTTTACACAATAGTATGGGTTTAGAGTAAAATTCACACTCTTGTCATATTTTTCTTTATTTTATTTTATTACAATACTAGCATTTTTCTTAACATACCTATTCTGACCGTTCAAATTTATTGTAAGACAACAAATTTATTTAAGTTTATATACTTGTCTTACGAACAATTTATGAATGGCAATGAGATAACAAAAGAATCTAAAGTATGGAAACATAAATTACATATCAAAATAAGCATGTGGCTATTTATCATAATTAATCTTAATCACTAGTTAACCTCTCATGGCCACACATTATTACAAAATATATAAAGTAGGTGGGAAAACATATTCTCTTGTAAAGTTAATTGTACTATTACCAATAATTTAGTGTCCTTTTGAACAAAATGAAGATGCTATCAATATGATCATGACTTGAAGTCCATTATATGGTTGAGTTGACTAATTACTGACAAGTGGTGAGTGTGGAAGGCATCTTAGGGGGGAGGTATAGGTTGTTTAGAGGGGGACAAAAGGGTTGCTCCTCAATATGTCAAGATGCAAAGCATGAATTAAAGTGTAAATATTTGTCAAAATAAGATTAATTTATTCTTTTATCATTCTCATAAGAAAATGAATACTAAAAATGATAAAAAAATAATTTTAAAATTTTACAGAGACTCATATTTTCAATATAACAAATAAGATATGATAATTGATAGATATTTTAAATTCCTTCAAGTAACATCTCTATAAAAAATAAAATACTCTAAATCGATAAAAACACAGTCCTCAAATCAGATTATTATAAAAATAATGTTACACTATATTTCGACAAAAATCTAAATATTTAAAGATGATAATAAAAATATCAAATTTGAAAAAATTCTACATTCTTAATCCGACAAGTAGTGGATAAGAATCAATAAACACACTATGAATCTATTCTGACTGTCGTCTCTGTAGAAAGGTAGATATTTAATTTTTTTAATAAGTTCAAACCATTGATTATGGTTGGGTCAACCATGTATTATATTTACGGGGGTAATTCTAGTTTATGACAGTGTATTATGCAACATTTTCAATTTATTATGGTATACTATTTTTTGTTTAAATTTACTGCGGCAAATTTTTGGGTATAATTTTAACCTAATGTCGATAAATCGGATGGAAAAAGCACCGCTGGAATTTCAATTTTTATTAAATGTCAAAAATACCCTTGCATTAACAAATTAAAATATATATTATTTTTAACAGTTTTAACTGAGCATTAGACTAGGAAATTGCCCAGTTGTAGGGACCCCGTGGCTAGGAGGGGAGAACCTGACAATCGCTGCGGAACCCGCTATTCCGGTGGACATGCGAGTTTCTGAGCTGTTCTCTCCGGAGTGCAGAGCATGTGATGTAGGGAAGGTAATAGCACATTTTTATCATGAAACAGACAATCAAATATTCTCCATTATCCCTAGCTAGTATGGAGTCAGAGACCATTGATGTTATGATGCGGACAAATCAGGAGAATATTTAGTCAAAAGTGCATATCGAGCCCTTTGCCATATGGGTAATTTATGGTCCCCGCTAGCACAAGTAAGTAGTTGGAGAGAGATATGAAAGCTGCAAGTCCCACCAAAAGTAAAATTCTTTATTTGGAGGGTTGTATCAAACCTGCTCCCGACTAGGACCCGGATGACAGAGAAGGGGCTTCCCATAATCAAAACAAGGGTCCCCTTTCTCGTAGACCACATTTTTTTTCAGGTGTCGAGAAGTGGCACCTGTTTGGGGGGATAGGCTACTGCGAAAAATCCAAGGAAATATGGGACCAGACCCAGTTCATTCTAGTTTGAGATCTTGGGTAGAGAAGGAGGCAAGTCTGTGGGCTATCATGCTTTGGGCAATTTTGAGGGTAAGGAATCAACCAGTTTGGAATATGGAGGCATTCCATCCGGCAAGAGTGGCATCGACCACAAAAAGGCTCCGTCGAGCCTAGACATCGACAAGACCTCTGGGAGGAGCCTTAGGAGCAGATCTGCTTGTGTAATCATCGCCAAAAGTTTGCGTCCCCCTGAACCCAGGAAGGTTAAAAATAAATGTGGACGAGGGAATAGACGCATATGGGGAAAACTAGAGTATATGTCTTGTTTGTAGAGACTCAGAAAACCAAATTGTGGGAGCGCAGTGCAGACGATTTACGGGTTATCTCCATCCCGAAGAGGTAGAGGCCATAGGAGTTAGGGATGCTCTATATTGGGCAAAAGGGAATAACTGGAGTGGGTGGAGATCAAGACTGGATGTCTTCGAGTGGTAAACCAAGCCCAGTAAGAAAAACCCATGAAAAATATGTTTGGGGGTATTATCTATGATTGCATGTGTTTTCTCTCAGCTCCCGGGTTTAATATCTATTTATCTTATACTCTTATATCTTGTAATAAAGTGGCTCACGAATAGGCCAAGTTTACATTAACTAAAAGTAGCTCGGATTATGGTGAGGAGTTTGTCCCGCCAACTATGACTTCAGATGTCCGGCTTGATGCCGGGTTAGTTGTTATTGATTAAATAAAATTCGCTTTACCTTCAAAAAAATATATGTATGAAATAAATAATAAAAACTGATTTTATAATGAACTACTAAGTAGTTAGCGAGTGTCCTTTTAGGAACGTATTTTTTGGTGGTGTGTACCTTGCGCTCTAGAGCGGATAGGGTTTCGTTAACTTTGACGAGGTATCGTGGTGGCTATGTCTGCGAAGACTATCGATCGACGGAAGAAGGCTTGACAGTATTGGACGGCTCCGTCTGCGAAGGTGTCCGAACGAAGGAAGAAGGTGATATGGTTGTGGTTTTTTTGGTTGTTGGATCTGTTAGTTCGGATTGGTTGTGGTTTTCGGGTTGTTGGATATGTTAGTTTGAATTGAGGGTGAAGGTTGTCAAAGTTGGGCGGAGAGTCAGGGCAGGACGTGAGACGGTTGCCGCGGTTCAAGTGGTATGTTGTGGTTCGCAGCTCCAAAGGTTGTGGTTCGAAACGATTTGGGTATGATTTTGAGTTTGGTTAGTTTGTTATGGTAAAATTGTGGGGGTATTATTTTGATATTATATGTGAAGGGAGACGGGTCTGGGAGGAGGTCAGTGGTGGATGGGAAGAGAAGATTCGGCGAACAACTTGTTTTGGGAATGGTGGTGATCGAGGCAGTGAGAACAAACAGATTGGGGTGGGGCTTATCGAAGGTAGGGACAGAAAACTCTAGCGATTTGGTTGGTCGATAGATCGGTACTAAGAGGGATATGGAGTTCTCTGGCGTTGGTGGGCAAATTTATGCAAGCATATTGAACTAGGGGGTCTTGGCATTCTTAAGCTTCAATATGTCACCTGGGATCGGGAAGTCTCTGGCGGCGATGGGTTAATAAGTGTAATGGGCTGGGAGGACTTGCATTTTTAAAGATTCGCGATTCCCATATTTATCGCATGATTGATCGAGGAAGCTGGTTTAAGGCGGTTTGCAGCAAGATCACAAAGTTTCTCCATCCGCATGAGATGGAGGTCGTGGCTCTGCAAGATGCTAACTGGTTCGAGTCGGCTGGTCTCCAGGTTATCATGGATGCCTGTTTAAAACATTATACAACGAGATCACGCGGTTTCTCTATTCGTACGAGGTAGAAGCCGTGACTCTACAGTGAAATATTTTTTTATAAAACTTTCTAACATTTTTGAGAAAATAAATAATAAAATTTTAAATTTAATATATTCATTAAAAAGATCTCACCTTATCCGATATAATGTCGGGTTAATTATGTGTTTTTTGTTTTACTTGTAATCAAATGGCTCACGAATTGGCCAACTTACAGTAGTTGTGATTGTGATGAAGGGTCTGTCCCACTAACTGTAACTTCAGCTGTCCGGCTTGATGCCGGGTTAGTTACTATTTAATTAATAAAATTCGCTTTTACCTTAAAAAAAAATAAATATTAAAACGAGACAAAATACACTACAAGTCGATTCCAAAATTACCCAATATTCACACGTTAATGAAAAGGAAATTACACGTGGCAAGGGAGGCCCCACGGCAACCAAAACACGTGGTACTTCATGTTAAAAACTCAAACGCTGACGTGCACGAACATGGACCATCCGAACCGCTTCCAAGTAGTGTATGGGAAAAGAAATGGGCAAACAGATCAAGAGCCCATAACGCACCACGTGTCCGCGTGGACCCCACAAGTCAATGGCACACCTCCGTAATTAACCCCCTCCACCCAGGTCATTTTCGAAACCATCAACTTGCCAACCAACAAACCAGAAAAGAAATAAATCGAAAACCTTAAATATAATATTTTATGATAAAATATCAATTAAAAATTCCCCAAAATTCTGCCGGGTTAACTCGAGCCAGCCCTGTTGCCTGCTACGAAGCAGACAGCGAAAGAGACGGCACTTAACGGCAACAGACATGTCACCTAACGCCTTCCGTTAGTTCTCATAAAAAAATTATCCGACCCAGCCAAACCGACTCAAAACCAAAACGATTTAAAAATCGATCTATCCCGATACGTAACTCGTTTTAAGTCGTCCATCTTTATCAATGACGACTATAGATATTTGGTCAGCAAATAACAAGTCAAATTATAAGTGAAAACATACCAAATTGTGAGAGTTTCATTAAAAAAAATTTGAAGAAAATGTAACATCAACCGGCAGGTCAAATAATAAATCAAGACGGCATATTAATGTGAGTTAATTTTATGAAATTTGGTTCGCAAAAAACTGAACAAAAATTGACCGATTAATCATTTTATTTAAACATGTGGCTTATTTAAAATCATTGGTTTTTATATCGTGAGAAATTCATGAAAATCGATTTATAAGAAGTACAATAGAGAAACGGTAAGTCAAAACAATTTAAAATGTGAAAACTTCATGAAATTTCAATCATAAAAATAGTGTCATAAGATTTTTGTGGCTTGTCCGATTAATTTTCGACTAAACATTGATTAATCATATGTTAATTCTTAGTTAATACCTGAATACGATTTACTTGTTACTTAACCCCTAATTAATTTTTAGAATGTTCTTTTAGGCCAACTAGTGCCTAACGTTTTTTTAAAACATCGATAAAAATTAAACTTAAAACCAATCTAAATTTTATCGTTCAATTTCAATTTTTATATGCTTAAAACCGAACCAACTCAAAACTTGGTAGCCGAGTTCACACGCTTCCCTATGTTCCGTACCAACCCACCACCGTTAACAGACGGCGACTCCGTCAGAATCTCCGTCCCGTTAACCACGGTCTCTGGCTAAATCTGAACCGCGGTCAAGCGGTGGGGGAGAGGCAATCACAAGCCCCGTGTGTGTTTGGCTAGATGGAAAGTGAGAGAAAAAAAAGGTGACACAGTTAAAGCAACAAAGGTCGCGTATATTAAGACCATCGCGAGCCGGATTTGGGGATTCACTCTGTAACGGCGTTTTCTGAGAGAGAGAGAAGGTGAAGCGAAGCGACGAGCAAGGTCTGTGAAGCGGTTTTGATCTGAGAAAGGCGGTTTCACGTCACCAGAATCGATTGCTTTCGTATAATTATGTGAATTTTGGGGAAGAATTAGAGAGAGAGAAGATTGATTTGGATTTATTTTGGATTTTTTGATCGTTGGCTTGTGGTGTTGACTTGGGGGAGCTGAGGAGAGTCCACAATGCTGGCGAATCGGGGTCAAGGTGAAGTAAACCGTTTGGATTTCTGAAATTTTCGCTCATTTTCCGTTTGTTTCCCGGGAAAATCTCGAGATTATTCGCTTTCTTGTTGATGTACGTGTTTGTGGTGAACAGGTGGTGGTGGAGGAGACGATCTGTACGCGGAGCTATGGAAGGCTTGTGCGGGCCCACTGGTCGACGTTCCTCGGACCGGCGAGAGGGTCTTCTACTTCCCTCAGGGTCACCTAGAACAAGTAATTAGATTCTTCATTCTTGTTTCGATTTCAGATCCGGTTCTGTTTGTTTCCCGGGAAAATCTGAGCTATGTTTTAGATGCTACTTGTCAGAGTTTTTGCTTTTCTTGGTAATGTTTCGTTTTATTTGGGTTTGTAATTGATTTCTTTGTTGTTTCTATTTTTGTGTGTTGATTTAGTTGGAAGCATCAACAAATCAGGAACTGAATCAGAGGATTCCACTGTTTCATCTTCCATCGAAGATTCTCTGTCGTGTGATTCACATTCAGCTGCTGGTAATTTATCTGATCTTAATTTCCCCAAATTACAGTTTTAGTGTTTTTGGTTTAAATCTTAATTTTGTAGCTTTCTGAGGTATGATAAATTCATTAAAGTGTTTGAGCATGGACCCATTTGGTAATTGGGTTTAATTGGATTTAGATCCTTGTTGAAAGCTTATTAAGTTCGAATTTCTGTATTTGTTTTGGTTGGATTTTACTTAAAGCAATTTTAATGTTTTGACCTAAATCTTAATTTGTGTAGCTTTCTGAAATATGATAAACTGTTCTGACATGGACCCGTTTGGTGATTGGGTTTGATTTGATTTGATTTAGATCTTGGTTGGAACCTTAATAAGTTCGAGTTTCTGTATTGTGTTTTGTTGGATTGACTTTAATTTTCTGTATATGGTTGAGGCATTTTATAAGCAACCATGAACCATTGAAATAGAGATTCTGAAAATAGAAATCAATTGGGAAGAGCTTATATTGGTTGATTATATGTGTAGGCTGAGCAAGAAACCGATGAGGTTTATGCACAAATCACTCTACTTCCTGACGCAACTGTAAGCACCAATATAGAAAGTTTTACTTCTGGACTATACGTCTGTAACTATAAATTTCACCGAGTTTCTGGGTTCTGATTTTCTAGATGTGTTCATTTGTAGAAAACTGAACCTACTACCCCCGATTCTTGTCCTCCCGAACCCGTCAGGTCCACCGTCCACTCGTTCTGTAAGGTCTTGACAGCCTCTGATACGAGCACGCATGGTGGGTTTTCTGTTCTTCGGAAACATGCCACCGAGTGCCTTCCTCAACTGGTATTCATACTTTCCGATTCATGAACATGGTTTTAGTTGTCGGTCTTCCAAATTTGTTGATTTGGATTTGTTTATTTTCTTCAGGACATGACCCAACCAACCCCGACCCAGGAATTGGTAGCCAAGGATCTTCACGGTTATGAGTGGCGATTTAAGCATATTTTTAGAGGTAACCAATTTTTTTACGCTTCAATCTTGCCTCCTCGTGATTTTAATTTTGATAGACAAGTCATATTGTTATTTAGTATGATTCCGACCTACTACTTAGAAACTCATAGATGATTCATGAAAAATTATTTTCTCGAATATGTGTTTGTCTCTTTTGTTCACTTGAATCATTTTGCGATAATTGATCGGACAGGTCAACCGCGGAGGCACTTGCTTACGACGGGATGGAGTACATTTGTCACTTCTAAGAGACTAGTAGCCGGAGATTCCTTCGTGTTCTTGAGGTACGTGTGGTGTGTTTATGATGTTTCGCTCTTTATCGACATGTGTTTATTTCTCACTCTTCATGTTGGTTGCGTATTAGGGGGGAGGATGGAGAGTTGCGCGTTGGAGTGAAACATCTCGCTCGTCAACAAAGTAGCATGCCAGCTTCCGTGATTTCAAGTCAGAGCATGCACTTGGGAGTGCTTGCTACCGCATCTCATGCGATCAATACCCAAACCCTCTTTGTGGTGTATTACAAACCAAGGTATCGTCTGCGCTCTAAAAATCCCCGATCTCCCCAAGAACTCGGTAAAAGAGTTGACCGAGTTTTAGAACTCTTTCTTGTTGGTACGGTTTTATCGAGTTCTCACTCGGTCAATACTGATCAAAGTTGGTCAAATTTTATTTATTTTTATTTTTATTTTATTGCATATGCCTGTTCTATAATTTGTGCTTTGTTCTAACTTGTTATGTTGTTTGAAAGTATCATATTTTACTAAAATGTTGTTATTTTATCTATTTTTTTAATTTTAATATAAAACAAGTTTTTTTGATTTCTCCACTCTCTCAAAACTTCTCATTTTTTCGCCTCGCCGCGTTATTCGCAATTATGAGTTTTAGAACCTTTGTGTAATGGTTAGACTGAAGAAAATGTTTCTGCTGAACTTTTGGATTTGTTTTGGTGCAATTATAGGACAAGCCAATTCATCATAGGCCTAAACAAATATTTAGAGGCTGTCAACAATAAGTTTTCAGTTGGCAATAGATTCAAGATGAGGTTCGAGGGGGAGGATGCTCCTGAGAGAAGGTAATAAATGAAATTATTCGCCAAACCCAGTAATTAATTTCATTAAGCATCCGGTTTAAAGATTAATAACGCGATGTACGCTTTAACTGATCAGGTTTTCGGGTACCATTGTGGGAGTTGAAGATATTTCATCTCATTGGGCTGATTCAAAATGGCGATCACTGAAGGTAATGCCTACATTGACACAAGTGATTTATTTTCTCTTCTCTTGAATCATCCTTATGATAACAATTTCTTCGTTTCTTCACTTACCAGGTTCAGTGGGATGAACCGGCATCTATCTCGAGACCTGATAAGGTCTCGCCATGGGAGATAGAGCCCTTTGTGGCATCTATACCCGCGAGTCTGTCTCAACCGGTTGTGTCTAAGAACAAAAGGCCTCGACCACCTATTGAAGTTCCTGCTCATGGTATGAAATTATTTTTTTGGGAAAATGTCATTTTACTGCACAGAATTAGCCTCTTTGCATTAACACCTGGGTTCAAAATTCGCTTGAGGGCACGGCGTTAAACTTCGTTAAGTATTGATTTTTTTCTTCTTCTTATCTTTTAAGTTGAAAAGACTATAACACCTTTAAATATTCACATGTTATTTTTTTGTAAATTTAGAAGTCATCAAGGGGTTTTTAGGATTTTCAGCCATTTTTAAAACTCAATTCCTAAAACAGAATTTAACGTTGTGAGAACTATTGGATTTTAGGCAGTGTTCTAAAATTCTCTGACTTGTCCAATTAATCCCCGATTAGTCTCCGACTAATCCTCTATAATTTCCGATTAATGCTTCAATCCGATTAATCCCCGTTTAGTCCCCAAAAGGTCCTCTCCGCCCGACTAGCGCATAGCGTTTTTTAGAACATTTATTTTAGGGTACCTTGGTATAGTTACATACAAGTGAATTTTGAACCTAGGTGTTAAATGCAAATAGTCGTAACTCAAGGTATAGCAAAATGACATTTTCCCTTATATTTATCCTCGTTCTTTTTGCCTTCTACATCATTCAATGATCGGATCCTAACCCTTTTCTCTCTAATAACAGATGTAACTTCTACAGCATCGGCTCTCTGGAGTTCTGGGCCGGCACAGTCTCATGATTTAACACAACTGAGCGGTACAGGAGATAGCAGAAGAAGTGAAAACCATGCGCTGTGGCATCACAAGCAAGCCGATATTCACAGCACCACCAAGTATGCATCGGCAACTCAGACCGACAAAGGGTGGCATCTATTTCAGGATGTGACCGAGGAAAGTAAAAGTGTGTCTCCATGGCCTGCTGTCCCCCCTGGTTTTGCAGCCAAGCACTCGTCGAATCCAAATACCAACTCGACGGCTCACCAAATTGAGAAAGGGTTGTCGGCTACCAGCTGCCGGTTGTTTGGTATTGAGCTCGTCAATCACTCAACTCCCGTGCAACAGGTCAGCCTGTATAGCGGTGCAGCTGAAGGGCACATCCCGAGTACCCAATCAGCTGTTGATTCGGACCCAAAATCCGAAATTTCAAAGGCCTCTCAGGAGAGGAAACCCGCCACATCTACCAGAAGCCGCACTAAGGTACAAAACTTATATCAGTTTGTCGTTCTTTATGAGTTCATGTGTTAGCCAGTGCTCTAAAAGTCGGGCCAGGCAGCCACCTAGGCGGGGATTTTTAGAACACCGAACTGATTTCACACAATCGGGCGTATCTAGTCGGCTAGGCGGGTCTAGGCAGATTTAAGCTATTTTTTTTTCAAAATTGGTTTTCTAAACAAATAATAATATAAAATGACAAAAAAATAGAATGATATATACTAATGGATACTTTTTTAAAGGTAATGAATGTAGCAAATATATATTTTTATATTCTTAATATTTATAATAATTATTTTTATACATTATAATTCATATTTTGATTGTGCATGCATAATAACTTATTTAATAAAAATTAAAAATAGAGAAATTCAAATCCAATTAATCCCCGGAGTCCCTATCCGCCCGATTAGCGCCTAGTGTTTTTTAGAACCTTGGTGTTAGCCTTGCAGCAAGTTGATGAGAGTTCACTGTTGTGCATGAAAGGTTCAAATGCAAGGGGTTTCTGTTGGTCGGGCTGTGGATTTGACTATGCTGGAAGGATATAGTCAGCTCATCGATGAGCTCGAGGAGATGTTTGACATCAAGGGGCAGCTCTGCCCTCGGGATAAGTGGGAAATTGTCTTTACAGACGATGAAGGGGATATGATGCTTGTTGGCGATGATCCATGGCCGTATGTATCCTCCTTGATGCTTGATTATCATACTGTATCATTCGATGTGTAATTATTCATTTTCCTTTCCCTTTTCGGTGTGCAGGGAGTTTTGTGACATGGTGAGGAGAATCTTCATATGTTCAAGCGCAGACGTGAAGAAGATGAGTTCGGGAAGCAAGCTGCCCATGTCTTCCACGGAATGTGAAGGGACAGTACTGAGCTCGGATTCAGTGGAAAATTGAAAAAAACTGTAACTCTCGTGACCCTTTTGCCCCTTATTGACTTTCTAATTGTCGTCAATCTTTTCACTTTTGTCGCTTGTCTGTTAGTGGGTAGTTTGATTTATTTGAGCTAAAGAACACGCTTGAAACTGAAGGAAACAACGACTAATTGGCAACTCGTTTCTTATAGAGTTACTGAAGGAAAATCTAAAAAATTATTTAACCGAATTGAATGACCAAGAAACTGAGTTTAGAGTGAGGGTAAGATTAGAAACTGATGTGGGTTTTGAGGGTAAAGTGAAGGTGGAGCCTTTGTTTCTCGTGCCTGTAAATACTTGTGTAGGCAATGTAAAATTGGTCACTAGTGAGTGAAAAATTTCTTCACATTGCTATTTGTGAGTGTGAATTGTCCATCTATCTTCTATTTGCGTAGTTATTGTCAAGTAACTAGAGGCTAAACTATGTATAAATGTTGTTAGATCAATAGTGTAATTTTTTTATCGGCAATACATTACATACTGTCAGTGTGGGGATTGGAACCACTCGTTGTCACTTCACTCGCAGCCTTTGATCATTGATACAGTGTTTTTGATATTTACATGATGTTTGAGTCCCACGTCCGAAAGATGTGAATGTATTTACCAGTTTATATAACAATATGAGCTTCCGGAGGTCATGTCCAAGATAGAACTAAGCTCTGATGCTATATCGGAAGCCGAATTGTTATATAAGCTGGTGAATAGATTCACATCTTTCAGACGTGGGACTCTACACAAGGGTTATGTAGCTATTAAGGAACTGACAGTTACTTAACAGTCTTGTACTAACCACTAGGATTGAGTGGTGTTGCATATTTGTAGTGATATTTTACAGAAACATCGATAGTGTCTTTTTTTGTGAGAATTAATGATGATGTAGGTTTCTATGGCTGTTGGGTTCTGAATTTCATTGACTTGATATTATTGGTTGTGAAATTTATTGGGAAGAACTTATTGATGATGTCTCTTTTGTGAGAATTAATGATGATGTATGTTTCTATGACTGTTGGGTGATTCTGATCAATTTCATTGACTTGATGATATGTTGTTGGTTGTGAAAATTATTGGGAAGAACCTAATCTATGGCTGTTGGAGGGTTCTGGTCTATTTCATTGACTTAATGCTATGTTAGTTGTAAAATTGGTTACTCGAAGAGAGTTCATATATACATTAGAGCTCACGTCTAACCCTACCAGCTCGATGAGACATAGGGATTACAACTGAGCAGTTTAGTGATCTCTGTCCTATTTTGTCAGGTTGGGATATCGGTTCTCGATCGGATACGAGATTTTTGCCTTTTGCGAGTTTAGTGATTTTTATTCTCTACTATGTCAGATTGGAGAATTTTTTCCATCCTTAAAGGCAAATATTAAACCCGCCTAAACTAATATGTATGGCCTCTAAACTTACATTCTTTTCCTAACAAAAAGAACTCTAAATTTAGGCTAAGCTTTTGTGTTGTCTTGCTTATTTATAGGGGAGAGACCCATAATCACTTGTGTGGATATGCCTAATTTTAGACCCAACCAGTGTACTTTATAGCCTATCTTTGCTCAACCATTTTGGCTATGATGTATTTCTAGCTAGCAAGACAATGCACAAGCTACAATATTTGAATGCTTGATTTTGTTCAATGTGTTATTCATTTTATATATTTTATTATGTTTTAAATAATTCTATTACTTTGTTAGTGTGTTCAAATTGTTGTGATAAGAGGAATGTTCAGAATTTAACAAATCTGTATGTTTCAAGTCTCAAAATAAATTAAGATGAAAAAGATTTTGAATACTGTTAATACAAGGGCAAATGGAATATTTTCTTGCCTAATATTTCCTGAACAAGCTGGTTAGGAAAATAAAAAAAAAAGGTTACGAAATTAATTTTTGATATACACGACAAACTATTGTAAGATTGAGTCATTATCGCATAAATTGATGTGTGTTGTCTTTTCCCATCAATATCAAAGCTATTCATGTCATAACACAACACTACTTTTTTTCTAGCTCGATCAATGACCAATAATAACTATAGTAATAATAAATGATTATAATAACTTCGGAGATTAGAGGTGATCATTTTCGATTAGCCACAATCACAATAATTATATTAACTTCAATCTGCATCTGGCGATTCTTGCATATAGAAAATCATTACTGCATCCGTAATTATAATAATTGTCGATTAGAATCCGTTAAATTTTTCGGTTGGTTTGCAGTTTTCACTGTACCAACTATGAGCAATAGGATTCTCATGTGGATAATTTTCAAGACCACTTTCAAGCCCAAGTAGAACAAGCTCCCAATGGATATGTTATAGTTTTCTAAGAAAAACATTTGAAATGTTAAATACGTGATTTTTAAATTCTTTTTATTGTCAAAAAACTATCAATGAGTGATCAAAGAGAGCTAATTGCTCTCAAATTTCATTACAACCTATTGAAGAAAAGAACGTCCTAACCTAAACCATCGTTCATAGTTGAGAAATAAGAGTTAGATATTAAGAAAAGATGAAGCTAAGGAAAGAATGGGATGTGGAGGAGAGAAATGTGAGAAGTCACATGCGGTTTTGATTTTGCAATTAACCAACGATTCTAACATTATAAAATTTAAACAAGACCAAATTATATATTTTTTTAAATTAAAACTTCAACCACACCAATTATTTAAGATTAATCAATCACGATGTACGATTTTGTCTATTCTATAGTCGATGCGATTTCACAGTTAATTATGAACACCCCTGCAGGAAGGTTATGTGTATATTATTATATTAGTAGACATGATTCATACGGCAATTTCAAAATCACATCAACATAGCTCATTTCCAATAGCACGAAAACAACAAAATCTCCACTAAAAGTCATTCTTCATTATTACCATTTTGCCACTATCCTCCCACACGTGCTTCAAAAAAAACTTCGCACGTGCCTCACCGCACTTGCCTATATATAATAGACTCGTGCACGCTCTCTATTCAGCACCGACTCATATTTTCTCTATACCCAAAACAATATGGCCTCTCCCGTTGACTCCACCGTTGACCTCCACTCCGGCGAAGCTCTCCACTCCCTCCGGCTGCTCCGGCGCACGAATTTCAACCGACTCTTTGCGGGTATTTACGCTTGTGCCCTTCTCTCTCTCTTTTACCACCACGCTCTCAACCTCCTCCACTCCACCGACCCTCTCTCCTTCTCCACCGACCTAACCCTCCTCCTCGCCGACATAGTCCTCGCCTTCATGTGGCTCTCCGGACAGTCCTTCCGGATGCGACCGGTCCGAAGACAAGAAAACCTCGAAGCCCTCGAGGCGGCCTTGAGCACAACCGACTCTCCGAAGCTGGACGTGTTCGTGTGCACCGCCGACCCGTACAAGGAACCGCCAATGAGCGTGGTGAACACGGCCTTGTCGGTGATGGGGTACGACTATCCGACGGACAGGATCTCGGTCTACGTATCGGACGACGGAGGGTCGGCGTTGACCTTGTACGCATTTCTGGAGGCGGCGAGGTTCGCTTCCCATTGGCTCCCATTTTGCAGGAACAGGAACATCATGGATAGGTCTCCGGAAACCTATTTTTCGTCCAACAACAACTTGTCTAATTGCTCGGAAACAGAAAATATCAAGGTAACATATATATATATAGGTAGATATTTAAAAAAAATATTAAATGGATCTATAAAAGAAGAATCTGAATAAACGGATCTGGGTTACTGGGTATTTGTATATTTAATTCTTTGTTTAATTTAAAAGTACCTAAAACAAAAATAATTTATACTTATAATTTCTTTATTTTTCAATTTTATAAGAATAACAACTATTTATACTCATATTATTTTCTATTTATATATATGATTTATATTAATAATGGTTTAATTTATATACTCATATATAAAAAGTTTAATTTAAAATTTTAGAAACATGGCAATTAAATCAAGAAGCTCCACACGTTTTCACTATTTATAGATTGGATAAAAACTTTTTTTTAAAACTCATTTATATATGACTTTGGAGGAGATAATGTTTTTAAATAGTAAAAAGACAATAAACTATTAGGTGTTGACCGGAAGTGACTGAGGTTGTCGATCACGTGACTTCCATCGAACCAGACAAATGACACGTGGGCCATCCTCTTGGTCCACAAATATGACCTTCATTTATTGTATTATTTTGGAAATCTTTCCCAAAAATATACATATCAATGCCAAAACTTATTTGATGAAGATGTATATATATTCAATAAATTAACAACGTGCAAGATAAAAATTTATCAAAATTACGAATATTTATTATAATAAAATATAAAAATATATATTAATGTTTTCTATCGAGTAATTTTTGTTTGAATTGTTGCAATCAGATGATATATGAAAATATGAAGAAGAGAGTCGAGCAAGTGCTCGAGAGCGGAAAAGTTGGTGACGAATATTTAAGCGAAGAACGTGACCATCAGATTTTCAACAAGTGGACAGATCCTGGATTCAACCGCCGTGATCACCCGGCTGTAATTCAGGTTGATGATAATTTATTTTCATTTCTTTTATAAGAAATTTTAATTTTTTTCTACAAAATAAATATATATATATATGAATCAACAGGTCTTGCTAGAAAGTGGCAAAGATAGAGACACTTCAGGCCATTCACTGCCAAATCTCATTTATGTCTCCAGAGAAAAAAGCATGAGCTCACCACATAATTTCAAAGCTGGTGCTCTCAATGCCCTTGTAAGTTTCTTTGAAATTTTATGTTATGTTAATTTATTTAGTTGATTAATTCAATCTCTAAAGTTTTATTCACTGTTGTAATATATTAATGTTATGAGCTAGTCGGGTGGAAAATACATGTGAAGGTCAATTAACAATTAATAAAAAAATAAACTAGGTTAATCAAGAATTACAGTATAATCGAAAAGTTAGAGATTTTTACGACAATAATTTTATTTTGTTTATATTATTATTAGGTCCGTGTTTCGGCTGTCATCACCAACGCACCGCTGATCTTGACCCTCGATTGTGACACGTACTCCAACGATCCCATCACACCCTCTCGTACATTGTGCTACTTTTCTGATCCTAAACTTCGGTCCGAACTGGCGTTCGTTCAGTTCCCTCAGTGTTTTCACGGTCTCAACAGGAGTGACATATACAACGGCGAGTTGCTTTACCTGTTTAAGATCAATCCGTTGGGGATGGACGGTCTGAGAGGTCCCAATTACGTGGGAGCCGGATGTTTCTTCCGTCGGAGATGCTTTTTCGGTCCTCCCTACGGTCTGGTCCGACCTCAGATCCCCGAGCTCAGCCCGGACCACGTCGTGGAAAACCCTATCCGTTCGGAACCGATTCTGGCACTGGCGCATAAAGTGGCAGGCTGCGATTTTGAAAACAATACCACATGGGGATCTAAAGTAAGTAGCGTTCATCCATCTGTTTCCTTAAACATAAATTTTATATCGTTGTCGTGACTTGAATCGTTTCTAACTTTTGAAATGTGCAGATGGGTTTTAGGTATGGGTCCCTGGTGGAGGACTTCAACACAGGGTATCACCTAAAATGTGAGGGGTGGAGGGGCATATTTTGTGACCCAAAGAGGCCTGCATTTTATGGGGACATACCCATAACACTCATTGACTCTTTGAATCAAGTCAAGAGATGGTCAATTGGGCTTTTGGAAGTCAGCCTCTCCAAGTTCAGCCCAATAACATATGGGGTCAAGCATTTGGGCCCAATAATGGCCCTTACATATGGGCACTATGCATTCTGGCCCTTTTGGTCATTTCCAATAATCATATATGCATTTCTTCCTCAGCTATGTCTTCTCAATGGTCTCACCATCTTCCCAAAGGTATATAAGAAAAATTCCTAATCTTGATAAAATTTGGATATATTTTTCTCATCTTTTCACTTTGATTTAGTTTTTATACTGAACAAAGTGTTTGATTTAATCTTAAGCTCAAAGAAATTTATATATCAATTCAATTTGTATAAAAACAACTAAGACTTAATTACAACAAGTTTCTAATTAAATTTCAGATCAAACTAAAATTAAAGAAAAATAATAAATATTGTGACCCATTAGGATTCAAACACGAAATTACATATAATATGATACTTATTTCAGTTTTATTCTTGTTTTTCAGGTCTCTGATCCCATATTCTTGTTGTACACATTTTTAGTCATCGGATCGTACACACAACACTACGCAGACATAGCCCTAAACGGAGGCACATTCAAGAGATGGTTCAGTGCCCAAAGAATGTGGATGATACGTTGCGTCACATCGTACCTGTTTGGATTCATTGAGTTCATGCTCAGGTCCATCGGCTTTAATGTGACCAGCAAGGTACTCGACGATGAACAAAGCAAGAGGTACGACCACCTAAAAACTACAGAACTTCATACTTATTATATATTTATACTAGTTTTTTGGTTAATTTTAAATGCAAAAGAGTAATATATCATTTTAGATGTGTGATTTTATTCTTAAAAAATAATAAAATTGTCTATACAACTAAAAATAAAAAGAGTAATATATCATTTTAATGGTTCATACTCGATGAGTTTTCTTTTTCTGATAGCATGAATAAGAAGAAGAAAATTCAAATGGTCGGCTAATAAAAAGTAAAATTAGTGATATCGAGTTGAAAAATATTTATTATTTTTTTAACTCTATACAATTTCGTTTATTTTGAAAAAATCACTCATTTTGTGACAAATTTAAATTGACCACTTTTCTTTTTTACAATTTCAAGATTGAGATTGACATAGAGTACACTTTTTTTTTAATTAACCATTAATTTTTTATTCACATTTTTATTTAATGTGGAACGCTAACAGATACGACCAAGGGGTGTTTGAATTTGGAGTCGCATCTCCGATGTTTGTGCCGTTAACTATGGCTGCGATAATGAACCTCGTATCGTTTCTATGGGGGATTAAGGTTGTTGTCGGTAGAGGTGGAGGGTTTATTTTTGTCCCTCAGCTGGTCCTTTCTGGGTTCGTGGTTTTGAATTGCTGGCCGGTTTATGAAGCTATGGTGTTGAGGAGTGACAAAGGGAAGATACCCACAAAAATTAGTTTGGTTTCGGCACTTTTGGTCTTTGTTTTGTGTAAGGTTTTCACTTTCGTTATAGGCAATTAACACAATGTCATGTTAGAAACTCTGTTTTTAGTCATGTATTGAATTTTTGGGTCGGATTTTGGATGTCGTGTATTGGGATGTTGTTTACCTGTTGATTTCATTATGTTAAGCTCAGAAGTTCTGGGTTTATGCAAAGTTTGTGATTTTATGGATTGTTTTGGTTTTGAGTTTTATTCAATTTTGTATTGAACATAGGTTTTATTGAAGCTGGGTGGGTTTTGGTTTTATTCAGATATCGAAACTTGTGAGATTTATCTTTTGTAATCTAATAGGTATACGAAATCATGATTACCAATGACGTTTCGGTCTCCTAGATTCCATGTAAGACAAAAAACAAAATCATCAAAAAAGTTAAATTTGGACAAAAATATCATGAATGATATTTATTTGAAAATTTAATGAATTATCGAGTGTATTTTAAATATTTCACATATTTATAAAAAATTTCGTACAAATTTTAACGGTGTTAGAGTAAAATATAAACGAAAGGCAATTAGGTGAGTTGAGTGTTATTTTTTTCAAAATATGTATAATAAGTTGTAAAAGCGATCCAATTAAATATATTAAATTATTATTATCCCATACAATAATAATAAAATGTTTCTTACGTTTCAATCATTTATTTAATAATTTTTATTCGACGCAATAATAATTTATTCATACATAAAAGTTGTTGTCATAATATATCTTACATGATCCAAATTACTAATAATTATGATAGTTTTGAAATCTTAGGTCGATTACAAATTGAATCTCATATCAAAAGAAACTCATTGGTTACCTGATCGAAATTCTCAAAACTAGTCCCTCCAACATTACTAAGTCTCCAAAGCCTTTCTCTTCACTTCTTGGCCTTGTCTCTCAACTCCACCCTCTTTTCCCCACCCATTATATCTTTCACAAGAGCCTCAACTTCTACTCTCGTCACATCGGGATACATCTTCATTCCTATTCCCCATTCTCCTCCGCACGCATACCTACAATCCGTCATTTTTTCCGCGAAAAACGGCCAACAAATTACCTGAATACCCCCGCAAATAGTCTCCAGCATTGAATTCCACCCACAGTATGACGAAAATGCCCCTACCAAATTACGCCTCAAAACCTCTTCTTGCGGACACCAACTAGCCAACACTCCCCTCTCCTTCACCTGTCCACATATACACGCTACGTCAAAAATAATAAATGAGAAGAAAATTGCTACAAACCATACACGGGTGTCCAAACGTCCGAACTGTAGAACATGTAATGCAAAATTGTGGAATCATGTAGAACGCCTAGTGTAGAGTTGTAGAACGTGATGAACCCGTAGAACCTTCAAGTGTGTGCTTTAGAACCTTGCTGCTACGTGTCGCATATTGAGACAATGCGCGTTCAGATCCGCACTGATCCAACGGTTGTAGAACGTTCAGACGTTTTACAACCGTTTGTAGCGGAATGTGCTCCAAAATAGATAATTATACATAAAAGTTAGGAACAAACCCAATCAATAAAATTAATTTTTAGTCGTATAGTCCGACCCAATTTATATATATATAATTTATTTTACATCAGATGTCAGAACTCATTGATTTGGGCGTGTGTTAGTTGACTATGTCCTATTTAATATTCAATGCAAGTGCAAATTCTTTCAGATGTCGGTCGCTCGTGACATTTATGCTCCCATAATTAACGTACAAAACTGTGCCTTTGGTCCCATTTTTGGAGCCATTGGAGGCAACTTGTGTCCTCTTTCCATAGGCTTGATTGAATAGACTTGTATAGGTCGTGCGGGTCCGGAATGTAGCTACAAAATTCTTTAAGTACCTCCATTTTTTTGTTCAGTGTAATCAAGTTATAACTAAGTTTTGAAGGGTAGAATAATCTGTAATTAGGGTTGTAAGCGAGCCGACGTTTTAGCGAGCTGCTCGACTCGTTAAATATTCGGTTCGGGTTCGTTATAATCGAGTCGAATTAAATTCGGGTTCAAAGTTAGGCTCGTTTAATAAACGAGCCGAGCTCGAGTTTAACCTTCTAAGGCTCGACAGGCTCACGAGCCGGTTCGTTTAATAATTACTTAATTATATATTTTTATATTAATATTTAAAAAATATATAATAGAATTAGACTAGCCGAATCAAGTCGAGTCAATCTCAAGTTGGCTCATTTATTATTTATTTAATTTTTAATAAATATTTGTATCAAAATTTAAGCTAACCGAATCGAACTGAGCTCGAATTTGAGCTTGTCTACTCTATTTCGAGCCGAACTCGAGCTTAGTTACGTAACCTCGTCCGAGCCCGGAACGAACCCTTTCTTCACGAGCCGAATTAAGCGATCCTTACCAAAATAAAACTTGATTCGGCTCGTTTATACCCCTGCCTGTGATTATCCCAAAAACAAATATTATCAATGTCGTTTCTGTAAGTAGATGAGTTTGGGGCATTAATTTTTTTTGTCCATAAGCTTTCTTGAATACATTCAATATAGAGATCTGACCCTCAACCTTCCTTTTCCATGACCTGACAATACATATGTAACTATCATTTACCAGAAACAAATAAGTAACAACCCAAGCACTCCTTGCTAATTGCTATAGTGCATAGTCTCGAATCCAAATATTATGAATTTAGAAATTAGGAAGGATAAATAAACCCTCCACACGCACAAGATGAACAAATAAGGAGATAGAATATCCCTTTCTATCCTTCTACAAGTGTGGATACGGCCAATAACACATTTCGTCGTCACTAGTCTTATATCATATAAGAAACGATAGAAACACGTTAAATATATAATTAGGTTACCTGTTGAACTTGGTCCTACTTTTTTAATTTGAGGCCAGAGTTAAATCTCAACTTCACATCTTAAGTGAAATTGAGTTAAAAGATATTTAGAGATAATAATACAATATTAAAATATAATAATAATCAATTTTGAACAATTGTCTAATAATATTGTGCTATGAGAATATTCCAAATACAACAAATGTATATGTTTAATTGTATGAAAATTAGTTTGTAAGATAAAACTCTGACGGCTAGATCTTATATAGTCTATAAATAGTTATTGGTTTTAAGGTTCATTTAAACGGGGAAATGATTAAAAGATAATCAGGATACTTTTTCTTTAAGAAAAAACGAATTTTATTAATTAAATAGCAACTAACCCGACATCCAACCGAACAGCTGAAACTATACATATGGTGGGACAGACCCCTCAATATATCCTCAACTACTGTTACTTAAAACAAATATGACGAATTAAACAATTACTGTTAGGATACTTGATGATGCAATATTTAAAAAAATTCAAAAATTAAATTAAAATAAATTAAACAAAACAAAATAAAATAAAATCATTTTTCAAGTATGTTATGATTGATATATACTTACCCCTTTTATTGTTATTTGCCACTAGTCTTTCGCACGTGCGAAAGAAAAAAAAACAAGTCTTCGCACGTGCCTCCCCGTCTAGCCTATAAATGACCAATATATGCTCACTCTTTACATCACCGACTCATCTCCACAAAATGGCCCCTCCCGGCGACTCTGCCGCCCCTCTCCACTCTCTCCGGCGGCTCCGCCGCACGCCCTTTTACCGACTCTTCGCGGGTATTTACGCTTGTGCCCTTCTCTCTCTCTTTTACCACCACGCTCTCAACCTCCTCCACTCCACCGACCCTCTCTCCTTCTCCACCGACCTAACCCTCCTCCTCGCCGACATAGTCCTCGCCTACATGTGGCTCTCCGGACAGTCCTTCCGGATGAGACCGGTCCGCCGACAAGAGAACCTCGAAGCCCTCGAGGCGGCCTTGAGAACAACCGACTCTCCGAAGCTGGACGTGTTCATTTGCACCGCCGACCCGTACAAGGAACCGCCAATGAGCGTGGTGAACACGGCCTTGTCGGTGATGGGGTACGACTATCCGACGGACAGGATCTCGGTATACGTATCGGACGACGGAGGGTCGGCGTTGACCTTGTACGCATTTCTGGAGGCGGCGAGGTTCGCTTCCCATTGGCTCCCATTTTGCAGGAACAGGAACATCATGGATAGGTCTCCGGAAACCTATTTTTCGTCCAACAACAACTTGTCTGATTGCTCGGAAACAGAAAATATCAAGGTAACATTTTTTACATTAATTTTTTTTCATCTCAAGTATTTAAATATAATAAAGAGATAATTATATACATAACCCATAATTTATATTAATAATGGTTGCTGCTAGAGTGATTTTTTAAAATATCTTATTACTAGTATGATTTGTTTTCAAATTTAACAATACTTAGTTAAAAATAATTATTTTGAATAGAAATGTACTATTTTTTTAAGTGAAGTGCAGTACTTAAACCTCAAAATATATAATTAATTTAATTGTATATACGTGTAATTATATGTTTAAATAATTGAAATTCTTTAAAGTGAAAAAATAGGGCAGTGAAATCAAGAAGCTCCACGTTTTCACTGAATAATATTCAGTATTTTTTATCAACTGATCAGATGTAGAAATGTTAGGTAGGAGGAGATAATGTATTTAAAAGAAAAAAGAACAAAATACAATAAAATAGTAGATTCTGAACCACTTAAGTTTTAGTTTCTTCGAACAAGACAAGCCACAACGTGGGCACGCCCTTCCATGTCTATTATCATGGCCACTGTTGGAATAATTTGATGGTCCAAATAGTACTGATTTAAATTTAAATAGTGGTAGTATAGATATTTTTTGGGAAACTATTTATTCAAAAATTATTTGTCACAAATTTCTTTTTTTGGTAGTTTTGGATGACCATAGCAAAATCATAATGGACAAAAATAAATGTTAAACTTATGTCTTAAACTTGGTATAGCCAATTCTTTACAATAGAAACAATCCTAGTTAATTTTTTTTAACCTATGTAAAAAATTGGTTTCTCTTAAACTAAAAATCAATAATAATAAACTTAATGTTTAAACTTATGTCTCGGTGTTCAAAGTTATTTAAGGTGAGTGACATGATGCTATATTTTATATAAAAATAGAGTATAATGACACTTTGATACACCTAATTATAGCGAAATGACACTTTCATACCCTAATTATTTTCTCTCTTTTTTAGTACCTTAACAATTTTTTTGTGACAACCTACCATTAAAATGTCTAAAATACCTAAACTACCCTTGGTGTAAGAAACTATAAATTGAGTTGGTTCAATTTTTTTATCTCTGGTTCAATTTGATTTGTACTTAAGATGTAAATGCAATTATGCCCGAAAATATAAAATTAAATTTGAACCATTTCAAATATGATTTGATAAATCATATTGGACTAGTTTTATTTTGATTTTCTTAAATCAGAGGTATTTTAGTCATTTTAGTATAGATTGTCACAAAATTTTTGTTAGGATACTAAAAAAGAGAAAAAATGTCATATCGCTATAATTAAGTGTAACAAATTGTCATTCTCCCATAATTATATATATTTAAGCTGATATTTTATATTGAATTATTATCTTACAATTAGGTTATGTACGAAAGCATGAAAGTGAGGGTCGAACAAGTTGTTGAAATGGGAAGAATTAGCGATGAACACTTGACTAAAGATCACGACCGTCGGATTTTCGACAAGTGGACCGATCCCGGATTCAACCGCCATGATCACCCTGCTGTGATTCAGGTTATATATTGATTCATTTCATTCCCATTTAAATATTTTTCTCTAGAAAATTTCATTTTCTTGCCATCCAATCACATACACATTTTATAGTTAATCTGCAAATTTCATAATAACAGGTCTTGCTAGAAAGTGGCAAAGATAGAGACATTTCAGGCCATTCCATGCCAAATCTCATTTATGCCTCTAGAGGAAAAAGCAAGAGCTCACCACATAATTTCAAAGCTGGTGCTCTCAATGCCCTAGTAAGTTTCTTTGAAATGTTGTTAATTATAGCATTATACTAATTTAATAAGTTAATTAGTTTTGTTTTTATCATTATTAGGTCCGTGTTTCGGCTGTTATCAGCAATGCACCGGTAATACTGACTCTCGATTGTGACACCTATTCCAACGATCCCAGCACCCCCTCTCGTATGCTGTGTTATTTTTCTGACCCCCGGCTCGAGTCTGAACTGGCTTTCGTTCAGTTCCCTCAGAGTTTTCACGGTCTCAACGAGAGTGATATTTACAACTCCGAGATGCTTTACCTATACAAGATAAATCCGTTGGGGATGGATGGTCTGAGAGGCCCCAATTACGTCGGGCCTGGATGCTTCTTCAGTCGGAGGTGCTTTTTCGGTCCTCCGTCTAGTTTGCTCCAACCTCAAATCCCCGAGCTCAACCCAGACCATGTCGTGGAAAATTCTATCCGATCAAAACCGGTTATGGCATTGGCACATGAAGTGGCATGCTGTGATTTCGAAAACAAGACCACTTGGGGTTCTAAAGTAAGTATCGGAAATTATTTTTAATATAAATTTTATATCGTTGTCGTGATTCGAAAGTTGTCTTACTTTTTGGAATGTGCAGATGGGTTTTAGGTATGGGTCCTTGGTGGAGGACTTCAATACAGGGTATCACCTACAGTGTGAGGGGTGGAAGGGCATATTTTGTGACCCAAAGAGGCCTGCATTTTATGGGGACATACCCATAACCCTCATTGACTGCTTGAATCAAGTCAAGAGATGGTCAATTGGGCTTTTGGAATTCAACTTCTCCAAGTCCAACCCAATAACATTTGGGATCAGAAAATTGGGCCCAGTCATGGCCCTTACATATGGGCACAATGCATTTTGGCCCTTTTGGTCATTTCCAATAATCATATATGCATTTCTTCCTCAGCTATATCTCCTCAATGGCCTCACCATCTTTCCAAAGGTATATTCAATTTTTGTTCTTGATACATGGTTTTGTTAGGAAAAATGATATTTTACTACGTCTAATTATGATTGTTTAACACTTTACTATTTCAATTATTATTTTATCTATCGTAATCTTAACTTGTATTTTATGATATTTAACCACAACTAACTATGCTATTTGGAAATAAGAGTACTTAGCATTAAAATGTTCCAAAATACAAGTTAGGCTACTAAAAATTAATTGAGATAACAAAATATGAAATATATATAGTTAGAGAGAGAAGTGTCATTTTGCACTGTTGTTAAGAGTGGGTGGGTAGGTACTCAAATCCGTCATGATTTCTTGTAGTTGACTTAAAATGTCAGGTCTTCAATATATAATTTTTAAAATTGAATTAATAAATATAAAAATGTCGATTTTAACTCTTATGGGTTGTAATTTGATTCTATTGATATTTACCAATTCTCATATTGAATCCAAAATATTGAAAATTCGAGACTGTTTCATATTAAATCATATTTTTATGTATTCATAAAAATAACCCAACACATTATTCTTTTCAGGTCTCTGATCCAATGTTTATATTGTACACATTCCTAGTCATCGGATCGTACACACAACACTATCTAGACATAGCCTTAAACGGAGGCACATTTAAGAGATGGTTCTGCGCTCAAAGAATGTGGATGATACGAGGTGTCACGTCGTACCTATTCGGATTCGCCGAGTTTGCGCTCAACTTTGTTGCCTTCAACGTGACCAGCAAGGTACTCAACGACGAACAAAGAAAGAGGTAATGTTAAAACCCGATCCACTTCCATATTGTGTACTCGTTAACTTTTGCGACTTATTTTCTAAAAAACAAAACTATCCATGTTATTATTCTTTTAAAAATGATATTTTTTTTCAACTCGAGCTTAATGATTTTTTTCTTTGGCCGACCATCCATGAACTGTAAATTAATATCACAGGGCAAAAAATTATTTATTAAAATGGTCGACCGAAGTTTGGAGAAGAGAAAAATCCGCGAGTTGAAGTTCAGAAGGAAAGTTTTGTTACTTCTTTATATAAAATGAACACTCAATTTGTTATTACTTTGACCCTAATAAGAGGTTATTGTTCAAAATTGAAACCCAACTCACTTATCAACTTAAGAAGTTGAAATTTACTATTTATGTCGAAATTTTTATGACATAATTACAAACAAAAATATATTCAGTAATGTGACACTTTTACCGATGTTATGTGTGTGTTTTACAAACAGTCATTCTATCATCCTTTAAATTCGATTCTCTTTGTGGGCAATTTCGTTAATTTTGAAAAAAACTACTCATTTTATGTAATATAAAATTGACCACTGTTCTTTTTTCCAATAAAAAAAATACATAATACTAATTGCAAAAATGAGATATTTGTGTAATTTTTTTGATTGGCGATATTTGTGTAATTAATGTACAGTTTCTTAATCATATTTTTTTTAACGTGAAACGCTAACAGATACGATCGAGGGATATTCGAATTTGGGGTCGCATCGCCGATGTTTGTGCCGTTAACAATGGCTGCAATAATGAACCTCGTATCGTTTCTATGGGGGGTTAAGGTTGTTGTCGGGAGAGGTGGAGGGTTGGGTTTTGTTCCTCAGCTGGTGCTTTCTGGGTTTGTGGTTTTGAATTGCTGGCCAATTTATGAAGCTATGGTGTTGAGGAGTGACAAAGGGAAAATGCCCATGAAAATTAGTTTAGTTTCTGCACTTTTGGTCTTTGTTTTGTGCAAGATTTTTGGTTTTATTGTGGGGAATTGATAATGTCATGTTGGAAACTTTGTTTCATTGGGGTATGTATCAAAATTTTGAGTCACATGTAAGTCTAAATTATTGTGTGTAGTTGTCTTATGTAGAATATTCTTACATGCGAATAAAATTTACTATAAGATAATTGTAAAAGTAATTGTGTATTATTATATTTTGTAATATTCGCGGTTGAGTACACTTGACAAAATATATTTTTCGTACGGTTGCTAACATCGTCAGTTTATATATTGTTATTAATTTATTTTCAAAAGTTCATAAATGATCAAAATACCTTTTTTTTACTCCCCACAATAATCCATATCGTGTACTATGTTTATTAAAATAATAATTTTTTTTTGAAGGAAAAGTGAATTTTATTAATTAAATAATAACTAACCCGGCATCAAGCCGGACAGCTGAAGCTACAGATGGTGGGACAGACCCCTCACCATAATCTCATATATTGTTAGTTAAAACAAATATGGCCAATTCGCGAGCCATTTGATTGCGAGCAAAACAAAGAATAGAAGTTTTGATATTGGATAGTATGCAACATATTTCGCTAATGATTCCTCCAAAATTGTTCAGTTCGACCCGTTTAGCATCATGTAGAGCCACAGTCTCCAACTCATACGGATGGACAAACCTCATGATCTTGCTACAGAATGTTTTACACAGGCATCTCTGATAACCCCGGAGAACAATCGACTAAAACCAGTTAGCATCATGCAGAGCCACGGCCTCCAACTCATACGGATGGAGAAGCCCCGTGATCTTGCTGCAGACTGACTTAAACCAGCTTCCTTGATCAACACTACGATCAATATGGGCATCGCGAAATTCAAATCCTCCCAGCTCATTGGGTTTAACAGGATCAACCCATCGACACCAGTGACCCCCAGTTTTCGTCCCATGTACGATCCCAATAAGACGCGTATTGAATTTTGAGCAAGCCGAGCCCCCTAATTCGGTATGCTTGCATGAGTCTGTCCACCGACGCCAAATAACTCCGGTTCCCTCCTAGTTTCGGCCTACCAACCAACTAAAAGCAAAACCCCCTACCGCCGTCGCAACCCAAGCGCGACACATCTGCAACTCCAGTCTCACCCGTCTCAGCCCATCCCCAAACCACCTGACCTCGCCTCCATCAAACCCGATTTACCACCCGACCATGCCTCCATCAAACCCAGATCTACCTTCACAGGAGCTCTGCTCCTACCGCCAATACCACGCTAACGTCGACACCCGTAAGAGATCAACGCCATGAGACTTCGCCCAATTGTGGCGAAACAAACCTTAAAATTAGGGTGCAGACCACCACCTCCAAATTATTTAATTTTTTTTGCATAGTTCGTCTCTTTGTGAAAACATAAAAAAAAATAACATAATTGATTACGAAATAAAACATTACAGGTAAATCTTTGATGACAATTGACATATACAAAATTTCAAATATTTTTTTTCGTACGTTATTTTGTGTTTTACCAAGCCAAAGAATTTGAAAACTATTTTTGAAATACAAGATAATCTGTTTTTACAGTTACCTATTCTTATTAAATTCCATGCCATACCTACCTTTTTAAAAAAATCCAATTTGAAATGTAACTAAAATTCAGGATACAATTGAAGCAAAACCTATAGCTTGAAGACTAAACCAGAGCAAAACTCACTATAAAATCCTCATCAACATCAAAAATCATAAATCATAAATCAAGAAAAGCTTATGTAACAATGAAATCAGATAACAATTATCTTACAGATACATTCTCAATAACTCAATTATCTTACAAACATTGAGTCTAAACCCAAAACAAAACACATAACAACAATCTGGGATGAAACAAATGCAGAGTTTCTTGGTTTTTTTCTTCTTCTTCTTTCCAAATCACTCACCCGACTTATTCGCCAACGCCATTCTCTCCAACCTCCTTTGCCTCTTGGCCAACTTCCTCTCCCACTTCTTCTTCCTAATGCGCTTGACCGTGGATGATCGGATGACATCATCGTCTTTGTTCATCGTGTCCGTGAGGACTCCGATGGACTCGGGAGTACTGAAGTAGGTGAAGAGGAGGTAGATGCCGTCAAGATAGATGTTGGAATCTCCGTCTTTGTTCTTCGTCCTGATTTCGTAGGCTAATGGAATCACCCCTCTGTTGAAGACTTCCACGTACATGCCGCCCCCAGCAACCAGCAGCTGTGAAATGGAAAAGAAAAACCCGTCAACTCATTCGTTCATAACCAGTGTTCTAAATAAACGCTAACCCTAGTCGGGCAGAGAGGGCGACTAATCGGGGATTTTTAGGACACTGATCTTAAGCATAAAAAATCTATCTTTGTGAGGTTTTTTATCAGATATTCCTGATATACCCTTACCCCCACCCTTATGGGGAGCGGAGAGCCTACTAGGATTCGAACACTAGACCTCTTACTAGGCAGTGTTCATCTTTTTACTGACGTTACCATTTTTTGTTGTTGATAATTTAACGGTTCTTGAGAATCAAAACAGACAATTTTCTCAACAACAAAGAGTTTTATCATTGCATATTGTACTATGAAATGGTACATTTTATGGACCAACATTTTGTATAAGAACAATGTGCACAATATAAGTCGATTGGCACAACCATATAAGATTATCACATTGGTGTGTGGAACCAAAATTCTTTTATGGGAAAATGGAAAAAATGTGCCCTATATACTATGACATTTTTTCAAGAAGGTGATGTATTGGTTGTTAATGGCAAAGAGGTGCAGTGAACTTTACATATTTGTGCAAAATGTGTGTATTTTTATAACAATGACGAAATTGCCCCTGAAAATAAAAATAAAGATTTTCATAACAATTTTGAAAAATAATTTTTAACTAAAAAATTAAATTATACAAGTTTTAGTTAGAAGAAAAAAATTAGATTTTTTTTGTAATCAAAGGTCTTACTTTCAAGGGAAATTTCATCATTTTAATAAAAATACACATTTTTCACAAAAAATGTGAAGTTCAGGGCACCGTTTTGCCATCAACAAACAAGACAACACCTTCTTCCAAAAATACCATGCTATAGGGCACATTTTTGCCATTTTCCCTTCTTTTATTCTCTTGTTGGGAATCTCGAGTGTTAAATTCTCATTTCTCACTTGTTTGTATTCCCAACCCTAACTCACATCTCACCAATCGGACTTCTTTAATTCCCCCCCTCCCCTATATCCTTGATGACCCTCACACAAGAACTGGCCTCAGAAACTATAGCTTCAGACATTTGGCAAACAACTATCGTAAAATCCACAGAAACGAGCTAACTTAAGTGCGTAAGGGCATAATCTAAAATACCTATCTTATTTGCCTTGCTATCCGTTGAGACCATGATTGTGGATAACAGATAATGACCCAATTTAGATAACATATCATGTAATGTAACTTTTTAGGAATTAGGGCAACCTTAACTCAACATTGTCTAGCAATCAACATTAATTGGTATATAGACATACACAACAAGCTTGAGGTTTAAATCAAATCGAAATGTCAACATTTGACTACATCTGGAATTCTGATAATTATTGATTACGAAACAATTCAGATAAAAATCATGCAACTCTTTTAGGAATTAGGGCAAGCAAAATTCAACATTGTCTAGCAATCAACATGGATTAGAAAATTACCCAACCCAAGGTTTCATTGAAATAAAAAATGTCAACCTTTGACTAAATCAGGAATTTGGATAACAGATAACGACCCAATTCGGATCATGCGTCAATTTAGGAATTAGGGAAAACCAAATTCAACATTGTCTAGCAATCAAAATAGGATTGGTAAATAATAAATACACAACAAGCTCGAGGTTTCAATCAAATCAAACCAAACCACCAACCTTCAACTACAACTCGAACCCAAATGTTTCCAATATTGATTACGTCTTCCAATATTTTATATCCTATCTATTATTATCTATTGTTAATTGTTGGAGACATTGTAGGATCTATAACTACTTTATCTCTATTTTATATGTTCTCATGTGTATAAATAGGATGGATAGCTACTCATAATAAACACACAACATTCTTTATCAATTAATATGGTATCAGAGCAGGTCGATTTAGGCCTCTCCCTTTTTTTTTTTTCAATAATACAGATACAAAACTTTTAATCTCAATACCAAACAACAATGCAGGACAATTCAACAAACACATTCATCAGTAAAGTAAATTTAACCCAATTTTAGTTCCAATTTTCTCTCCAACTACATTTTCCGAGCAACCAAACAAAGGGTAACATCGAAAATACACAGTAATTCAGAAAATTGATAATGGCCCAATTCGAATACCAAATCAAGCAACTTTTTCGTAATTGAGGCAGCCTTAAATTATCCAACATTGCCTAGCAGTCAAATTGGGATAAATAAATACACACCAAGCTCGAGGTTTCAATCAAAACGATATGTCAATCTTCAACTACATCCTGAATTCAGATAATAGATGACATAACTTTTCTAGTTTTCTAAGGAATTAGGGCAAACAAAATTCAACATTGTCCAGCAATCAAATTAGGATCAGTAAATAAACAAAAAGCTCTAAAGGTTTCAATCAAATCAAAACACCAACCTTCAACTACACCTGGAACCCAAACAACAATGCAAGACAATTCCACAAACACATTCACCAGCAAACTCAGTTTAACCCAATTTCAGTCCCAATTTTCCCTCTACCCACATTTTCCAAGCAACCAAACAAAGGGTAACATCGAAAATACACAGGAATTCAGATAATTGATAACGACCCAATTCAGATACCAAATCAAGCACCTTTTTTCATAATTGGGGCAACCTTAACTCGACATTGTCTAGCAACCGAATTTGGATCAGCAAACATGCAACAAGCTCGAGGTTTCAATCAAATCAAACTGTCAATCTTCAACTACATCATGAATTCAGATAACGGACCAAGCAACTCTTTTTACAAATTAGGGCCAACAAAATCCAACATTGTCTGGCAGTCAAACTGGGACAAGTAAATACACAACAACCTCAAGGTTTCAATCAACTCAAAATGTTAATCTTCAACTACATCATGAATTCAGATAACAGATAATGCAACTTTTATTAGGAATTAGGGCAAACAAAATCCAACATTGTCTAGCAATCAAATTAGGACCAGCAAATACACAAGCTTGAGTTTTCAATCAAATCAAACCTCAAACCCAAACAACAATGCAAGACAATTCCAGAAACACATTCGCCAGCAAACTCAGTTCAACCCAATTTCCCCCCCTACCCACATTTTCCCATCAACCAAACATCAAAATCCCACATAAATTCCGAAAACTCACCTCCTCATATCTCTGGGTCAGATTCAATCTCTCGTCCTCAGACAAATCAGGCCTCAGAACCGCCATCGTCTCGTACTCACGAAGCCCAGGAGGGCACTCGGGCTCTTCCCTCCCTTCGTAGGGATCGATGATCGGCAGGAGAGGCTCGTTTTCTGAATCGAAGTCATCGTCATCGTCGTCATCGTTGTCGTCGTCATCGTACCTGCGCTCGAAGAACGAACCAGAGAAATCCATGGCCGCGGCTCTGAGAACGGCCCTGGGCTTCGCTGAGACGGACCAGAGGGTGCGAGAGGAGGAGAGGAGTGGCTGGGAGGTGAATATGGAGATGGGTCTGGGGCAAAATGGGGATTTTGAGGCCAGTGGAGTGAGTGTTGAGGTCAGTGAAGAAGACGAAGCCATTGTTGAAGCTTCTTCTCTGCTTTGGAACAGAGTAACCAAAAATGATCTTTAAAGCGGATAGGAGGAGATAAGGTTGTGGGTCTTTATTGGTTAAACGACGCCGTATTTGTATGGGCCGGATCAGCCAGTATTGGGCTTAACGGGCCAGGCCCAGGTCAGAACAAGTGCTTCTCCTTTATTTGGTTAAACGACGCCGTATTGAGGTGGGCTAACTCGGCCCAACGGGTCAGGCTTTGGGCCCATTTGGAAACCCATATAGCAGAACCAGAGCTTCTCGTTTCTTTTTCCCAAAGCAAAGTGAAGAACTGAGAGAGAGAGAGAGAGAGAGAGAGAGAGAGAGAGATGGATCCGAAATTGACAGAGGTGTCGCAGACGTTCGAGAGATTCAAAGCAGCTTTTGTGAGGAACGATTTCGATGGCTGCAACAAGTTCCTCTCTCAGCTCAAGGTTCGAATCATAAACCCTAATTTCCCCTTTTATTTTGAAAATTTTGGGTAGATTTGATCTGGGTTCTTCTTCGATTTGGAATGTGATGTCGATTTGAGTGTTAATTGTTTTTGTAAATATTTAAAATTTTGCAGGTTTCGTTGACGCAGTTCAGGAGCCTCCCTCCTTTGTTTGAGCAAACGCCCAGTGCAATCCAAGAATTGACATTAGCAAGTAACACCCTTGAACCTGAATCTGTTGCTCAAACCATTTGCTTATTGTTTTTGATTTGTCACATTTGTTTGTAGATTTTGAGTTTGTCAGTACAAAATGTGAAGATTGTTTTCATTACCTTGAAGCATATGTGTAGAGTGTAGTAGTTTGTAGAGAAGCTTTCAAGCAATTTTAGGTTTTTCTTAGTGTATAGAGATTGGTAAAATTGAAGGCAGTGATCTCACACCCACTACCCTTAGTTGAGTAATTTCGGTTATTGATTGTATCTTTTATTTTGTTTGGCAACTTTTAGGGGATATATACGAATATGCCGTTGTTCTGAGTGTGAAGCTCGAAGACCAAGATGCTTTTGAGAGGGACTTCTTTCAGCTGAAGCCGTATTATACAGATGCAAGGTATTGCGTTCTTAAATTTAAGTTGTTTCTTTAGCTAAAAAATGAGAAATGTGATTGTTTCTTCGGTTATCTCGAGTGCTTCATTTGAGCGACATCGTTGAATTACTTATGAATGGCCTTAACTGTGTTGCAATTCGTTCAAATTCCTGCATACCCTTTTCGGTACACTTACCCTCATGTGTAAATAAGCCATTTTTCCCCAACTGTTGTTTACACACAATTCAGTCATGTACAGACATTCAAGTTCCTTTTCGAGAATGAAATGAGGGTGATGTTGATGATTTCTTTTTGGATGCAACAGTAGTCGCCTTCCGCCATCGCCTCAGGAGCACCCAATTCTGGGTCTCAATCTGTTGAGGCTCCTCGTGCAGAACAGAATTGCCGAGTTCCATACCGAACTCGAACTGCTCTCTTCTGCTGCTTTGGAGAATCCTTGCATTAAGCATGCCGTGGAGCTGGAGCAGTCTTTCATGGAGGGGGCTTACAACCGTGTATTGACTGCTAGACAGACAGTTCCACACGAGACATACGTTTATTTCATGGATCTCCTTGCAAAGACAGTCAGGTATTTTTTTGGCGCAAATCTATAGTAGTAATGTGAGCATTGCAAATACTTGATGCTTGAAAGGCATAAGATGACTCAGCAATCCTCCTGATATCAAACTAAGTATTCCTAGATTGTAGATTAATTAGTTATTTTGTTTTCTATCTGTACTTATTCTTCACGTGCAGCATGTCAACCTGATCGTGCCTGAATCACCTGTTTATAAAATATTCTCACTAGACATCAACTTTACTCATAAAATATGATTGACATAGGAAGGATATACATATACTCAAATTGCACATATGACAACCATGATCAAATGGGTTTTTTTGTTTGTTTTGGACACTTGGAAATTTTATGCTAATGTGATATCTTGTTCTTTTCACCGACTAAATTAGAATCACTGGTGATAACTGATAACCTGAAAATCAGTCCAATTCACAACTACTTAGTTCCATAGTCATTGTTTACTTATTCATAAAAAAATTGTTTGTTTTCTATTTTCTAGGGATGAAATAGCTGGATGCAGTGAGAAGGCATACGACTATCTTTCTGTCAGTGATGCCCGGCAAATGTTGCTCTTCTCCAAGGACCACGAACTTCTGGAATATATCAAGGAGGTAAATATCATCAATATTGACTCAAGAAGTTCTCAATGAACTTTCCAACCTTATTACCTTGTGAAAACATAGATATGGATATGCACAAAATCTTGTGACAAAACACACATTAGAAGTAGCAAGATCAAGAAAGATTCGTTAGCAGTACTTTTCCAGGTTATTGCATCAACAGGAAATCTAGTAATTTAAGGCATTTCAAAGAGCGGATCTGGCAAGAGCTCATTAAATATAACCATATTCCCAATTACCAGGCCTATTTAAGTCGTTCATCCTTAGTCTAGGACATGGAATTTTACAGAAGAACTATGAATGAGTTCCACCGTTACGTTCAGATCCCTATATATATTTTACTGCCTCGCAATTGATGTAAATGCATTTCATCTAAAGAACGAGAAACCTTTATAGTTGTGGCGTTAACAATCTTGTTTCGGTGCAGGAGCACCCCGAGTGGGAGATCAAGAACGAGTTTGTGTTCTTCCAGAAGGCAAAAGAATCCGCGCCCTGCAAGGAGATACCGTCTCTGCAGCTCATCAACCAGACACTTTCCTACGCGAGAGAGTTGGAGCGCATTGTGTAGGGCATCATCCCCAACCCCCACACAATTGGGACGTCTTCTTTATCATATGGAACTCTTGTTGCTACCTTGTTGTTTTGTTGACCTTTGCAGTACCAAGTTTGAGATCATTGTTAAATCAACTATGTATTTTGGAGATTGGGTTCTTTTGGTTCACTTGAACTTGGATTCACTGTGCTTCTGCTGTGAAAGTGTTTCAAATTAATATTCTAAATTGGTCTCTTGAGTATGTTTTAATATTCTCCCTCAAGTATATTACTATTTTAATTTGATTTCTTGACTCTTGAGTATGTTATAACACACACCCTCAAGTATATTTCTTCATTTTAATTTGATCCCTTGGTTATGTCATTTTCTTTCAATTTATTTTTTTTCTTCCAATTATAGTATGTGATTGTGAGGGTTACATTAGTATTCTTTACAAAGTGTTATCGATAGGGACATAATATCTTATTTTTGATAGGATGTGATCACAAAATCCATAGTCATGCTTGAAATAATTATATGATATTTTGAATTTTCTTCAAGGGTTTAAAACATAGTTTAATTCAAACCAATTTTTATTAATATATTTCATAAATGTTATTAAAGTTTTTTTATTAATTAATAATTGGAAACTAGTTGTACTAAACTTAGAGAATAGTTTTTTAATCAAACAAATAGATAGTTTTCATAATTTACATTTATTTTCTATTTTCTATTTTCATAATATTTATAATTTAAAATTAATATAATCTTCAACCAACCTTTTTAACATTTTATAGGATAAACTTGTATATAACCTGTTTATGTATATTTGTGGGTCCGAAATTACAAAATAAACAACTCATCACATGGAAGACACGTGTAAAGTTTTTTTTTTATTTTTTCTTTTAAATTTGTGAAAATGGACTTTTCTTTAGCTATTCGCAGACATGTCATTTTCTAGTTAGCGGCCCGAAAATGGTAACGAAATTGCGATTAGTTGATATTTTGTTTTCAAAGGAAGTGACCGACGCTCCCGATTATCTCTCTCTCGTCCTCTTCTTTGATCTTTGTCTCTTCCTCTCCAATTATTGTTTCTTTTTTATTTGTTAATTTGGACCCTTTATTGACCCTGCGATTCTGTGAACAGGTGGGTTTTTTTTTTATGATTTACAATTTTCTATGACGGTTTAAAAAAGTCCAGGAATTTTCCCGAGAAACAAACACCCTTTTTAGCGCGCTCTTTCGATCCTCTTAGGAATCTGTGTATCGATTTGGAATTCTGAGCCCGTATGGGAGGTGGGTTTTGGATTAAAGTTGCGGGTTGAGAAAGAGAAACTGCAGATTCTGTCCAGGTATTGAGAATCTGGGATTTTATATGCAGAGAAGAGAGGATCAGTGTGTTGATTATTAGTTTTTAGTTGTTGCCCATTAAATATTTGTTGATTGTGTTCATTGATTTCTGTGTACTGTGTGTGATTTGAGTTTGGAGCCCTCTTTTTTGATTATCTAGTCTGTTATAAGTTGTTTGGTTGCTGAGAAAATCTGTTCATTGTTCCTATACTTTTCAAATTATTAGAAATTGAACTAATGGTGTGCTCAGCTGAGATGTGAGTTCTTGTCCTGGTGCAGTGAATTATGAGGATTTTAGTTCCAATCAATTTTCTTGGGATTTAGTATCATTAATTTGGATTGCAATTTGCTTTTGGTTGGTGGGTTTAGACAACTTTTTTGACTTGTGGAGTTGGTATATATTTGTTTATACAGAGAATTGAGGTTCTGGTTATTTTATTTCCATTTTCATGGAGAGTGTCGCAGCAGCTTCTCCGGTTTCTGCTCCACGAGAAGCTCCGCACAATGATGAGCTTTTCATGCAGCGGCGCTTGGTCTTTGCCGATAATTTGAAGGTGTGTAGTGTCTCTCGATTCGCTTATTCACTATAGTATCTCATAGTTTTCGTGTTTTTAGCTAGGGAAGTGATATGACTAAGATCTGTAGAAATTGATGGTTCTGTTGCGTTTTTATGAGAAGAAATGAATTTAGGATGCAATTTCGGAGATAGAGAAGATGAAGTGGATAGTTTTAAATAACTCGGTCTTGCTGCTATAATTGAGTTTCTGATAGATTTTGTGCTTGTAATTAAGGAAGTTACATAGTTAGTATCTGTAGGAGTTGATGTTTTTCGTTACGTGATAGATTTCATGTTTAAAATGTAATCAAGGAAATTGCATACTTAATTTCTGTAGAAATTTATGTTTTTATTGCACGTTAATGTCTAAAATTTTGCATTTCACGAGAAGAAACAGATCTTCCTTGCTTCAGCTGATAACACAATTTCAGAGAAAGGCTTGATGAAATAGATAAATGTTAATATCGATATTTAACACACATTTGGAACTTTAGGATTTGAAGAATTTAAGGAAACAACTGTACTCGGCTGCGGAGTATTTTGAAGAATATTACGGAAAAGAGGACCAAAAAGATTTGTGAGTCGTCAATTTTCTCTTACAAAGAGTTCAGCTCTTGGCTTCATTTTTTCTTTCTGAAAGACTTATCCAAGAACTCTTTAGGATTATGGAGACATTGAAAGATTATGCCATGAAATCTTTCATCAACACTGTAGATCATTTGGGTTCCGTGGCATATAAGATCAACAGTTTCTTGGATGAGAATATTGATGAAGTTCCTCAAACCGAGCTGAGAATCACTTGCATCCAACAGGTACATACTAACTAAATGTTTTAACGACTTCTTAGGCACATTTTTCAATACCTTACACGGTTTTCGCTTTTTTGAAGAGACTACAAACATGCCAAGAGTTCAATAACCGGGGAGGCCTTTTTCAACAGTCGTTGGCGCTAAAATACCCCAAATACCATAAACGCTACACCTCTCCAGGCAAATACGTTCTTCACTATACACTATTCATCCCCCCCTACATGTGCATATTTCATCTAACTCGGGTTATGTTTTTGCCATTCAGCTGGAGAAACTCGAAATTCTGTCGACCAGGCTCGATCAGTGCAACAAGATAGCGTCTCTCGGGCTGAGGAGGGCTCACATCACTTTGACAACGGTATTATATAGGGGAAATTGCAAACACCGCCCTGAAATTTTCTTATTTTTGCAATTTACCACTTAAGTAAACAGCGTGCCAATTCACCGTGCTAAACAATTTTAAGGATGCAAATCAGTGTGAAATGTCTAAGAAACCCATATAAATTTTTATTAAAATTGTAAATAAAATTCAAAGTACACATTTTTTTAGGATGGAATATAAACTTGTAGATCCTAAATTTTTTGCTGTAAATTTATAGGGCTGGCACAATTTTTACTTGGTAGTAAATTGCAAAAAGAATGAAAGTAATATGTGGAATTTTTGCATTTTCTCCAATTATACATATGCGTATGTGTATCTCCTGTATTATAATAGTTCAAGTTCATAGTGGGATCTGATGTTTGTTTTTTTCTGGAATTCTTTTTAAATTTGTTCAAGGAATAACTCGGGACACGCCTTCTGAGTTGGTGAGGTAATGTTGGAAAAGAAATGATCAATTAGATGTTATTTGCACCAATGTTTTGAGAAATTCATGGTTTTTGTTGAATTTTTGTGCAGAAATAGGTATTCTATGAACCAATCTCCGCAACGCTCTTCTTCAGTACCGAGAACCTTTCACTTCACAAGCGTTCTGCCCAGAAAAGAACCAGGTTTGTGAGCGCCAAGCGCTGTTTTATCACAAAACACTCATCTTTTACACCATCATTAGCATAAGCTCTACCTATGGTTTCTATTGATTTTTCATATGGAAAATTTAGATTTCTCGTTGAATCTTTTTTTATCTTCATTAAAGGGAGAAGATCGGCCTCTCCTCGTCGCTTCCCACTTATACGCGGTGCCTCTCTTGCTAAACGATCGGTCTCTCCTTCCACAGACCATCGCAGGGTAAGCACAAAAAATTGTAAATGCTTGTCGTGTACTATATGACGTTTATTGCAAAAAAAAAAATTATCGGGAACTTGTCTTGTTCTTTTTTTGCACCGCCAATGATACCTTAAAAACTGAATAGACAAAAATACCATTTTAAAAAATCTGGAGGTCACATGACATGCTTGTGACCCATTTTCCGTCTATTTTAACGGAGTGTGACAAACTGTACGAAAATTTGGAGCGTTCACAATAAGTTTTTGCGATAAACCCATTACACGGACACTTCTTACAAAAGTGAATTAGTACACTGTCAAATTTTATAATGATTTGTCGTTTAGATCGAGTTTTTAATTGTCTTTCTGATAAAATCATACAATATGCTTTTATGCTCAAGTTTTGATAATTTTTCTGAAACTTTTTGCAGAACCCATCAGTGGCTGGAAGATCAGCCACAATGTCTACACAAGGTGAAAGAGAGAGAGGTTATGAGATTCAAGCTTATTCAAGCAAAAGCAACAATCTTTTCAAGGCATTGCTCAGCATGAGAAAGTCAAGATAGGATGTGGATTTGTACAAACACTTGGATAAATAGATTTGCATTCTTTTTGTTCTTCAAACATTTATAATTTCAAGTCTGGTAAGGCCTTTGATGATCGAGTGGTGTATCGTCTGAAATTGCTATATTGAAAATTAGAGTTTTATTCATAAAGTTTGAGTAAAAGCAAATTTTGTGAATATTTGCCGTTGGACCCGAATGGGCTAGATGATCTTTAGACTGTTGGCGATGGTCGCGCCGACCCCTGATACTCAAGGAGCCGTTGAGGGTTCTGGTTTTGGTTCCTATCCCCGTCTCAGTAAGTACGGGTTTCTTGACCTCGATGATCCTGAGGACATTTCGATCGAGTTGTATTTCAATTCAGACATCGAGAAGAATGCATGGAGACGAGATCTTGGCGGGTGTGGGAAATGGTGAATCTTTCAACCGATGGGTGAAACAAGAATTCACCGTAAAACGAATATGCCTGGTGGAGTTGTACGTTCAAACATTTCACAGCATACAATGACTGGAATTCAGAAGTCGAGAAAATAAATTTTATGGAGGCATTTGTGGCAAATTCGTGTTAAATTATGAAATTAATCTTCTTTTATAATATATTGTTGAATATTAACGGATTTTCGTTGTGATTTAAGGAGGTATATAACGTGCAAAATGATTCAAATGAGTTTTTGGAATGGATCGATACAACAACTTGTAGTGCGTACAAGGAAAGGAAAACCAATCTTCGAAGTGCTCAAGCACAGTGAGATTTCTTGGAAGTTTAAAGGGATAAAGAAGGAGTGGGTTTGGATCGTTCGTCACTTTGACGACCCCAATGTAACAATTTTTTTAATTTTACTTGTTTATAAGTCATTTATCGTCCTACAAGCAGTAACACAAAAAAATGTGAAATACTGAGCATTCATTAAGAAGAGACTCGTATTCGGAAAGAAGCGACTTGAGAAAAGCAAAAAGAGACATGTGATAATACAGATTCGAACATGTCTCCTTTCTGGAGGACCGAAGACATTTTATTTTTTTTACAGAAAATTTGTAATCACTGTCAGTTTTTTCTTTTCTAACGGCGCACTTAAAGTATGTGCGCCGTTAGAAAGAAAACTAGTAACGGCGCACAGATAAAGTGCGTCGTTACTAACGAAAATTTGTAACGGCGCACACCGTAATGTGCGCCGTTACAAAAGGTGTTGACCGTTGACCATTTTGTTGCCGTTATGGAAAACGGTCGGAAATCAAGCCGTTGTTGTTACCGTTACTAAAATGTAGTATAAATATTCACAGAACCTCCCCTTCTTCTTCCTTCAACTTCTCACAGCAAATTTTCTCCCGACAAGGGTAATTTCGTAATTTCGATAGGTTATAAATTTTCCCGAGCACCCTCACACAAATCTCCCGACAAGGTATGTACATGTTTTTAAATAATGCAATATATAAAACTGCAAATTTGTATATGATTTCATATGAATTTGTATGGTTTTGCTTGTATGAATAATTTGCATGTTAAATTTATTAATTTAGTTTTGAAATTGATGAAATAAATTACCCGATTCCATGTTAACAGTAGTATTTTGGTCATTTATGACCTAATTATGGATAATTTGGTCATAAATGACCAAACAAGGGTAATTAGGTCATTTATGTGAATTAGAAGGTACACACATATTTTTAAATAATGCAATATTATGTAAATTAGTATAGTTAGTGTGATTTATGTGAAATAGTGCATATATTCTACATTATTATTTTTGTTGTGATTTTGGAGAAATAATAATGAATATTAATGGCATTTTTGGTATATAGTTATCTAATATTAATTGTTAACCGAATTTATATATAGTACATATATAGAATGGATCGGAGATGGATAGGATCCGTAAAATTGAGTGAGGAATGGATGAACGGATTAAGCAGTTTTGTAAAATTTGCGAGGAAAAACGCTCCAAGAGATGGTGTGGGACGTTTCAAGTGTCCATGCACGAGGTGTTGTAATTCTGCTTGGCACGATATGGACACCATTTGTGATCATATATTGAGAAAAAATTTCCTTAGATCGTATAATGTGTGGTTCCATCATGGCGAAGCCGAAGGAGCTAGCTCGAGCCGGAATTGTGATATCAATTTGAGGGCAACATCGGCGAATCAGCCTTGTTCGACGTCGGACAACAATCTAGTATACGTTGATCCTGTGCATCAGCTCGTGGATGATATAGACCCAACTAGAGATGTAAGGATTGACGAGGACGAGGACGAGGACGAGGACGAGGACGAACAACAGAACATTGGAATAATAACCGAAGTCGAGGAGGGAGTCGTTAAGGCAACCATGACAGCATACAACCGGTTGGTGACGGAGTCGCAAAAGCCGTTGTACGAAAATAGTGAGGATACTTCTTTAGCAGCAATGTTAAGGATGTTGTCCATCAAGCAGAGCATCGGGATGTCTGACGAAGCTTTTACCAAGGTTGCCAAAGATTATTGTTCTACGTTACCCCAACCTAATACGTATCCATCTAGCTATGCAGCGGCGAAGTAGAAAATGAAGGCAACCCAACTGCCACACGTGAAATATGATACATGTCTGTACGGATGCACTTTGTACTACGGAACACAATCGCAACTCCAGACATGTGGCGTTTGTGGAGAAGCACGATACGCTAAAGTGGGAAAAAAATTTGTTCTGAAAAAGACGTTGTGGTACTTCCCATTGACTCCTCGACTTCAACGTTTATATCTTGCCCCAGAGACGGCTGAGTGGATGCGATGGCACGGGGAGCGGGAGAATGAGGACGATGAAATATTAGTACATCCATCGGACGGTGCGGATTGGATTCATTTTGACGCTAAATACCCAATATTTTCTGGAGAAATACGGAACGTGCGGCTGGCGCTGTCATCTGACGGGTTCTCTCCATACGGGCCTAATGCGGCGAGTTACAGTTTCTGGCCTGTAGTCGCTATCCCGTTGAATTTTCCTCCCTCGATGGCTATGAGAAAGGAGTATAACATCCTCACCATGTTGATATCTGGTCCAAAATCACCGGGGAAATGCTTAAATAACTTCATGCGTCCGCTGATTGATGAGTTGAACCATCTGTGGGAGCACGGAGCTATCATGTGGGATGGTTCTAAGAAAGAGGCTTTCATCATGCAGGCTGTTATGATGTGGACAATAAGTGACTTCCCGGGTTTGGGAATGTTGGGGGGCATCCAGACTAAAGGCTATAAGGCATGTCCTCTATGCTTGGACGAGATCGATTCTGAACACAGTAACTCAAGAATCTCTTACCAAGGTGCTCGTAAGTTCTTACCACCAAAACATCCGATGCGATTTCAGCCGCATGCCTTTAACGGGAAGACAGAGACACGGAGAAGGCCTACCCGGCATTCAGGGGCTGGTGTACTCAGTGCGATTCTACGTCATCAATACCCACCGCCTAGTCTGCATCCGAAGTTCAGTAAACGAAAAGGTGGTGGTGTTCCTATATGTTGGTCTCATAAAAGCATTTTCAGGGAGATGCCTTATTGGAAAACTCATAAAGTCATACATGCGTTGGATTTGATGCATATAGAGAAGAACCTATGCGACAACGTCATATGTACAGTTCTTGGAATTGCAGGGAAGACTAAGGATGACGTGAAAGCTAGGATAACTTATGAGGAACAGGGAGTCCGACAAGACCAATGGGTGCAAGTCGGGGAGCTCCCAGATGCACCTTATGGCGTGGCGGGTCGTGATCGGAAGGAAGTACTGGAGCATATCCGAGATGTTAAGTTTCCCTCTGGATATGCGGGAAATCTAAAGAGCAAGGTGAATCCCGATGAGAAAAAGTTCCTCGGATTGAAGACCCATGATTGTCACGTGTTGATGCAACGTATCTTCCCCCTTTTCATTCGAAAGTACGTTCCGTCTTATGTGGCAGAAGCATTAACAGAGCTGGGCAAGGCCTTTCAATTGTTGTGCACGAGGGAACCGAGGAAAAAAGCCCTGAAAAGGTTGGGGGAAGATATAGTGGTTCTAGTTTGTAAGTTGGAAACTATTTTCCCTCCTTCATTCTTTACAATTATGGTTCACCTTCTACTGCACCTCCCGAATCAAGTTTTGCGAACCGGCCCAGTTCATTTCACATGGATGTTTTGTTGGGTTTTTATGCCCTAGCACAATGTATTTTCAATCTAATCATGTAATAAAGATTATTAGTTGAAATAAAATCGGCATTCATATTACTAAGTGTTGTAGTAGTATCTTAAGTATGATTTGATTTGTATTATTGATGTGTCAACACATAATAGTAGATCTACAGATAAGATAAAATCTTACTTAAGCAGTCCCCGATCAGAATAACTTCATAAGAAGCGATCGGTATGAGGCTAACTCTAAATGATCACGCTCTACTGATCATGGCCAGAAGGGGGCCAGAGTTAGGTCATAGTATCACCAGTCAGGGGTGATATAGGACGACTCAATCATGAGTATGTTACATAGACACAGTCATGAACATGCTCATATGTCGGATCATGAAATCACATCTTCAGACGGAAGGACCATTGAGGTCAATATGTAATGAGTGACGAGTTTGACTCAGTCTAACGTCTCCTATAAAAGGGTTACAATAACGACTGTGATTGGCTCAATCACAAATTACATAAGTTGACTCAATGGATCGCTGAAGGATTTATCCCCCATACGGACGTGTGAGCAGATATCAGTTTAGGCCACTTGATGAGTATAACTGAAATACAATAGCATGGTCATGCAGTCGATACGTAGTATCAGTTATATTTCAGTTAACTCAGAATCAAGAAACAGAACAATAGAACGAGGATGACTTGTCTATGCCTCGTGGTTGTCAAAGATATCAAGAGGATAAAAGGATAGATTCATGTACGACAAGGTTAAATCGAAATCTCGATAATCATAAGCGTTGGGTAATCATGATGTCTTGCTAGAGGCCACTCGTGATGGAAAGGGTAAAATGATAATTTTACCAGTCCGCCGACGTGTCGTGAGCCTAGAGGGTCACACACTAAAGGTTGAGTAAAACGGATGGAATCATATGGAGGAATCATGAGAGAGACAAAATCCGGTTTTGAATTAAACCGAATTAGACCGATTTCGGTTTAGGATTAAATCAGAAATCAAGAACGGTTTAGCATGACTAATTAATTATAATCTAATTAAATAGATTTAATTAAATTAGCTAAACTGGGCCTAGCCAGAATGAGCTTCTCTACACAATCAATTAAAAGCTTTGGGCTTTAAGCCCATTAAGGCCATTAATTAATTAAAGTCCAAATAAGGGTTATAAAAGGGTAATTTTCAGATCTGAAAATTAAGTGATTTATTTTCAAAACCCTAGCCGTCACTCCCTCTCTCTCCTAGCCGAATTCGGCACCCTCCTCCCCCTCGCTCCGTCCGTTTTTCTTGCTTCGATCTTCTAGTAAGGATCGTCGTGAGTATCCCCGGATTGCTCTTCCTGTGTTGACGTTCTTTAGAGGTTACTAAATATTATTAAGTAATAGAGAGATTTTGAATCAAGGTAAACTTAAATTTTATTCTAGTCTAAGATCTCGTGATCAATTCATGATCATGCAAGATCCAAATTATTTCAGATATTTGAGGTTAATTTCTTGTATGGGCATGAAATTATATGATTGGAACCCTCAAATAATTCCTTTATGTTTCCAATTGAACGGTATGATCCTTGACTTCGAAATATCATTTCCAATTACCATTGAACTGTATAATCGAATATGACATTAACATTCATATTTCGATTGCAGGAAACTTGGCGTGTACAAGAAAAGTGTGCGAAACCCGCGATATCCAGAAGGTTGTATAGCCCAACAGTACTTGATGCACGAGTATGTCACATTCACTCAGATGTACCTTAACCGCGCCACTTCAGCCAGCGAAACATTTGTTAGTCCAACTCTAGGTTTCAACTTATCAGTTGTTTCCCCACATGTACAAGTTAAGAGCATGGTGCGAAACGACAAATTGAGCACATCCGAGATGTTTTGGGCGAATATGACAGTGATTGAGAATTGTGCCGAAGCAGATGCATTCGTAGAATCACATCGTCCAGGGTTCCAACGAATACACCCTAGGAAATCTCTTCAGTATCGAGTCATGTCCTTTGTCTTCGAGTGGCGCAGAATTGTACGTAATAGACATCAGTTGACTTCAATTACCATATACAAATTTTAGGGATAACTCATTTATATTCCGTGTGCAGATGAGTGCTCCAGGGTGGCAACGAGAGTTGGTACTACTATCCAGAGGTCCTCGTTCGTCTGCCATTTATTCGCAGTGTACTGTTAACGGCGTCAAATTTTTATGCTTGAGAATCGACCAGGGCCGGAGAAATCAAAATTCAGGGGTCATGATTGAAGCAAACGACATATGTTACTACGGTGTTCTTAGGGACGTATGTATCCTTACCTACTCGGAAAGCATGCCAGTCGTTCTATTCAAGTGTCGGTGGTACGACGAACGGACCGTGAGAAAGGACGCAAATGGATTCATTTCGGTCAACACGTCCACAGATCCTCACAAACAAAACCCATTTTGCCTTGCTTTAATGGCAAAATAGGTATACTATATCGACGACCCTAAATCTGGACCGTGGAAGGTTGTGAATGTCGTGTCGCGTAGGGGTCACTACAAACCGAGCAGTTTAGCCCGTGCCGGTGACGAAGACGACCTGGAGTTTGAAGTCGATGAACCTTACCAAGAAGATCGAATTGACATCGTCACACCGGGTGGTATCACTATCGACCTAACAAACTTAATCCAGTATCCACCGCCAGTACCTCTAGCTGAGAACAATGAAATGGAAGATATTGATGAAGAAGACGAAGAAACCGAGCACGACGACGAAGAAACCGATGATAGCGATTTGGAAGGGCATGAAGATTATGATTCTGCCGACTCTACTTAATATTTATATGTATGTTTGATTGGTTATGAATAAATGGTTTTTTTAATCTATGATCTATAAAGGGTAATTTCGTCATTACAACTTACCGTGTGATTTTGAAATAAAACTGTTTTTTTCCTAAGTGTGGTTTTGTAACGGCGCACAATCTTATGTGCGCCGTTACAAAACCACACTTAGGAAAAAACCGATTGTTGACTTTTGTCCTTTCAAATCGGGTTTTCGATCCCGATCGAGATTCATACATTGTAAGAAGTGACTGAAATTATGTAACATTAACTACCAAGTCATTGCGTTCAAATTGGTACGGTGTTTGGATCGACATAAATAAAAAAATATTTTTTTTATTTGTTTGTAACGGCGCACTTTGCCAAAGTGTGCCGTTACAAAAAGTCAAATGGGCCAGTCAACTATGTTGACTTCCCATTGACCGGTTAGATCTAGGTTTATACATTATCGGAATTGACTGAATTTTGGCATATGAAGTATGTTGGGGGGAAAAGCGGTCTCCCCTCTCTCGCGCAACAACACGCGGTCGCGACAAGTACAAATAAACCGGTAAGATACCGAGTCGAATCCACAGGGACTAATGAGGGTCGTAGGTTGTTTTGAGTGTTTGTATTTATTTTAGTAAACTACCAACAAGTAAATAGCAACAATATGATAATAATGGAAGTAAAGCGCCTAGGGTGCTAGACAAATAGCAATGTAAATAAGTTTGCGAGTTTTAATTCCTTCGGATCAAAATTAATGTTGAGCCTATGTCTTAAATGCCGACCTCGCCTTTCGGTAATGAGGTTAACCTAATCTCGAGTCTCCTCGTGCCCTTTCGGTATTGAGAACAACTCGAGATCGCATTAGATTGACAATAATAAGCTAAGGGTTATTATGAGGTGCCAAGACACGGTCTTGAGCCTACAACCCTCGGTGGATGCTAGGTCCGGATTCTATTCCTTCCCTTTCGGTATCGGATAGAACTCCTCAAACACATATTGTAAAGCGTTAATTAAACAATACATGCATTCAAACAACAGTCCACACAACAAAATCTTCAATCCTAGAACTAATACCTCAATAAACTCAATAATCACATCACAAATGTCTAGCACCCATGGCAAAGGGATTTAGCCCTCAACCATGGTGCTCAATCCAACTATCATCATACAATCAACAAAATTAAACAACAACATCAAAATAAACTAGTAAATAGGGATAGAAATTACTCTTGGTGTTCTTGAGCAAGATGAATCTTCAAGCTTGGTGGATTTGATGGTGGGAACCTCTCCAAAGCTTCATTTCCTAGCTCCAAAGGTTGGTTCTATGGTGGAATCCACTCCAAAGCTCCCAAAGTGTCAAGAAGAGATGAAGAACTCTTCAATTTTGATGAAGAACAAGAGGTTGGAGCTCTCAAACTCACCTTTTTCCTCCTCAACTCGTTTTTGGTGTTTGCCCAACTCCCCACTCCCCAAAATATCTGATTTATGCACTTTATTAGCAGTTTCGCGCCTTAGTCACGATCTTGCCTTGGTAGGCACGATCGTGCCTCACCTAGGCACGATCGTGACTCAAATCGTGGGAGCCCACGGTAAGTTTCGAGCAAAATTCGGCCAAAAATTCATTTAGGCACGATCGTGCCTCCCTTAGGCACGATCGTGACCCCTTGAAATCTTCACCACTGGATTAGATCTTCACAATCCGCTCAAATCGACATATTATGGGCCCCAATCGGACTCCGGACGAGAAATCTACACCACCGGGAAGTTTCAGCTGTTGTGCAGAACTTTCTTAACCGATTTTCAGCTTCAATTATGCTCTAATTGTGTCTTGCACCTATAAAATGTCAAAAACACACAAAGGATCGAAAGTACCAAATTAATGGCTCTAGAAAGCCGAAACGAGGACAATTCGGTGCTCAAATGCGGGTCAGAAGTGTAATTGCGAGTTCACATTCGGACCTGCAACAACACCCCACACTTAAAACCTTATCGTCCTCGATAAGAAAAACAAAATTAAGCACAAAATTGCCGAGTTAAGAACCCTGAGTCAACTCAAAAGGAGGAGCTCGGCATCTCCTAGGGGTTTTAGGAAAAACACCCCCGAACCGAAAATACGCAAAACAAACTAGCTTGCCTAATCAACACATTAAGACTTTGTTCACAAGATATGGACAATCGTTCAAATCCGAAAGGCCTCTACTCCTACAAACATGTTAATAACCCGTGGAGCCACCTTTTTCCACCATACCAACACAAACCCAAATGCTAAATTAGATGCGCGAATATCCGATTTATTAGCTAAATGTTTCTCAAGTTTATGTCTAGTTTGCCAAGAGTAATTATGCCAACTACAAGATCTTGAATGATGCACGTGTTGGAAACTTCGTGACACTCGAGTTAAAAGCTCATGATGGACATTAAGGGGAGGTCGCTTTTTATCTATGGAGTGAGCATTTTTCCTAACATTCTCTCCCCGAGTGTGTTTGTGTTTCCCTTTGTTCACATTCCTACTTCTCATGATTTAAGACTATCCCGTATTTGGCCTTTGTGTAGCGATTTGTCATTGTGACATTAAGCATTTGATTTGTGGGATCTTTTTGTAGCTTTTTGAGTGAGGAATGGTTTTTTTGCACAAGGGTTTGTGAGCTTTTTCATTGTACCCCATCATGTAGACGTTAGGGATTTGGCTTGTGGAACCCAACTCTCAATCTCCCCCCTTGCCTTTTACCCCGGACCATGCCCGAGTTTGGGGATCAAGGGACAAATTCAAACACTCTTTTTTTTTCTCAACTCACTTCAACTCTTGCTCGATATTTTCTTTTCTCCCAACCCCTTTTGGTTTCCCTTAACACCATCACCAACCCTAACTCGAGATCACGTGCTAGTGTGTGAATATATTCAAAAATAACTCATGCACTTGAATTAGAACTCTTGGCCAACTAATAAACAAGTTACTACATTTTTGCAAAGCAACCATACTTCACATTTCGCAAATAAGTAGCATTCATTCCAAACCATCACAAGCCCAAAAAAAACTTCTCCACAAGACATGTGGTATGTTTGGAATTATATAAAAAATACCCTATAGGGGTATTTTTGGAATTCCGGCGATTTTGACCTCCGTCAAACCTAAAAAGGGTAATTCGGTCATTTTCGACCGAATTAGGGGTAATTCGGTCATTTTCACCTAAAAAGGGTGATTCGGTCAATTCCAGCCGAATTAGGGGTAATTCGGTCAATCTTACCTAAAAAGGGTAATTTGGTCAATTCCTGCCAAATTAGGGGTAAGTCGGTCATTTTGACCTAAAAAGGGTGATTCAGAAAATTCCGGCCGAATTAGGGATAATTCAGTCATTTTGACCTTAAAAGGGGTAATTCGATCAATTCTGGCCGAATTAGGGGCAATTCAGTCATTTTGACCTAAAAGGTGTAATTCGGTTATTTCGGGCCGAATTAGGGGTAATTTCGGTCATTTTGACTTTTAAAAGGGTAATTCGGTCATTTCGGCCGAATTAGGGGTAATTCGGTCATTAATGACCTACAAAGGGTAATTCGGTCATTTCCAGCCGAATTAGGGGTATTTCAGTCATTAATGACATAAAAAGGGTATTTCGGTCATTAATGACCTAAAAAGGGTAATTTGGTCATTTCCGGCCGAATTAGGGGTAATTTGGTCTTTTGACCTAAAATAAGGTATTTCGGTTATTTCGGGCCGAATTAGGGGTAATTCAATCATTAAATGACCTTCTCTTGCTTACAATTACAGATAATGGAGCCGAGACGTAAGGCACCTAAGGCCAGGGCACCTAGGCGAGCCAGAATGGACATTCCATTCTTCGAGGCTTCACAGGTGCCGGAGTTACAGGATGAGATGTACACTTCTTCACCTCCGTAGCCGACTCAGCCCACTCAGCCGACTCATCCAGGGCATACGGAGGTTGACTGGCAATTCCATGTCCCGGATAATCGGAGTTTCCAGGAGATGCTCGGAGACGTCGCTGGACCCTCCGAAGAGGACATTGTGCCGGATGAGTCTGAACTCCCGCTGAACGAGTGGAGGCTCCTTCCCATCCACTACAGAGAGATTCCGAGGTACGAGCTGTACTTCGATTACAAAATGGAAGTCGACTGCCTAAACACGAAGAGCTGGGAAGCCAGAGCAAGAAAGGAGCAAAATGTCGACCTCAACATAGAGCAAGAAGAGAGAGCAGTTCAGATGAACGGAGGTCCTTTACTCTTGACTTGGGAAAACGGCCGACCACGTGTCGAAGGAGGAATGCTTTCAATGGAAAGGGTGAAGGCTATTATAGGGAAATTCGCTCGGGAACGCGACGCTTCCTACCAGACGTTTGGGGATTTGCCGGCGTGTGAGTTCCAGTCATTTTGGATGAGTTTTAAGGTAATTTCAACATTTACTCACATTTTTTTTCAAATGCCACGTATTATAAATATTGACGTGGTGTTTGTCAATTTCAGCGTTTGTTTGCAGTGACCGATTCCGATGAGTTTAGGGGTTGGATTTGTGAGGCGGCCATAAGCGCTTACAAGGAGCGAAAATCGAACATGAAGGGGTTTTACAAGCTCTACGTGGACCCTACTAAACTAGACCGTAATGGGATTCCCAAGTGTCTGAAAGGGAAGAAGTCCCAGTGGCGGTCGCTCGCTCATCATTTTGATGCCAACGAGGTATATTACTAATTTCATATTTAATAGGTTTAATTTTAGTTTCATTTCTTCAATTAATTCAATTTACTTTTTTTTTTCAGGAACAAGTTGGGTCTCAAATGAGTACCATTCGAAGGAGCGAGAACAAATTAAACCACCACACTAGCAAAGTCTCATTTCGACTTCTTTGGGAGAGGATGACGGAGGCCGGGGAAATGGAGGTCTCCAAAAAGTTGGAGGCCTTACTGAAGGCTCACAAGGTCCCTAAGCCTGGTGATGGTGCACAGGAGGGGGAGGAGGAACTTAACCCGAAGCTTGTAAGTTTCATTAATTTTTTTAAATAATTTTAATATTTAAATTTATTATATTAATCAATTTTTTTTTGCAGATTTAAATTAAGAATGCGCTTAGGGATTGGAAGAATGACGAGGCGAACTACAACGAGGATGGAACGCTGAACAAGATGACCGACGCTGAAGATGATGAGGTTATGTGACTAGCTGCCGAGCATGTTCGCGAGGTCGAGCTTGCTAGAGGAATTACCATAGAACCCTCTAGAGGACGACGCATCCGTAGTTGCGGGAGTGATTATGAGGCACCGCCGAGACAGAGAAGACGTTCGACCTCCTCCGATGGTAGTCAAGCGGAGATTGCGGAGCTCCGGACTCGACTCAGCCAACATGATGAGGTTATTACGGAACTTCGCGCTGAACGTCAGACTCAGGTCGTCCAAAACCAGCAAACCGAGCACATGTTCCGGTACTTCCAAGAGCAGCTTAGGTTACTAAATCCTAATGTCGCCCCTTCACCTCCATTTGACCCGACTAGGTCTACAGATCCTGGAGGCCGTTGTCATAGATATCGATGTAAATTAAATAATGTATTAAACAATTTCAATATTAATATTAATTTCATTTTCATATTATTTTTAATTTTTAAATATTTCATTAAAAAAATAATAAAAAAATAAAAAAATTATATTTATTATTATTTTTTAATTTTTTATTATTATTCTGTATTGTTTGTAACGGCGTACACCGTTTGTGCGCCGTTACTATTTGTAACGGCGCACTGACGGCGTGCGCCGTTACAACTCGTAACGGCACCGTCATTGTGTGCAACGGTGACGGTAGCCATTGTAATGGCGCACTAACGGCGACGCTGTAACGGCGCACGTTACGTGCGCCGTTACATACGTTTTTGTGCGCCATTACAAACTGTAACGGCGCAGAAAACCTCTGTAACGGCGCACTTCACGTGCGCCGTTATAAGGAGAAAAACTGATAGTGAATTAAAAAATATTAAATATTAATTTCAGTTATACAAATTAAATTTTATACACGTTCTGCAATATTAACCCTTGTAATTTTTTAGTGGTATATACCCTATCTCTTTGTCGAAGAGATTAGGGTTTCTCGCAGTATATGGCGTGGTTTCGCGACTTCGATTCTGCGAGAAGAGGAGTACGGTGAAGGGCTGGGTGTTGCAGCGTCACTGCTGGAGGGGCTGGCATGGAGAATCGTTGGGGGAGCAGGTCGAACGTGGCGCCGGATTTTCAGGTAGGTCGAGGGACTTGTATTAGTCTGATCACTCGTACTGTCTAATTTGAGTAAGAATTAGATAGAACTAATTCTCGAAAAATATTTGGTATGCATTTAATTTTTTTATCATAAGAAGTCGGTATAATAAACTTAGAAATGATCGAATTTTGATGTAATAACTCTGATTAACCCATAGTTTTTTTGTCTTAGAGACAATTTAGTTATTTTTAAGAAAATTATAGTATTCACTACAAAACAAAATGATTTTGTTATTAATTAGGAAACAAAATACACGTAGCCATCTATCCAATCTTGGGGTGAGCAACGAACCCGGGTGACCCGGCCCAACCCGCCCGCTCATTGACACAACCCGGAGAGACCCGGACAGGGAAGGGGTTGTCCCTCATTTAACAGGTCGGGCAACGGGACTGATGTAAGCAGCCCGGCCCAACCCGCTGTACTGATGTCCAGCTCACATTATTAATACCCAGCCCACTAATTCTCTAAACCTACTCTCATCCAGCCCACTCTCACAGAGCCCAATCTCACACTTAAAAGTGAAGAAAGTTGTAACAACGCGTGGGCTCGTAGTGGTCGTTGATTTCAGCACACTTTGAAATCGAACGATGCATATTCAGACACATCACTCTTCTCACCATCCACATGTGAACTCCACTCCAAGTCCAACCATTTCATTTAATGGTTCTAAATATCTGAAACCCTACTTTCTGCCTCCTCTCTCTCAAACTTAATCTCATCTCTCTTCAACCTATTTTTCTCTCGCTTTTCTTTTTCTTCAAGACAATTATTTCTTGTTTTTTTTTTTTATTTGCATTTTGTATATGTTCATCGCTTTGTAACTCTTATATCATGCATTGAGGACTTGTTCTTAAGTCTACACAAGATTATGTTTTTATCACTCAAAACTATTGATTTTCTAAATGTTATTTCATTTAATTTTCCTACCTTGATCTGCGTAGTTACATTAATTTTTTTTCAGAATGCATGTTTGATTTGTTTAGGTCATGCTCTTGTTATGCTTTCATTTTTTAGGATTTTAAATTATAAAAAATCGCAGAGCATGGTAGATGTGTTTGTGTTTAGTTCATTCTCTGCTTCTCTGATTTATAATTCAATTTATTTTTGGCTTCTAGTCACTAGAACGAGTGGTTTAATATATTTCAGCCTTATATTTTATTCCAGCATCTCAGTTCTTGTGTTCATTAATTTTTTTTTGTACTGATTATTTTATATTTTCTATTTACCTGTGTTTGACTAGAGATTGAGGATATGGTTGTAATTGAAATTTGCAAATACAGAATATCAAAATTGATTAAATATGGATGACCACCAACATAATAAATACAAATATATTAATAATGGATAATAAATAAAAGATGATCTTCTGAAAGAGTAGTGGTATAGTAAAGACACAATATATTAAAAACATGTGCTCTTGAAATGGAGCTTAAAAACTGATATTATTTTCATAAATATTCGTTTGGGCTTTTAGACAATTTTTAAGGACATATCAGCAGGCTGGGTTGGGCTAACCCGGTACCCGCCCGGGTTCAACCCACCACACATCAGCGGGCATGCATACTGATGGGCTGGGAACGGGCTACAAACCTATTAACCCGCTAAGCCCGGGTTGGGCCCAATTATCAAAGCCAAGCCGGGGTGCCCAACCCGGCCCATGCTCAGCCCTAATCCAATCTGAGTGTGGACGTGGCAGGAGGTGAATGGATTTCAAATTGGCAGCGGACGTGGCAGGAGGTGAATGGATTTCAAATTGGCAGCGAGCAGCGCGCAAAGCGCAAAGTCGTATTGACCATGCTCCCTGCAGTGAATATGATTTGACAATGGTCTGACCAGAAAATTGGTCACTATTGGACAGGCAGAGAGATAGAGGATTTGATTGGAATATTTTTTGTGTTTTTGTGCGTGAGAGGTTATATATAACAAGCTGCAGCTCCTCTTTTCTTCTTCTGATATAGCGCTCCCAATTCCATACGAAGCTCGGAGGTACTGAGAGGTATTGATTTTGAGTCCTTAAAATTTTCTACTCTTCTTCTTAGCTTGAGCTCTCAATACCTGATAATCAACTAGAATCTTCCTTTCTTTTTAACTTCAATATACTTGTTCTGATTCACATTTCGTCTTCGTGCCTTGAGAGAGAGGTTGGTTTCGTTTTCAATTTTTTCTGTTCTTAGTTTGAGTTTTTGATAGATTTGATGGTTTATACTTGCAGAGAAATGGGAAAGCAGCATTGGTTCTCCTCCAAATCTCCTGTGCTTAAAGCGGTACTCTAACTCTTAAAACTCTCTTTATATAGTAGAGGATTTTGATTGTATAGAAACATTATTGGTTTCTGTGATTGCAATGACTAATTAAGCAATTAGAAAGTGACTTTTTTTTACTTTGCATGTTGGTGAAGTGTTGCAAATATATGATGAATTAAATGACTATGATTTATGTGTTTTTGGACCTTTTGTTCAACCTCTGCCACCAATCTGAGTATGCATATATTTATAGTTTGTTCTGAAATTTTACATTTTGTGTTAATTTCTGGCATGGATTGTGCAAATAGGTTGGTTAAGTTTTCTAGCAATTGCTTGTAATATGATGATTTACTATCTAACAGTAACATGCAGATTTGGTGATTGTTTGTAGAAAAAGTTATAATATAATAAAAAATATAATATCTAACACTATTTCTGTGACAATTTAAAAAAGAAAATGAGGGAGAAGCTTTGTTGAGGGATATGTGACAATATAATATCCAACAGCTGATTTGGTGATTGCCTGTAGAAAAAGTTGAAACGGATTGTTCCCATCGTGAGAATCCTGATTGGCCATCGTATTGAGGATACTAGACGGACGACAGCGGATGAGACTTTCCTTGCCAGCTACCTCCCCGTTCTGCCTAGGGGATCGAACTTGCTTATTGCAGACCTCGTCTCTGGGAGAGGCAACCCCACAACCTTTGAGGTTGGATCTAGCTCCAACTCCCCAGGATTGGGAGCGATCACCGCCGGTCAGATCAGAGACACTACGGCCATCGTGGACGACGCAACCGTGATTGCCGCTCTCCTTTCCATGAATAAAGCCACCGCGGCCTTGGACACTGCCGCCGCCGCAGAGAAGGCTGTAGCTGACGCCTATGAAGCCGCAACCATTGTCGCTGCGACCTTGGCTTCCACATACCCTGACTCATACGCTGCCGTTGAGGGCATCGTCGCTGCGGGCGTGGGCGTCTCCTACTCGAACTTGCACGCTGTGGCTAAAGTGAGTAGAGACTTTGCCGCCCTCAGCAGGGGCTTGGCCGCCGACACCCCAGGCGTGGACCCCGCCGCCTCTGGCTTGGAGGCCGCCACCGCATCCGTGGCCGACGCTGCCGTGGCCTTGCACAAGGCCACCACGGCCTTGCAGGCCGCTGCCACCGCAGGCGGCGCGAGCGAGGTTGTTATTGCCGCCTCCGCAGCCGTAACCGCTGCTGCTGCGGCCGTGGCTGCGGCCAACCCGGGCTTGTACGCCACCATGGGCTTGGGCGCCGTTGCGAACAGAGACACCATAATATCCGTCAAAGCAAGCGTGGAGGCCGTCAACACCATCGGCGGAGTTCCGATCGAAAGCGAGCATCCACGAAAGTTGCTTTCGTTCGCCTCCTTGTCTCTCATCGGTTTTGCATTTTGTTTTGCTCGTCAGCTATCAAACTCCTTGCAAGGAGAGGCGACAAAGTATGCTTATATATCACTTGTGACTGTCGCTGCTACTTTTCTGCCACCGCTGATTGTTCTCTGGCTAGGGAGGTTTAAGCCGGTTTCGCGTATCGGCAAGACTATATGGTTTTTGTGTAACGTGCTGTTATGGCTATCGGTGAACAGAGCATCCTATTTCGGAGTGTATGCGTCAGTGGCTTATTCCTGTATCGGCTGTGCGATGTCTCTGATTGCAAAACTGGTGGATCGGAATGACACGAAGACCATTATCAAATCTACCGGAGTTGTGTTCTTAGCGTCCTTTTTGGCACTCCTTTCGATATGGATCGGCCACCTCCGGAGTCATAATCCACCCAAGCCGGAGTTGCGTCTCGAAGTGGTGGTACCACAGCTACTATCTTATGTGATTGTCACTGTGGTGTGTGCATTCCTCAACCACGTCAACAGAGATGACAAGTCAAACGTCTTCACCACCATCTGGGATTTTCTCAAGGATTTTGCTTACATTTTCGCCTCTTATGCGAAAATGTTTTCCCATTTTGTGATCACGGCGCCCCGCCACCTGGACCTCCTGCACCACCTGTTTAGACGATTAATGTTGGTGTTCTTTTTTCGATATGGCCAAAACTCTTCATATGCTTTTTGATACCATTTTGTTATCAACACATTTTGTTCTTATTTGCTTTTATGAATTTTCTTGCATAACTGAAAAGTATGTGATATCAATTTAGTTCATTAAATTTCCTTACATAAGGGTATTGCAACAAATCTATATAAGTCCAAGCGGGCCAAAATATAATTTTTTTAATGAAATTTAATTAAATAAAATTGAATAAGAAAATCGGTAAGTCAAATAATCCAGCTTAAAATGTGAGAATTTCATGAATTTCATATAAACCAAGTTAAAATGAAAATCAACAAGTTCAAAATTGAACTAAAATCCAATTGTTCAGTTTTAAATCGATTTGGTGCATAATTGAACCGTGAATTGCCCTAGCTAAGGTGTCCTGGTTCGGTCACCGAACTGTTTTGAGTGAGAACCAAATCAAACCAATTCTGGACATTAGAGAACCATACTTGGGACTGATGTAGGAATATAGGTCGGTTATAACTAACGTAACAATGGGGTGGTTCTTCGAATAGAATCAATCACAGAATCGTCATGTGATTAGTCTTCATGTTGGGCTAAAAATTACCCATTTCTACCTTAATTTTAGACTAATTGTTCAATTTTTACACTTTGATCTAGTTTTTGATCACAGTAATTAGGTTTTTTATCTGCTTTGGACATGAAGAAATAAATCATTCGAATTTTCATGCACTAATAAGATAATGGATATACATTTATAGTTAAAAGTCATACTTTATAATTAGAAAAAGGTATCAGTTTAATTCTTCTTAATAAGCGGGGTCTGTTTTAGCCGAGTTCATTAAAATATATAACCAAAATTGAATCATTATTCATTATTCTTAACATTTTAGATATAGTTCAGAGTTGGGTTTTGTCCAAAATGACCATATTGGAGTGAGAAGTAAAATTTTATGCAAGAATTTCTTTTGCTCGTCATACAAGAATGTCATATTCTTATAGCAGACTTTTTATTTCACCACTCATATTTTTATAGAAAAGTAGCAAAAAGATATCATACATTTTACATTTTTGTGCAAATGCATTTATTATGACAAAATTGTCACTGAATATTTAAAAATTATTATGAAAAGAAAACAATAAACTTTTGCATGAGAAAACAAAATTCAAAGTACAATTTTACCATTAATGAAATACACAATACCTTCCGCTCACCTCTGTTTGGTTCACGAGGAGGATTTGTATCCGTTTTTTCTTGCCTCTCAGGTGAACCTCGCTCTGACACAGTGCACACGCACATAATCGGTGTTTTGAACTTTATTTGTATTAGATCCTTAAATTGAATTGGTGTTTTTTAATTCTCCCACATGCTATTGACGTCGTTTCATGAGATTTTAAATCTAGACGACTTCGGAGTAAAAACAAAAATCAGCGAATTCAAGTGAAAAAACACTGTTTTTTTGTTTTGATATTTTAAAATAATAATTAGAAGGATATTTTCGTCATTTTTGACAAATGTACACATTTTTCGATAAGTTCATTGCATGGAAAACAAATAAAAAAACTCATAACCATATCTTCTTCCTTGAATCAATGGTTCTTTGACCTTGTGTGTAGATCTACAGAGAAGGTAAGAAATCGCGATGAATAAGAAAAATCACAAACCCACAACAAAAGTCAAAGCTTTTATCGAAATCATTACCTGATCGATCGTAAAGAGATTTAATGGGTTCTTCGAGCTCTGCTCGACGACTTTTTTGCTCTAACCTGACATTGCTCTTGAAGGTAATGGGCCTTTGGGCACATATATTAAGGTCATGCGTTGGTGAAGCCCAGTTCAATGACGAATCAGACATCCGACCTGTCGTTCCCAAGTAATTTATACGACACTCGATGCCCATAAACATGTTGACATGGTCTATTGTCATCAATCGATGAGTTACAAGTGTTCTTTTATATATATAGCTTCATTGTCATGATCATGTGAGAACCAACAAAGTCCGGAATGACTATGCACATATTACCCCTATTTGAGTGGTCCGTTTTAGTCAGCATTCCTTTTTTTATTATCACTTCCCGTAATGGCGGGAGCCATTATGATGTTATAACAGTGTTTTCATTATCATGTCATGTACTTTTATTATTATATCATATATTTTGTAATTGTGTTTATATCATTATATCATGTACTTCTATAATTGTGTTTATATTATCATAAAACGTTAGGGGTGGACACCTTTTACCCAAAATCAAAACTGAACCGGGATCCAAACCGAATCTGAACCAAAGAATCGAGAACCATAGGTATCATATCGGATTTGGGTCTGAAAATTGAGAACCAAATCAATTTGGTTTGGTTCGGTTCCGGTTCTGAGAGTGCAAAACCGTTAATTAACCGGTTTAGAACCGAACCGATTTTGAGGGTTTTAATTAGTATTTTTTGTATTTCAATTTTAAGTTTTAGCCTAAAAAGAGTTTAATTGTGTATAATTTTCACTATAAATTAAACAATATATGAACGTAAAATTAATTGGATCAAATTAATCAAAACTATACAACTATACCAGAGAATCGGACCCTTAATTTCACAATTAATTATTCAATTGGGCCTAATTGAGTAGAACCGAGAACCGGACCGTAGATGCGGACCGATACCCACTTATTGGGTCTCCAAAATGAAGAACGATTGATTAGGTCCAGTCTGATTCTGGCCGGTTCAGTCCGGTTCCGAAACCGTGCCCAGTGTGACGACCCAAAAGCTTTCCCTTAGCTTTTCGCGGTACGTCCGGCACTTAGGTGATTAGCACCCCCTTGTGTACGACCTAAGTCACCCTTAATCCTACACGAAACAATGTAAGAACAAGAGCAAAGTAAGAAAACCCGAAAGAGAGTGAAGGCAACTTGAGAACACGAGAGAAAGATGTGTAAGAGCTCTTTGTATTACACGTGGATGTGTTTACAATGCTTGAGTGGTTTGGACAAATGACACTACTAGTTTTCTACCTGAATGGACGGTTAGGATTAATTTTTACATTCCACTTTGGAGGGTTAGGATTAATTCTCTAGATTTCTCTACAAAAATATTCTAAATAAAATACTCATACCTATATAAATATCTTGAGTAGCTTTCTTGGCAAGTTTCGGGCAATTTGGACAATTCGGGCGGCAAGAATCTAGAGAAATCTCCATAATTCATGTGAATTTGGGCTAGTTTTGTTTGTGCCAATTAGGCCCATTTGGCTTGGGCTATTACACCAGCCCTATGAAACGTATTTCCATAACATTATTATGACAGCCAAAGTTTTTCTTTTTTTCTTCTAATCCCTCATAGGATCTCTCCCCTCGACGGGTAGGACTTCTCTCTCTAGATTATAGAAAAATACATGAGCGACTGAGCGTCAATATGTGGTTTGAATATCCCTAAATGTTAGGTACTATATGTTTGCAACATATACATCGAATTGAGTGATTGTGATTACGTGAAAAATATATAGTTCTCAGACGAGAGAATAGATGGATTTCTTGAGTTTTACGAAAGAGTTATCTTAACCATAATCCGATATTACGATCAATTTGTATAGTTCTTGAAAATGAAATTTTGATCCAACCGTACGGATATGATCTTCTATAACACATTCTCGAAACTTAATTTAGACTCTAAAGTACGAAGTCAAATGTCATATTGACCAAAAAATTAATATTTTGACTTTTAGAGGAATTAAGGGCAACACACGTAACACTTTGGAATTTTGATCGAACATGTCGTTTTGTGAAAATTGACCAAAATACTCTTCTTATAACAGCCCATCTTATGTGCGTTGCCTTAACCATGCTTATGACAGTATTTATGGCACCACACTTTTGAGGCGTGCTGCCAAAATCACAGTTAAAGGCAACAAGCTCACTATTAGTTCGCTTGCTGTTTTGCCCATGTGCTGTTGTGCATCTTTAATTTAACCCATTTACTAGAATTTTGAATTAAGACAATGTGGTGGTGGTGAGACAAGAGAGGGAAATTTTAATATGAATACTTAAATCTCATTTTTTGAGTTTTTTCATTAGTTTCAAATAGATCATAAATTTTATATGAGCATGCTAGACAATTTAATTTCGGAAATTTTGGTTTTAGAATCGCTAGCCTAAAGTGTAGTACACATTATGTCCAATCTTAAGTGAATATTTACCACAAAAATTAAAATAGAAACTCTACATACATTGCTGGAGGTTTAAGACGATTGAGAATGCGTCGTTTTGTTGAAAATTTCAGTTTCCAATATACAAATGAAGTCAAACATGAACACAAAAATTGAGCCAGTGAAATGGTTAATTATGGTGTTTTATCACTTCCAATTGTTAATGGGTTCAACCCTCAATTTTTTTCAATTTACAGTATTTTAAATGTTATTATTATGGGAAATAAAAAATATATATAAGTTTTCTTTGAACAAAATAACTGTTTTTTTCTAATAATGAAAAAGTAATTTGTGATCCGATAGAAATGAGAGTAACCAGATGATCAATAAATTTGTTGAACTCAAGTGTTGTGCTATAATATCTATTTCCATGTTTCTCTCTACATTCTGGTGATTAATTTTAGTGCCTCTTTTAATTTACACCCTCCTCAATATTCATTTTTTTGAGACATGGGTAAACGAATTGTGACAGTAAGCATGCCCTCAATTCGTACGGACGATCAGGTGACTTCTTTATTGATAATGTTTGTTTTGTTGGCAAATTAATAATCTTATTTCAAATCTCATGATATAGGAATAGGCGGAATGAGCGTAGACACCGCCGGAGAGAGCAGAGACAGCGATGGCGTGGGCGTCGGAGCGAGCAGAGACAGCGCCGCCGCCGTCAGTAACCTTGTCGGAATTGAGATTGAAAGCAAGCATCCGTGCATCGTGATTGTGGCCGCTATTGCATCTCTGCTCGTTTTCGCCTCGCTTTTTGGTGTATGCTTATCAAAGGCCCTGTCGCCCAAGAACAAGCCCATCGTCTTGAATTGTTCATCTCTTATTTGCTTGTCTTTGCGGTAGCTGCATTTCTCTTCTTCATTGACACCGACCCGGACGATGAGGACATGGACGTGTTATGAGCTTTTTCAAACATCACTCCGTTTCACTCAAATTATATGTGTTAGTTGTGTGTGCTAAATCACAAGTTTACTTTACCAATCCGTTTATAGATAGACAGATATACACTACTCAAATCTGCCCTTTAAGCCGGCGAGATTTTGCTCCCATCGACTTGGTTCTCGCTGGGCAGGTTTCGTCGGGGATTGTCCTAACCGGCGAGTTATGTTCACCTGACCGGCGAGACTTTGAAAATCTCGTTGAGTAGGCTGAAAAACATACCCGGCGAGATATTGACCAAAATCTCGCCGGGTAGGATTTCCAGCCTACCCGGGGAGATTTTTGTCAATATCTTGCCAGGTATGTTTTTCAGCCTACCCGACGAGATATTGACTAAAGTCTCGCCGACTAGGTTAAATGTGTTTTAAAAAATACGGGTTTTGGAACTGTATAATTACAAGACCCATAATTTAAATATTAGTGGCATACTACGAATAACCAAATTATCTCTAATACTTGAAATACAATTTAATATGTATATTAAATTTTCTCACACATTTTTTTATTGAGGAAAATATATGTGCAAAGCCAAAAATTAAAGCTTAAGTCAACATCAAAAGCATATAATTATAACAATATTAAAATTGATGTTTATCATTTACCACAATATATACACAAGAATCAAAGAACTCCCTATTATGTTCATTCAATATCCAACTAGTGTAACCTGATAATTAAAAAAAATAAAACAAAAACATACCCTCAGTGACAATTTATCATAAATTACCAACTAAACTGCAAACCTAGAAAGCAATGTATTAGAAACCGAAAATAATATAAAATCCATTTTATTGTTTCTTCTAATTTTCTCGTATAAATTCCACTTAATAACATAACTAGCATATGATTACTTTAAATAAAACAAGAACATTATTGTTTCTTATTGAATTTCTAAACTATAATTATATTATTGATGAATATTTAATTATGAATTTCAATAGAACTAATAGGAAATCTTTATATTAATTAACTATTCTAACAATACTAATCACTACTACTTACAGATGCCGGTAACAATGGAGATGGAGAGTTTTAGTGAAGATGTATGCTACTTGTAGATCCGATGGAATCTGCATCAATATGCTTGATATGTTCTTAATAGACATGATTTTAGGTGATATGAATGACACTAGCATCGTCAACATGAAAAGAAGTAACTCAAAGAGACAAGAGTTCCAACTATGATGGTAAACCACATAACCAAATGATCTACGAACATGTTGAGATATAGATCGATACTTAGATTTCGTGGAAGAGTTGGAGATACGGTCCTGTATTTTACATTTCACATATATCAGAGCAGTTCCTAAAAATGCACATCAACCAGTTCTATAACGTTTAATGTTCGCACAGCCTGCCCAATCTACACTAATATATGCTGAAAGATGGAGTGCAGTGTCAGAGAAAAATAAATTCTCCTGATAACAGTACCCAACATATAGTGTTGAATATCATGCACAACGACCATATGCAAATGTCGAGGAGATTGGAGAAATTTGCTAACATGTTGAACCACACATGACAAATTTGCCCGACTAATGGTGAGATAGAGCAAATTATCCACTAGCCGACGATGCACTAACGGGTCAAGGAGGATACTACCTTTCTCTTTGCGTAACTTGACATTCAACCCTATCGAAGTGTCAACTGAAAAATTGTTGTGAATACCTGAAGAGTCAAGTAGATCATTAACATACATGGCATGATTACAATGAGTTGTGGAGATGAACCAATTGAGAAATCAATTGACTATATGTACTTGTGATTGTCCTAACCGGCGAGTTATGTTCACCTGACCGGCGAGACTTTGAAAATCTCGTTGAGTAGGCTGAAAAACATACCCGGCGAGATATTGACCAAAATCTCGCCGGGTAGGATTTCCAGCCTACCCGGGGAGATTTTTGTCAATATCTTGCCAGGTATGTTTTTCAGCCTACCCGACGAGATATTGACTAAAGTCTCGCCGACTAGGTTAAATGTGTTTTAAAAAATACGGGTTTTGGAACTGTATAATTACAAGACCCATAATTTAAATATTAGTGGCATACTACGAATAACCAAATTATCTCTAATACTTGAAATACAATTTAATATGTATATTAAATTTTCTCACACATTTTTTTATTGAGGAAAATATATGTGCAAAGTCAAAAATTAAAGCTTAAGTCAACATCAAAAGCATATAATTATAACAATATTAAAATTGATGTTTATCATTTACCACAATATATACACAAGAATCAAAGAACTCCCTATTATGTTCATTCAATATCCAACTAGTGTAACCTGATAATTAAAAAAAATAAAACAAAAACATACCCTCAGTGACAATTTATCATAAATTACCAACTAAACTGCAAACCTAGAAAGCAATGTATTAGAAACCGAAAATAATATAAAATCCATTTTATTGTTTCTTCTAATTTTCTCGTATAAATTCCACTTAATAACATAACTAGCATATGATTACTTTAAATAAAACAAGAACATTATTGTTTCTTATTGAATTTCTAAACTATAATTATATTATTGATGAATATTTAATTATGAATTTCAATAGAACTAATAGGAAATCTTTATATTAATTAACTATTCTAACAATACTAATCACTACTACTTACAGATGCCGGTAACAATGGAGATGGAGAGTTTTAGTGAAGATGTATGCTACTTGTAGATCCGATGGAATCTGCATCAATATGCTTGATATGTTCTTAATAGACATGATTTTAGGTGATATGAATGACACTAGCATCGTCAACATGAAAAGAAGTAACTCAAAGAGACAAGAGTTCCAACTATGATGGTAAACCACATAACCAAATGATCTACGAACATGTTGAGATATAGATCGATACTTAGATTTCGTGGAAGAGTTGGAGATACGGTCCTGTATTTTACATTTCACATATATCAGAGCAGTTCCTAAAAATGCACATCAACCAGTTCTATAACGTTTAATGTTCGCACAGCCTGCCCAATCTACACTAATATATGCTGAAAGATGGAGTGCAGTGTCAGAGAAAAATAAATTCTCCTGATAACAGTACCCAACATATAGTGTTGAATATCATGCACAACGACCATATGCAAATGTCGAGGAGATTGGAGAAATTTGCTAACATGTTGAACCACACATGACAAATTTGCCCGACTAATGGTGAGATAGAGCAAATTATCCACTAGCCGACGATGCACTAACGGGTCAAGGAGGATACTACCTTTCTCTTTGCGTAACTTGACATTCAACCCTATCGAAGTGTCAACTGAAAAATTGTTGTGAATACCTGAAGAGTCAAGTAGATCATTAACATACATGGCATGATTACAATGAGTTGTGGAGATGAACCAATTGAGAAATCAATTGACTATATGTACTTGTGATAACAATATCGTCCACATATACAAAAGGAATGACGACCCCTCCAAACAAATGACAGAAAAAACATCGAAATATCATGCTTGTTGGGTTAGAGGAGAAATCTGTAGTGCATGAATAATAATAATAAATAGGGATAATGACACTTTGATACACCTAACTATGACAAAATGACACTTTCATACCCTAACTATTTTTCTTTCTTTTTTAGGACACTAACAATTTTTTTGTGACAACCTACCGTTAAAATGTTTAAAATACCTAAACTACCCTTGGTGTAAGAATCTATAAATTGAGTTGGCTCAATTTTTTTTATCTCTGGTTCAATTTGATTGTACTTAAGATGCAAATACAATTATGCCCGAAAATATAAAATTAAATTTGAACCATTTTAAATATGGTTTGATAAATCATATTGGACTAGTTTTATTTTAATTTCTTAAATCATGGGTATTTTAGTCATTTAGCATAGATAGTTAGGGTACTAAAAAGAGACAAAAATAGTTAGGTATGAAAATATCATTTCGCAATGATTAAGTGTAACAAAGTGTCATTATTCTTAATAATAATTATTATTATTAGAAACTAAAAAATATATAAATTACCTGTGAACAAAATAACTCTTTTTTCTAATAATAAAAAACTCATTTGTGATCCGATAGAAATGAGATTTGGGGGATGAGATTAACCTGACCATCAATAAATATGTTGACCCAAGTGTTGTGCTAATCTATTTTCAGGTTTCTCTCTATTTCTGGTGATTAATTTCAGTGCCTCTTTTACCAAAATTATACTTTCCTCAATATTCACTCTTTTGGACATGTCTATCGAAGAAGAAGCTAATGTGACAATAAACATGCCTTCAATTCGTACGAACGATCAGGTCACTTCTTTTGGCACTTTATAATGTTATTGATTTCCTCTTGAAGATCCAATGCATCTCATGTTATAAATTACTCCTTTTCTTGATCGCCAATATGGTTAATTAGTATATTTATTAGGGTTAAATGTTTATGGAAATGATGGGGGTAGGGGGAGGGCTGTCCAAAACTTACCGAACTGACAAAAAAAGAATTAAACCGAAAATAACCAAACCGATCGGTTATGAATAAACAAAAACTCTATCAAAATCAATAAGTTTACACACAAAACTCATTTTAATTAATTGATCTTTATGAATTGGGCCAAGAAATATTTGTCCAATAAAAATTAAGTTTAAACTGGTCGAAATGAAAAATTGAACTGAAATCCAACAATTTAATTTTTATTTTCTTTTAACCAACTCAATCGGTTCGGTTTTGAATCAATTCGGCCCATAATTGAACAATGAACTGTCCTAACTAAGGGTATTCATGGCTCAATCATTCGAACTGTTTGAGTATAAGAATTAGATCGAACCAGTTCTTAATACTAAAATATTCATATTTAGAACGGATGAAAGAATTCGGGTCGGTTAGAACTGACACAATAATGGGATGATTCTTCCATTAGAACCAAACAGCATATCATGTGACTAGTCTTCATGTCGGGCCTGACAATAAGTCATTTTCAGACTAACTGTTCAATTTTTCACTTTGATATAGTTCTTGATTAAGGTAAGTTAGTTTTTTGTCAGCATTTAGCATCAAGAAAAACCATTATTATTTATGGTTCTTGACTTTTTAGATATAGCTAGGGAGGGAAGAAATTTTTTACATAAGCATTTCTTTTTCTCAGCATTCAAGAAAATCATATTTTTATTCCAAAATTAAATTAAAAACTTTGATTAAAATATACAAATAGAAAAACATTTTGAAAATTTTAATTTTTAATTCTAAGAGAATTTTTATTATTTTTAAAAAATACTGCAGAAAAAACAAAATTCAAAGTATATTCTTGGATTTAACAAAATTCGCATCCCTCGTACAAACTTACCATATATAATATATCGGGTATAAATAGGGTGAAGATGTCTAAACGTCCGAACTTGTAAAATATATAGTGCGAAATGATAGAACGTGATGGATCCAGTAAAGCCTTAAAAATATCTGTCGTAGAACCTTGCCGCCGACACATGTCGCGTGCTGGAACACCGCGCTTTTATATCTCTAACGGTTGTAGAACGTTTGAACGTTCTGCAGCCGTTTGTACTGGAATACATCCCATATATGATATATACTTCTAATCTATTTCAGGTAACATTTCAACTCATATCTACTTGCAAGCATATTCTTTTCCTTTGTCTATTTGATTCAAGCATATTCTTTTCCTTTGTCTATTTGATTCATATAGAATTATTTTCCACTTCACAGAAATTTGTATGTAGACTTTGCTTGGGTGTAATAGGTGAAGGTTGCCAATACCTGAAGATGGATTGCAGATGCAAAAGTGAACTTGCAGTGGCTCACTGGGAATGTGTCATAAGATGGTTTGAGAACAAAAATAACAAAATATGTGGTGTCTGCAAAACGGAGGTGCATAACCTACATGCCACCATACCCGTTCGACCCATCGCCCTTGCCATCGAACAAGATGAGGTTTCTCCTTCGAACCGGTAAGTATACATTGCTAGGCGTTGGTCAGACAGACAGTGATGATCAAATTTATAATTTCATTAAACAGATCTAATAGAAATAGTGTAGAGAACAATGTTATTGCAAAATGTATGGATAAGGTCTGTTTATTTTCGCCCAACTGCCTTAACCCGTCGAATAAATTCGTGTGCAATTAGCTTGCCCAGACTATTTTTTTGAACACTGTTTACAATCCGACCGAAAGAGAAGTACTATTTGTTCTCACTTCTCGTTTATGTCTAATTTGACAGATCAGATAAGGAGAAAATTGCGCAATTTGCCATATCGATGGTCTTTACAGTATGGCTTGTGTCGACGTTAGCGTTTTTGATGAATTATTACAACGCATAATGCAGCGGGAACTAAGTGCTTAGGTGAAAACAAAATATTCTCTTATAATTATCTGATGAAAATGAAGTGTGTAATTATTCACAACTTAACCCGTTACTTTTGGAATAATTACAATATACTATACTTACTTTCACTAATTTTACAACTTAGTGTACCTCTTTTGAAAAATTGACACTCAATTAGAGTGGACCCAAATATAATTAGTTTGGCTCGGTTTAAATCGAGAACCGACCTAAGGTTTTGGTCAGTTGTAACTAAACTAACAGAATTTGTCTGGTTCAATTTCAGTTTTATTTATCTGAGAATCGAACTTAGTCCGTCGGTTTAATTTTGGTCGGTTTGGATTGGTTAATGACCCGTGAACACCCTTATTCTGGGTGGTACCGAGAAAGGAACTAACTAAATTAGTCGGATAGATAATAACTCCGAGCATTAATCAGGAACTAACTAAATTTATATTTTCTTTTAAAATTTTATTAAATAAATCTTATAGAAACAGTGTACATAATAATATTATTGATTTTGTATGAATTATAGTAAGGGAGGACCTTTTATATTCGCGAGAGATCAAAATAAATTAGAGAAACTAGATAATTAGTAATAAACTTAAACTACAATAGAACCACACTATAATAGAAAATACACAATTTAATCAAACAATTCCCCTCAAACTCAAGTCGGTTTGAAACCCACTTGAGTATGAAGAATAAACTTCATTTCGAACATTATTAATCTCTGATGACCTTCGATTGTTGACGACTTTTGACAAACTTTGAACATAACTTTAAAGGAAAATGTCACTTACCTCCCTCTATACGCGAGTTTCACTTACCTCCCTGGCTCCCTCGGTCGACTAATGCATCTTGACATGTCCCTATACTTCAAAATTTCTTACGGAGACCCAACGGTGTAGTTTTTGGTCAAAACGACGAAAATGCCCCCGTATTAAAAAATAAAAAAAACATTTTAATTTGTGTGTTTATGTATAATTTGACAGGCGTAAACAGAAAATTGCAAGTAATGGCTTGGTGAGCATCATGACAGGCGGGTGTGTATAGGGGTAGTACTCATGTACCTAATAACAAGGGGCAATTACAGATCAGTACACCCGTCGAAACCTCATTTCAGAATCAGTCCCTCAAGTTTGAAATTTTTTTTCTTGGTACCCGAAGTTTAAAAAGTTAACACTTAAGTCTAATTTCTGTTAAATCTAACGAAAGTGTTTGTAAAAAATCTAAAATGCTCTCGGTATTTAACTCTTGAAAGATATAATTATTTAATAAATATGAAATGGTCATTTTACCCTCAAATAAATAACATTTTTAACTAATGAATGGAGGACATATTTGTCTTTTATATAAAAGATAAAAAAACTTAAAAATCAAAACTGATTTCAATAAATAATTATTAAAACAAATTTATATTTTGATTCAAAAAACAAAAATGTCCTTAGGTATCAATCTAATTCTCAAAAAATACCATGTCTTTTCATCTATTCTTCCTCAACAATTCAAGCACTCTCACAGCATCGCCTCTCCACCTCCTGCCTCTGCGAGCGCCTCCTCGTCCACGACCAATCTGCCGCCGCGAGCTCCGGCGGATCCCCCGAAACCTCCCTCCTCCGCCGCCGCGATAAAGGCGTTTTCAAATCCTTCGCCTACGGAAATGGCTCGATCCGTATCTTCGATTCTGTACTCATTGACCTCTCGATCTCCGATCGTCTCTTCACACCTCGTCTCAGATCCACCTCTCGTCGGCTCCTTCGCAATTCTGCCAATCCATTTCTTTGATTCGATCTAGATTTTGTGTTTTCGCTTCTTGGTTTCGATTTGAGGATTTGAGTATGATTTGTGGGTTACTGTGAGGAGGATTGTGTTGACCTTGAAGGTTTGTTCTTTGTTCTTTAAATTTTCAGGGTTTTTTTTTTTTTTGCTTTTTTGGATGTGTTTGTGGTCTCAATTGATTTGGGTTTTGTTGATTTGGTGTGAACTATGGAAGAGGGTTTGTGCAAAAATTGCTACAAAGATCAAGTTGCTTTCTGAAATTTGAATTTAAAGTTAATTGAATATAACCACAATTTTGATAAAAAAAAGTTATAGAAAATTATTTGATTTGTATTTGTAGCAATTTTCTATAACTTTTCGATTTGTATTTGTAGCAATTCGCCACTGCCTAATTATTTGATTTGTATTTGTAGGAATTTGAATTTAAAGTTAATTGAATATAACCACAATTGAATATAACCACAATTTGTAGCAATTTTGATCAAGTTGCTTTAGTTTTCTATATTTATATTTTCATTTTCTCATATGTATTAGGGTTTCCTATTATATTCCTATTATTTTTATAAATAAAGGTCTCTTGTAATTCACAATACACACATCAATAATATAAATCCCTCATTATTTCTATCATGGTATCAGAGCCATAATCAATCATTGGTTAAATCTCTACGCATATTTCGTTTTGTCCACTCGTCGATGATTCGTGATTCTGACGGGTGGGCGAGGCAATTTAAATCTCAATCTCTAGCCTCTCGTTTCCGCATACAATCAACTCGACAATCTCGTAAGCCTCCGTCGTTACCTTCAGCAAATCTCCTCTACCAAGTTCAAACACCGTCTCTACTCTTTTTTTCCTTTCCTTTATTCTGTTATTTTTTTCTCAAACCAATCTGTTCATCTTTTACTCTTTACCTTATTAATTTTGCGTATCTCTCATTGTGTCCTCTTCTGCCCTACTTCGTTTTTAGCCACTTATTTTGTTTTATCCATCACTATTTGTCTTCCAAGGTGCTTATATAAACGTGCCTATGTACTCATTCAATTTGATTATATCTTGAAGTGCCAACAATATTTAGTGTTCTCCTCTTTGTCGCTCCCTCGCTTCCTCACGCGCAAAAATCTCGTATGTCGGAAATCTCGTGATCCGGACATCCCGTAAGACGGAATCCCGTAATCCGGACACCGCACGTGAGAGGAGTGCAACCATCGTTATCTCGTCATCAGGCATCTGGCAATCATCGGGCAGCTGCTATCTCGTCATCAGCCATCAGACATCTGGCAATCATCGGGCATCTGTTATCTCGCCATCAGGCATCAGGCATCAGACATCTGGCAATCATTGGGCATTTGCTATCTCGCCATCAGGCATCTGGCAATCATTGGGCATCTGCTATCTCTCCATCTGCCATCAGACATCAAGCATTAGGCATCTTCGGGCATCAACATGCATCATCGGGCATCATGCATCATTCAACACATACGAGCATCAGGCATCCGCCATCGACCGTGAGCTGTGCGCATCCTTCATCCTCAATCCTCGCTGCATCACCTCGACATCATCCTCGGCAGCCGCAACCCTCGCCACAACTCAATATTATCAAGCTTCAAACTCAATTCTTGTTTCACTGTATTAAGTTTGAGGGGGCTGTTAGATTATATTCTAGTTTCTTTTTCCCATATGTATTAGGGTTACATATTCTCATATGTATTAGGGTTACATACTCCTTCTCTTTCCCTTTCTCTCTATATTAGATTCTATAATTATAGGTCTCTTGTAATTCACAATCCACACCAATAATAAATCCCTCTCTTATTTCTATCACAAGTGTTTAATTAATTATTAGGTCAAAACATAGTATTAGTTTATAATTACCTGATGAAAATTTGGATCCTTAGGATTTTTGATGACTTGATCGTCAGTGACAGTTATGTGTAATTATTCACAACTTTATCGTTTCTTTTTTGTCATTTGGCTCGTCCATGACATTTGTATATAATTATTCACGACTTAATCATTTATTTTTGTCATTTAACATGTTAAAACATGGGTGTATTCGTACTTTTGCACTATTTAATCATTTATATTTTTACTTAATCACTAGGTTTTATTTATTGATTACACAATTTTATTTAATTAATTGTAAATTTTATTTCTTTAATTGCACGATTTCATTCACGGAGTGCATGTTTTATTTTTGCAAACTTAGTTTCATTTCTTTAATCACAGGTTTTCTCTTATACTTTTTCTTTAAAGCAAGCACTACATTCATTGTATTAACACGGTATGAATAAAACCTACACCCGTAAATCGAGTATCAATCACGTACAGTTTTTTTAAAAAAACTGTATATAAACATCCTAAAGAGATTCTCTCTCTAAAAATGTTAGGACACCGGATCGGCCACAGACCGGCCACCCAAACACTATCATGAAAAATCAGAGATCTATATCGGACACAGACCGACCACCTACATTAACCACTAATCGCTCCAGAGATCACACATGGATACAGAAAAAGCAGACTGGCCATCACTACCTCACTTCCTCCTCGCATTGCATCGGAAAAACAGCTTCCACCACTCATGATATCTATATCATGAGTGTTACCGTACCAGATCTGGAAAAAAAATCTTAATTTTAGTTTGTTTTATATGTTTATTTTTAAGAATTTCTATTTTTTTCCGCTTTAGGTCACAATGTATATTGGGCAGGCCCTAAAGTTTATTAGGTGAAAACATGTTTTATTTTGAGAACTAATTAGTTTCATTCGTTTCCTTTCATACTTAATTACTAGGTGAAAATACGTTCATTTCCAATGGGAAAAACCATTAATATGCAAGGGCATCCAAAAAATAAAAATCTGCAAAAGGATCAATTTGAGAATAAAAAAAAGATTATTTTAGTTTTTGGCTTCAAACTCAGAAACGATTCAAAGCAGTGGAAGGATTGAGAAAGTCCTTGATACACCAACCTATTAAGTATTTTTGACTACGATTAGTAATTAGTGTCCCTTTAAGGTTTTGTAATTTAAAACAATTGGTTTTGTCAATTATACCTTTTTCTTATTAAATTTATTTAATTTTATTATAATTTGACTTAATTATAGTAATCATTGATCATATTTATCCTATGAATGTTTTTAATACAAGGTTTTTACTTGATTTCATCCCTCTTATTATATCCAATTTGAGTCAATACAACATGTGACTCATAAGAGATTGGAAGTTCACAACCAACTAATCTGAAAATTATAACCTAAACTTAAACTTGTTATTTTTATTAATAGAATTGTCAAAATTTCATTTCGTTAGTAAACAAATTATTTTTTTATTTTCTAAAATTTGATTTTACAAAAATACCAACAATACTCTTTATGCACAACAAATATCGATGTATTCGACGTGGCTGTCTGGAAGTGTCCACATAGGTAGGGTATCTTAGTGTCGTCTTTACTGTTTACATGTAAACTATATGCAGCTGATGTTCGATATTTAGGTGCACAATTTTTCCCATCTCGTGATTTCGCGAATGAGCATTCGCTTTGCTTTAAAAAACATATTTTTGAAGAGTGAATAATAATTCTTTAAGAATAAAATAGACAAAGGAAAATAGTATGCTTTTAAGTAGATATGAGTCGAAATGTAAAATGCATTGATAAAATGAAGTAAAATATATAAAATGTGCCCCATACCAAAGTTTCCCGACGACAACTGGAGGGTGCTGGAGATGGAGCAATGGAGGTCGACGGTGTAGGCTTCCCAGCCTAAAGTGAGGCAGTTGGAGGCTATCAAAGATGAGACCAGATACGGCGAACCCGATTCTAGTTTCTTCTATTTATTATTATTCATTTTGTAAATATTATTTTTATTTAATAATTTTGTAATATAATATATTTTTAATTAATAAAAACCTAATTAATTTTATTGATATTTAATATATAAATTCCAATCAGGGCTGTGTTAGGGATCAGGGATAGAAGTTATGACACATTTAGAAAAATTGAAAGGTTGTGCAGGGCAATTTTATCTCATTAGGGCATGTCACATGCTAAAAAAATGTTAATTATAATTACGTGAAAATCGTTGGTACGTATTTAGGTATATTGAACTATCATTTTCCTTATCAAAATGTCAATTTTTTCAAATTTATACACTGACTTTGTTTCTCTCCCTCACATACACTTCACATTATTAGTTACACAAATAATCAAAATCCATGTCTAGGGATGGCAAAAATACCCAAACCCGAAGGTAACTCATAGACCCAACCTAATTAGAAGCGGGCGGGTCAGTAATTTTGGGTAACGGGACGGGTAATGGGGCAAACAAGCGGGTATCTAATCGGGTCAAGGTCGGGGTCGAGGTGACCACTACCCGCCCCGCCCCGCCACGTTGTATGTTAAAATAATAATGATATTTTATTCATATTTAAAGGAAAACATTACCAACTAATTAATGCTAATTAGGTTTCTCAAAAACAATTTATAATCAAATTACGAATTTTATTCGTTTGTTTCTCTATATATACTTCTCTGTTAATTTTGACTTATAGCGCAAACATGATCTACTGAACTCTCATAATTGGTTTTGGTTGCACTGTGAAAAAATATCACACTTCAAATATGTTTTATTATATCATGTTTTATGTATAAATTTTGCTATTTGTATGTAAAATTAATTGAGAGATCATCATATAATGCTAGACGAATTGTAAGAGAAAATTGGAATAACGTCTGATTTTGGGACGGGTCCGAGACTTGCAAATTACCCGTACCCGTTGGGGAGGGTTTGAAAGAAAAATATCGAAGAATGGGACGAGTTCGGGACATGGACCTAATTTTTGGGTTGGGTCTAGAATTGCTAGACCTGCCTCAAACCTGCCCCAGTACCATCTCTATCCATGTCCAGCCAGTTTCTTTAATATATCCTTCAGATTACAAACAAATTGACAACAATTTCATTGTACAGGTGAACTCGTCATCTAGCAAACAAGACTAACATGATTTGATGTACGCTTTTGAACGGAATGATGTTTTTGTTTGAAAAATCTTGTTCTGCATGGTTCTTCCATTAGTGGGCTACCTCTACAACATATTTGGGCTTATTCTTAATTTCTTTTAATAAAAGTAGGTTCTTGAAGGTCAGGTAACTTCCTTGTTTGTAGCTTATTCTTTATTTTCTAGCTGTTAAGTTTAGTCTTTAAATAGTATTGTTCTTTCTTGTTTTTCTGTCCAAGAACTCTCTGTTTTACATCACTTGATAATGAGCCTACCAAAAACAGAAACAATGGTCGAACAAACACCAACGAAGGAATCAAGCGGAAGCGCATCAAACACTAGAGGCACATCCGAGGTCAGTCTTCCAATGCGTGGAGGTATATAAGTCTCCTACCCTATGTTGGCTGATAACAACTATGGGGCATGGGCTGTTAGGATGACTGCTATGCTAAAAGCATTAGGAGTATGGGCTGCTATCGAAGGCAAAGAAGCAGTTAGTGAGGAAAGGGATCAGGGAGCATTGGCTGCAATATACCAATCAGTCCCAGATGAGGCTGCAATATACCAATCAATCCCAGATGACGTCATGATGTCGATCTCGGAGAAAAAGACTTCTAAAGATGCCTGGAACGTGCTGAAAGAGATGAGAACTGGAGAGGACTGAGTAAAGAAGGCAAATGTGCTCGTGTTAAAACGAGAATTTGACAAACTAATAATGGAAGAAAGCGAGTTTGTAAGTGATTTTTCCCTTAAATTAACAAATGTGTTTAATGAGATTCGTGTATTGGGAAGCGAAATATCAGAAAACGTTATCGTGGAAAAACTTTTTAGATAAGTGCCAGACAAGTTCCTTTCTATATTTAGTATGATACATCAACGGGGGACAAGGAGAAGATGACAATGGCAGAAGCATGGGCGCTTAAGGGCATTTGAATCCACACTTAAGGGAAGAAAATAGGAGAAGGAGAGCAAACGACTTCTTCTCACCCAAGATCAATGGGAGGATCGTTTTACAAAGGAACCAAGGAGCAAAGAAGGCACGAGCTCAGAGCGTGGTAGAGGAACAGGTCGTGAACGCAACAACAGGCGAAAGTTTGACAAGTCCAAAGTAAGATGTTATACTTGTTGTCAATATGGTCATTTTGCTTATGAGTGTAAAAACTCAGAGAAAGAAGAGATAAATTTTGTGGAGCACTACAAAGAAGAGGAACCTGCTCTTTTTATGACAATTACATATATGAAGAACTTGTTAAATGCTAAATGAAGAAAGTGTTAAGTCTGAACTGATTTCTCATGGGGAAACAAGGTCAAATACTTGGTATCTTGACACAGGTTCCAGCAACCAAATGTCTGGGAACTATAAAGCCTTTGCCAGTTTAAATACAGGAGTGAAAGGGACTGTCAAGTTTTGAGATGGCTCTGCTGTGGAGATACGAGGTCGAGGCACGATCTTAATTAAAAACCAGAATGACGAACATAAATCCCTAACTGATGTATACTTCATTACTCGTTTGAAGTCCAATATCATCAGTTTGGGGCAACTTGATGAAGAAGGCTGCATGATGGAGCTTGAAGGAGGATGGCTAAGAATTTATGATTCTGATAGAAAATTGCTTGCCAAAGTCAAACACTCTCAAAACCGATTGTATGTATTAAGAGCTCAGAGTACGAAGCTCATATGTCTATTCACCATGACTGAAGACAAAAATTGGCTCCGGCACTCCAGGTTTGGTCACTTAAATTTTCAAACTCTTGAAAAAATGGCAAAGTCTAGCATGACTGCGGATTACCTGTGGTCTCTCATCCCGAGCAACTATGCGAAGCTTTCTTGGTGGGAAAGCAATGAAGAAAAGTCTTTCCAAAAGAGACAAAATTTCGAGCAAAGGAGCGACTTGAACTGGCTCATACTAACCTCTGTGGCCCAATCACCCCTGAAACTCATGCAAGTAACCGATACTTCCTACTCCTCGTGGATGATTTATCACGTTTTATGTGGGGAACTCTTCTCAAAACCAAAGATCTAGCCTTGAAAGTTCTTAAAGTGTTGAAAACAAAGCTCGAAGTTGAAACGGGTATGAAGCTCAAAACTCTGCGAACTGATAGAGGAGGAGAGTTCATGTCTGGAGAATTCATTGCATATCGTGAAGACCAAGGTTTAATGCTTCCCCTCACTGCACCTTGCTCACCACAACAAAATGGTGTGGTCGAAAGAAGAAATCAGACAGTAGTGGGAATGGCGAGATGTTTGCTGAAAAACAGAGGCGTACCTGCAAGATTTTGGGGAAAAACTGCTATGATTGCAATCTATCTCTTGAACCGTTCATACACAAGGAGCATACAAGACAAGCCCCCGTACGAGATGTGGTATGAGAAGAAACCCGATGTGAGTCACCTACATACTTTTGGTTGTGTTGCTTACATAAAGGTAACAGACCAGAACCTAAGAAAACTTGTTGATCGAAGTACTTGCGTAGTATTTATTGGTTATTGAAATTCTGATCACTTAGTCGTGCAAGATGCCACACACAATGTTACACAGAATGTTATAACGTTGTGTCTGACTTCTTGCGTAGACAATGCAGGACAGTAAATATAAAGCTCTAAGTAATGACACAGGAGATTGTTTACCCAGTTCGGTGCAACGTCACCTACGTCTGGGGGCTCTCAGCCTAGTGGAAATATTTCACTTATCAGTAATCCGTCAGAACATACAAGTACCTGTGATCACTCCTAGATCTATACTTTATGCTACGTCTTACAGTGCAATCTATCTCAGGGTCTCCCCCTGAATCCAAGAACGTCTTGATTCCACTCTTCGAGCAATCGCCTTACTCTGTCGTCTTCAAGTTTTCTTCAAGCTTGGTGGTTGCGTGCAGTCTTCAACTCACGACTTTCGGTAAACCCTCAATCACCTAACTCTCTATAGTTATGTGATGCACAAAGTCCTAAGCTCAATCTGCAATTTCTTAACTCGCAAACCTTCACGTCTAAGAACCTTGCAAATTGTTGCTAGGAAACAAATAAAGAACCACACGATTGCTAAGGGGGTAGCCTAAGCTTTTATAGCAATCATGGATGAGTACTAACCCTAAAGGGTTTCCTCTTAATCACCGTCTTTCTTCTTTTCAGATTAGGAGTCGTTCTGCACTTTCCTAATCGTTTTCTTGCTGCACTGCCGAACCTGCACTTTCCTGATTTCTGTTGATCAGGATGCTTGCCGAGATGCCGTCAACAATGTCACACAAGATGTCGTAGACGATGTTTCGACATTCTTTGTAACATGTTTCTTCGGTTCCTTTAAAAATCAGCCAATCTCTAAAAACGTCGTAACTACAATCTCCCCCTTTGGCTATTTTTAAGGACAACATTCTTCATCGTATTCTGCGTCGCATTCTGCATCGCATTAGTCGTCTCGTCGATCGGCAGCGTCGCGTCGCGCGTTTGCGTCTTGCGTCTTCGCTATCTTCCTTTCTTGTATCGTCGTGATCGCGCGCCTTGTATCGTCGTGATCTCGCACGCGTTATCTAACTTAAACTTTACTCCCCCTTGCTGGCTCAAAAAGAGCCAAACTATAAACAAATATTTGTAACAAGTCCGGGAAATAAGCAAAATAAACCAAACATAACTCACACTTGCTCTCAATCAGCTGTCGAGAGCAAGAGTGATACATTGTTCACCAAATATTACAAACCATAAAAGTTGTTCAGTAGTTCAAGAGTCATAGAATTTCATAGAAAATTTTAAATAGAGCTGCTGTTGGAACTTGCAGTCTCTGTTGCTTCTGTGGAGGCTTCTTGGGTAGCATCTTCTGGATCATTTGTGTGATCATCGTCAGAGCCTGGAGGAGACATGGAGTGCAGTAGGTTGGCGCAGTGAGTTCGGCGCTGCGAGAGGTGCTTTAGAGCAGTCTTTAAGTTTGCAATGTCTTCATCAAGCACAGCAATTTCCCGTTCGAGCATGACGGCATCCCTACTGGAGGTCCTGGTGAGAGGGATGGCACTTGTGGCTCTACTGGTTTTTGCCATGGCTTCCGGCCTGACAAGATCAGGAGCATGCCTTCCTTCAAACAACTTGTGGCTCACCACAATTACTCCTCCTCTTTTCCCCACCTTATCCGACGTTTTCAACACGCCAGGGTGTTGATGTACGAGTAATTCAGAGATAAGGGATGGAAAGGCTATGGGAATTTTCACAGCAAGAGATCTAGCATGGCGAACAAGATGATCAATCACAAATTGTCCAAAGTCAAGTTTAGATCCGATACCTATTTGGTAGATAAGGATTGCTAGCTCAGGTTTGATCGATGATGCGTGGGTTGAGGGCGCCCAGTTTGCAACTCCAATCCGGAAGAGAATGGAGTATTTGGAAGTCAGATCTGAAGCTGCCACTGTCCCTTTGGATGGCCATGTTCTGCTCTTATCTCCGGTGATTTCTTGGAGGACTTTGCTTAGATCGGGTGGTGGCACAGATCGAACCCTCTTCCTTCCCAGGAATTCATTGATGATGTCGGAGGTGATGTCAAAGCGGATGCCTCTGACATATACTTTATCAAACTCGGGAGCATCTAGGGTACCAAATGTGTTAGGCAAGTTGGCAATGAATTCTTTTACCAGGAGGGGATAGTGGTTGCCAATGTCGGAGACGGTTCTCATCAATTCCGCCTTCTCCAGGAGTTGTATAATGGCCTTTAACCCAAGCAGCTCCGACGACAATGTCTTCTCTGGGTACGCCGTTCTCTGAAATACAAACTCCCACCTTTTTGCGCCTTCTGCTGAGTGAAACGACACGTTGTCGTAAGTTACACTCATGGTGTTCTTGGCCGTCTTCAGGGCCTTCTTCTTCCTTTCTACCTCAGCAGGGACCTCTTCAATGTCATCATCAGTAGATTCATCTATCAACCTCTTTGTGGCGATCACTTTCTTTCCCTTGTCTTTGACATGCGACTTTTTCCTTTTGTTGCTAGGACCTCCAGCCTCCTTTCCCTCCTTCCTTTTCTTTGTTTCTTTCAATTTTCCAACTATAACAGCCAAACTTTCAGTTTCTTCTAGAACTTTTTTCTTCAGGGTCGACAGCACTGTGTGTGCCGTCTCAGCAGCTTCTTCCATGCATCCTCTCTGACATCCAGAGGGTTTTCTTCTGTGTTGTTGGTGGTGGCATCCTTGTTTTTCTCTGCTTCTTCCAGATCGGTCTCTCCGTTTCTGGTTTCTTCTTTCTCTTCTTCTTCTTCCTCGGCTTCTTCCGAGTCAGCTATTTCTTCCTCTTCTACAGCTTGTTCAGTGGCTTTTGGTATGACATCTGTTCCTTCTTCTTCTCCTCCTTCTCCTTCCGCAATGCGTTCCAGCCCATGACTGACCGGAGTCAGATCCTCCTTTTCTCCTTCCGGACGTATCAGTTCTTCTACCACACCTTCTTGAGGTGGGTCCTGGTTTTCCAATAGTGATTCTAACAAATCACTGTTTCTAGATGTATCGGCAGAGAAATCGTTACCTGTTGGTGTTGGGACTGCGACGATTTGCATGGAGGCCTCTCGATTTTCCTGGCCAAGATCATTCTCTCTTTCTGGCCCAGTTAGGTCAGACATTGAGAAAGCAGCACTTCCGGTCCGGGACTTCTTGGGAACTCGAGAAAAAACTGGTATTGGGGCTTTCTCTGGTGAAGCCTCTTTGATAATTTCTTCGGACTTTTTCAGGGTTTTTGGCCCTTTGATTCGCACTCCATGCTTGTTTGTCTTTGCTCTACTGCTTCTGGAGCCTTTTGCTTCAGCTTTCTTTGAGGCGGTGGCTTCTTTTGGGGCTACTGTGCTTCTAGTTTTCACCATTGTTGTTTGAGAGATTTGCAGAGAGTGAATGGTGAAGGAGATGAGAGTGAGCACAGAGAGGAGGCAGACTAGGTTTTTGAAAACGATTCAAATCTTCTTTAGCGTCTGACTGTATCTTTCCTTTTCTTTTATATGGGCTTTTGATATGCTTGGCCCAATGACATTCGTTGGTTTTTAGACCGGTTCATGAAGAGGTACCAACACTTCCTCTCAACCGTTTCTGCAACTTCTTATTGTTCACTGATGGTGCACAGACCGAGTGATGATCTGAGATCCTCGAATCTGCTTGCATCTAACGCTTTTGTGAAAATATCAGCAAGTTGCTTTTCTGTGGGAATGTGCTCTAGGATGATCTTCTTGTCTTCGACCAATTCTCGAATGAAGTGATGTCTAATATCAATGTGTTTGGTCTTGCTGTGTTGGACAGGGTTTTTGGAGATGTTGATAGCACTGACATTATCACAATATAAAGTCATGGCATGCTGTCTGACATTGTATTCGACTAACATCTGTTTCATCCAAAGTAGTTGTGTGCAGCTACTCCCAGCAGCAATATACTCTGATTCGGCAGTGGAAAGGGCAACACAGTTTTGCTTCTTACTAAACCATGATATGAGGTTGTTTCCAAGGAAGAAGCATCCTCCAGATGTGCTTTTCCTATCTGATGTGTTCCCAGCCCAATCGGCATCACAATACCCCACCAAGGTAGAGGATGTGTCGAATGAATATAACAAACCCAAGTTTGTAGTCCCAGAGATATATCTAATAATTCTTTTGGCTTGGGATAGATGACTAACCTTAGGATTAGCTTGATATCGTGCACATACTCCGACAGAGTAGGCAATATCTGGTCGACTCGCGGTGAGGTAGAGGAGACTACCAATGATGCTCCTGTATAGGTGTTGGTCGACGGCTTCTCCTGGATCATCTTTAGTTAGCTTGACATGTGTAGCTGCTGGTGTCCTTTTATGTGAGGCTTTCTCTAGCCCAAACTTCTTGAAAATATTCTTCGCATATTTGCTCTGAGATACGAAGATGCTATCCTTTTGTTGTTTGATTTGGAAGCCTAGAAAATAAGTAAGCTCTCCCACCATGCTCATCTCGAATTCTGATTGCATCTGTTGAATAAATATCTCTACCATCTTGCTTGACATCCCTCCAAAAACAATGTCATCAACATAGATTTGAGCTATCATTAGGTTCCCGTATTCGTTCTTCACAAATAGGGTCTTGTCGACTCCCCCTCTAGTGTAACCGCTTTGGATGAGGAATTTTGTGAGCCTTTCATACCAAGCCCTTGGTGCTTGTTTTAACCCATAAAGAGTTTTCTTGAGTTTATACACATGATCAGGATAGTGAGGGTCAACAAATCATTTGGGTTGTGACACATATACTTCTTCATTGAGATCCCCATTCAAGAACGCACTTTTGACATCCATCTGGTAGAGCTTTATCTGTAGATGGCATGATATCCCTAGCAGGAGACGGATTGCTTCAAGTCTTGCAACAGGAGCAAAGGTCTCATCGAAATCGACACCCTCAATTTGAGTATACCCTTGAGCAACTAACCTGGCTTTGTTGCGAGTGATGTTGCCAAGCTCATCTGATTTGTTCTTGAAGATCCATTTAGTGCCTATGATGTTTCCTTCACTTGGTTTGGGCACCAGTTCCCATACCTGATTTTTCTCAAATTGAATCAGCTCTTCTTGCATAGCATTGACCCAATACTCATCATTGATGGCTTCATTGATGTTTTTGGGTTCTGTCTTTGAAACGAAGCAAATATTTCCGATCATCTCGTTATAATCTTCAGGAGCTTTTGACCGAGTCCGTACGCCTTCATTCAGGTTTCCAATAACTCCAGAGATAGGATGGTTAGTCTGGACTCTTCGTGAGAGATTCTTGTTGCTGGTTTCAGAAACTATTTCGTCATTGGCGACATTATCTTCGGTTTTGCTGCTAGCATCTTCTCTGACATCTGGGGTAGCATTCTTCCTGACATTGTTGGTCGGATAGGCTCCGTCTTCGTCCGTCCCATCTTCTGAGGCATCTTTGCAGTCATCGTCAACAACAACATTGATTGATTTCATCATGGTCTTGGTTCGTTTGTTGAAGACTCGGTATGCACGACTATTCCTTGAATAGCCAAGAAAGATGCCTTCATCGCTTTTTGGGTCAAGCTTTTGGCGAGGCTCTCTATCCGCCAGTATATAACAAGTGGAGCCAAAGATATGAAAGTATTTAACATTGGGCTTTCTCCCCCTCCATATTTCATAATGAGTTACTGACATACCTGGTCGGAGAGTGACTCAATTGTGGATATGGCAAGCAGTGTTAAGTGCTTCTGCCCAGAAGTGAGTTGGTATGTCTTTAGCCAGCATCATAACTCTCGCCATCTCCTGTAGAGTCCTGTTCTTGCGCTCAACAATGTCATTCTGTTGAGGAGTGATTGGCGCTGAGAATTCATGTGCTATCCCTTCTGAGTTGCAGAAATCTGCAAACTTGTTGTTTTCGAACTCTCGACCATGATCACTACGAAGGCGGACGATTTTGCCAATTGTTTCTCCTTTTTCTCGTTGGACTTGGATGCATAGATTCTTGAAGATCGAGAAGGTGTCTGATTTGTCACGAGGGAAGTCAACCCAAGTGTATCGTGAGTAATCATCTACACACACAAAGACATATCGTTTTCCTCCAAGACTTTCAACTTGCATTGGTCCCATGAGGTCAACATGTATCAGCTCAAGTACTCGAGAGGTGGTGATATGCTGAAGCTTCTTGTGTGACATCTTGGTTTGCTTTCCAATCTGACATTCTCCGCAGATCTTTCCTTCTACTATTTTTAGGTTTGGGATTCATGTGATTGCCTGCTCTGAGATTGCCTTTTGCATACTTCTAAGGTTTAGATGTCCAAGCTTTCGGTGCCATAGTTTGGTTTCTTCTGCTTTGGAGACAAGGCACTTGGTCGCTTCGATATGTGTCTCGGGAGACCAGATATAGCAATTGTCTGTCGAGCGAACTCCTTGTAGAATACTGACATGATCAATGTTTTTAACTATACAGGCTTCTTTAGTGAATTTCACTACTAAATCCTGATCACAGATCTGACTGATGCTAATCAGGTTTGCCTTAAGTCCTTCTACAAGTAATGCTTCAGTCAGGCAAGTGGCTCCTGGATGCTTGAGCACTCCTTTTCCAATGATTCGAGCTCGAATCCCATCTCCAAACGTAACAAAGCAGTTTGTATATAATTTAAGATTGGAGAGAAACTCTGGAGTACCTGTCATGTGTCGAGAGCATCCACTGTCGAGATACCAGTCCTTGTTCGTTGAAGCACTTAAGGATGTATATGCAACATTGGCTCGATAGGTCAGGTTCTTAGGTCTCCATTCAAGGCGAGTTGTCTTCGGAGGAGATGGGAGATGCCTTTGATATTTTTGCGCTTGCTTCCTCTTAAGAAGATGAAAACAAAAAGGTCTGATATGACCTGGTTGACCACAGTAATGACATATCCATTGATATTGATAAGCTGGTCTTCTGTAGCTTTGTTGTCTGCGTGGAGGATGTCTTCTGACAGTTTCTTGACAGGAACAGGTTGTAGACGATGTTATGGCTTTTGTTGTAGGTCGTCCTGTAGGATGAGTTGGGGCATCCTGTTGTTTCTTGTCAGCCAAGGCTTGTTGTGGGACAAACTTTGTCCCTGTTGTTGAGGGGACAGCATGTGTGTACCCTAGTCCTGTCGTATCTTTGGACTGTTTTCCCACTGATAAAATCTTGTCAAGGCTTTCTGTGCTCGGATTCATCATCTCTACTGATTTAGTCATGAGACTAATTTCTCCATTTAGTCTGGTGATTTCTCGTTTCAGCTCCACGATCGTCTCTAGAAATCTAGACTTGTCGTTGGTAAGACTAATGATCCTTTCGCCTTGTTGATCAAGTATCAGAGTTTCCTTGATCCATCTGGTGTGCAAGCCTTTGTATGCCTCGACTAGTTGCTCTTTAGTCCAATTCTCATTTGGAGTTGGATCATTATTGATGTCGACAGCATTATCAATATTACATGTAGGAGTAGTAGTAGTGAAAGCAACAAAGTTGCTTACCTCTTCAGATCCACTATCTTCATTGTCATCATCTGATAGAGTGGCATTGTATCCTCGTTTTTGTTGTTTGAGGAAATTTAGACATTCTCTACGGAGGTGGCCGAATCCTTCACATTCATGACATTGAAGTCCTTTGTTTTTGTTTTCTTCCCCACTCCTGTTTGTTCTGTCAAGACTACCTCCAGCTTGAGCTTTTTGTGGAGCATTGTTTCTGCCATTTACTGTGACATTCCGTCCACCCATTCGACTAAATCTTCTCATGGCTTTTTGTATTTTTTTGTGAGAAGGGCTATTGTAGCCTCGATGTCTTCATCAGAATCCAAATCCTCAGGATCTGGTTGCTTGTGTGTTGAGCTTTTGAAAGCAACTCCTTTGTTCCTTTTGTCGATGTTGGGTAGAGACAACTCATAGGTCATTAGAGACCCCATCAGCTCATCAAATTTCAAAACCTTGAGGTCATGAACTTCTTCAATTGCTGTGATTTTCATCTTGAACCTAGGGCTAAGAGCACGTAGGGTTTTTCTTACCAATTTTTCATCAGACATTGGTTCCCCCAGAGAATAGGATTCATTGGCTAGATCACGAATGCGAACATTGAAACCGGCAATTGATTCATCTTCCTTCATGATGAGGGCTTCGAAGTTGGTTGTCAGGTATTGCAGTTTCTATTCTCGAACCTTAGTTGTTCCTTCATATGCTACGGCCAGGATGTCCCATGCTGATTTGGCAGTTGTGCATGTGTTGATTAGTCTGAACACGTTCTTGTCAACACCGTTGAAGATGGCATTCAGAGCTCGAGAATTTCCCAGTGATTCTTCATCTTCATCATCGGTCCAGTCTTTTTCTGGTTTTGGGCCGATAGGATTGCCATCACTGTCACTGAGTTGTGGTGCATTCCAACCATTAAGTACAGCCTTCCATGTTTTGTTGTCTAGTGACTTCATGAAGGCACACATTCGAGCCTTCCAATAGCCATAGTTGCTTCCATCTAGAACAGGTGGTCGATTTATGGATCCTCCTTCTCTGGTATTGTCCATCTTTGATCAAAATATTTGTCTAGGAACTCACCTAAAGCTATAGGTTCCCCCTCTGATACCAATTGAAATTCTGATCACTTAGTCGTGCAAGATGCCACACACAATGTTACACAGAATGTTATAACGTTGTGTCTGACTTCTTGCGTAGACAATGCAGGACAGTAAATATAAAGCTCTAAGTAATGACACAGGAGATTGTTTACCCAGTTCGGTGCAACGTCACCTATGTCTGGGGGCTCTCAGCCTAGTGGAAAGATTTCACTTATCAGTAATCCGTCAGAACATACAAGTACCTGTGATCACTCCTAGATCTATACTTTATGCTACGTCTTACAGTGCAATCTATCTCAGGGTCTCCCCCTGAATCCAAGAACGTCTTGATTCCACTCTTCGAGCAATCGCCTTACTCTGTCGTCTTCAAGTCTTCTTCAAGCTTGGTGGTTGCGTGCAGTCTTCAACTCACGACTTTCGGTAAACCCTCAATCACCTAACTCTCTATAGTTATGTGATGCACAAAGTCCTAAGCTCAATCTGCAATTTCTCAGCCCGCAAACCTTCACGTCTAAGAACCTTGCAAATTGTTGCTAGGAAACAAATAAAGAACCACACGATTGCTAAGGGGGTAGCCTAAGCTTTTATAGCAATCATGGATGAGTACTAACCCTAAAGGGTTTCCTCTTAATCACCGTCTTTCTTCTTTTCAGATTAGGAGTCGTTCTGCACTTTCCTAATCGTTTTCTTGCTGCACTGCCGAACCTGCACTTTCCTGATTTCTGTTGATCAGGATGCTTGCCGAGATGCCGTCAACAATGTCACACAAGATGTCGTAGACGATGTTTCGACATTCTTTGTAACATGTTTCTTCGGTTCCTTTAAAAATCAGCCAATCTCTAAAAACGTCGTAACTACAGTTATGAAGCAGGAACCAAAGCATACAGGTTCTATAACCCTCGTACCCAAAAGTTAGTAATCAGCCGAGATGTTATCTTCGATGAAGAAAAGAGCTGGAAATGGAGCTCTGAGCTTGAAGAGACTGCGACAACCTGGAATGCAACATTTAGTGTAGATTGGGGAACATGACCAAATCATGAAGAATAAGATGCTCCAACCACTCTCCCATCTGCTCATTCAACACCGATTGTCCCTGATAATCTAGTCTCAACACTAGACGGTCCTTCTTCGACTGAGATACCTCTTCGAGTAAGATCGATGCGAGAGATTTATGAGAAGACGTCAGAGGTAGAAAAATAGCTTGATGAGCTCTGCCTCCTATCCACTGAGGAGCCTGAAAATATTCACGCATCACTTATGAACGAAGAATGGAGAAGTGCGATGGAGGAGGAACTTGCTTGCATAGAAGAAAACAAAACGTGGGAACTCACTCTTCTACCTCCCGGACAGATGCCAATAGGACTCAAATGGGGTGAAAAAGGACTCAAAAGGAAGAATCCTAAAATAAAAGACAAGACTTGTGGCAAAAGGATATGCACAAATGGAAGGCATCGACTATGAAGAAGTCCTTGCACCAGTGGCTCGAATCGAGACGATAAGGGTCCTACTGGCCATTGCAGCTCATAAAAAGTGGGAAGTTCATCACATGGACGTGAAATCATCCTTTTTAAATGGCAACTTAGAGAAAGAAGTATATGTAAGTCAACCACCAGGCTTCGAAGATGCTATGCACATGGACTCTGTCTTGAGACTCAAGAAAGCACTCAATGGGCTGAAACAGACCCCAAGAGCATGGAATGCAAAGCCTGATGAGAGCTTGAAGTCTCTTAACCTCATAAGGAGCCCTCTGGAGCATGTTGTTTACACAAAACATACATCGACTTCAACTTTGATAATTGGGGTCTACGTTGATGACCTGATCATCACAGGCTCAGAGAAAACAGAGGTGATAAAATTCAAGATTCAGATGGGAAGACTTTTTCAAATGAGTGATCAGGATCTTCTTTCATACTACTTGGAGATAGAATTGAAACAAAGCACTCAAGGTATCACATTGTATTAAAGAAATTATGCTTTGAAAATTTTGAGTATCGTTGGAATGGAGAAAAGCAATCATTGTCTAACACCCATGGAGAACAGGCTGAAATTGAGCAAAACTTGAAAAGGAGAAGTTGTCAATGCCACAGAATATCGAAGCCTCGTGGGTAGTCTCAGTATCTAGTTAACACTAGACCTGATCTGAGCTATTCGGTGAGCACCGTCAGTCGATTCATGGAAGCACCTCAAAGTCAACACTATGCAGCTGTGAAACACATTCTCAGGTACATAAGAGGTACTCTGAATTTTGGGATGCACTACAAGCCTGAGAAAGATGAATCAAAACTCACATGCTATAATGATAGCGATCTTGTCGGCGATGTCGATGACCGGACAAGTACAAAAGGTGTGGTGTATTTTCTTGGAAGCAGTCTCATAACGTGGCTCTCACAAAAACAGAGAGTGTTGGCTTTATTATCATGCGCAAGGTTGTGAAACTCGGAACTCGGGACAAAACTCGACTCGGTGAAATATGAGAAGAACTCGGAACTCGGGCAAAACTCAAAAAAACTCGGCGAACTCGTTTTGTATTAAAATATAATTTAATATATATAATTCATATATAATATTTAGTATAGACAAAATAACTAATATTTAATGCCCAGTGATATATATATATATAGGGAAAATCAGGTGAGAACCAAACTCTTTTGTTAGAACATGAGAACTAACTTTAGTCATTGAAAATAAGTGAATGTGCAATGGAAATAAGTGAGTGTCCAATGAAAATGGTGATATTCAATGAAAGTGAATGTCCAACAGAAATAGTGAATGTCCAACATAAAGACTTTAGCTATTAAAAATAAATGAATGTCCAATAGAAATAAGTGATTGTCAATAGTCCTCATGTCCTCACACCACAATTAGTTCTCAGCCGAATGCTTCCCTATATATATATATTTATTTATTTAAAATTTGTTATATTTAAATTAAAATTTTCAAAAAGAAAAACCTTATTCTAAATGAAATTTAAATTTTACAAAAAATTAGTAAAATGCTTTAAAGGAATCACTAAAAAATTTTCACTAAAATGCTATAAACTAATATGCAGGATAATAAATGTTGAAATTTATTATTTGACCATTATAATAAATGATGAAAATTCAAATGATTTTTATGGTGATAATTATAATCCTTATTTGTAAATTATAATAAATGTTATAATTGTCATTGGTTCATTATAATAAATGTCAATCGTTATTTGTGCAGTATAATAAATGTTATAAACTTAAAATGGTAATAATTATTAAAGTTTAAATGTTTGACAAAAACGTTTCCTCTCTCATTTATTAATAATTATTATGAATATATGGTAAAGTAACGAATGACAGACCAAAACGTTTCCTCTCTCTTTCGCAACCACCATTATCTCAGACTAAAACCACATCCGGCCACTCCTCTTCGCCTCCAGATCCCGCCTCCGGACGCGACTCCACCTCCTCGCTTCTCCGCCTCCACGACTCTGCCTCCGGCTTCTTGCTCAGCCTCCGCGCTTCGATATGGTTCGCGAAGTCTAGAATCCGCCTCCACAAACAAGATGGCGAAACCAAATCTGGCTCCGGCAAGGTCAGATTTGGCTCCGGCTAGGCCAAATTTGCCGGGTTTGACTGTAATCAGACATGGTTGAGTCAGGTTGACCACGATTTGACCTAGTTTGACCGACGTTGACCGAGTTTTTGCCGATTTTCGGCCTTCTCGTCTCGGTGGGGTCGAAAATCCCGGGCTCCAGCCGGATTCCAGCCGAGTCCCGACGAGTTTCATAACACTGATCATGCGAGGCTGAATATTTTGCTGCGACTTCAGCAGCATGTCACGAAATTTGGCTAGTTCGCCTCACAGCAGAACTATTGGGAAGGAATCCAGAGAAAGTACATCTTAGGATAGACAATAAGTCAGCAATGATGCTAAGCAAGAACTCAGTTTACCATGATCGGAACAAACACATCGATACAAGATACCACTTCGTTCGTGAGTGCGTGGAAGAAGGCAAAATTTCAATCGAACATGTTAGCTCCGAAGCCCAGAAAGTGACAAGGTCACTTGGGAGTATAGCATCCTTGAAGATGAGAGAGGAGCTTGGTATAAACGAAGTGCAGATTCAAGATTAAGGGAGAGTTTGTTGGAAAAATCTTGGTCTGCATGGTTCTTTTATTACTGGGCTACCTCTATAACATATTTGGGTTTCTCGGTAAAGCTTTTTCCTAATTTCTTTTAATAAAAAAAGGTTCTTGAAGGTCAAGTAACTGCTACTGCATGTTTCTTTCAGTTTTGCATGTTACTTTTTCCTTTTACTTTTTATTTTTTAGCTGTTAAGTTTTGTCTTTAAATAGTGTTGAAAACCTCGATCAATAAGATTAAGAATCGCTGGTTAGTCCAGTATACAAGTGTGTCGTTCTATCTTGTTTTTTTGTCCAAGAACCCTCTGTTTTCCATCAGTTTTTTTCCCGAAAGAAGCGAAATTAGAACTAAAATCTTTGAAGAAAAGCTCAGAACACGTCCGCGTCCTCGTGGTCCAGATCCGTGTCGACGAAGTAGAGAAATGCAGCCACCGCAGCGACGACGAAATAAGAGATGAGCTGTGGGATGACCACTTGGAGGCGCAAGTATTGTTTGAGGCCGGTCATCCACAGGTCAGGAGGGCCGTGAAATTCGATCCGAACACGGGGCACATAGACTTCATTATGCTCATCGTGTCTTTCGGATCGACGAATTTTGCCATAAGAGCCAGCGAGCAGCACCAGGCCGAGTACGTGAACGACTCGTACAACGCAAAGTGAAAATCCCAGTTCAACGATCCCCACAACACGCAGTTGACGACCAGGTAAAACACCCTCGCCCTGCGCTCGACCGGCACGAACCTCCTCAGCGAGAGAACGAACATTGGCGGCAAAAACACGGAACAGATTGTCATGACCGTCACGAAAGCCTCCCTCGCGTCCCCAAGGGGCTTGTTGTTCGGCGGCGACAGGGCAACTGTTAAGCACGCCCCGAAGAGGGAGGCGAAAACGAGCAGAGATGCAATGGCGGCCGAAATCACGATGCGCGGATACTTGCTTTCACTCTCAATTCCGACAATGTTAGTGCTGCCGGTATCGGTGTCTCTGCTCTCTCCGGTGGTGTTGTCTATGATGCTCATTCCTGTACGAACTGTAATTTGAGTATAACAATAATAGATTAGAAAAAATATTTCTTGATATAAGTTAACTTGAAAGCAATTTTTTCAGTCCAGAACTTGCACAATCTAATACCCAAAAACCGATTCAAAAAGAGCAATTTGAGAGAGAACGACTTATAAGAAAATTCATTATTTTAGTTCTGTTTTTGTTTGCATTTTCAACAAGACCACACAAAAATTATACATTTAAAAAGATATAAATGATGATAAAAGGCCAATTACCTTTAAAAGGGGAAGAGTAAAAGAATAACTCTCGACAATTTCGACCCTACACCTATTATCAAATATTTAGATGAAATAAGTATTGGATGTTGAAGAGGAAATCAATAACATTATTTGCCAAGAAAACAAACATTGTAAAGTGCCATCAATAAAGAAGTGACCTGATCGTCCGTACGAATTGAGGGCATGCTTATTCTTGTTCAATAGCCATGTCTCGAGAAATTAACATTGAAGAGGACAAAATTTTGGTAAAAGAGGCACTAAAATTAATTACCAGAACTATATAGAGAGAAACATGGAAATATATTAGCACAACACTTGGATTCAACAGATTTATTGATGGTCGGGTTAATCTTATCCCCAAAAATCTCATTTCTATCGATCACAAACAAGGTTTTAAAAAACGTTAGGCGCTAGTAGGGCGAGCACCCCGAAAGGATTAATCGGAGATTAATCGGGATTAAACGATATTAATCGGATTTGTATTTTTAATATAAAATGAATTGTATTTTATCAAAATAAATGTTTTATATATAAAAATCATCAACCATAATCTTTTTGGGACAATCTAAAATAGTGATAAGTGCTCACAACAACTTTAAGGATAAACATGAAGTGAAGTCTAAAGCACGGGAGCTCTGACTTCGATTGATTTGCAAAAGAGGTGTGGCGGGCGACAAACAATTGTCGGAGGCGAAGAGGTTTAGGGCGTAAGGGTCTGAGGCGAGATAATGGAACGAAGCAACTCTGTCAGATTTCTTATTCTTAATGTTTTAAGTTTTAAATTTTATTTGATTTTTTTAAGAAAATAAAGTTTTGGTCCGCCTGAACGGGATCCTAGACGCCTGAACGGCCGCTTGAACGGCCTAGGCGGCCGTCTACACCGCCTAATGAACCAAAACGTTCACCACCTTTTAATTAGCTTGAAACGGGGCGGTGAGGTGAAAAACAACGCCTGGACGCCGCCTGAGCGGCCTAGGCGGCCTTTTTTTAGAACACTGATCACAAATCACTTTTTTATTATTAGAAAAAACAATTAATTTGTTGAACGAAAACTTTTATATTTTTTAATTTCCAATAATAACACTAAAGATTTAAAATTTTGTAAATTGGAAAATTTTGGGGGGAGAGGACATTGGTACGCCTAAATTTAAACTAAAATAAGTAATAAATCTTAAGGGTAGTTTTGTCGCATCTTGAAACAAATAAATAAAAATAAAAAATTTCTAACATAATGGAGAGGACGAAAAAAGGGCAATTCATGTGAATTAAAAATGTAAATTTAAGTTTGAGTGTACTGATGTTAAAAAATATATAAAATATTGAAAGTAATAAAGTATCATAATTAACCATTGCACTGGCTCAATTTTTGTGTTTATGTTTGACTTCATTTGTATATATATTCTTAATCGTGAACCAAAATTTTCAACAAAACGACGCATTCTCGTGCGTCTTAAACTTCCAGCAATGTATATATAGTTTCGATTTTAATTTTTATGGTAAATATTCACTTAATATTGGTTATAATTTGGCCAATAGTCATATAAAATTTATGGTCTATTTGAAACTAATGAAAAAACACAAAAATGAGATTTAATTAAGTATTTATATTCAAAATTACCTCTCCTATCTCACCACCGCCACATTGTCTTAATTCAAAATTCTAGTAAATGGGTTAAAATAAAGGGTATTTTAGTCAATTTACACAAATTCAATCAAAAATTATAAGTGTTAATTGTGCTGCCTTTCACATATCTAAAAGTCAAAATAATGACTTTTTGGTCAATACCCTTTGACTTCATATTTCGAGCCTCAATTAGAGTCTGAATCAAGTTTTGAAAAAGTGTTATGGAAACGTATTATATGAAGATCATATCCGTACGGTTAGATCAAAATTTAATTTTCAAGAACCTTACAATCTGATCGTAGTGTAGTATCAGATTACGATTAAAGTAACTCTTTCGTAATACTTAAGCAATCCATCTATTCTCTCGTTCGAAAAAACTATATATTTCTCACATAATCACAACCGCTCAATTCGATGTATATGTTGCAGAAACATAGTACCCAACATTTAGAAATAATGAAACCACATGTTGACGGTCGATCGCTCGTGCATTTTTATATAATCTAGAGGGAAAAGTGTTACCCGTCGAGGGGAGAGGTGTTTCAAGAAATTGAAAGGAAAGAAAATTGTCTGTCATAATAATGTTATGAAAATTCATGTCATGATAATGGAAACATGTTTATAGAAATACGTGACATAATAATGGAAATAATGGTTGGATGTCTGATTTGTCATTGAACTGGGCTTCACCAACTCATGGCCTTAATTAATGGGCCCAAAGGCCCATTCCCTTCAAGAGCAATGTCAGGTTAGAGCAAACGTCGTCGTTTATCTTTTTTCCTTTCTTCTCCAAAAGGCAATCGAAGTCTTCACAGTACCAGACGACGATTGTTGCCGAGCAGAGCTCGAAGAACCCATTAAATCTCTTCACGATCAGGTAATGATTTCGATAAAGCTTTAATTTTTGTTGTGGGTTTGTGATTTTTCCTATTCATCGCGATTTTTTACTTTCTCTGTAGATCTACACAAGGTCAAAGAACCATTGATTCAAGGAAGAAGAAGATATGGTTATGAGTTTTATAATTTCTTTTCGATGCAATTAATTTAATGATTTTTCGTTGAATTGAAAATTTTATTTGTTTGTTTGGTTTTTTTGTGCAGTCGGCTCTTTTCAATTTTCACTCGTTCTTGACGGTGGTGTTGCTGGTAATATGCACCTGCACGTACCTGAAGATGCAGTTTCCGACCTTCCTTGAACAGAAAACTGGGTAATGTTTCATACCCATTTTTACTTTTTATTTCTTATCAATTGGGATTTTTGTAATTGTTCTTATTGTTATGTTTATGTGATCTATATGTGTTTTTTGACATGAAAAATGCATATTTATCTGTGATTTGAGGTATTAGTTTCAACGAGTACTTATATTATTTGACACGTCTTGTTAGTAATAATAGTAATGAATTTCAATCCTTCAAATAGTAATGTGTTTCTGTTTAAAGATTTTGATTGCTTGATTCTTATATGAGTGTGTGTGTGTGTGATTTGAGCTTTTAGTTTCACTGAGTACATATATTAGGCAAGACTTCTTGTTAGCAATGAATTCCAATTCTTCAAATAGTAACGTGTTTCTGTTTTACTATTTTGGTTGATTGATTCTTGTATTTATGGGGTTTCAAGTTTGTATAATGATGAAGTTGAGGCTCGTCCATGTCTGAAGTAGTGATGAGGATGGTAGTTATTTGGTCATTCTAATTAGAGTTCGATAGGGCTATGAAATGATACCAAACTGCATTCTCACTCGGTAATGTCTTAAGTTAACTTGTTGATGGCTTGTTACTATTGTTTTCTATATAATGAGATTTTAGACTTTGATACTTGGTAGTTTTGATTTGACCTTAGCTTGTTTCGGCTTGGAAAGGAACTTTGTAGTGACCGATCAGTCTTTCATAGTGACTCTCTTCTAGATACTCAATTTTGATTTATCGTGTTCCTCTGGAAGAAACTTGTTCTGCATTTGCACGAAACCATTTCTATGTGCTGCTTCTGTTGGATTTGAGTCCCAAACCCCACTTGAATACTTATAATGTACACCTCCACCTTGCAGGTTTCGCGGATTCTTCTGGAAGGCGGCCAGAATAGGTAGGCTTGTTCAACTTATTATCGTATAAACATTAAGAAACTTCCCAAATTGCAATTAAAATGGAGTCATTTTTCGTTTACCATCACCGAGTCCTACCTCTCGTTGTATTCGTTACTTGCTCATCACCCATTTGATCGAGCTTTGTTCTCCTAGATTTCATGAAATATTAGAGACCGAAAGTCCCACCTCACACACCCACATATACACGTTTGTGCAGATGCATACCTGAATCATAGGGAAATTTATCCATGAAATGGTTATCGATGATTTATATTTTCTTTTAATAATTCAGAAAAAGGGTAAATTGCAAAATGTTGCCATGAACTTTCATTTTTGTGAAAAGTGGTTGTAAACTTATATTTTTTTTGAAAATGTGTACATTTGTCAAAAATGACAAAAATGTCCTTAAAATAATAATTATTATTTAAAATATCAAAATAAAAAGGTAATGTTTTTCAACTTGAGCTTGCTGGTTTTTCTTTTTACTCTGAACTCGTCTAGATTCGAAGTCTCATGGAATGACATCAATAGCGTGTGAGAGATTTAAAAAACCGGCATGCCCAGAGTTGAAAAATATAATTTTAAATTAAAAAATTGATTTCAAGGTCATTTTTGGACAAATGTACACAATTTGCAGAGAAAAAAGTAAGTTCACAGCCACTTTTTGCAAAAATGAAAGTTTGTGGCAACTTTTTGCAAAATTAGAAAAGTTCATGGTAAGTTTGCCTTTTCTTCTCTTGCTGCCTTTGCCGGCCTCAGATCTAACTAAATGAGCCAATTAATCTAAATCTTAATATGAGTTTTCAATCAAGGGGGAGCCTTCTGGAATAGCAATGGATAGGGAAGTGAATGCCAGGTTTACGACCCACAGACTGATACGGGCGGGTTGGGGAGACATCCGCCTATAGATAGACTGAAGCCTACTCTGTACTATCACTGGCCAACTCCCTCCACCAGTGCACCCCTCAATGCTACGTCCATTTGCAATTTACCTTTAAGGAAATAATACGACTAATTATAATTTAATTGTATTTACTAGGATTCGAACTCAAAGCATCACATATGTTTTTTTTTGAAAGCAAACCAATGGTTCATATGATATCACGAGCGAGAATGAGCTTTATACCTGAAAGTCAAGCATCAGTCGTGTACAGTTTACAAGTAAACAGTAAAAGACAGCTTTAAGACACCCTACCTCTCTGGACACCTCTAGGCAACCACGTCGGACAAACCGACAACCGAAACTAAAACACACTAAACCAATTAAACATGTCGGGTACTTCGACAGACGCTGAAAACACTAAAATCAAAACACGAGACTTACAACACAAACAAAAAAAGCATCACATATGTTAAGTTATCTATGATGTAGACTTGAGTCTTGAATATGTGCGTGTTATAAATATGGTAATTAGTTAACACTTAACATACTGATTGTTCCCAATTCCACTCGTCTAATCGACTATCGTATGTGACAACCATACATGTATACATACACTCACACATTGTTGTTATGGACAATGTATCCTGAAGCTAACTCTAGCCTCTTTGGAAACAGGTGAACGCTTGAGCCCGTGGATGGCGGCTGGATGCTTTACAATGGGAGTGTCAATCATATTCTTCTGAGCACGAATTCATTATTTCTTTCAGGAAGTTGCAGCTCTATCGTTTTGTTTTCTTAGTGTGGCATCTCGATCCACGAAATTGTGAAGTCGGTGTAGAAATCAGTAACATATGCTTGGATCCGGTCCGGATCATATCTGTTTAGATAGGAAATGTGTGGTTTAGCAAGAATTTTTAGATTTGGTGTCCCCATGATGAACTGTGGCAAATCTGTAGCTGAGATCAAAGGATGTGGACATTATTTACAGGTTTTGTTGTAAATTTTGGAAACACAATTTCTGTCGAGTTTGGGGCATTTTCCCTCTCTAATCTTAAGACAATGTATTAACCGATTCTATGGTTATGATATGAATTTTAGGGTTGAATAGCTTATTTTGGGCACATTTTAGGTCATGAATGATCCTAATTTTTTAGGCCTATTTATATTTGTAAGGTATTCTAGGTGAGTCACTGTATGAATAATTCTACCAAATTTCTTTGTATATTAGTTTTATTTCAATATAATACAAATAAAGTTCAAAACACTTTATTACAAAACGTCAAGTAGCGAAGAGAATTATTAAATGTACTTACCGTAAGGAAGGTTGGTTTCTATCTCACGCGGGTAGGGAGGTGATGTTGAAACCGGTCCTAACTAAAGCAATTTTGTCATATTCTGTTCAGTATTAAGCGAAAATACCTTAATTTTTTTGTTTTTGATTGTTTATGATCTCGGGACCTCCGCTAATGAAATTTCACATGTATTAGAAAATATTGATGTGTCTAGCGATCGCGACTGAACTCAAATTAAATAACTCATTTTAAGGTTTTTATTTTGCTAAAATTACTAATCATACTACAATTCACAATTTAAATGATATAAACAACAATTTCACCTTAGGACAAGTTTATCGTACTGAGTAGGGACAACCTGGTATGGTCCCACTTCTAACCTGTCCTTCTCCGACACATGACAAAGATACATACAACCTCCAAATCAACAAAATCTTTGATAAATTTATTGGGTACGCAAATGGACACGTGGAGTCAGTACAGCCCACCTAATAAATAAATAAATACAATGCTTGGTCCACTCATATAATTAATTAATTTTATGAAGCCAAGAAAAACATAAAAAGAACCATACGTAACTTTTTTATTTTACATAATTTTATATTTATTTTAGTTGTTGTCACAAATAAAGTGGGCCTCACCAGCCACTGGGCCCACGGCCCACGACAGACTGGACATAGGGACCTACGGCTATGATTTGCTAATCATTGCTGTCCGAAAATGACTTTGAACAGTACTGAACTCCAGTTTATATCCATTTTACATCATTGTTTACGTACGCATTAAATTTTTATGGTTTTATTAATTTAGTTGACTCGTTTTTTGTTGTCCAAAACTTATTCAATATCATTTTAATTTACCCAGTTTATAAAAAAATATTGTATTAGATTTTAGTTTAATAAAAGTACACCAAAATTCATCAATATTAATATACAACAACAATTTTTATCGTATACTTAAAAATATAAAAATTGTTGCGTTGATATAATCATTCACAAACCTTTTATTTTTTAATAAAACATGTATCATGTTATCAAAATCATTCAAGTTCAATGTAAAATTAATCTTTTTTCTTTAAATTTTAAATTTTATGAATTTTACATGAGATAAATATTTTTAAGTTAATTTAAACATAAAAATGTTATGAGTATGATGAAAATTTTACGGTTGAGGTTGATCACTCAAATCCGATATTAAATGCCTTTAACTTGGTTTATTAGTTCTTGTCAATTAATAAATAAATTGGAAAATCAAGTTTGTGGGATCCAATGATATTTGAGCTTATCATAAATATTTGGATCTTGATTATTTATTGAAGTCAACGTAATAATAAATCTCAAGTTGATTATTTCTTATATTTTCTTAATAACATAATTATTACAAGTTGGGAGAGGAACCACGTGATATTTATTTAAAATCATACAATTTATATATACATTTTTTTTTGTATGCATATATAAGCAATTCTTCAAGGTCGTCAACTAAAATTATAATATGCATGGTTTTTTTTTTGAAATTAAAATGTTGATATTAAGAATAAACATAATTTTGTTTCATAAATCTAAAGTTAGGACCATAAACTTAACTGGTCAGTACCAATATCTGAATTTCAAATTACTTAAATAACAAGTTCAATAATATTATGATATATAACACCACTCGAACTTTGATATTGCGAATAAAAGTTTAAGTGTTTGCTATAAATTACTTAGGGAGAATGACATTTTTGTACACCTGAATATACACTTTTGACACTTTCATACGTTAACTTTTTATTTTTATTTTTTATACCTTACTTTCATTCTGAAACAACTTTCTTCAGAAGTTTCAAAATACCCCTGAATTGAACCAAAATTAAATCTGGTTTAATTCTGGTCCAATTAAAGAGTGTGAAAAGACGAAATTGCCCTCAACTATTCATCAAATTTTCAAAAGTATGCCACCCTTTCAACTATTCCTCTCATTCTCCTCCACCACCCCTTCCTCACCGGCGTTTCTCCGGCATGTGGGGAGCACGGTGGGCCGACGAGGCCTCCAGAACACCTCCGCCAAGGTGTCCGTCTCGACTCCATCGTTCTCGACCCCTCCTTCTCGTCTTCTCCGGTGATTCTTCGCCGGAGTCGGCCATGGTTCTTTCTCAGCAGCCTCCACAACACAAAATGGCGAGTATCGACGAGGTGGGCAGCGAGGATCGACGAGGTGGGCAGTGGGCAGCGACCAAAAGGGTAGAATGCGGTGCTCCGACAATCATCTCCAGCACAGAATAACTGGAAAAGAGATAGAGGGAGAGAGAGAATAAGAAATGAGTTCAAGAATTCAAAATTTTCACTCGCCAGAAAGTGTGCCGGAACATATTTTCCGGCACACTTTCCGGCGAGTAAAAATTTTGGCACAACTTCGGTCACCTCCACCAACTCCGATCACTCCGGTCACCAGGTACGAAGCCCAGCAGGTAAGCTCCGGCTTTCGACGAGGTGCTCACGATACTCTGTTTTGATGAAGTAGGAGGGTCAATGACATTCACTTGAAAATTTGATGAATAGTTGAGAGTAATTTCGTCTTTTCACACTCTTTAAAAAATTGGGCCGGTTCTCTCCATTAGACTAGGGGTAATTTCGGTATTTTGAAAATTTTAAGGGTAAATTGTTCAAAATGAAAGTTAGGTATGAAAAATAGTTACGGTATGAAAGTGTCAAAATTGTACATTCAGATGCACAAAAATGCATTTTTCCTTTTTCTTATTAAAAAACCAGCATATGATATTAATTGTCTAATTATTGAATAATCTGTCTAATTTGCGGCAGAATAAATTAATCATATTATAAGTATAAAAATAAACTCTACTTTCTGTAATAATTAGAGAGGCTATTATAACCTGGAAGCGCAAGCAGCGGATAATTTATGTTCCTTTTCAATTCCTGCCCTTTGATGAACACACCATTGATCATCAACGGCTAGGGTCTTTCTAAAACCAATAACACAATAGAACTTTACTTGCGACATATAATATTTCAATTTCTTTGAAATTTGAAAACGTAAAATTTCCATATTTTAATTGCTGTTTTTTATCGGACCAAACATCAAATCATTTGACAAATGCTTTACCGTTTCAAATAAGCATTTTAAAGAGTACACCATAGCTTTGTACTGTCCTTACAGTGTAAACCTTACAGAAAACAATTATTATTTATTTAATGATTCGACATGAATGATTAATCATAGTGAAATTTTCGTTTTTATGTCATTGATAACGTATGAGAGATTAACATTCTTCAAATTTTGAATATATCAATATTTGATATATTTTTTTATAAAAAAACTCATTTTGTATCTAATCATATGGATCGATTTAGCGATGATGAAATTTCTATTATGTTTATTAAATCACGTGAAATTGGAACCAATCGTCTGCGTATAATATATAAAATATGTATGAACGTATAAATGAAGAGAATTTTATACTCAAATCTCAAATTGGAATGAAATTTAAAACATGTACGAACGGAAAGGAATTGATATAAAAATGATAGTTTCGCATAGATCACTAAAAAGTTTGTATTTTTACGTAGGTCACCGCTAATTTTACATAGGTCATCAAAAAAATTTGTATATTCACGTACATCACCACTTTTTAAATTTAATTTTTAAGTTTACCAAAACATGTTTTTGTCTCATTCCACTAAAAAAAACTTAGAGAAATGACCAAAAAACCATTGCAATCAATAATTGAACCATTTCAATTTAATTATACTGCAATTGAACCGGTTCATTTTGTCTACCCAAAGCCAATTTGGTCCAGCCAAAAAGGCCACACCTGGTGATGGAGTGTGTCCTGGAAGCGTCCACCTCGCCAGAGATGCTTCAAGCACCGACAAGATTTTTGTGGTTGGACCTCAACGGCGATGGTTGAGCTGGTGAGCTTGTTTCCAACGACATTCTTTATGGTGGACTCAATGGGAAGCTCACCGACACCGAGTTGTTTGTCTTTATGAAGTTAATGAGAAGCTGGTTGCATGTCCCTGAAGAATGTATTCCCACAACGTGTGCACGAAATTGGCCGACCATTGAAAAAGAAGAAGAAGATACAGGTTTGGTTGGTATGAGGATGTTGTCTGAAGCTAATGAGCAGTTGGTTCGGAACGACGAGCAACTCAGTAGAGATGTGAAACTAGTTTCACGTCCCCATAGAAGTAGCAATTGTAGTCTGAGGCAGAGGAACTACTACTACTGCCGTCGGCGGCGACGACGGAGGAATCATGCCGATTTGAGCTTCGCCGGATCCATCACCTATTTGCCCCTTTTTTTTCTGGACCGGGTTGGTTTCGGGTTATACCAAATGAACCGGTTCAATGGTAATATAATTAAATAGAAATGGTTCAATTATTGATTGTAAGGGTAATTTGGTCAATTCATAAGTATTTTTTAGTGGAGTGAGAGAAAAACATGTTTTGGTGATCTCACAAATTAAATTTAAAAATCGGTGATCTACGTGAGAATACAAACATTTTTGGTGACCTATATGGAATTAGTGGTTACCTATGTGAGAATACAAACTTTCTTGGTAACATATGCGAAATTACCCCTAAATTTTTTTTGAATTTGTGCCCGTTAACTTAAAATACGTATTATTAAGGTAATAATTTATTTTCAATAAAAATTATTGAAAACAATAATTCAAAGGGATATAGACAAATTAAATAAATTACGTTGGTGGGACGGTTATGACTCGGAACCGAACTGGATAGAATCGACTTGAACCAAATTCATGTATTCTCAGTACGTAGGAACCAAACTCGTAATCATTATGTGAGAACCAGTCAGTTTTATATTTGGTTATGCTCGGTTCGGTTCCGATTCTACCCGGTTAGAATCGATTAGATTTCAATTTTGAATTCATGCAAGATTTTTTAGTTGAATCAGATAAATTTGAAAATTGAGTTCAGTTTATGAGCTGAATTAATCAAGGTCGAGTCTGAAAGAATGTGACTGTGCAAGATAGACGATTCAATTCATTTATATAATAAGAGCAAGATCGAGACATATAAGAGAAGAGGTACTGGTGGCACACCCTGATAGCAACACGTAAGCATGATGAACCAGTTAATCGACGGTTTTAAACTATAAGAACCGAACTCAAACCAAATTTAAACGGTCTTTAATTTCATAACCAAATCCGACTCATTACCCGTGATTCTCGATTTTTGGTTCCAATCTCGGTTCGGAACCGGTTTTGGTCTGAGAAAACCGAGTCACTGTTATGAAGAAAATGAAATGATGTGAAATAAAATAAATAAAAATGAAACGAAGAGGACAAAAACGATGGATAAGATTGAGGACATGTCGGAGGGCGTACAGTAACGGAGTGCACAGTGCAACACAGAAACATTTCCCACAACCGGTTGATTGCGATTTTCCATGGAATTGGAATTTTCCTGCAAAATTCCCAAAACCAATCGTCTCAATCATTTTTTTTCTCTGCCTTTGACCACTCTTCTTCGAGCTCGCGTTCTCTACCCTCCACATATTTTCCCAGAAAATTTTCGATTTTCCCGGAAAATCTTTTCCACTTCCCGAGAAAATGCCGGAACCGGAGGAGGAGAACCCGCCGAGCTCCGCTCGCTACCCGAATCGGGTCGAGAACAGGGACTATCGCTCGCTGATGGATCTCGATCTCGATCTCGAGTTCGACTCCTCCTGGCCGTTGGATCAGATCTCGTTCCTCGACCCGCCATGCTCGCCGCTCTGGGCCTTCTCCGACGATGTTGGGATCGGAAAGTCCGCCGGAGGCTTCGGGCTCAACGATTACCCTGGATTGAGTGTGAGCTGTGAGTTTCTATTTCTGGGTTTTTTGAATCTGTTGTTTTTTGGATTGGGTTTTGTGTTAAACCCTTTGGGTTTTGATTTGGGTCTATCGGAAATTTTGAAAAAAGTGGGACTTTTTTTTTGTTTTTTCTGATTGATTTGTTTCAGTGCCTTTTATTGGGGGTATCTAGTGATTTCTCAAAGTGTTTTTGCTTTTTCTCTTATCAATTTTCTTGTCTGTTTCTCTTTACCACTGTTTGGCTTCTGAGGAAATGAGGGAAAAGTTCATTGAAAGCTGAGTTATGTTTTGATACCTGAATTCTACTGTTTGGCTTCTGAGAAAATGAAGGAGAAAGTTCATTAAAAGCTGAATTCTGCTTTGATGCCTGAATTTAACTGTTTGGCTCATTTTTGTGGTCAACCAAAAAGTCCTTCAGCTTAGCATTAAGTATGATTGTGTATTTGGGTCTTTGCTCATTGTTGATTTATGATTGGAGACACTTGGTAGATTTGTGGACTTCATACTAGTGAATTGGAGCTCATGGAGTGACAGTTAGGAGTTTAGTTAAATCAGTTACATTTTGATGCCTAATTTTCTGTTAATACAGGTAATCCCAATTTGGAAACTGAAAACCTAGCTGAAAATGACAACAAAAGAAAGCTCCCTCCTCCGGTTTTTGGATTGACAAATTCGGAGAATTCAGATGGGTATTGCATTATCAAGGAAAGGATGACCCAAGCTCTTAGATACTTCAAGGAATCGACCGAGCAGCATGTTCTTGCTCAGGTTTGGGCGCCTGTGAAAAACGGGGATCGGTATGTGCTCACAACTTCAGGACAGCCGTTTGTGCTCGGTACACAGAGTCACGGGCTTCATCAGTATAGGATGGTCTCTCTGAGGTATAGTTTCTCGGTGGACGAGGAGAATGAGGGAGACCTCGGGCTTCCTGGGCGTGTTTTCCGGCTAAAATTGCCCGAATGGACTCCAAATGTGCAGTATTACTCTAGCAAGGAGTATAGCAGGCTTAAAGATGCCTTGCATCACGATGTTCGGGGATCTTTGGCATTGCCCGTGTTTGAACCTTCGGGGCAGGCCTGCGTTGGGGTTCTTGAGCTTATCATGACTTCACAGAAGATTAATTATGCGCCTGAGGTGGATAAAGTCTGTAAAGCACTTGAGGTTCGAGTTCTTGTTCTTGTTCTTATATCATATATTTCAGTCTCACACTATGTTCTAATCTATAATCAAGACCCATTATGGTTTATATCATTGAAATGCTGGTGACACATGTTTTTTTTGCTGATTCTTATCGCAATTCCATCTGTTTCTGCCTTGGAGACCGATTTTTGATAGAGAAAATTGCAAAAAGGTGCTCTATAGTATGCCATTTTTGTAAGGTGTTGTGTTGTTTGCATTTTCATGTAAAATGTATATATTTTTATAAAAATGATGAAATTGCCCCTGAAATTAAGAATTATTTATCTAAAAGTAAATACTTATAAAAGATTTTCTATTTTATCTTCTGAATAAAACTTTTATAATTAAATTGTGGTGTAAAATTATTCTTTTATAATTATGTTGTGAAAAAATAATTCTTAATGTCAGGGGCAATTTTGTCATTTTTAGAAAAATATACTCATTTTGCAAAAAATTGCAAACAGCACAACACATTTTTTCCATTAGCAAACAACACAGCACCTTCTTGCAAAAACGTCATACTATAGGGTACATTTTTGCTATTTTTTTTTTTTATATTATTGAAATGTTGATTTTGCTTATTGTAACTTTTGAAAAGAAAATCGAGCTTCCTGAGTTATATCTTTCAGTTTCAATGTAGGCGGTGAATTTGAAAAGCTCTGATATATTGGATCACCCAAACAGACAGGTAAGAAACTATTATTTTTTAGATATCAAATCCAATTTACTGTGAAAACTTAGAAGAAAGATCGTATTTTTTCTTCCTTTCTTTCATTTCTTCCCCCTATGTTCTCACAGATGTATAATACCAAATCCTTATAAACCAGATTTGTAATGAAGGTCGCCAAGACGCGCTGGCTGAGATTCTGGAGATACTCACATTGGTCTGCGAAACCCATAAGCTACCCTTGGCTCAGACCTGGGTTCCTTGCAGGCACCGCAGCGTTCTGTCTGATGGCGGTGGCCTGAGGAAGAGCTGCAGTAGCTTTGACGGGAGCTGCATGGGCCAAGTCTGCATGTCCACGACGGATGTAGCGTTCTACGTAGTTGACGCTCACATGTGGGGTTTTTGGGAGGCTTGTGCCGAGCATCACTTGCAGAAGGGCCAGGGCGTCGCCGGGAGGGCGTTTTCGTCCCAGAACTCGTGTTTCTGCAGCGACATCACTCGGTTCTGCAAAACCGAGTACCCTTTGGTGCACTATGCGCGGTTGTTTGGTTTGACGGGTTGTTTTGCGATTTGTTTACGTAGTAGTCACACTGGAAATGATGATTACGTCCTCGAGTTTTTTCTTCCTCCTAGCGTCAAGGATCGGTGTGAACAAGAAGCTCTGTTGGGTTTGATATTGGGAACGATGAAGCAGCAGTTCAAGAGCCTGGCGGTTGCTTCTGGTGTTGAGCCTCGAGATGATGAGAGGTTTGTTGAGATCATTGAAGGGTCTGTGGATGATGAGAAGATTGATTCGAGAATTCAGTATATTCCGATACCCGGAAATGACAGTGTACCAAATGGCGTGGAGATTGAGCGGCCAGACTCATCCAAACAGCTCTTGACGCCGAATTTCATCCCGACGAGTGATTTGGGCGGTGTTGATGTTACTGTAAACCCAAACCCCGCTGTTCCAGAGAACAAAGAAAAGGGGAAGAAATCGGAGAGAAAGCGAGGGAAAACTGAGAAATCGATCAGTTTAGACGTTCTTCAACACTATTTTACAGGGAGCCTTAAAGACGCTGCAAAGAGTCTTGGAGGTAAATTCTCGTACTTAAAAACAAAAACTCCAATTTTGATTAACATCACATTCAAAACACTAAAATGAGCAATTGCATTGTTGTTTTACGAGTATTATTGATTTTACAGTTTGCCCTACAACGATGAAGCGTATATGCAGGCAGCACGGTATCTCCAGATGGCCATCGCGCAAGATCAACAAGGTTAACCGTTCACTCACCAAGCTGAAAGGTGTGATCGACTCCGTCCAAGGCGCTGAAGGCTCATTTGGTCTCACATCACTCGCCACAAGTCCACTTCCCGTTGCTGTTGGTTCCATATCTTGGCCAGCCAGCTTCAACGGATCACACCAGCACGACTCACCAAATCCCAAACCTTTCGAGCTCCACGGGGAAAATTTTGAAATGCCCATTTCCAGGAAATCTGGAGAAAAAGATGAAAATGTGGGGAAAGACCAGTTCTTGCTCGGAGGCAGGACTCTGAATCAGGAGGAGCTCGCTCATGTGCAAAGCATGTTGCAGCCTAATTCGGTAAAGCGCTCGAGCAGGTCTAAAACAAGGAGCGGCTCCAGAGAGGAGAGCGCGGGAACCCCAACCTCCCATGGCTCGTGTCAAGGCAGTCCCGGAAATGAACCTGCAACAGCAAAAGAACCATTGATTCCTTCTATGCAAGAGCCATTCGGGGAATTGAACCTATCGGGTGGATATGGAATCCATGCTGAAGATGCTGGAAGCTCGAAAGATCTGAGAAACTTGTGCCCTTCCGCTCACACCGTGCCACACGTGACAGCTAGGCAAGAAATGAGGAGCGTGACCATAAAGGCGACGTACAGGCAAGACATCATAAGATTCCGAATCTCCCTAAGCTCCGGCATTTTGGAGCTGAAGGAGGAAGCGGCCAAGAGGCTGAAGCTGGAGGTGGGTACCTTCGACATCAAGTATCTTGACGATGATCACGAATGGGTCTTGATCGCCTGCGACGCGGACCTGCAGGAGTGCATGGACATCTCAAGATCATCAGGTAACAATATCATTAGATTGTTGATTCATGACATTATGTCCAATCTTGGTAGCTCCTGTGAGAGTTGTGGGGAGTGAGAAAATTAGGATTTGTAAATATGGTAGTGAAGTTTTGTTCAATCCTCATGGTGTTTTTTTTTTCATTTTTGTAGTCATTGTATGGTCTGTTTGGTTGCTGAGAAAGTGTAGGAAACTAACACAGAACAATATTTGTGCTCCATCTGAAATGAACCGATTGTTTAAAACTGTCATAAAGGTTTGTTGGTCTCTGTCTCTTGTGTATGTACTCATTTTGTAATGTTACAGGTTGAAATTTGAATTTGAAACAGTGACATGGTCTGTTTGGTTGTTGAGAAAGTGTAGGAAACTAACACAGGACAATATTTGTGATCAATCTGGAACAAACCCATTTCTTAGAATTATGTCATAAAGGTTATGTTGGTACTCAATTTGTAAGGTTGCTGTTTGAAATTTGGATTTGAATTTGAATCTGTTACTTGGAGTGCAAGCATCTGATGCTGAGCTTTATTCTATTTTCCTTTATCTTTATGGACCATAATGGCCCTGACAGAGAATGTATGATTCAGATATGACCCAATATATTGCTAAATTATTGCTGGATTTGATGCTGATGAGGTTGAGCCTTTGATCCTAAAGCTTATTAGTTCAGTGAGTGACAATGTGATTCTTTCAGCTTTGCCTTATTTGGAAAATTAGGTAAGATTTGAGGCTTCATGGCCACTAGTTAATAGCAACACAAGCACCATGTTAAAAACACACATGTATGGTACTAAGGATCAAATCTCTAAACATTAATGAATATTTATTTGTAATAATAGATATTTTTATATACACAAAATAGTATATAAAGAGAAAAGAGTTATTGAGGTGAAAATTACTGATTATACCATGTATATTAAGAATTAATTTCAGTGTGAAATCTAGATCGTATTAAATAAATAAATGAAATTTAAGTTTACTAAACTTACACTACATTTTTTTAACTTAACCTATAATTTAATCTCATATCTCTATTTTGTCAAACAACGAATAAAATTGAGATTCCATCCAAACTCTCACACTAACAAGTAAAGGGTATAAAATGTTTAATTTAGTAAATGACATATTATAGGGTCAAAATATACATTAAGCGATGATAAATATGAAATCACCTCCAATTAAGATTTTAACATAATGATATAAATATATTCGAAATAAACCCGTTTCATTTAAAAAAGTGGGTCGATTGGGCGATACAAAAACATAGCATGAAGTACATATAATTGAGATATGGTGCATGGTAAAATGATGGTTATAGGACACATCGTACCATGCATGTGATCCACACGACAAAAAAGAAAAGAAACAAAAATAACAAGTACTTGGGATAATAACTGTAGTAACTAGTTGGAAAATGACCATAATGCCCCTATCAGGCATGGCCGTTCGGAGCTGCCGAGGGTTTTTTGAGGTCACCGGAGGAGACCACAACCTCTTCCATTCCGATCTCTCCTTTGGCTTGTCTTGCTGCTATCATTCTCTTCGTGTTCTTGTAATAAGTAGCGTAAAGCGCGAGCTGTGCCAGTGAAAATATCGACCCCAACCCATTTGGAATCTGTCACATTTACATATAAGTGAGTAAATTTGAACCGTAAATCTGTTTAAATTAATTTGAATTTGAATATACTCAATGTAATTCAAACTTCAAGTTATTTAGTCTACAGTTTCAGAAACAAAAACTTGAAATGAGATGTCGGGTTTTATCACAAATTTTATAGGCATACAAGTTTCTTACTACGGCGACTAAAAGTTTCCATTTTTTTCCATTTGAAATAAATTATCACAATATGCCTTTAGCAGGTTGGTTATAACTGCAACCCATTTGAAAACCCGAAAAATTATAAAAAAATCAAAATTCAGGACAATGAATTATTTACAATTTGAAATTTTCCTAACCTGACGTATTTTTCATCCTAAAATCCAAAATTGGTCCAAAAATATTTGTTCATGCACACCTACACAAAGATATAGGACATACCTTCATGACATTAAGCATATAAAATGAAATAATCATTAAATTTCAAATCATTCTGTCCACGTTACTCATCAACTAGTTGCTAATTTTGTTCTAGATGTTTCTTGTAATGGAAGGTAGGGTTGGGAACATTACAGGCATGATTGTGTTTTGGGTCAATTGAAGCAGTGATAATATTCCTTTTGGGGGAATTTGTCCGTTAGGCTCGAACCGATCACATATACCATTTGTTGGCTGACCTGGCACTTTCTTCTAAAGTATTGATTTTGGAAAAGATATAAGAAATTAAACCCCTCAATTAATACTTGTTTCTATGAGCCATAAGTGCACGTGTGGAGGTTGAAATAATCAAATAGATCTTCTGATTAGCGATATTAAATACACAAAATATTATTCGGGAAAAAGTATCACGGACTTACGAAGATGAATTTATCAAAGCGGATGAGGGCGTAAGCGGACCAGGCGATACCATTAGCAAATGAAGCCATGGACAACGAGAACGGCATGAACTCTACGCTTTTGGTAGTGATCACCAATTTCTGATGAAAAAAACAAAACAAATTGTTAATAATAGTAGTGTTTCGATGATAGTCGATAAAATTTTAAAATCCGACTACATATTAATTATATGCTTAAAAGTCAATAAATCTAGCAGGATAAATAATGTTATATTTTTTAAAAATTCTTATTAGTCAGATAGTTTATTAATTAGATATAAAAAATCTTATATAAATATATATACATGATTGTATATAAAAGAGACATCATATGGAACAAATTGTTAGTAATATGTTTAAATGATAATAATCAATAAAATTTTAATATGGATGTATATTATATTGAAAACTCAATAAATGATAAATACAGTTATATTTTACATTGTATAATCAGAGAGCTAAATTTTATATATATATATATATATATATATATATATATATAAAACAAATCTCGATATTCAATTTTACCGTCAATATTTTCATCATGGTAAAAATACTTTGAATCGAAAAAAATATAAATATTTAAAAATTAATAATTCATTTGATATTCAATAAATCTAGCATATGATGAATAATACTATATCTTAAAAGACGTATAAAATTTTACATAATTATCAGTATCACGTAAATATATATATATACTATAAAAATACGTTAAATGGAAGAGATTATTAATTAATTAAGTAATTACCATGACGGCCAGTGGAGAAGCGTACATCATGACGTTGAACAAGATACAGACGATTCCGACAATGGTGGACCTCTTCTCCCACGTGTGGGCCAGCCTGAGTACGAGGAACGACAGCACGACGAAGAACACGAGCTCCGCGAGGACTACGAGGACGACCTTGACCCGAACCTTCCTGTCCGAATAGATCAGGAACATCAGAATGTACACCACCTCGATGGCCGTCCCCGCGCCGTTGATCGTGATGACCAGGAAGCTGTGCGGGTGCACCATGGGCAGCCCGTACAGGATCCAAACCAGGCAGTTTATCAGCGTCGCCAGGTACGGCACCGCCGAGTATTGCTCCACCGACTTCTTCTGATATATTCTTATAAATGTCGGCCTGAAAAATATCAATAAATAAATTAATTGTTTTTAAATAAGTGTAATTATGAATTATTGAAATAACTTTTGTATTATTGTTGGGGACATGATGAAAAAGTGAAACAGTGATTGATTTGTGTCTAATTTACTATATTCTTATAAAAGTTGGACTGAAAATCTACATGTCATGGTCAATCTTTTTTCTATATTAGACGTACCAAAATGAATGTGCATAAATGAATTATATGTGATGAAAAAGCAAAACAATAATTGATTGGGACTCATTCCATGGCAGAGTGAGTGAGTAATAATAATAATGTAATGTGCATGGTAAATGACAAAAATGATCATGGGGGCATTTTGGTCTTTTATGCAATATAGGACATCTTTTTTAGTAAAATTACTATTTGCACCACCAAGATGAAATGAATCGATTGATCTTTGAATGTTTTAAAGAATAATTTAAGTAAGTGAGTTTTTACTAGGCAGTGTTCGTCTTGAACAACTAAAATGTGAATAAGAAAATTCAATATTAAAATTTGAACAAATATAACAAATTACTATTTGCACCACCACGATGAAATCAACCAATTGATGTTTGCAGAAAGAAAAAAAAGTAGATAATTTATAATATATTGTTATCACCGGACGTGAATTTAAGAAGAAGATTCACTAAAATTTAAGTGATCTTATAAGATAGTGTTCGTTTAAAACAACTGAAGTATAACAGTAAAAGAATTATAAATACTAAAATTTAAGAAGAGAATCTCATTACATTGGAGAGAGGAACAAGAAGAGTGCAATGATGTTTCCTGAAAACAATCACAAGACCAAACATGAGTTCGTGATGCTAAAAATTAACCGAAGACACAAGAAATTAGGAAGGAGAGAAACCTAAGACGCCGACGGCGGTGCGAAAAGCATCCTGAGAAATCATAGCACGTCGCGGTGGAGCTCGAGGAAACAAAAAGGAGGAGAGAAAATGGGTGAAAGGTTTTTTTTGTTGTTGTTGTTGTTGATATGATGGATGAGCATAGTGAAGAAAAGAGGAGGAAATATATAGAGGAAGCTATAGGTAGTGTCTATGTTTTGGTTGGTCATGAGTTGCATGAACCTTATTGGGTGCTAAATAAACTTTGTAACAACACATGCAATACAGTGTCTTGATAATGGAGGGAGAGAGAGATAAGACAAAGACTTTGGAACAATATTGTCACTGCAAATTTTAGATTCCATGGGACTCTATTGTAGGTACTCCCTTTTGTTTTAGGTAATAATGTTCCTATGTAGAGGTGTTTTTGTTGGAATAATTTTTAGGATTTTGCAGTTACATATTGTGGATACATGCATGCTCCCTAGAAAACAAGGGTAGTTTAAATTAGGATGTATTTGATTTTTCTAAAAGTGTGATGGTGTATGTACTTAAATATTTATTCAATAGTGATGATGAAGTTGGGTATTTTACCAAAAATAATCGATTAAATTAAAGTATTTACCATAACGGTAGGTTCCTATTTTATTATTTTAATTGATTATTTAAGTAAAAAATCCTATAAAATTAATATAAGATAAATGCGACATGAGACTATGACACTTAGTTTATGTGTATGTCACAGAAGAATAAGAATAACATATCTTATAGTTTTTGCAATTAGGCTTTCAAATTTATAACTTACACGAAGTTGAATGCAAGTTTTAAGACAACCCAAATCATTATATGATGTTAGGACCAATCCAACCCCAGTTCTTTTTTAAATTACAATGTCATCCTTACCAATCCATATACTCTTCCTAACCTGGTACTTTATGAGGCTCGAACTCTTATCCTCAAATTAATAAATGGGGATATTATGTTTTATCAAGTACAAACATTTCGTTAGTACACATTTGTTATCAACAAAATAAGATAAAAGGAACAAAAAACGAAGATGAGAGCTACAGCCAAAAGACAAGAGACTATAAAATTATATTCATAGTAGTCCGAACAAGTTATCTTTTAAAGAATATATATATTAAACGTGAGACTTTAACGAACATGTGAATTTGGTTTATATGCATTCATTTAGGTATCATTATGATTAGATTTTTATGCTTTCACATAGCCTAGTTAAGCAAGATATATAGGAATATGGGTCAATTGGTGAAAGCTCCCACCAAATATGAGGGAATTGAAAAGAAAGTTGGTCAGCATTTTCATGCATTGGTATCAAAAGAAAACATTTGTGTACAACATAGGACAGGACCATATGGAATTACATGTACTTTCCGAAGATGGAGCTATTACTTGATTCCTTAATAAGTTTTTAGCAATGCCATCGAATTGCACATCCCATAAGTCAAAGTCATATCTCTGCATTTTCTTCTTCAATCCCTTTTATCTTTTATAAGTTCCTGTTGACTTTATAATCAAGAACCCATTTCTTGATTTGCTTATTAGCTTATATACAATAGTGTTCTTGATTATCCCATAATGATGTTTTGTTTGTGTGGTCTGGTGTGGTGGGTACCATATATATTATTTACAAGAATTGCATGGATTTAGAGTAGGGTGAACATTTTATAATTATATCTAACATGTTAAATTAGACTGTACTTAATACGACATTATAGGATAAATTCATAAATTTTTAGGTTGCAGATTTATTAATAATAACTTGGAGAGCTCTAATTTAAGTTTTTTGTTTTTACACAAAAAGAAATTGCCGGTATTTTAATAACTTAGAATTGATCAAATTTCATCCATATGATGACATCATTCACCATACACTTCATTTTAATATGATATTAAGTATTAATTACTTATATATTATAATATAATTAAGAGATAATGACATTTTGTTAAAAAATGATATTTTTATATCTTAATTATTTTTCTCTTTTTTAGTATCTTAACAAACTTTTTGTTAATAGACCCTAGCTAGAAATTTGGATGAATTATAGCCAACATTTTTACATTGATTAGCTTTAATTTCGGTTCTTATATATTAGTAACTGAACACTAGTCTGAATCGGGTTTGAATAAGTAAATTTTAATGCATCAATTCAATTATCATGTATGTATATAATTTTTTATTTACCCATTATTTCACACACATTTGTTTCTTTTATCAATATTTACACACTAATTAATTAATATAGACTTTTTTTTCACAGCACTAGATAAAGAAAAGTTGGTTGATGATTAGATCCTCACAAAATCTTCTCTTTTTACCTCATAAAAAATTGTGGTTTCCACAGAAAGTCAACATTTCTTTAAATATTCCAAAGCTCCATTACAAGGACAGATCATGATCAAGAACAACAAGAACCCAAAATCAAATCACTAGCTGGGACCTGCACAAGATCTCCACCGTCCATTAGTGCAGGTCCTTTCTGTTCCCATGCAGACCAATCACATGTTGACACCACAACAAAAAGACATCAATTAGTGGGATGTAAAAATTGATCACATAGTTTCCAAAATTAATGGCAAGCTCATAAAATTCTAATGGGAAATTTGTTCTCAGTGAATCTTATTCTGAAAATAAATCACTTTTATTTCCAACCTAAAAGGGAAAATTGTCTTGCTCAATGAGTAGAGGCCTTTTACACATCAATTAAATTGGGCAAAACCGTAAATTCAACATTTCACTCGCCCAAACATTCAACTGTCCGGATTCATATATATATATATAGAAATTTTTATGTTCGTCATTTTTCGAAGCCAAAAATTTGTTTGTCGTCCTTTCTATTCTCGTGTAATTGATAGACCCATATGAGTTTCAACGATTCTTCTATTGAGATAGCATTATTTCATTTTTTGATGGTCTTCGATACAAAAGAGGGGTTCGAGAATTACGAAATATGCACCTATAAAAGTGGAAGAGACGGATTCAATCATCGAAAAATATATTTTTTAATCTCATATATTATCGAGAAGTCTAAGAATTGCATCCAAAATATCAAGAGTGAAGCGAAGGGTAATGATGAGAATTTTTAATTCATATACAATTGAGTGCACATGAGACAAAAATGCGAAAATAAAAACGCTACATATCCAAAATCGATAATGAGATATCGTGTTTGAATTTTAAGAAGTACCAGAAGATTTAAGTTAAAAGAAATTAGTTAACTTAAGTTAAAGACGCTATGTTAGATATCTTAATCATCGTCGATAATAAAATGACATGTTTAAATAAAAAGGTTCGATAACATTACTAGACGACAAAAAATATAAGGGGGATTAACTTAGGCAAAGTAAAAATTATCCAATTAAAATATATTTCTTTATAAGATTTCAGATCAAACCATCATTCATGCCCTAATCCCCATTTATTGTTCTTTTATCTTTCCAAAATAGGAATGATTCACTAGTTTATATCTATATAAAAACATAATTAATTAATTAGTATATATATGACCCCACAATTGATATTATTCGTATCACAAATGTTCCGCAAAATTTGAGAACCCAACTTGGCATTTTCTATCTACTTAAGCTTATTCTATATTCTTTAATTATTATTTTTAATTAGAATTATTGCCATATCATCAAATCAAAATGAGCTACTAGAAACAAGACCTTATTCTACTTCATCTATACATTTAATCGTGCATTTGTTGTCAACATTTCACCACATAACCTAAGATTTTATTGAATATTGGTTAAGATCAAGCCCAAATCCCCCAAAAAGTAGAATTTTGGTCAAATGGTAAAAGATTAAAATTCATTTTTTTTTCTTTGCTTAAATTACAATATGTCCTATACATATGAATCGACACAACATAAAAATATATATTTAAACTATTATATCGTAGTAAGGTTATTCATTGTTAAAGTTGATTATAATTAATGCAATTGATTATAAGGGAAATGACATTACTAGATTTGGGAGAAACACTGCAAAAATCTCCAAAATTGATTTTAAAACCCCAATTTTTGAAGTACCAAAAGAAATAAACACTCGAATTCGACGAACCTGTTCGATTACAGAAACAGACGAAATCAATGGAGCGAGAAGAAGAAGGTGTTGCTGAACTAGAAAGGTAAAGGCAAGAGCTTGAAGAGAGCTACACTGTTCATTCTTCTTCTTCGTCAATTGTTCTTCTTCAGTTTTTAATTAATATTATTTAATAATTATATGAAAATAATACTAATAAAAATATTAGTTTTGAGGGGTAATTTAGACATTTTATAATAATTTTAACAGAATTACAGATGATGACACATAAACATACTTTCCTGTATTGTAGTGACGCTTAAAAAATTTCACCGTATTAATATGAAAATGTATCAAACTTTACCGTGGTGATCATGAATTATTCCTATATTTAACTATGCATATTTACATTTTGATATTTTAACCTCGTTTTTTCTCTTTTAATATTTTAACTATTAGTTTGAAACAACCGTTAGCATTCAATTAAATTTGATGGCTAAAAATGGGTCACGTGAGTACACCGTACACGTACTACCTAAGACACCATTGGACGAAAAAACAAACCCAAAAGTAAAAAAAAAATACAGTGGTGTCTTCTCCAGCAAGCTCATAGTGACGCGGACTCTCAGCGAATCTCGGCCCTTCTTCTGGCGACTCTCAGCCCTCCGTCCGACGACAAACAATGGGTGTCTTCTCTGATCGGAGTTCCTCTCCTCGCTGGCTCTCTGGCACCGAGCTCCTTCGCGGTTCACAATCAAGCTCCGCGCCGTCGGGATCATCTAGACCGTCAAGACGAACTTCACCATGTACCGTTCCCTTCTCGCGTAAAACCAAAACCTAGTCGTGTTTCTCTGAAACGTTGTGGAGGAGATCTACACTGGAGCCGGTTCTTGGTCGTCGAACCAACCCCAAAATACTCCTATGAACCTTCTCTGGCAAGCTCACAGCGACGACCGAGCAGATCCAACGGTGTACGAATGAGTTTGTTTTGTACTTCTTCCGAGCATATCCATCTTTTTTTAGCAAACAGGACCATATCGCGGAGGAGGAGAATTCTGAGAGCTCGAGATCCAACATTGCGAGCCTAGAAGGTACAGAGGAGTAGGAGAAAGAGAGGAAGGAAAAGATCTTAATGACATATTTTTGAAAGGGTAGTTTGTAAGAAAAAAAATAGAGTATCAAAATGGGAAACATGTGTGTTAGTTTAGTAAACCGGTTATTTCCCTTGTTTAAATGTAAGAGAAAAGTATTATTAACTATCTCTAAATATACGTCATTTTTACTTGACTACGCATTTACTTAAATTTGTGTCATTCAGTTACAGTCAAGTTTCATAAAAATGCGCTTGGTTAAAAATATAATTTTTAAATTTAAAAATAAACTTAGTATATGAGAATTTATGAAACTTTAGTGTAGTTGAATAATTCGAAATCTAGTTGAGTGTAGTTAAGTGAAAATAACGTATAAATTAGGTTAATTATCTGTATTTTTTCCTTAATGCAACTGTATTTTGAGAGCTGTAACAAACAATTGATTCATTCGTTTTGTTAGATTATATTAGGTTTCCTATCTTTAGTTTCCTATATTTATATTTCCTTTTCTCACATGTATTAGGGTTTCCTATTCTATTCCTATTACCTCTATAAATAGAGGTCTCTTGTAATTCACAATACACACATCAATAATAAATCTCTCATTATTTCTGTCATGGTATCAGAGGTATAATCGATCCTTGGTCAAATCTCTACGCATATTTCGCTTTGCCCACTCGTCGATGGTTCGTGATTATGACGGGTGGGCGAGACAATTCAAATCTCAATCTCTAGCTTCTTGCTTCCGCAAACAATCAACTCGACAATCGTCTCTACTCCTTTTTTTATCCTTTCCCTTATTTTGTTATTTTCTTTCTCAAACAAAACGGTTACTCTTTTACTCTTTACCTTATTAATTTTCCTCGCACAATCTCGTTTCTTCGTCATCCATTGATCTTGATTCCACCACTTCGATCTTGTAACTCAATCAATCTCAATCTCGCAATCCCTACTCTTTCTCTACCCTCTTGCTCGAATCAACCCACACTTGATCAGGCATCAAGATCTGGCAATCATCGGGCATCTGCTATCTCGCCATCAGCCATCAGGCATCTGGCAATCATCAGGCAGCTGCTATCTCGCCATCAGCCAGCAGGCATCAGGCCTCATTAGGCATCAGGCATCAGGCATCATCTATATGCCATCAGCCGTTGTCATCTCGCCATCAACCAGCAGGCATCAGACATCATTGGGCATCAGGCATCAGGCATCATCTATATGCCATCAGTCGTTGTCATCTCGCCATCAGCCAACAGGCATCAGACATCAGGCATCATCGGACATCAGGCATCAGGCATCATCGGACATCAGGCATCAGGCATCATCTATATGCCATTAGCCATTGTCATCTTGCCATCAGCCAACATGCATCAGACATCAGACATCAAATATCGGCGCGCATCCTCCACCCTCAATCCTCGCCGCATCACCTCGCGCGCATCCTCCACAACTCAATATTATCAAGGTTCAAACTCAATTCTTGTTTCACCGCATTGAGTTTGAGGGGGGCTGTTAGATTATATTAGGTTTCCTATCTTTGGTTTCCTATATTTATATTTCCTTTTCTCACATGTATTAGGGTTTCCTATTCTATTCCTATTACCTCTATAAATAGAGGTCTCTTGTAATTCACAATACACACATCAATAATAAATCTCTCTCTTATTTCTATCACGTTTATATTCAAAATTAAACAATAATGTACAAATCCAATACTTTAAATTATTTATTCCAATACTATGCAGAATATGATAAAGTGTGAATTATTATAGATACAAAAAGCAATGAACTTTTGCAAGTATAATATATATGTTTTTATTTAAATAGTATATGGTGGACACGTCAGATGTGTATCAGCTTCGCAAATTATGGACACTTTTATATATTAAAATATTTGTTTTTATATATTCTATAGTGTAGACTGTAGGAGAATCAAGCCATATCGGTCAATTCAGTCCTCACTGTAATTATACGAATTAATATCCTCTTTGTTGGTGAATATTAATTTAAATATTCGATTTTAAAATATTAATTAACTATTAAATATTAGTGCAGCATAATTGAGATTTGCAAGAGGACGGCTTGTCGTTTGTGAAATGGTCATAACTATTTTATTGGCGATCACATAAATAAATATAATGCTTTCTCCATAAAAAGAAAAGTATTAAACAGTTAAAACTAAAAACAATATAACGTATTTACACAATAAAATATTGATACGAGCAAAATTTTAAAGTTTTTAACGAGGGAAAATTTTATTTAGGTCACCACAAATTTTTGTAAGCTCATTTTGGTCACCAAAAATTTAATTTACTTTCTGAATTCACCAAAATAGTTTGTATTTTCACGTATGTCACCACATATTCCACATAGATCATCAAAAAAGTTTTTATTCTCACGTATGTCATCACTTTTTAAATTTAATTTTTGATGTCACCAAAACATGTTTTTGTCTCACTTCATTAAAAAAAACTTATGAAATTGCCAAAGTAGCCTCACAATCAATAATTAAACAATTTCAATTTAATTATATTGCAATTGAACCGGTTCATTTGGTCTAACCCAAAACCAACCCAGCCCAGTCCAGCCAAAAAAGCCAAACCTGGTGATGGAGCGTGTCCCGAAAGCGTCCACCTCGCCGGAAAAGCTCCAAGCACCAACAAGAGCTCCGTGTCTAGACCTCAACGACGATGGTTGCACTGGTGAGCTTGTTTTCGGCAACGTTTTCTATGGTGGACTCAACATGAAGCTCACCGGCACCGAATTGTTTGTCTTTCTAAAGCTAATGAGCAGTTGGTTCAGAAAAACGAACGACTTGGTGGAGATGTGGAGCTAATTGCAGATACCCAAAGAAGCAGCAATCATGGTCGGAGGCAGAGGGACTGCCGCTGCCGCCAACGGAGGAGTCAGCGCCGGATTTGAGCTTCGCCGGCTCTATCACCCGGTTTGACCCTTTTTGGCTGGACCGAGTTGGTTTTGGGTTAGACCAAATGAATCGGTTCAATTGCAGTATAATTAAACTGAAATGATTCAATTATTGATTGCGAATATATTTTGATCATTTCATAAATTCTTTTAATGTAGTGAGGCAAAAACATGTTTTGATGACCTCAAAAAATTAAATTTAAAAAATGGTGATCTATGTGAGAATAAAAACTTTTTTGGTAACCTATGTGGAATACGTGGTGACCTACGTGAGAATGTAAACTTTTTTGGTGACTTCAGAAAGTACATTAGATTTTTAGTGACATAAGTGAGACTACAAAAATTTGTGATGACCTGAATAAAATTACCCCTTTTAACTACTTAAACCAACTCGTAGTAGTACTGATATACTAATTAAAATAAGCAACATTTAACCAGTATTCTAGTATATAAAGAATAGAATATAAATGTTAGTAATTTTATGTCTTTTTAAAATAATTTCATGTTTCTGTTAAAATACCTTAGATTGTAAAGTTCTACATTTAAGTAAATATAAATAATGGAAAATTGGTACATAAAAAAAATAATATATATATATATATATTAAGGTCGAACTTTAATTGTAGAGTCCAACTATTATTTTAAATTATATATTATTCGAGCTCGGTTGATTAACGTGCATGTAAGGACGGGCACAGTTTTGGAATTAGATCCTTCCGATTCTCAATTTACAGTAATTAGACCTAGAATTATAACGTGGAGGACGAGTTTGGTTCCTCGGTTCAACCTTGCTGGAATTGGTTTATTCATTCTCAATCTTCAATTCAATCGATTTTAAGTCGAATTAAGCGATTTTGATTTTAATTTACATAAATTTTTTAAAATTTGTAATCATAAGAAGTACTAACAGAAATTGAATGCTGAAATTTAATTTTCACAACTCAAGTGATTTTTATTTTCGTAAAATTAAATTGATCGGTTGAATTTAAAACTAAACCAAATCCATTCAAAATGTGACACGTTGAAAAGACAACGATAACTATATATGTTTTCCATAAAATGATTATTATTCAAATATTTGGTATACAAGCTCAAATCTTCAAATGTTAATGAATTCCTTACAGCAATGTGTGTTTTTCTTAATCAAGCAAAACTAAAAGGTTTCGTCACTCTTTTGTAGGGATTTCAAGTTTCAACTAAGTTCATGAAGTGATTAGAGGAACCCAAAAAACAACCTAATTTCGACTTTAAATGTCAATTTAGGAGGATGTTCAATTTCACTACATTCTTGTTAATCGCTACCAATCAAGATATTGTCAAACTCAATTAACTCACTACATTTTAATTGCCACATCAAATCTTCAGTTAATTCAAAAGGATGTTAAAATGCTCAATGCTCAATAAATAGGGATATTTGAACCAAATTGATTAGTTCAATTTTAAGAAAATAAAAATCGAAACCAACTTATAAAATTTGGTTGAACTTTCTTTAAACTAAATTTTAAGAAATTTTTATATTTTAAGCCGGTCTTGATTTATCGTTTGACTTACTTTTTGTTGGACTAATATTTTTAGACCCAGAAATAAAGATCGATGACTTAAATAAGTATGCGTTCAAATAGATTGGTTTGCGATTTGATTTTTTATTAATCCGTATTTTATAAACTGAACTGATGAATTTTTGGTTTGGTTCGATTCAATTCGATTTTAAATCGAACCAGGTCGATTCTATTCGATTCGTTTATTTTTCAGATCGATTTGGATCGATTCAGTTTGGCGGCTTTTTTGCTATGTTTATGAGTCTTCACCTTCACTAGCTGTTCTCTGAACCAATAGTTGTGTACACATAGACCAATAGCTGGTAGGGGCAAAATAGTCATTTCAAAGTGTTGCATTCACGTCAGTTACAGTTAGGTTTGGCGGCCTTTTCACTGTTGGGCTTTAAGCCTAAATACCATCATCAAACATTTCTTTTTGCTTCAAATTTAATTAGTCATATAAAATGTATTCCACGTGTCATGTTAAATTTGTATATCATACATTACATTGAGTTAGTAAATAAACTTAAATATAAAAATGATAAGAGAAATGTGAATATTGATAAATTTGATTGATCACATTAATCGACACTCGAAATATATATGTTAAAATACGATACAAATATTTATATTTTGTTTATAATAATTATTTACAAACAAATGACTGTTTTTTAAATTTTGTGACATATAAATATTAAATCGTTGATCTATTTTACAGTCTCTTATATATTTCAAGTTCCGACCCTCAAGTTTAATCTTCATGCTAAAGAAATTATGGTCATGATGATTACATCTTATAATTATGTATTTTTTTTAATAAACTCTTCTTTCATCATATTTTTACGAAAACTCGTCTTCACTTATGTTCATTTTTGCAAAAACTCTGTCTTACTCATGTTTATATTCATACTGTCTATGCAAATTCGTGAAAAATAATTGAAGTGTCACTTAGGTGTTAACTCCAACGCTCTTGGGGTGGACACTTTGACAACGAAACCGGAGACTGAATCTGAACCGAAACAAAACTGAGATTGAAGAGAACCAGAAACCGCAAATAATGATTCTGACTTTGATTCTTAAAAATTGCATACTATTTTTAAGAGACATAATTTGCTGAAATAGACACATTTATATAATATATAAAATAGTTCATATCTTCTAAAGAACATATAAATTTTAAATAAATAATTAATTTAATTTCCTCCTTTGGCACCAGCAGGAGTTCCTTTGCGTGGGTCATGGCTAGGGTTTGCTCCTGGTCCTTGATAATCATCCAACCTTGCTCCAACTGACCCTAGCAGCTTCCTCACTTTTGTCCCCAGAATCACCTATTATATATATAAATACATGAATTAGATTTTAGTGGAAATCATTTTTTCAAATAAAATGAAATAGAGCTTAATACATAATTAGCTTAAGTTTCTTCATATATGGGCTTGAATTGTTAGGTGTATTAAACTTTAATATGGTATCAGAGTGGAACGAGTGGTATGTTGGTCTATACTTTCATTCAGTGGTGTGTAGAACTGGATTTTCAGCCCGATTTTCCTGCCCAGCAGCATACAGATTAATTGTAGATTGGGCAACAGATTTTAGGCCCACAAAATATTGGGTGGTCTGCGGGTGTTATAATAGAAACCCGTGAATAAGAGTCTATCTCGGTGTTTCTGGTCTGTGCATCCGCTATCAGCTTGAGATTTTAAGTGGATTAAATTTTACCATGGTATCAGAATTTGGTATTGAATATAAACATTCATCCCTCTGTGTGAACCCAATTCGAGCCGGAGGCCTAGGGGTTCACATACACATGAGGGGCATTAAAGGCTCACGATACGAATCTTTCACCTATCAACTTGATATATTAGATGTATTGGATTTTAAAACATGTTCGGACATTTTTAAGGTTACCTCGACATGTTGGTGTTTTAGCTCCATATTGTACTCCAATCTGTCGTCAGCTTCACCTACACAAAAAAAAAATACACATTATGTTTAATGCCATGAATATCTATAATTGTGAAGTGACAAAAACTTCGCGTAATAAATATGAAGTCATTAGTTTTGCACGTGTCGGTTATTAAATCATAAGAGTCCTATCTTAAGGTTTATTTACCTGAAATGGAGAAAGAGAAGAGAAGGGTGAGGATAATGAAGAAGGTTCTCAATCTCATTGCTTCTAAAATTGGAACTATTGTGAGTGAAGAAGAGAGTGAGTTTTGAGCACATTTTATGGGTTCATTGAAGGGAATGGAGCCAAAACAACATGTCATGATGAAACATACTCAAGAGTTTTGTGAAATCATTCTCCACCATCTCTTAAAGTCAACTGCGCCAATTTTCCTGGTGCAAAATGTGGAAAAAAAGCATATAACTAAAGTCTCTTTCTCTTATCTGATCAATGTTGTGGGACACAATGTGGATAGGTAGCTACACTTATTGTGGGTTTGGTTCCTTCCTTGTTTTGAAACTATGTGGTCAATTTTGGTAGCTTTCATTGCATGCCATTTTCACATTTTTAGGTACATGCTCCTATCCTATGGAGTTAGTGCTCTAGGTCGGTTTGGTTTACAATGTGTATCATTGTCAAAGCACTTGAGAAGTTTTAATTTCTGAATGGGATGATAACAGACGAATTAAAAAAAATGACCAGTGACTCTCGTTTCATGTCTCGGTAAATTGGGGCAACGAATTTTTATCAGGTTCGAAATATACACTCTATGTAGAACGATAACAGGTCGTATCAAGCAGATATCGAATAATGTGTTATGTTTACATGTGAGTTCAAAATTTTACATCGAAAGATTACAAAATATAAAAAGAGTTTATATACATATTGGACCATAGACCCACCAGACTAGTTTTTTGAGTCAAATGTACGCTCTAATATGTATATGGGCTTTTCTTGGGTGCTCTTCTTAGGCATAGCGGAACTACAAGGCAACCCCACTATCCTTGTGGGAGGGTAGACCAAGATAAAGTATGTGTACTTAGGGGGAGCCAACCTGATATGAACTCGTTGGAGTTCAAAATCTTATGCGGACCGTCTATCGGAAAGATTAGGATAGATACGAAGTTTTCGTGTTGGAAACCTTCGAGTGTAGGATGGATCGAATGAAGCCACGATGGGTTGCGGAAATCCCGTCGATAATTCGGACGAACGCCACAAGAATTTTGAGCACAAATTCTTGATAAGTTCTAGAGCTAAGAGAATCCTCTCTAAACACACAATCACACAATGTTTTATATAATTCAAGCCTATCTCAAACTAGAGATTACACACTTATTTATAGTGAAAGAAAAGACTACCCAAAGGTCTTCTAATTCAATGGTCATAAAACCAATTGAATGAAAAAAGAAAGCATAACCCCAAAAACATAAGTAATGGAAAATAAACCCCCCAAGTAAATGAGAACTAATGGTGCACATTTAATTACACCAAAAGAGAAAAAAAATATATATATATATAATTATTTGATTAAAATAAAATATTCCTTGTGGCCGGTTGAATGTCTGGTTCGGTTTTGGCCGGTTGAACGTCCGGTTCGGTTTTGGCATATATGATGCAAAGTCTTGTGCCCGCCATGGAACCGTTGACGTCGTAAATTTTGTGAAGTAATAAGGCCAAATCTTTGACGAAGTATCTCGGAACTATGTCTCTAAGTTGGTACTTGGTTTGTCCACGTGTTGGTAGTCCAATAGAGTTCCGTTCTTGATCTTCTAGTCCCGTCGATGGTCCAATGCTAGTGATGTCCTCATCATTCCCTCCCGGTTGAGAAGGATTTGCCTTCAAATCCAAATCTGCATAAAAAGGGGTTAAGTCAGATACATTAAAAGTAGGACTTATACGGTACTCACCAGGAAGATCTAATTTGTAGGCATTGTCTCCTATTTTGGAGAGAACTTGAAAGGGATCGTTCCCGCGAGGGAGTAACTTGGATCGTCGTTCTTCTGGAAATCTTTCTTTGCGCATATGAACCCACACCAAATCTCCTGGCTCAAATGTGATTTTTCGTCGTCCTTTGTTTGCATGCTTCATGTAAGCTTGCGTCCTCTTCTCAATATTCACCCGAACTTCAGCATGTAAGTCACGAACATATTTTGCGCGTTTTTCTCCATCTAGATTCAAATGCTCTGAAGTTGGTAATGAAATTAAATCCAAAGGAGTTAAGGGATTAAATCCATAAGCAACTTCAAATGATGAAAATTTTGTAGAAGAATGAATAGCACGATTATATGCAAACTCAACGTGAGGTAGACAATCTTCCCATTCTTTGATGTGTTTCTTGATGAGTGCTCGCAAAAGAGTGGAAAGTGTTCTATTGACTACTTCCGTTTGACCATCGGTTTGAGGATGACAGGTTGTAGAGAAAAGGAGTTTCGTGCCTAGCTTACCCCATAAAGTTTTCCAAAAGTAGCTAAGAAACTTGGTGTCGCGGTCGGAAACGATGGTCTTGGGCATTCCATGCAATCTAACAATTTCTTTGAAAAACACATTAGCAATATTGGAAGCATCATCAGTTTTGTGACAAGGTATAAAATGTGCCATTTTAGAGAACCTGTCAACAACAACAAATATCGAGTCATGACCATGTTTGGTGCGAGGAAGTCCTAAGACAAAATCCATTGAAACATCTATCCATGGTGCGTATGGAATGGGTAACGGTGTGTAAAGACCGTGCGGCTGGACTTTTGATTTAGCTTGCTTACAAATCACACATCGTTCACAAATTCTCTTCACATCTTTAATAAGTTTTGGCCAAAAAAAATGTTCTTGAAGTGTCCCTAATGTTTTTGCCTCTCCAAAATGTCCCATCAACCCACCTCCATGAGCTTCTCTCACAAGTAATTCCCGAAGTGAACTATGTGGTATACACAACATAGTTCTTTTGAATAAAAAACCTTCATGTCTATAATAATCACCAAATGCCACATTTTCACAATTTTCAAAGATTATACCAAAATAGAGATCATTTTTGTACAACTCTTTTATACCCTCAAATCCCAATAATCTTGCATCCAATGAAGAAAGAAGTACATATCTTCGAGAAAGGGCATCAGCTACCAAATTCTCCTTACCTTTCTTATATTTGATGACATAGGGAAATGCCTCAAGGAACTCGATCCATTGTGCGTGTCTTCGGTTGAGTTTGTGTTGTCCCTTAATGTACTTCAATGTCTCATGGTCGGTGTGAATGACAAATTCTCGTGAGATAAGATAATGTTGCCACGTCTCAAGTGCGCGAATCAAAGCGTACATCTCCTTGTCATATGTTGGATAATTTAATGAGGCTCCACTTAGCTTCTCGCTAAAGTATGCTAATGGACGACCTTCTTGCATGAGAACAGCTCCAATGCCTACTCCGGAGGCGTCACACTCAACTTCAAAAGTTTTTGTAAAATCAGGCAAGGCTAAAAGGGGTGCTTTTGTGAGACGATCTTTGAGTAGTTGAAATGCCTTTTCCTGAGCTTCGTTCCATTTGAAACCAACATTCTTCTTGATTACCTCGGTGAGAGGGGCAGCGATGGTGCTAAAGTCTTTAACGAATCGCCGGTAGAAACTAGCGAGCCCGTGAAAACTTCGCACATGGCCTGCGTTGGTTGGGGTTGGCCATTCTTGTATTGCTTTCACCTTCGCTTGGTCAACGGTAATTCCTTTGTTACTAACAACATAACCAAGAAAGACAAGCTCGTCGGTGCAAAAAGTGCACTTGTTGAGATTAGCATATAATTTTTTTGAACGTAGAGTCTCAAAAATAGTCCTCAAATGTAACAAGTGATCATTCATGTTTTTACTATAAATGAGGATATCATCAAAGTAAACAACAACAAACTTTCCTATGAATGATTGTAAGATATGATTCATTAGCCTCATAAACGTACTAGGTGCATTCGACAATCCAAAAGGCATAACTAACCATTCATATAAGCCATGTTTAGTTTTAAATGCCGTTTTCCATTCATCTCCTTCTTTCATGCGAATTTGGTGATATCCGCTCCTTAAATCAATCTTAGAAAAAATGCAAGAACCATGCAATTCATCTAACATGTCATCTAAGCGAGGAATTGGAAAACGATATTTTACCGTAATTTGGTTGATGGCTCGACAATCAACACACATTCTCCACGTCCCATCTTTCTTAGGAACAAGTAAGACCGGTACGGCGCAAGGACTCATGCTTTCTCGGATGTACCCTCTAGATAAGAGTTCATCAACTTGTCGTTGGAGTTCCTTGGTCTCGTCGGAATTCGTACGATAGGCTGGACGGTTAGGAATTGAGGCTCCGACGATAAAATCAATTTGGTGTTCGATCCCGCGGATTGGCGGCAATCCAGGTGGAATGTCCTCCGGAATCACGTCCTCAAACTCCTGCAAAAGTGGTATAACACAAGATGGTAAATCTAATAAAGAGTTAGAAGCCAACAATACCTTCTCCTTGAGGACAATAAGTAATATCGGCTGTCCGGATTGATGCGCTTTTATCACCTCACTTTTTTTGGCAAAGAAGTTTCTTTGTGCCTTCTCTCTTTTTCTCTCTCGTAGTATACTCTCATTTTTATTTTTCTCTCTTATTTTTTTCTCACGTATTTGACTCTCATGTGTTTGACTCTCATGTGTTTGGCACTCAAGTGTTTGCACTCTCTCTCCCTCACATTTTATTTTTTGTTGGTACATTTGTGCTTGATCTTGGAGAACTTGTTTTGGAGATAGTGGTGATAAGGTGATGTCGCGGTGGTTATGGCGAAAAGTGTACTTGTTAGTGAAGCCGTTGTGGGATACCTTTCGATCGAATTGCCAGGGCCGACCAAGTAGAATATGTCCGGCCTCCATCGGAACTACGTCGCAAAGCACCTCGTCTTCGTACCTTCCAATTTTAAATGGAACGACAACTTGATAAGCGACCTTTATACCTCCACTATCGTTGAGCCATTGAAGCTTGTAGGGTCGTGGGTGGTTGATCAATAATAGAGCAAGCTTATCGACCAAGGTAGTACTTGCTACATTGGTACAACTACCACCGTCAATAATTAAACTACAAACCTTATCTTTTATGTAGCACCGTGTTTGGAATATGGTTTCCCGTTGAGCCTTTTCGTCCTCCTTGGCGAGCACGCTTAAGGATCGCCGAGTAACAAGTGTAAGACCATCAGGAGTGTAATCCGGGTCTTCTTCATCGTCTTCTTCCTCCTCCTCCAATTCTTCGTCGGTGACATAATCTCCATTTTCCGTTAATATCATGGTGCGCTTATTTGGACATTGGCTAGCAATGTGTCCTCGGCCTTGGCACTTGAAGCACCTTACGTCGCTATTTCTTGAAGTGCTAGCACCAGTTTTGTCATGAGAAGCACGGGCAACTAGTATAGTGGTCATTGGTGGAGCCGTTAGTTTGGAGTTTTCCGTCACCTTTTCTTCTCGTCGTGTGTAGGGTGTCTTCCAAGAAGTCTTTTCTTGAGTCTTCCAATACGTTTTTTCGGCTGTCTTGGATGAACGACTACTTCCTCTTTTTAATTGCTTCTCAATTGTGTTGGCCATATGTACCATCTCTTCAAGCTCTACGTAGTGGTGAAGTTCTACTTCGTTGGCGATGTCGACATTGAGCCTGGCAAGGAATCGAGCCATTGTTTGCTCTCGATCTTCTTCCACGTCGGCACGACTCATTAACATTTCCATCTCTTGGTAGTATTCTTCCACACTTCGATTACCTTGGTTGAGTCGTTGAAGTTTGGTATAAATACCTCGATGGTAGTGGTTCGGCACAAACCTTCTTCTCATGATGGACTTCATAAGCTCCCATGTGTCGATGGCGGGTTCGCGATGCTTTCTTCTGTTTAAGACCATTTGATCCCACCAAACTAATGCATAATCATAAAACTCAAGGGACGCGAGTTTAACTTTGCTTACCTCTGAACAACGCCGGCCATCAAAAATCATATCGACTTTTCGCTCCCAATCGAGATAGGCTTCAGGATCATTCTTTCCATGAAAGGGAGGGATCTTTACTCGGGCGTGGGATGGTTCTTCTTGGTTTGGATTCCGATACCGACTGAAGCTTCGATCGGACCTTCGATCATCATCTAGCTCATTGTTTCTGTATGGAGATTGCCTACGATGATTCGCTCGACGTTGATAGTCATGCCGACGGAGTCGGTATTCGCCCTGATCATCGGTCTCGTACTCTTCGCGATTTTGGCGGCCTCCATTTTGTGGTAGATCTTGCGGTGGTGGAATTTGTTGGGGTGCCTGGGGTCGTAAGACTGCTTCCTCAAGGATGGTGAATCTTCTATTCATATCTTGGATCATGCCTCGGAGCAATTCAAGAGTTCCGAGTTCCTCATTTCTTTCTCCTTGTAGAGACATTTTTTTTTCTACAAAAAAAACAATATTAGATGTAAAATCCTCACAAGAATATGTCACTCGTGTTTGTCACTCGTATCGGCTTTTTTTTTTCTCGTGTTTTCACTCTTGCCTTTTTCCTCTCATTCTCTTAGTCTTGATATTTCTAGAACTAATGCAAGAAAATTTGCTTCATAAAAATCTTCCAACGTTCGAGCGAAAGATCAACCTGTAGAGAACAATCCTTCAACAACAACACTTTTTTAAGAGGTAAGGAAAATATATTGGAGACGAGATTTTTTTTTTAGATGATGGAATTGTGGAAAGTGGGAACACAAAAAAATAAAATAAAATAGTACTAGAGATATATTTTTTTTTTCTTCTTTTTTTTTTCTCTTTTTTTTTTTCTTCTTTTTTTTTCTTCTTTTTTTTGAGTCGCAAACTGAGATTACAAATGTAGAATGGAAGAAATAAAGTCAAATTGAGAAATAAAAAAAAAATAGCAATAATGAAATGAACCTCGATAGAGCCAAAGCTCTGATACCAATTTGATATGAACTCGTTGGAGTTCAAAATCTTATGCGGACCGTCTATCGGAAAGATTAGGATAGATACGAAGTTTTCGTGTTGGAAACCTTCGAGTGTAGGATGGATCGAATGAAGCCACGATGGGTTGCGGAAATCCCGTCGATAATTCGGACGAACGCCACAAGAATTTTGAGCACAAATTCTTGATAAGTTCTAGAGCTAAGAGAATCCTCTCTAAACACACAATCACACAATGTTTTATATAATTCAAGCCTATCTCAAACTAGAGATTACACACTTATTTATAGTGAAAGAAAAGACTACCCAAAGGTCTTCTAATTCAATGGTCATAAAACCAATTGAATGAAAAAAGAAAGCATAACCCCAAAAACATAAGTAATGGAAAATAAACCCCCAAGTAAATGAGAACTAATGGTGCACATTTAATTACACCAAAAGAGAAAAAAAATATATATATATAATTATTTGATTAAAATAAAATATTCCTTGTGGCCGGTTGAATGTCTGGTTCGGTTTTGGCCGGTTGAACGTCCGGTTCGGTTTTGGCATATATGATGCAAAGTCTTGTGCCCGCCATGGAACCGTTGACGTCGTAAATTTTGTGAAGTAATAAGGCCAAATCTTTGACGAAGTATCTCGGAACTATGTCTCTAAGTTGGTACTTGGTTTGTCCACGTGTTGGTAGTCCAATAGAGTTCCATTCTTGATCTTCTAGTCCCGTCGGTGGTCCAATGCTAGTGATGTCCTCATCACAACCCGATGAGACTCAACGTGGAGGGAGAGATTGTTATGTCCATATGTAATTTTAAAGTCCTACGTCGAAAGATTACATGGCATAAGAAAAATGTATATACATATTGGACTATAGACCCATTAGACTAATATTTTAAAACAAAGTGTGAGTTCTAATGTGTATAAATTTTCTTTAAATGTTCCGAATCTCCCCATCATAATGTTCCTCACAAATTGATGAGCCACCCATGCTAATTAGCATTCCATTTTATACAAAACTCATATACAAAATTTTGACTTGATCTACCATTTCCTTATAATCTCCAATAAACAATCGAATTATCATGTATTAAATTACTAAAAATATATAATTAATTGATGAGAAATATATAAATGATATATTTCATACATGTGCATTAAAGATCTCACAATCTTGACCAAACCAGAAAGATTTGAATCCACCATATTCATCAAAAGACTTGATTGAGATGATGGCAAAAAATAAAAGTCAACTTATTAAGAGTTTGAGATTGAAATAATTATGAGATCAAAATATTACTATTTACTATGGAAGCTTACCTCAACAATTATATTTAATTCCTCTTTATCTATTTTTGTCAATTTGCTTTTAGCCAAACACCACTTCAATAAAATAAGATAAATTTTTGCTTGAAGAGTCATTAATTAGCTTCCACAAGTAGTGGTGTGTTGGTGGTGATCACATCACAAGACAAAACCCACAGAGCCACCACTTCTTTTTCTGGACTTCACAACTCAGAAACTATTGGAGCAACACTTGATGATGTGCATTTATCTAATTACTAATATTTTTATCCGATGTTTTGAAAGTTTCCTACAGATGACGTTGAGACTCGAACTCTGGACCTGAGCAAATTTTAACAAGACCCTTACCACTGGGTCAACTCACGGCGGTAGATTTTACATTTAAATACCCATTTTGTTTATATTAATTTGTTGCAAAAATATCCAAACCCGTGATATTTTGGATATCAAATAAATGTTTTAATAGTTAATACGTATAAATGATTGTTAAGGACACAATTTGCACAAATCATCACTGTTTATTTTGCATGCAACATTTTCAAGCCTCTCATCATTTGTCTATTTTGACTCTTCAGACCAATATTTGAAAATGGAAGCTACTTTGATTACCAGAAAATTTATAATGTAAAAAGAGCTGCAATTTTAACCATTCATATGAGATTTTTTTCTTAACTACATATATATACTTGTTATGTGTCAAACCATGATTAATTTTATTTTGTCAAACTCAAATTTAACGTATCAAAACTCGATAAACCTACAAATTTTCTCATTTTGTGTTTAAGTGATTATTTTATTTAATACAATTAAAATTATAACTTTAACTTTCTAAATAATTTTATATAACGACAAATAAACAAATCAAACCAAATTCAGACTTAATTATTTTATTTCAAATTGTTCTCAAGCTTGACTACATATATATATATATAGGCTCGTTCGACACAATTAGACTTGACTCGTTCGCACTCTTAGTCTGGTGATTACATTCCTCATCTACCATTACAATTGGGAAAATATTTCTCTGGTCATTGAACAATTTGCATCACTCTGATATAGTTTCTGAACAATTCAAACCAGAACAATTTGACCATTTGAAACCAAACAAAACTTGCATCAGTATAAAGTTGAAAAACTTTTAAATTTGCTTGCTTTCCTGTGAAAATCATTTCAATTATGCACAACCGACCCAATTCAATCCAGAACTACAACAAGGCAATAGGAGTCTTGACCGAAACAAATCAAAACTGTATTGATGATGATGAAATGTGACTAATGCATGAGTTACAAGACTTGGTTCCTCCAAACTAATAATGTACTGCTTTCAAAAAAACACCAAATTCTGGTGACTTGAGAAACAAGAAATCAAAGTTCTGAAAGAGAAGGTAGAGACTCTTTACCACCAATGCTGAAGCTCTCAGAAACTCTTACACCAAATCTTCAGCACCTTCCTTTACTATCTGACTTCCTCCTACACCCTTAAAAATCGGTTTTCCTTCTTTTATAGACAGAAAGAAGGTTTTTTTCTCTTCTTCTAACAAGCATACGACAAACAAGATGAAAAGTAAAATGAATAATAAAACTGACCCGATGCAGCTGTTGTGAAATACCGACACATGGAATGACTAAATGCATGACACTGTATTCAATCCGGATCCAAACTAAATGCATGCAATGACTAGAAACACATGGACAACCAGCAATGGCCTTAAAATGAAATGGCTCGGCTGATGGCCAGCTTGGCCCAATCGGCGGATTCCTTAATCAGGTGATCATCTGACGATAAGCATTCATTTAGAAAGTCTTTGCTCGACACGGATTGCTGAATCAAGGGTCCTGCATTAATCCCCAATGTGTCAGCAAGATCTCCAAGAACGCCAATTGCTGTCTTGGACACCACGTCGTCCCTGAAAGAAAACAAATGAGATTCTGAGATTTTACATAGAAATGTGAATTAGAATGAAAAAACATATATTCAGTCATATAAATTGTAAACAAAACATGGTCTTGGTAGAGCGTACATGTCTTTCTCCCTGTACAAGTTGTCCAAGAACTGAAGAACATGGGGTGCATAGGGCGTTAATAGCTGGGTCTTGGCCGAGCCCTTAAACCCTTGAAAGATACCCGAGTATGCCTCCAAGATTCCATTTCTCAGAGAATTTGTATACTCTATCAAGTCATCATCAGCGCCTGATGTGCGAACCGATAGCTCGGCTGCACTCTGAAGCATGGGCATGGCATACATCAAATACTTCTCAAAGTTCTCCCCTATTGCCAAAGCGACGTCACCAAAGCATGAAAAGATGGGAGGTTTCACTGACCGGTGCAATTGGTTACTCGATAAGTCCTTGAGGAGTTGGGTCATAATGCCATCACAATAAGGCAATATTTTATCCTCAAGAGCTCTGCATATATCGCCTACCACACCAACTGCTATAGCACAAACCTGGTAATCCTCAAAATTTTGGAGACCCGATTCTAAATACTTATAAAACTCTGGCATGTATTTTGCAAAGTCGGATCCAGCAGCGTATGCAAGAGCTCCAATTGCAAGCAGAGCCTCTTCATGCGCCGTGGCACTCTTGCAAGCAAATACTCTCAAGAAAAGGCCCATCATCTGGTCAGCACACTGCATGATGAATGCATATTTTGTTTGTTCGTTTGAACCTAGTTTTTGTATAATGACTTGCAAGCAACCACAAAGAAGGCCTTGCAACTCATTCTGTTTCTCCCTCTCATCAGTTGAAAGCTTTGTTCCCTCGAGAGTCTGGTGGAGCTCCATCATGATGAGAGGAACAAGGTGCACAACCATCTCAGCCGTCTCATTAGTAGAGCACCTCACGACTTCATTGATAGTCTCGTAGGCTGCAGTTCTGAGCCGCGACTCTCCGGCATCTTCCCGGTGAGTCACAGTGAGGAGAGCCTGAACAATTTCCTGGAAATAGGGAGTTAATGGAGAGGATGGTTCAATGTCCTCGTAACCTTGGGCCAGGAAATAGAGAGCACCACAAGCTTTCTCGGCAACATTTGGAACATCTTTCATACATTGAAGCAGAACAGTAATTATCTGTTGGCAATTTGCTGGGGTGATAATAGATGTTTCCAAAGTGGACCCGTGAAGAAATTCAAACATTCTTCCAAGAGTCCATGCTGTAGTGTCCTTCACGTGGTTATTTGGATCTTTCATCAGGGCACTGAGCATGAAGTTCAAAGCAACATTGACAAGGGGTATCAGTTTGTCGGGAGATGGACCTTCCAGAATGGAACCAAATGCATAAGTAGCTGCCTCCCTCTGCCTCCAATCGGGTTTTGTTATATTCTCTTCAATGAACGGCATAACAAGAGGGACAACATCATCTCCGACAGTCCGTGCAACCAAACCCAAGCATGTTCCTCCTGCCATTGCAATATTCCAGGCTCCTTCATCCTGATCCTGATCCTCTTCTTGCTTAAGCAATGTCTCGAGGAGCATGGGAACAAGAACGGGCAGAGCCTGCTTTATGAAGTAAAAGCACGGAATATCAGAATCACCACTAAAATCACCTCCGTACTCTTCTAATATATCTATCTCCTCGTCACAAATCGAGCTCCAGAACTCAATGGCTTGGAGACCAACAGCTTCTTCATCTTCCTTCACGGCTTTTGCAGTGATGTTGAAAATATCATGAATATAAGGAGCTAACTTCTCGTAGTAGGTCGAAGATATGGCAACCAAACACTCGAATGCTGCCTGCCGAATCTTCACATCTGGCGACTGGGTAGCCTCACAAACAACTCTCATTATGTAGCCACGTTCCATATCATTGGAGAAATTCGCCTGAGCAAAGCCCAGGGCATTATATAAAGCTCGAGTAGCAGCAAGCCTGACATCGTTGCTACTTTCAGAAGCATTCATACCCTGGATAACAGCCGTAAGTATCTTATTTACGTGATCTTGTTCCACACAGTCCGGGGAGACTTCTTCACAAATGTACCCAAGAGTTTCGAGAGTGGCCTGCTTGGTATGGGGTGGAAGCTGATGAATGTTTGACAGGAGAGATACTATGAGTTCAGGCCATTGCTTGTGTGGCAACTCGATACCTGCTAACTTTGCAATAACTTGTGATGCAGTTGACCGAGCTTCATGAGCAGGCGAAGAGAGGGTCTTTAACAACCACGTTTTGATCTGGACCTTCGCGGTAGAGTCCAGTGACAACCACCTCTGTACAAACTCAAATTTCCTTGGTTGTTCCTTGGCATCCAAGGCATTCTTCAGAATTAAACCTGCTAATTTACGGCTTTCAACAGGCTTATCATCATTAGCCAATTCCCCAGCAAGAGAAACCAAAAAGCTGGGAAGGTTTTGCTCTTGAAATTGTTTAAGGTTATCCTCTGCATTTTTCCGAAGAGTGGCATCTACTGCTTGTGCATTCAAGAGAATTTGGGTTACTTCCATTGCCATCTTCTATCTGAAATAACAAATCAAAGTAAATCATCAGGGTAAAGGCTTTATATGCATACTTCAAACAAACCACACTAGAAACGGGAAAACAAAATCAGGTCACATCTAAAATCCTTCTAAGTTAAACAAAACACCATAGACTTCAATCGGATCGCATAAAAGTAGAATAAGTTTAAATGTATGGATGACCACATGAATCTGGTTCATAAAATGCTAGAAAACATTCACAAAAGACTTAACACGTGATTGAGGCAACAAAGCCCATATCATAAAATATATAGAAATTCTCTGGTTGCAAACAATAACAAGATAATATTCAAAACAAATAGTAAAGATCGGCTTTTGAAGTCCTAAATTCAGGGAGATCATTTTCAAGACCCATGTCACCACCTATGAGAGCAAGGACTTAAACCAAGCACTAATAGGCCAAACCATGTAATTAGGATACAGAAAATTAGAAACTACCCATTACCCAGTTTGGCAATGTTTTTCCAAATCATGTTCAATACCGCCCCAATGTGACGGAGAGCTCTGCACAAAATAAACTGCTTCAAATCCATAAACGATTCAGTATCACCCCCAATTTTGACAATTATGCTCAATCCCAAACTCCCAAATCTCCAAACCTCATATACAGCATATTTACCTCAATGCCCCTACATTCCCAGAAAAGCTATGCCCTCTCTCAATTTCCAGCTTTTTCTCGGCAACCAAACATAGCAAAAGTAATCCCCAAACTCAAATCAACAACAAAAACCATAAAATAAAAATAAATAAAAACGAACCGACCCAGATCACTGAAACACGTAGATCATACAAAAATCACCAACCCAATGAAGACGATTCATGAAGGAACACTTACCCCGAGTCGGCTCACCAACTCGGCCGAGGCGAATCGGAAGTGATCGGAGAGAGAATCAGAAGCGGCGACTCTGAAAACCCTATCACTCACTGTGTTGAAGAAGCTCTCTTCGATGATTATTATATTATATTAATTAATATTATACTCTTTGTATCTCATTTCAATTCAACAACTACTGCTAGTTTTTGACAAGGCGTGTGGTTAGCACGCGACCTCCAGCGCGTGGAGCAGATACTTGGCCGTGTTTCCGGTTCATCGGTTCATCGGTTCCGGTTCAACGAACCGGGATTAGCCGCCTCCGTGGCGCGGCGCGTGGATTTTTCGAGCCGGAATCAGTATAGTTACAGTTTTTTTTTGAAGGAATATAGTTACAGTTAAACATTGGAGGTTAACAATAATTATTATTTTCATAATTAGTATAGTATTATAAAATAATAATAATCAGTAAATTAAATACGTAGGAGTGCAGAGAAACCCAAATGATAAATCTATTTATTTTTAAAAAAATATTGAAACGAAAATATAGACTTAAATAATATATTTATACCTCAAAATAAATAATATATTGTCAAAATTAGCTAATCTAAACTAATGGTTTTTGGGGTAAAATTCTAGTAAATTTTTTTTTGAACCGGTTCTACTTTGCTCTCTCTCAAAGAATTTTTAAAATTAATTTTAATTTTCCTTCGTGCCAAAGTCAAATAAAACTTGTATTTAAAAAAATAAATAACACAATGTTGAACGCTAGTGAGATGAGTAAATTCTCTGGGGGCAAATTAAGAACGGATAAGGTAATGACAACACAAGTATGTAATTACTAAATGTATATAATATTTTTTATGAAAAGAAACATGACATCCGACAGCAACACCTTGTCTGAAACTGACTCCTGATACCACCAGCAGGTGTATTATTATTATTATTTAATTCACCTGAATTTAATATAAAAAAGACAGCGAAAGCAATAATGATTGTACAATAAACAATGAGTACAAACAAGCTCTCCTTTTCCAGCTATTAACTTGTTGTCTTCTTCATGCAACAATTTTTCCAGCCTTGCATCACTTATCAACAAAAATCACTCATTCTTGACCCCATAAAAAACATGGAGGTTACTTTTAACCATTCTATAAACAACATCATTGCTCATGAACCTCGTACCTGCATATTTGGAAGGTACAAGATTTACCCTGCTTGCTTATTTCCTGTAACCTTGGGCAATCAACCGATCCCAGTTCAATTTCCAGTAACTTACATCAACAGCAATTCGCAGCATTCCAAAAAGGAAAATGGTAAGAACCCGCTATATATTATCACTTTTTTGCAAAAAGGTGATGCGAACTTTGATTTTTTTGTACAAAATGTATGTATCTGTGCAAAAATAACGAAATTGCCCTTAACATTAAGAGTTATTTTAAAAAAAATAAAAACATTAAGAGTTAAAATTTGTATAATCAAATTTCGTAATTTAATTTTTTGGTAACATTATTTTATAAATATTTAATTCTTAATTTCATGGGTCATTTCGTCATTTATATGCAAATGCACACATTTTGCACAAGAAAATCAAATTTCAGAGCACCTTTTACCATTAACAAAATACACAGCCTTCTAGCCTTCTTGCAAAAGTGTGATAATATACAAGTTTTTTGCCATTTTCCATTCTAAATAAACATCATGGTACAGCATTGCTCAAGAACCTCGTACCTGAAGATTTGGAAGATACAGGCTTTACACCGCTTGCTTGCTTGCTTCCTATAACTTCAGACAATAGAGGGTATAGACCGATCCCAGTTCAATTTCGAGTAATATTAGCCAGCCACAACAAAACATGTTCCAAGATCACCTGCGGTCATTGCTCATAAAAAAAACGTGCTCGCAGATAGCTAATGTTGTTGTGCACGTGCAGTTTACACAAAGCCTAGCTAACAACATAAAATATGCAGGGATTACCTGTAAAAACAATGAAAGCAGACAACACGAGCAAATAGAGGGCTTGACCGAGCAAACAAAAACTATATTGAATATAATGAATGGTGGAATATGATAATGATATGAATGCAGGCCCCAATACTTAATGAGGAAGTTTATACATGACGGGTACAAGACTCCGACCGACTCTTTGATCTGTAGGCAACGACTGACTTGAAACAATGCAATACCTTTAAAAACCCGGAAGATATTTTTTCTTAAACCCAAACAAAAATAGTATGCAGACTCTTAGACGGTGTTATAGCTCCCGTAAACTCCTTTCGCCAAATCTTCAGCGCCATATTGCCTGCCCGGTGGAGACAGCATTGTCAAGGGGTCTACTATTGTTCAATCCCTCTCAAACCATCAAACTTGGTTTTCTTCTTGGGTAAATAAAAACCGAGCTTCTACTTTATATGGGACATCACCACCGAATTCCACCAAGGCAACCAAATGACCAAACGAAGAAGAAGCGAAAGAAAAATTAACAAATTATAAGATCGATCGACCGACCCCAAGCTGCAAACAAAACATCGGTGCCCAAAAATGACGATGACTTGACTCACGATATGCAACCCCAGATCCAAACTCAACACACCCAAATGCATGCAAGGACTAAAATACACGGACCAGCAGAGCAGTGCCCTCAGAATGCAATTGCCCGACTGATGGCCATCTTGGCCCATTCGGCAGATTCCTTAATTAAATGATCATCCAGAGATAAGCATTCATTTAGGAAGTCCTTGCTCGACACGGATTGCTGAATCAAGAGTCCGGCATTGCTGCCCAATGTGTCAGCTAGATCTCCAAGAACACCAATCGCCGTCTTGGACACCACATCGTCCCTAAAAGACAAAAAATAACTCAGAAAGTTTACATAGAAATATGATTCGGAAAAAGAAACGAAGGGGTAGTTTCAGTAGGCAATACATGTCTTTCTCCATGTATAAGCCATCCAAGAACTGAAGAACATGGGGGGCGTAAGGCATTAACAGCTGGGTCTTGAGGGATCCCTTAAACCCTTGAAAGATACCCGAGTACGCCTCCAGAATTCCATTTCTCAGAGAATTTGTGTACTCTATCAAGTCATCATCGGCCCCCGATGTATGAACCGATAGCTCAGCTGCACTCTGAAGCATGGGCATGGCATACATCAAGTACTTCTCGAAATTCTCCCCTATTGCCAAAGCAATATCACCAAAGCATGAAAAGATGGGAGGTTTCACTGATCGATGCAATTGGTTGCTCGACAAGTCTTTGAGAAGTTGAGTCATAATGCCATCGCAATAAGGCAATATTTTGTCCTCGAGAGCTCTGCATATATCACCCACCACACCAACTGCAATTGCACAAACCTGGTAATCCTCGAAATTCTGGAGACCCAGTTCTAAATACTTATAGAACTCAGGCATGTATTTTGAAAAATCAGATCCTGCAGCATATGCGAGAGCTCCAATTGCGAGCAAAGCCTCTTCATGAGCAGTGGCACTCCTAATAGCAAATACTCTCAAAAAAAGGCCCATCATTTGGTCAGCACATTGCAGGAGCGTATATTTTGTTTGTTCTCCTGAACCTAGTTTTTGGATAATGACTTGCAAGCAACCACAAAGAAGGCCTTGTAACTCATTCTGTTTCTCCCTCTCATCAGTTGATAGCTTTGCACCCTCCAGAGACTGGTGGAGCTCCATCATGATAACAGGAACAAGTTGTATCACCATTTGAGCTGTCTCGTCGGTAGAGCACCTCACAACTTCATTCAGAGTCTCGTAGGCTGCAGTTCTGAGCCGTGATTCTACGGCATCTTCCCTATGAGTCACATTGATGAGGGCTTGAGCGATATCCTGGAAATAAGGAGTTAATGGAGAGGATGCTTCCATGTCCTCGTAACCTTGGGCCAGGAAATAGAGAGCACCACAAGCTTTCTCGGCAACATTTGGAACATCTTTCATACTCTGAAGCAGAACAGTAATTATCTGTTGGCAATTCGCTGGGGTGATAATAGATGTTTCCAAAGCGGACCCATGAAGAAATTCAAACATTCTTCCGAGAGTCCATGCTGTGGTGTCCTTCACGTGGTTATTTGGATCTTTCATCAGGGCACTAAGCATGAAGTTCAAAGCAACATTGACAATGGGTATCAGTTTGTCGGGAGATGGACCTTCCAGAATGGAACCAAATGCATAAGTAGCTGCCTCCCTCTGCCTCCAATCGGGTTTTGTTATATTCTCTTCAATGAACGGCATAACAAGTGGGACAACATCATCTCCGACAGTTCGTGCAACCAAACCCAAGCATGTTCCTCCTGCCATTGCGATATTCCAGGCTCCTTCATCTTGATCCTGATCCTCTTCCTGCTTAAGCAGTGTCTCAAGAAGCAAGGGAACAAGGGCAGACAGAGCCTGCTTAATAAAGTAAGAGCATGGAATATCAGAATCGCCACTAAAATCACCGCCATATTCTTCTAATATATCTATCTCCTCATCGCATATTGAGCTCCAGAACTCAATGGCTTGGAGACCAACAGCTTCCTCATCTTCCTTCACAGCTTTTGCAGTGATGTTGAAAATATCATGAATATAAGGAGCTAATTTCTCATAGTAGGTCGAAGATATGGCAACCAGACACTCAAATGCTGCCTGTCGAATCTTCACATCTGGCGACTGGGTAGCCTCACAAGCAACTCTCATAATGTAGTCACGTTCCATATCATTGGAGAAATTTGCCTGAGCAAAGCCCAGAGCGTTATATAAAGCTCGAGTAGCAGCAAGCCTGACATCGTTGCTACTTTCAGAAGCGTTCATACCTTGGATAACAGCGGTAAGTATCTTATTTACATGATCTTGTTCCACACAGTCCGGGGAGACCTCTTCACAAATGTACCCAAGAGTTTCGAGAGTGGCCTGTTTGGTATGGGGTGGAAGCTGATGAATGTTCGACAAGAGAGATGCTATGAGTTCAGGCCATTGCTTGTGTGGCAACTCAATACCTGCTAGCTTTGCAATAACTTGTGATGCAGTTGACCGAGCGTCATGAACAGGCGAAGAGAGGGTCTTTAACAACCACGTTTTGATCTGGACCTTCGCAGCAGAGTCCAGTGACAACCATCGCTGTACAAGCTCAAATTTCCTTGGTTGTTCCTTGGCATCCAAAGCATTCTTCAAGATTAGACCTGCTAATTTACGGCTCTCAACTGGCTTATCATCATTAGCCAATTCCCCGGCAAGAGAAACCAAGAAGCCGGGAAGGTTTTGCTCTTGAAACAGTTTTAAGTTATCCTCCGCATTCTTACGCAGTGTGGCATCTACTGCTTGTGCATTCAAGAGAATTTGTGTTACTTCCATTGCCATATTGTACCTGAAATTATCAATTAAAGCAAACCATCAGGGAAAAGGCTGTATATGCAAACTTCATTTTTAAACAGCGTTAGAAAAGGAAAAACAAAATCAGGTCACATCTAAAACTCTTTTAAGTTGGACAAAACAGCATAGATTACTAAACTTATGACAGAAAACTAAAAGAAAAGTGCAAATATATGGCCAGATCAACTAAGATTTTAAAATACTAACGAACATCAAAAAGGACTTAAAACATGATTAAGGAGATAAAGTCCAAATCATAGGATAATTAAAAATTCTCTGATGGAAAACACGTATTAGACCATACAAACAGATAAAAAAAACTGCACAAGTCATCTTACAAATGGATGCCCGCTTTTGACATGTGGGCAATCATAGGCACGCCTATTACATACATATATAGCTGAACTTTCATTGCCTTAATGAAACGGCAATTGGGAAACCAGGAATGTGAGTATAAAGAAATTCAGTCTTAAAAATACTAGATTGGGTTCAACGGCAGTTATCATGTGCAACTGAAATCCAACCAAATAAGTACACTACACCACAATCCAGGATGATGCATGATAAAAGCAAGCGGGACTTGGGAGAAAAGTTCTTAATACACAACTAATTTGTGCAAAAATAAGGAGGCTCTAAAACACAACCATTAGGTGATACAAAGTTCAAAACAATTTCACACGCTCACATAGATCAATATGATGAAAGTCTAACTAACCCCCACGTAAGCTTAGAATTTGTTTGCAGTAACGACAATGAAAAAATCAATTGAACAAATCTGGGCTTTCATATATAAATCCTGAATTGAGAGGTTAATTTGGTGAATGATGAATCGTTACTTGAATAAGGCAATCCATGCACATCAGCACAATAACTTCAAGAAAACATGTGTGTCAAGTATATAAACAATGAATATGCAGAAATTATTGTAAGCTAGGAACAACTTAAGTAAAAATACTTTAACAAACTAATAAAGATGAACCTTTCAGTCCTATCCCCTAGACATCTAGGTTTCTATGAACTGGGTCATGCCAAGCAATCTCAGACACTGATTCAGACCATTACGAACATATCCTATCGGGTTCCAGCTCGGATATGTTACAGTCCCTCTCTTGTTACCCACCAAAAGTTAAGCAGGTTATTCGATTTATCACTACGTTCATAAGATAAATCTGAACGAGGTAAGTCAATTCCAATAGTGGATTGAGAAATTCAGTCCCAACTCCTCATTTTCCAAAAACCCAATACTTTGAATTTCACTCAATTCCACTAAATTCCCAGAAAAATCCCATCCTCAAACAATCTAAATCCTGATCATTTTGTCCATTTCCCAGCCTTTTCTCATCAACCAAACAAACCACGAGCAATCCCCAAACTCAAATCAACGAAAACAAATCCATAAACAGCAAAATCCAAAATCCAAAACGAACTGACCTAGATCACTGAAACGCGCACAGAATCAACGAAACAGACAAATTCTACAGATCGAGACACGAGACCTCAAATCGAGAGCGACGAGGACTTACACTGAGTTGCTGATGAGACCGATCGGAGAAGAAGAAAAAGCGGTACTGTGAAGCACCTGTGGATTTTCCAGAATTATACTCTTCTTTGTATTGTATATCTGATTTTGTACTGAGTTTTAGTTTTGGGCATGTGCGTGTGGTTCCCACGCGAAGGTCGGCGCGTGAAGGAATTTGGATGTTGACGAGCTGGCTCGGCTCATGGGCCGGACTCGAGCCTGGGCTGAGCCGGCTTAAATATTGGCTACGCGCCTCTGTTTCGTGTCATTTATCGTTACTAGGTCTCGGCTGTTCAAATCGATCGAAACCGGATAGAACCGGATCAGAAATAACTGTGAGACGACCATGAGGCCCAAAGTTTAATAATTTGGAGGGAGGTCTAACTGAAGTTTAAAATAAAGATAAGATATCGCAACGTGACTCGAACTCATAACCTTTAGACTCAATATATCTATCTCGTTAGTTTTCAAATTTCGAACGTGAGGTTCTGAGTTCGAATCTTAGTACATGCGAGTTTTACGTTTAAAAGCTAACAAATGGGAACATAAATTTTTTCTGATTAGCTGATCAAAAAGAAGTAAATCAATAAATTATCGCGTAAATTAAAACGTATCAACCAAATAAATATTAAGAAATCAAAGTCCATCCAAAGGTAAATTTTTGTGCTATTGTTTGGGACTCAAATCATAACCACTAAATTCAATGTTTAAGCACTTACAATTTTGTCCAACTCTACATTAATTGCAACCACAAAATAATCTAAACCTTAACCCTTCCCTGATCCTCAAGCAAGATATTAGATTGGTCTAAACAATCTAATTACAAAACATTATTCCAATCCAACTATTTTGTTTTCTTCTACAAACTTCAAATGGCTTGATTTTAAAAACCAGCTTTGGGGTCATCTGAACCAGCAGCAACAACTCCAATTCCATCAGCAATGTTGAGAGCAACTCCATTACTGATTTCATGTGCATGACCATTTGCTAAATGGCCATTTGCTGCATAACCATTTGCTGCATGACCATTTGCTATATAACCATTTCCTACAGGAAATGCCACCTTATGCTTATGGCCATTTAGCCTCTCCACAAGTTCATCAATCTTCTCAAACTGGTAAGGCCAGCTTGTGTTGTACAGGAATTGCCGGAGATCGAACCTCGAGGCCTCCGGCGAATAACTCTGCATTGAAACCATTCTCGTTAAAAGTAGGGATGGCAAAAATTTTTGAAACTGACGGGAACCGATATCTCCGGTTTAACGGGTAAGGAACGAGTATCACTAAATTTGTACCGAATCCGACAATTAATCCAGTGTCATTAGAGATGATAAAAATTGCCAAACCAGATGGAGACCCGATGCCCCCGATCCAACGGATAGGGGATGGAGATCATTAAACCTACCCCAAACCCGCTCCTTTTCCATCCCTATAAAGAGGCAAACATCTCATAATCTGACAGAGACTCGATGTCACCGATCCGACGGATAGAGGATCACTAAATCCATTCTAAGCCCTCCATGTTGTTATCCATATTCGATGCTGCGAGATAAGAAGATCACTAAATTCGCCCCAAATCTGCACGACTATCATTCTTGATCCCCTAAAGTAAGAATGATATCTCCGGCCGTTCTATATGCTTTGGGTGATATGTTGTTTTCAGTTTCAATTTTGTATTTTCACTTTTTTGTATTGTTTCTAGAGTTTTTTTTCCACTTCGGGAATTGAAACTCTTTTCTTTATCTTCCAAAGAAAATTGATTATCAAAGAAAAAATTTAGCAACTCTATAACACACCTATCATGGTTAAAATTAGGGACCACAAAATCCCTTGAAATCAACAAGGACCAATATCGCTGATCCGACAATAGTGGACAAAAATTCCTGAAAATTGACAAGGACCAATATTGACGATCCGGCGAATAGTGGACACGGATCATTGAATCATTATATCTGCTCTGAATATGTCCCGTTTTTATCATACATGAAAAAAATAAAAAATACCCAAACCCAACTAGATTCAATACCCTTTATCCAACGTGATACGTGGAACACTAAACCCGCCCCAACCCCACACAATTGTCAGCCTAGTTAAATTTTTGAAACAGATGTAAGATGAATATGAAAAAACAGAGGTGAAGCATGGAGGTACCTCGGCATGGTAGGAAGGTGTAAGGACAGTCATTTTGTGCCTGTTAATTGAGTAGTGTTTGAAGAAGTGCTTTACTTTTTCAGCTACCTCCACTGGAGTTAATGTTCCTCCCCATTTGTAGCAAAGATTCTGGCAATCAACAAAATAAGTCATAGTAAATCACAAATCTGAATCAAACTTTTGAATTTAGCTCACAACTAAAAGGCAGGTATGGTCAATATAGCTCATTTTTCGTCAGAGATGTGTGACTCGTGTACTTAACGCATGTTATGTAAGTAAATTATTAGGCTGTATATAGCAAACCTCCTTGGACATGGAAACTGGATAAGTAAGTCATAATCTACTAAAAATCTTGTGTTTGACTCTACGACTGAAATTACACATGATTAAAATGTGTGTACCGTGTACCATCAATATAGCTCATTTTCGTATTTTCATCGTATGTGTAACCATGTACTTCAACAAGTACTACGAAGATCAATCGTTGGACAGTATAAAGTTGTATAGCAAACCTTGAACATGGAAACTGGACCACATCGAAAGATTTTACGCAGCCTCCCATAAACAGAAAGCTCTTCGTATGTAACTCCCATGTCCACTTCATCCAACTGTCCCAAACAAGTTCATGTATCAACATTCATCTCTGTAATCACAACAAGTTCTCTAAATCCAATCATGCCAATGCCAAGAGCTCGAAAACGATACCTGCTTGTAGTTGCCACGAATAGGCTCCAATTCAGCAGTTGGTGGAGCTGCTGCAATCTCCGCCAACGATGAGTAGCCGAGATTGTCAGCAGCCCATTTCAAGAATGTCCGGAGATCCTGTTTGCTGATACTTCCGATAGGATTTATATCGGCCGAGCTACAATCATACTGTTGAAGAGAATCAGGAACATTATGTTAAAGAGCTCCAAAATCCACATCAGGGACCAGAAAGATACAATATGTGATTTCTGTTACAGTACCTTTGTTAGGTAACCACGCAATGCTTCATCCACGTTTGAGCTGCCCAGAACAAGATAGGACCCTTTTTTCTCGTGAACCCATGGCAAGAGAGAAGCTAACATGTACGAAAGGACCATTCTCATTCGAGCTTGAATGTTCTGTAGCCCCAAGTTCTCCATTTCTGATCCACCATCAACCTATCATGTTAAAAGAAGATTTCATCATTTGCCCGAATAACCATATCATAATGTAAATTATGTTTTCTTATTTTACCTTGTAGCGTGGTCGTTTACCGGTAAGTGATTCAAACAAAGACAACAGTGCAGAATCAACCCCATCTATGCAAGCCTCAATATGCCATGATCCTATCTCATCTGCTAGAGCCTTGGCTCGGAACCTCGAGGCCTCAGAACTGCATAAACACGAGATATTGATACTGCATATCAACTGATTTCAAAGTTCAAGTGCATAGAAGTTGTGTTTTCATTTCTAAATCTTCTACAATCCTTGTCTATAATTGGCAAATTGAATCATGTTCTTTCTGAGGTTAAATTATACATAATTTCTGAACACACCTGTTTTCAGACTCCATATACACAGTATAAAATATACGTTTTGCAAATTCTTTGCTATCTGTAGGAAACTCTCCATCCTTGTAGTGTCCTATACGCATTGCATCAGCTTTGACTTGTTCATCCCCATTTTCAATTTCTGCATACAAATGTTGGTAAAGAGCCAATAAGAGACAAGTAGGCGTTATCTTATCAACTTGGGTCCATAAAAACTGACCTTTTACAACAAGATGGCACATCCAGCCAACTATAGCAGCTACCGAGGAGCTATCCGCTCCGCCGGAGAGAGGAAGCAGAAAACCAGAAGCTCTACTTCTTCTCAAGTAGTCCCATAGCCAACAACTAGGACCAAAAGCTATTTCCTCCTCCGGAGAATGGTACTTGATCTACATAGAATCCCAATTCAGTTTTAGCAATTCACGATAAAATTCATATTGAATTAAGATCGCAAGATTAGAACCATTACTCAATATCAGACTCACATGCTCGTTTCTATGCCTCATAAACCAACAAAATAAATCATTTACCCATTTCAAATTTGATCAGAAATACACTTTCAGTAAGAGACTACTCACTGGATGTGGACTCGAGAGAGACATTTTCAGGTTAAATGTCGACTGGCAAAGGTTGTATGGGGCCAATACTGACTGAACTCTAGTTTTGCAACTTGCTTGCTCTTGGAAACTACTGATAGATCCTCTGAGACTAGCAACCTGCCATCCAGGAACTCAGAAAATGAGCTGCCGTTTACCTGAAACTTAATGCAAGACATGTATAAATAGCTTCAAGAACATATCATACCGCATCTAAATCTATTTGGGCTATCACAACTTCCACATCCTTCAAAGAAAACTGTGAACCTTGAGCAACCATCTCCCCATTTACAACAACACAGGCACAACCATCTGTGACATATGAACTGTTAGTTAATCTATGTATGAGGTGAGTTACTGGAAATAACAATATGACGAACATGATCAAGAGCATGTTATGTACCATAGTAAAGGTGCGCACCATCGCACCCTTGGTGATTACTATACATGTAAACCCCCCCACGAGTGTGTGTAGCGCCTATAAAAGCTTTAACACGAAGATCAAGCTTCCTGAGCTGGTGATGACTCCCACTTGCATTCATAAACACCTCAACGCCATTCAATGCAAGCTCAGCATGAGGCGGGACGGGAGTGAAAAGCTCTTCACAGATCTCAGCAGCAACAGCTCTACACATTATACAGAAAAACGAATCAATAGGGAAATAATTGACCCGACGAGGATAAAAGCTATGGATTTTGTTTTGTACGTGTCTAGGAACTGAACGAATCCATAGCCAAAAGGCGCTGATTTCTGTGAAATGGCCTCAGATATATCATATGGTAGCTGAAAGTCCACGAGCTGGTCTCTCTGCTTCCATGAAGTGAACCACCTCAGTTCTCTGTAATTCCCATCATTTGCAAGCCAGAGTTTCGGGCGTATCATGATGATTTTCCGGTTCATGCATAGAACCTGACAATTGTAACGCTCTGATCCTTTGATAACAGGCATTCCTATGCTACAGAAGATCCCATCCGTCCAATCACCCGTCAGAATCTCCTTCAAACATTCCCATCTACATGCAAGTTAATCCAAATCTCATTGAAGAACACAAATGAAAATCATTATTGCCAAGAATTTAAGCACATACCAAAACCATCCCTTTTTTCTCCAAATGGCCATATACCCAAATTACATCAAAAGACCCCAATTGACATAAATGTTATGAGATCTTTGCCCCCAATCAAAATAGATTCTCACATAGAGCCAAAATACGAGACAAACTCCGCATGTACATCAATCGAATATTGAATAATTCAAGATACCAATTCAAACCCGCATATTCTAGTCAAAAACTGCATGCAAGTTAATCCAAAATCTCATTGAAGAACACAAATGAAAATTAAGCGCACACCAAAACTATCTTTTTGTCTCTCCATACACCCAAATTACATCCTAAATGACATAAATGTTATTACATTTTCCCCAAATCAAAATAGATTCACTCACATAGAGCCAAAATAAGTATATCAATAAATAAAAAAGTGAATAATTTAAGATACTGATTCAAACATGCACATTGTAGATAAAAACGTTTCGAACATGCATGTTCTTAAATCTGGCTTGCTCTTCTCCTAAAATGGTTTCTAACTATCCTATACATATCGAAACACTCTCGCCTGATCTAATTCAGCAGTACCAGCACAATCAAACCAATCAAACAACAATGTCATGCAAATTCATATATAATAGACCAAACTCACGCATGAGCAATAGTATCAAGCTCCAGAAAATGGTCCTCGCAGCCATAGCCAGTGATCTCGAGCTCGGGACCGAGCCGAATCACAGCACCTTCCTCCTTCGCCTTCGCTATCGACTCCTTGATGTTCCTCAGGTTCGATTCAAAATCCATCGCCCACTGATCCAGGTTACACGTAGCCACCTTGATCACCCTCATTTCGTCGAGCACCTTACCTGCATTACCAAAAACACATCCAAATCCAACAAAAAACACATTTCAGTACACAGAATCGCACAGAAAATCCAGAAACAGGTCCAATTCAGCATAGAAACGAGGTCGATCTCGATCCTCACCTCGCTGAAGATCACGATCGGAGAGAGTGAACAATTTTTTGAAGCTCCTGAGTCTTGAGGCTTCGATAACGGTTTATATAGAAAAATCCGCAAAGCAACGGCTATTGATTTTTCTGGTGCGCCGACGTGGCGCCGCGTCCCGCAAAATTTATCTGTCCACGTCAGCGTACACTCACTCCTTATTCCCGAGAAAAGAGAAGTGGATTCATATTTTAATTAGTTTTGTTTATTGTTATTATTACTACTGACAAGCTCACTTATTACAAAAACAGAATTAGAATAAATTAGATTTTGTTTCTATTTATATTCATAATATCAAGTTCTGTAAAATGCCATAAATTAGGTAATTATTGGATTAACTTTAATACCATAATTAGCCGTTCATGCAAGAGAAATATTTATCACACACTATACAAATGTTTTTAGTGAATTGTGCATGTATTGGTCCAAAAAGTACTCAAACCGATTAAACTGATGATAACTGATGATAATAAGACTGGAAATCTTTAAACAGAATTGCATCAGTTCGGTTATGATTTATAGAAACATAACATAACTGATAAAATTGATCGAACTAGATCATAAACAACAAATTCAAAACAAATAAAATGTTTAGCACTAATTAATATTTTCTTAAAATCGAATTGCATGATTCAGTTTTTGAACAGATTTAACTCATTATCCCTCCACGAACATTCATGTGTTGGTCAATGCTAATTAACTTGATATATTTACATTCAATTCAAAAGTAATTATTTATTTTTGACCTTGGCATTAGACAATTGTCTTTAATTGAATTAATTTTGGGTATTATATTAGATAGACTGAACTCTAAAGTAGACAAGAAGCAAAGTTTGAAGACAGATAATCAAGATAATTTTGTAAAAAATTATTTGTCTTTTATGTGACAAAGATTTTTGTAATGTGTGCAAAAGTTAGTACACTAAAGAGTAATGATAGGTGTTTATTTCACTTGTTTTTATATATTTTACAATTAACATTTCATATAAATGCATGCTTATCCTCTTCCTTGTAAGTTTTTATTTTACCAATCAAAATTAGATCCTCAAAATTTAATAAACAAAACTCAACCTCGAGAAGGAATAAAAATGTAAAGTAAAAATAAATATAATCGAACTTGAAAGTAATGAGTCAAACGACATTAAATATAATATTGAGAAATATACTAAAAAATTATTTATCCATGCTCCAGTTTCGTATTGAATGTTTGACGACAACCTGTGAGCTTGATTTTCCTCTCTGCATTGGAGTTGGCGGATGTGATTTTCTTCGTATCCTTTTGCTTTTATCCTCCCACGTTCTTTCTCGGCTTCTTTCTCAATTACATGCAAGGGATTGATTGAATCGAATGGAATTGTTGATTGATATAGAAGATATCCATATCGGGGATGCTAGTTCTAATTCTAAGGCTTAAAGCATGATCAAACAAAAGGGTTAGAAATATTGTATGATTTTGAATTTACACCGGCCGCAAAAATTTTAATCGGTGATTGTTGTAAAGTCTTTATACGATAGTGTACAATTCTATATAATGTTTTAAAAATCTATAACTTATTAAATTAGTATTTAATAAATATTTTATTAATTCAAAATTAATTATTTAATCCGGTGGATATTCAAATAGGCCTCGAAAGACCATCTTCACCAGGTTAACTTCTAGTGTGTTTAGAATACTAACATTAAAATAACAAAGTTAAGGCGAGTTTTTAAAATTTCTCAACATATTTATTTAGTACTAAAATAATGTCGTTTCATTTAAGGAAAAGTACTATAGTTATCTCAAACTAAACGCGTTTTCTATATTGTCATCATCAACTAAATTTTGGGTTAGTCAAATACATTAAAGTATAGAAAATTCTCACTTGTTAACTATTTAGATGAAAAATCTTAATTTCGAAAGTAAAAGTACGAAAATGGCCATAACTAAACTCAAAATTTCAAAATCTGATGAGAGGGAGAGTTAGTTTATTTTTTTGAAAGACCTATTCTACCACCAACCCAAAGCCTACCTAAACTAAACCCAACCTATCATAACAAGATATTCTAACCCGCCCCTAAACTACTGCCCTATCCCCCCCCCCCCCCTCCCGGGCGAGGTTAGGGAAGGAGCGGTCTAGACCACTGTGCCATAACCATTCTAAAAATGTTGGTTTTTAGTTATGGCTATTTTCGTCTTTTTGTCTTCAAAATTAAATATTTTATTCCAAAATATAACGAGTGAGAACTTTTGATACTTCAGTGTAGTTGACTAACTTAAATTTTAATTGAAAAATGAAGATGATCATGCGGAAAAGTTTAGTATGGATGGCATGACACTAGGACGGGCGTGTTTGAGGCGAATTTCACAATTTAGTTCCCGTAAGAAACGGGGCAAGGATTTCCCTTTTGAAAGGTATGGCAATTTCTTGTTTTCCAATTTTAATAAAATGACTCAAAAATATTATCATTTTCATTAAATATGCATTTTAAAATATAATTTGAATTAAAATTTATATTTGTAATATAACGGGGCGAGACATGAATTCCTCGCCCTGTTCAAATATGGGGATTCCCCGCCTCGAAGTGGGGTGGCGCATCGGATCCCCGTTAGGGACATGAAGTATCGTCATCCCTAAAGTTTAACACGAAATATATATGCAGGGAAGTATTCCAGCGAGAACCACAAGGGTCGTGAGAACCATGAGAACCGATATAGGGGCATTATGTGACAAGGGGTCGGCATACTATACCCAATAAGTGAATCCTGACGGGGGAGTGGTGTAACGAGAAATTGAATTTTTTTTTCCCGCATGCTTGCTCTTCGTGCCACGTGTTTGCGCCCCTAGTCTAGAGCGGACGCGCCACGTGCCACACCTCTAATGGTTCTCACCGAATTATCCCTCTGTCTATCCGTACTCCCATTGTCCCCATGGAAGAAAAATTGACAAAGGAGAGAGATGCAATCAGCTAGAAACCGTGTTTCAAATAGGTACAAAGGGATCTCCACCATCCGTCGGATGCAATCTCATCAACGGCTATGAATATTAACCAATTTATGCTCAAATTTAATTCAATAAATCTCATAAAGGGTAAACTAGTAATTGTGCCTCATAAATCACATCTATCATTTCTCTCACCCCTTCCACACGATTGTGCCTGAGCTTCAATTCCATGGCTTCCAGCTCCGCCACACTCACCGCCACGTCCTCCTCCGCACACGGCTCCTTCACCACAACCAAGCCCCACGCGCCGCCATCCGATCTGCCGGTCCGCGATTCAACGGATGCGACCCGCCTCCCCATCCTCGCGCCCCTACCTCTCTGACCTCAGGTTTGTCCGGAGGCTCGAGTCCGGCGACATCGATTCGGTGTGGGAGAGGTTGGGAAAGATGGAGAGGGCCTACTCGACGAAGCCGGATATGGATAGGACGGGGTCGGACCGAACACCTGGCGCTGGACCACCTCGAAGAAGTGCCCAGATCTGGATCCACGAATTTCATACGAGAAATTGGAAACAATAAAAATCTGAAAGCCTTTCATATAACTGAAAACCTGAAAGCCTTTCATATAACTAAAAACCTGAAAGTCTCTCATATAACTGAAAACCTAAAAACACGGGTTTCGTTTATTTTTCTATAAGAAAACACTAATACCCGTCGGGGGAGTGGTGTGATGAGGGGTCCCCTCGTGTGACGAGGGTTTTCTGTTATATGAAAGACTTTCAGTTTATCAGTTACAAAATATGAAAGGTTTTCATATTTTTGAAAAACCTTGATCTGAATTGTTTATGAGTTGACACATTTGAATTTCATGAAATGTGTCTCAGAAAACCTGTTCGAATGTAGTTCTTCATTGTTTGGACAGATTTTCAGTTATATGAAAGGCTTGCAGGTTTTCAGTTATATGGGACAGGTTTTCAGTTATATGAAAGGCTTGCAGGTTTTCAGTTATATGAAAGGCTTGCAGGTTTTCAGTTATGTGAAAGACTTTCAAATTTTCAGTTATATGAAAGGCTTGTAGATTTTCAGTTATATGGGACAAGTTTTCAATTATATGAAAGGCTTGCAGGTTTTCAGTTATATGAAAATCTTTCAGATTTTCAGTTATATGGGACAAGTTTTCAGTTATATGAAAGGCTTTCGGATTTTATGAAAGGCTTTCAGATTTTCAGTTATATGAAAGGCTTGCAGGTTTTCAGTTATATGAAAGGTTTTCAAATTTTCAGTTATATGAAAAGCTTGCAGGTTTTCAGTTATATGGGACAAGTTTTCAGTTATATGAAAGGCTTGCAGGTTTTCAGTTATATGAAAGGCTTTCAGATTTTCAGTTATATGAAAGGCTTTCAGATTCGGAACGGATAGGCGGCTCCACCTGAAAACCTTTCATATAACTGAAAAACTGTCAAAACAATGAAGAACTACGTTCGAATAGGTTTTCTAAGACACAATTCATGAAATGGAATGGTGTGACGTGGGGTCCCATAGTGTAACGAGAGTTTTAAGTATTTTTCTATAGAAAAACCCTAATACCCGTCGGGGGAGTGGTGTAACGAGGGCTTCATGTTTTTTTTTTATAGGAAAACACTAATACCCGTTAGGAGAGTGGTGTAACAAGGGGTCCCATGTTGTAACGAGGGTTTCGAGTATTTTTCTATAGGAAAACACTAATACCCGTCGGGGAAGTGGTGTGACGAGGGGTCCCCTGGTGTAACGAGGGTTTTCAGTTATATGAAAGGCTTTCAGGTTTTCAGTTACAAAATATGAAAGGTTTTCATATTTTGGAAAAACCTTGATCTGAATTGTTTATGAGTTGATACATTTGAATTTCATGAAATGTGTCTCAGAAAACTTGTTCGAATGTAGTTCATCATTGTTTGGACAAATTTTCAGTTATATGAAAGGCTTACAGGTTTTCAGTTATATGAAAAACTTGCAGGTTTTCAGTTATATGAAAGGCTTGCAGGTTTTCAGTTATGTGAAAAGCTTTCAAATTTTCAGTTATATGAAAGGCTTGCAGATTTTCAGTTATATGGGACAAGTTTTCAGTTATATGAAAGACTTGCAGGCTTTCAGTTATATGAAAGGTTTTCAGATTTTCAGTTATATGAAAGGCTTTCAGATTCGGAACGGATAGGCGGTTCAGCGCCAGGTGTTCAGTCCGGCCCCGTCCCCTCCATGTCCGGCTTCGTCGAGCAGGCCCTCTCCATCTCCCTCAACCTCTCCCACACCGTCATGACTGGCTTCAACCCCGATTGTCTCCCCGGCCCGACGCCACGAGTTCGCTCACGAAAGAGTCGTTCGGGGACATCGACAACGATCCCGACGACTGAGAGATCGGCGGAGTGGACCCAGCGGACGAAGGAGATCGAGAGTCGGACGGCAGAGATGCTCGATGTGTTTGAGTGAGGAGAGCTGGGAGAGGAGGTTGAGGTTGCGGACGGAGGAGAAGAGGTGCGTGAGGGAAGAAGACAAGCTTGAGGAGAAAAAATACAAATATACCCCTATGTATATGTTAAATGACGAAAAGAAATTACAACTTCGACTTATTTACGCCTCAATGCCACCGCGTCCATCTTCACCGTTGATCATATAATCGTGTGGCTTGGTCCCTTGGTACCTATTTATAGCCATGGTTTTCTGCTGATTCTTTCCCCAAAGGATAGCCTCGCCGAGTAGAGGAGTTCGTTGGGCCATCAGGCTTGGCCCAATAGGATAAAGACTAAAGGAACACCATATCCCGGCTAAATAGCAATTCTCAATCCGAACCTCGAGACACACAAACCCTATAACCAAACACACACTCTCTCGCCCCACTCCCAGTCCCACCTCAAACCCAAACGACGCCGCATGGCTCTTCGTTTCGTAAGAGATACGGAGAGGAGGCTCTGAAACTGCGGCTACGATTTTCTTTTCCGCGAAACCCTCAGAAATCTGAAAAACTAGCAGACATGAGCGAAGTGGCGGTGGCGAGTACGGTGGTGCACGAGGTGCTTGGGCCGAGGGCGAGGGACGTGGACCAGCCGATCATCGACTACATCATCAACGTTCTCGCCGACGAGGACTTCGACATCGGCGACGACGGCGAAGGCGCTTTCGACGCCGTCGGCGAACTTCTCATCAGCGCCGAGTGCGTCGACGATGCCTCCGAGTGCCGTCAGGTAATTTCCATTTCCGTTTTCTTCCCGGTTGGACCTTGGTAATCGTTTCTCAGTAGCTGTGAGTCTGTGACTGCTAGTTAGGTAGATTCTGTAGCTGAAGTTTCATGGAAGTGATGGTTCGGTTCGATCTGATCTTGAATTGATGGGAGCATTTTGATATCTTCATAGCAGATTGAGTGAGAAATTTGGAAAACGCGTGTTGTAGCTTTCTGGAACTTCTTGTGATTGTAGATTTTCTAGCTAAGATCTCATGAAATTGAAATTTATTTCCATGATATGTTTCTTGATGCAATGGAATTGTAATTTGTTCGGTTTGAATATAAATTTTGTAGCCATAATTTCATGGAAGTGATGGTTTGGTTATATCTGATTTTTGAATTGATGGAAGCATCTTGTTATCTTGTCAGTTTGTGAGTTTATGATAGGTCTGTAGTAGCAGATTGAGTGAGAAATTTGGAAAGCGTGTTGTAGCTTTCTGGAACTTCTCGTGACTGTATATTTTCTAGCTGAGATCTCATGAAATTTATGTCTATAATATGTATTGCAATGGAATTGTTCAGTTTGAATATAAATTTTGCAGCTACAGTTTCATTGAAGTGATGGTATGGTTCGAGCTGATTTTTGAATTGATGGCAGCATTTTGTTACATTCTTAGTTTGTGACTTTATGATAGGTTCGTAGTAGTTTGAGTGAGAAATTTGGAAACCGTGTTGTAGCTTCATTATCCGTTCCCAGTAGCTCTCTGTAACTTTTCACGACTGTAGATTTTCTAGCTAAACTCACATGAAATTGAAATTTATATATGTGATATGTTCCTTGGTGTAATAGAATCGTGTTTTGTTCAGTTTCAATGTAAAATTTTGTAGTCCTTACACGTTTGAAGTTTATGATAGGTTTGTAGCATATTATCTGAGAAATTTGGGAAGCATGGGCTGGTCAAGGCCAAACCAACTGTTCGGAGCCTTGCAACACCTTTCAGAATGAATGATGGAATGGATGAAGGGGAAGCACCAAAGAAGAAGCCTGAGCCCGTTGATGGTCCTCTTCTGACGGAGCGAGACCTAGCCAAGCTAGATAGAAGAAAGAGGAAGGAGGAGCGCCAACGGGAGGTACACATTGTTATATGTTTATATGTTTGTCGGTAATAAGTGAAATTGCAATATCTGTTCATGGGCAGTTTGACATTATAGACATCTAGATGGGATTATGTGCCTCTTACAAGCTTGGATCTTATATCTTTATAGGATTTCTGTAGATGGGTTAATATGTTGTGTTCAATATTTCATTAAACTGAGTTTGTGAATAAGGTGTGGGTGTTAGAAATTTACCGGTAGCAGTCTTCTCAACGTGATTGCTCATTCATTAATTGTGCAGGCCCAATACCAAATGCATTTACAAGAAATGGAAGCAGCTCGAGAAGGAATGCCTGTTGTGTGTGTTACTCATGATAATTCTGGTGGATCAGTTGTCAAGGATATTCACATGGAGAATTTCAACATCTCTGTTGGTGGTCGCGATCTCATTGTTGATGGTTCGATCACACTTTCATTCGGAAGGCATTATGGTAAGTCCGGTCTCAACTTTCTCACGACTCGAAAGAAAAAAAGATATTAAACGATAATAAATGCAGATCATTTCATAGAGTATATAGATACCATTTTTGGGTACTTTGTTAGTTCTGAGCCCTTCTATTCTAGCAATTAATAACTTATAAGTCATTTCCTTTTCGTGACCCCCACCATTTTTTTCTGGAGCTATTTAGCCACCATATGATATCTTTTTACATCAGCAACCACATCATGATACAATTATTGTTTAATACTGAGGAGGTTCATGATGTTTAGTCAAGCTTTTATCATATTATCTATATTCTGTTATTGCAGTTCCGTATATCGGAACCATGACTCTTTGATGGGTGTAGTTTATGTCCTCGTGTGTAAGGCTTATTACTAGTGATTTCATGATCATTTATGCTCTGTTTTGTAGTTTGGTTTGGAAGATAGTTTTTAAGTGGATTTATCTCTGGTTTGGTGTCAGCATGGCAAGATCATTGGTCAAATGCCCCTATGATACGATCAATCACTTTAATACCTCACTTGATCCCTTTATGTGTTCCTTATGATGATGACAATGTTGTGGCATAAGTCCATTTCTTATTTGATGCTCTTTGAATTATAATTTTTTGTAATGTCATTAATCTACACAGGATTTGTCCAATGGGTTTAAGACCTTTTAGCATTACCTACTATGAATGAGAGTATTACAATGTGTTTAAGACCTGCGATCTCTACTATAGCACTATGAATGAAAGTGTTCAAAGAACTTCCAATTTTCCAACCTCTGAGTTTCTATTCGCTCTCTTGAAGAATTAATTATTTTGTATTTGGTTCGGATTTGCTCAACTGATGCATATGCACACAGGTCTTGTTGGAAGAAATGGGACTGGAAAAACAACTTTCCTTAGGTACATGGCCATGCATGCTATTGATGGTATTCCTAAGAATTGCCAGATATTGCATGTGGAACAGGAAGTGGTTGGTGATAATACAACAGCGTTGCAATGCGTTCTCAATTCTGATATAGAGAGAACCCAACTTCTGCAAGAAGAAGCTCGTCTAGTTGCTCAACAGGTTGTCAAGACAGTAATTCTTACTAGAAACATTTTTAATTGTGGCATTAGTTACCATTTAGTTTTCCGCCTCTCAGATTGCAATATTGAACATGGTTCCTGTGTGCATCTACTTATTTTACCCACACCTGTTGATGCCATTGTATTTGTCGTGCAGAGAGATCTGGAGTTGGAGAACACTCTTGGAAACGGCAAAGCTGAAGCAAATAATGCAATTGACAAAGGTATTTCTGAAAGGCTGGAGGAAATATACAAAAGGCTTCAGTTCATTGATGCAGATTCTGCAGAAGCACGTGCGGCTTCTATTCTTGCGGTTCGTTTTCAGATCTTCTATTCTCTTGGTACTTTAGCATTGCATTTTTATTTGGTAGGTTGGATTTGCTATGTTTCTACAACAATGAAATATCAAAATTGAGGGCAGGGTACTCCATGTTCATAAAACACACAAATAAATATGTGTATGATTGAGCTTTATGTTTTCTTGCTCTGCACCATTAGCATTATTTGTTTTGTTCCTTTTCAACGTTCTCTTATCTTTGCCTGGTTTGTTTTAGGGGTTGAGTTTCACTCAAGAAATGATGATGAAGCCAACAAGAGCATTTTCTGGAGGATGGCGTATGCGTATAGCTCTAGCTCGAGCACTGTTTATAGAGCCGGATTTGTTGCTACTCGATGAGCCAACAGTAAATATGCATCACACATTCCCTTAAGAATTTTCATATTCTTCTATATGTTTGGTATTAACTTTATCTTTTTTCTTCTTCCTAGAATCATCTTGATCTCCATGCTGTATTATGGCTGGAAAGTTACCTGGTGAAATGGCCAAAGACGTTTATAGTTGTTTCTCATGCTAGAGAATTCTTGAACATCGTAAGACTAGCACTCCTGTATCTCATTTGATAATGATGTCAAGGATCATCTTTTCGTTTTGTTACTTCTGTGAAGCTTGCCACGTCATGCTTATCTTAACTATTTCGTTACCTTTTCCAGGTTGTCACAGATGTTCTTCATCTACAAGGTCAGAAACTGACCGCGTACAAAGGGAACTATGATACATTTGAGAGGACAAGGGGAGAACAGCTTAAGAACCAACAGAAAGCATTTGAGTCAAACGAAAGATCAAGATCTCATATGCAGGTCCATTGCATCATAACGAGATATTAATGCCTTTGTTGTATTGTTTTAGAATGTGGTTATCATTGTTTCTTTCCTTTCCATTTACTTTTATATTTATCTTTTGAATTTTATCATCGATGAATTTGTATGCAGCTATGATTATGTACTTAACAACCTTTTCATTGTGAGCCATATTTTTTTTGAAATTCAAACCCTTTTTTTATCGCAGGCCTTTATCGACAAATTCCGTTACAATGCAAAGAGGGCAGCTCTTGTTCAGTCAAGAATCAAGGTTCTCACCAGTAACTTCAGAAGTGTTTTTCTAGCTATATCTCGGTTTTGCGCTTGATACAGTTAGGATTGAAATGTAGTAGTAGCACTAAATGGGTTTCCTTAAACTTTTATTTGCATTTGAACTTGGGTGAAGTGTTAACTCATAGTATGTTCGTACCGTTTGTCATTGTTTTTATGCTGCAAGTTTCCTGAAATAATTTTATCTTCTTCAGGCGTTGGATAGACTGGGTCATGTGGACGAAGTCATTAATGATCCCGAGTACGCATTCCACTCACGATGTGTTGCTTTCAACACATCACCTATAATCAGATTTCCATTTATTTGCTGTTTCTGTTTGTTTTCATTTCATTTGTTTTTTTACTTCTCGGTCAAACATATTATATCCCTCCTTTTGACGTGCAGCTATAAATTTGAGTTCCCAACTCCAGATGACAGACCAGGACTCCCCATTATAAGCTTCAGGTTTCCTTCTACTATATATAGTGAGAATCTGAAAATAGTAACAAGTTGTGATTACTGCTGTTTTTGCAGAATGTCTCGGATGATATTCATTGTTCTAATGTTTGCAAGTTACTTTGAATCATCTATCTTCTTTTTAAGCTTTGTCCAAGTATAAACATCAGCTGATACAATTTATGATTTGTCGAAAAGAGAATAGTGTTAGTTTTGTGTCATGTTAACTTTGTTATTGCTTAAATGGGTTTACTTATCTTTGTGTTTGTTGTATGGGATTGCAGTGATGCATCATTCGGTTATCCTGGAGGGCCAATATTGTTTAGGAATTTGAATTTTGGAATAGATCTGGACAGCCGCATAGCAAGTAAGGATGTTTGTTCTTATGTGTACACCCTCTTTGCACATCTGTTTAGATATTCAATAAATCCACAAGTACTTGACTAGGATATTGGCATGTTCAGCCTTAGATATAGTTTGTTTACGAGTATTTGCATGGATCATCTGAAGTAATGCCTTGGGAAGTATTATTTTTATGAAAATGTCTTTTGTATTCAATATCGATGCCTGCTTTATATTTGACCGTTCAAATTGTTGCAGTGGTTGGACCAAATGGTATTGGTAAGTCCACCATACTTAAACTGATATCAGGAGAACTGCAGCCAAGCTCCGGGACAGTGTTCCGATCAGCTAAGGTATATTATTAAATTTATTCTGTATTTCCTCTGTTTTGCATCATTTATTTACCGGAATAGTGATCCCGAGCCATGGCACAACAAATTAATCTAAAAATGTATAATTTGAACTGCTACTCTTCTGTTCCTCATCTTTGTTATCTGTTTGGATGGTATGGCTTGTTTAATTGCATGCTTATCTTGTAACGACTCATTTGTTTTCAGGTCCGTATTGCCGTGTTCAGTCAGCATCACGTTGATGGGCTTGACCTCTCTTCAAATCCCCTGCTTTATATGATGCGCTGCTATCCCGTGAGTCAATATTTTTTCTTCTTTCTGAGGCATATATTAGTTTTCTTTTTCCATGTTCTGAATTTAAGCTTGTCTAGGGTAATTTTTGAATCACCCTGGATTTCTTACATTAGCAAGAAAAATATTGTATGGAGATGTTGACACCCTTGTATATCCTTCTGGATTGATCGACTTGCATTTCTGATGGTTTAAATAAAAAAATTATTTGGTTAGAACTCTGACTTGATGTTTGGATCATGCAGGGAGTTCCTGAACAGAAGCTTCGATCACACTTGGGTTCTTTGGGTGTGACAGGAAATCTTGCTCTTCAGCCAATGTACACCTTATCTGGTATATTTTAGAATCTACATAGACGGCGTATTTTCTTTGAAACTTTGAACCAGAGTTTTAGTTAGATATCAGGTGTATTGATTAGGAACGGCAAAAATTCCCAAATCTGATGTGGTAGGGGACGGGAATCTCTAAATTTGGCCAAACCCCCAAACCTGATGGGGACCCGGTATCCTCGATTCGATGGAGTAGGGGACGCACGGGGATCACTGAATCTGCCCCAACCTGCACATTTGCCATCCTTAGTATTGATTGGCTAATCATCTATATTTACAACAAAATCTCAGTCGACAACGAAATCTGAATTTGGAAACTTATTCAAAGTCTTGATGACACAAACAGAATGCTGCTACCGCCTGTTGAGCCAGTGGTTAAAAGCTTGTTTCCCTTCAGCAAGTTCTCGGGTTCAACTGTTCAAGTCTTGTGGGCAGCGATGTAGCTGATGAAAATAATAATCGATTGCTGCTTTTAATGTTAACCGTAGTGGAGATCTTAACTGTGTATATAGCTCTGTTCTCAAGAAGTTTTGTTTGTTACATGTATAACTGATTAGTTTGTGGGCGATTTAACAACTACAGGTGGTCAGAAAAGCAGAGTTGCATTTGCAAAGATAACATTCAAGAAACCCCACATATTGTTGCTCGATGAACCTTCAAATCATCTTGTAAGTCTTTATCCTCTTTTTCCCAGTGTTGCTCAGAGAATGCATAAATAAAATGTCATATTGTATGCTTTCTTAACAGACTGGTAGTGTTAGCATATTGTATATAAGAAATTAAAAAAACAGTGAACAGAGGCTGATTACTCAAATGTAGCCATATTAGGGAATGGAATAGGGCAGAAGTCTTTTTAATTCTTTAATCTGGTTGGTGATTGATGTATGCATCCAATGCCCACTGCTCTAGACTAATATTTTCTTTAAATCAGAAAATTCTGATTTAAGGAGTCCTGAAAAAACATTGAGTGTCCTAATTCCTTTTTTTTAAAAGCCTTCATTTCCTCATATGTTCTTGTGTCCTATGGGCTAATCCACTTAGTGTAACTAACTAATGAGAGACGTTACCAAAGGTTGTGGTTGAAGTGGCAAAGACGAAATATCTCGTGTAAAACGCATGAGGTCACTCATTCAAATTTGCATGCTGACGGTATTGTTGATATGAAACCTAATGAGGGGCATTATCGGTATTTTATGTATAATTAACCTCTTAATGATGGAAATGGACTCTCAAGTAAGGTTGTCTTGCATAGTATTCTTTAAGTGAAAAAAGAGTTGTGACAAGTGTTGTATGGGATATATAAATGGAACTGTAGAACCCAGCTGATGTTAGTTTGGAACATTGCGTGTACAATGACTCTGAGATTACCGTCCTCGCCCTCTTTGAAAATGCAGGATTTAGACGCTGTGGAAGCTCTAATTCAAGGTCTAGTCCTATTCCAAGGAGGCATTCTCATGGTATTAACCTCTTCTTTTACGATTACAAATTATTTTAAACCGAAAGGATTCATAGTAACACGTGAACGGAACATTACAGGTTAGTCACGACGAGCATTTGATATCGGGAAGCGTAGAGGAGCTGTGGGCGGTGTCGGAGGGCAGGGTGTCGCCTTTCCACGGAACATTCCAGGACTACAAGAAGATACTCCAGAAGACTTGATTAGAGGAAACAGCAACTGCTGCTTTAGATGGTTTGGCGAGTGAATTTTGTTTTTACAAGAAAAAACCAAGCTCTTACAGAATGTGAAACGACATGTGTTTTTTAACTTGTTTTATGTATTGATTTTGTTTCAACTATGAGTAATGCGTCTTAGAATGTGCATTATTTAGTAGTATGTAGTCAGTATTGTCAATTTCTTCTCGAGATTTTGCCATAAAAAATGCCCCCAGATTGTTTAAATTTTCCGTTTTTTACGGTACATATGGTAATTTTTTAACAACTTCCTTTCTCCTTCTATCTACGAATCGGTGAATATATCATGTACCTATGCGTAGCTAAATTACTAAGCGAAAAAATAAATGTCGTTTTTCTTATAATCATGTCAATTATTTAGCTAAATCACGATTATTTATCACTTTTTTCTTATACATGCAGGATAAAAAATATTTAAAATAATTACAGTGGAATTGAAGGAGTGATAATTTATCGAGGCATAATATATATTTCTTAAAATTATAATTTATATCAGATAACACAACTTATCTCATACTTTCTCGATTCTATTCTTAATTTTTATAATTATATTCACGTGAAGTAAAATATATTTAAGAGAATTCAAATGAAAATAAAATTTTGTAGTGCAAACTAAAAAATCCATCTCGGCCTTTGAATTAATAAAATAAAATGGTTGAAATTAAAGCACATGATTATTAGTAATTAAATTGAAGTCAATTTTACAAAGTTACGTATTGTTTATTAAATTTAGGTTTAGTCTTGGGCCTGTATATTTTGATATCTATTTCGATATGTATATATTTATGAACTAGATATTTATATTAAAATATTTGACGTGGTCAGATTTGGGCTTTTCATCGCAACCCACTCGAAGCCCAAAGACGGTCCACGATCGCATTCGCGTATAGTGGCCGCTTAACGGTAAATAACTCTCCACCTTTTTTATAGCTCAAAACGGTTAAATATTCCTGAAGAAATCAATCAATAAATAAACAAAACCCGCGCGAACCAATTCGCGCGATCTCAAACCATCTCTCTCTCTCTCTAGGGTTTCAAATCTCCCCCAAAACCAAAGACTCTCTTCATCACCGAATCAGAAATGGAGGACAAGAGCAACAGCAACAGCAATGGAGGTGACAAAGGCAGCGACAATGGCGAGAGCGTGGCCGTGAGGAGCCTGATGGCCAACTGGATGGCCGCAGCCTTCTTCAGCTCTCTGGAGCGATTCGCATGCGTCAATCTCTCCACCGCCGACTGCGACGACGACGACGACCGCCCCGTCTACCTCACCGATCTCGACGACCTCGATATCGACCTCGAAGACATTGAGGTCCCCGTTTGATTTTCATTTTGACTTTTTTATTATATTGAATGTGTTCGTGGATCTGTGAGGATTGCGGCTCGTTGGCTCTCGGATTCTGGGGGTTGATCTCGTTTTTCCTGGTTATATAATGATATATGTTGATTTGATTATTATTTGTTTGTAATTTTCTGATGTGAAGCTGATTAAATGCTCCTGTGTTTTGTTGTTGATTTGGGGAATTTAGATTCTACAAATTCGATTGTTCAATGATTTTTTTTAAATATGTTTAGTTTTGGACTTGAAGAGCCATCGGGATTGGACCATTTGTTGTTCATAGATCTGGATGGTGTTTGATGATCGGTTCAAACCTTGTTTGGTTCTGATTTTAATCATCTTTGTAAATGTGAATTGTAAACTTGAGTTCAAACCTTGTTTGGTTCTCAGGTAGTTTTTGTTGGATTCTGATGTATCCATGTCAAATCTCTCTAATTGGGGATATGTAATTTAACTGCGTTGTCTCATTTTGAAGTGATGCACCGGATATTTGTTGGTTACATTATGCTATATCTCGATTTGATTATCATGTATTTGTAATTTTAAGATATGAAGCTGATAAATTGCTCCTGTGTTGTGTTACCGATTTTGGGAATTTAGATTCTGCCAATGTGATTGCTTAAGTTTTTTTTAATGACTGTGATTCTTGGACTTGGAGAGCCATCAGGATTGGGGCATTTCTTGTTTATAGATCTGGATAGTCGGTTTGGTGATTGCTTCAAAACCTTGTTCGGTTCTGAATCGTATCACTTTTTTGTAATTGTGAATTATAAACTTGGGCTTGTTGGTTGTTGTTTTTTGGATTCGATACATCCATATCAAATCTCTTTAATTCGGCATATGTAAATTCACTGGTTTTGTTCATAGATCTGGATAGTCGGTTTGATGATTGGTTCAAAACCTTGTTTGGTCCTGATTTTTATCACCTTTGTAAATGTGAATTGTAAACTTGAGTTGCACAGTTGGTTTTTGTTAGATTCGGATTTACGATATATATACATGTCAAATCTCTAATTCGGGATGTGTAAATTCACAGCATTGTCTCATTTTGAAGTGATGCGCCAGGGATTTGATATGAAATCTTGTTTTTGTTGGTTATATAATGCTATATGTCGATTTGATTATCATGTATTTGTAATTTTCTGGTGAAGCTGATAAATTGCTCCTGTGTTGTGTTGCCGATTTTGGGAATTTAGATTCTGCCAATGTGATTGCTTAAGAATTATTTTAATAACTGTGATTCTTGACTTGGAGACCCATCAGGATTGGGGCATTTCTCGTTTATAGATCTGGATAACCGGTTTGGTGATTGCCTCAAACCTTGTTTGGTTCTGATTTGTATCATTTTTCGTACATGGGAATTATAACCTTGAGCTGTTCAGTTGATTTTTGTTGGATTCGGATATATCCATATCATATTTCTCTAATTTGGCATATGTAAATTCACTGGTTTTTGTTGGATTTTGGGAATTTAGATTATACCGGTGTGACTGTTTAAGATTTTATTTTAATAACTATGATTCTTGGATTTTAAGATACATTGTGACTGGCTTTTTCTCGTTCATAGATCTAGATAGTCGGTTTGGTGATTGCTTCAAGTCTTGTTTGGTTCTGATTTTGATCATTTTTTGTAAATGTGAATTATGAACTTGAGCTTTTCGGTTGGATTCGGATATACTCATCTCAATTCTCTCTAACTCAGGATATGTATATTCACTGCATCGTTTCATTTTGAAGTGATGCACCAGAGATTTGATACAAAATCTTATTTTTGTTGGTTATATAATGCTGTATATGGATTTGATTATTATGAATTTGCAATTTTCTAAGTGTTATCGATTTTATGAATTTAGATTCTGCCATGTGATTGTTTAAGAATTTTTTTTAGTAACTCTGATTCTTGGACTTGAAGAGCCATCAGGATTGTGCCATTTCTCGTTCATAGGCCTGGATAGTTGGATTGGTGATTGCTTTAAACCTTGTTCGGTTCTGAATTATATCATTTTTTTTGTAAATGTGAATTATAAACTTGAGCTATTAAATTGGTTCTTGTAGGATTCAATATATCCCTATCAAATCTCTCTAATTCGGGACGCGTAAATTCACTGCCTTAACTCGTTTTGGAGTGGTGCGCCATAGATTTGACATGGAACCAAATCTGACATTAGAACATAGCTTGGAATCGAGCACAGTGATGCAAACACTTCAACTGATACTTCACACGCGTTGCTAAACAAGCTTGTCATAAGTTTTGTAACAAATACAATAGACAGTGGATAGTGTGTAGGACGGCATTTACACACTTGTTTGTCTCGTTGTGAATACTGAGAATCCTTCTATTGCAGTGATTCAGGTCTTGTCTGTGCTGCTGGGATCACAGCCTCCTCAATAAATTCAGGAGAACAATGGTTAGTATGAATCTATATTATACAGTTCCAATTAATTCCTGACATTTTCATAATATTATGTTATCTATGTGACCCATATATGAAAAGGTCTTCGCTTTCACATATCTGGATTGCTGTATTGATTACATAGTAATTTGGTTATTGTTTGCTTGAAATTTGTTAACTGGTTTTAGCTGGTCTAGTGCAGTTGTATTAAGGTTAATTGAAGATTTTGGATTGTTAGTGACCTATGAATCTGAAGACAATCAAGACATGACTTGGATAGGTCATGTCTGGTTTAGTGTCAATATGGAACAGAATTATCGTTACCATTGTACCTAAACTTGTCATTAGTGGTAGGATATTTCTTCTACTTTAATCTAATAAAAATGGTAATGGTTCTTCAGAAGAAAAAATATTGTCAGTGGTCTGGTCCCCTCTCTAAGACCATTTAAAAACAGAGAAACAAAAAGAACAAGATCAAGATTCGAACTGCAACTAACCATGATATCCAGAAAAGTCTGGTGTCTCACTAACGCTGATGTCGTAGATTATTAAAGAACGACCTTAATTTAAAACTTTCTGATTTTATTCTAGAGTTAGGTACCTTGATTGAGAGCACCGAAGCTGGTGGATTAGTTGCCTAATCGCTAACAAGATTATGTTAACATTGTTAAGCAATGAAACTGACAAAAGTGTAGGCATAAACTAATTAACATCCACATAAGATTGCACACACAGGACTCACATGGCATATATTATTATATGAATGTGCATTACAGTACAAAAGATTAAAGCCTAACTTAGTGGGTAGTGGTGGGTCATCTGATAGATCTCCTAATCATAGTTAAAACCTTTCTTTAACCAAAAGCTAGCTCATTTGTGCTTTGAGTTTAGCATGTCATGTTTGTTTTTTCCCATAGAAAATCAGAATGACAAAGAGGAGATCAATTTTGTATGGTTCAGCAGCATAAATAAAAAATTCTTAACTTTGAAGTATGAGAAAAAGAGAGAGGATATGGTAGCCAATAGTTAATAAGTGTCATGCAATTATAATATGTTTTGTGAATTCAAAATTTGAAGGTGGAAGGATGATTAGCCTCATCAAGTTGGTCATATATAATTGTAAATTAGATTCTTCAAGATACTGAAAACCCTAAAACCCTAGTATTAAGGAGAGGGGACCACATTCATAGAAGTGGCAATCATTGAAGAATGGTAGTATTGAAACAAACACACACCATTGACACCAATCTTGTATATGCTTTTGCATTAAAAATGCTTTCTTTCCTTGAGTTTGATTGGGAAATGAGTAAGTTGGAAGTAAGTAATGACCAGATCCTTGATTAGTCAAATATTGTTGGCTTGCTTAGCACCCAAATTATAGGGAGAGAGAAGATGATTATTTGTGATTAATATATGCAGATGGGAAAATCCAAGATTTTTATCCAGAGAAAGGGGACAAAGTCCAAATGTTGTGCAACTTTTGGCTACAAGGTGGCACCTGAGGAAAGCCTCATTTGGTGATTTCAAGGTACCACTTGCTCTTCACCTTCATGTTCCAATTCTCGTTCATTGTCTACAGGACAAAGACAAACCAGTAATTACATGTTTTCTTGAGTCTTGTGTTAAAAGTTAAAGTGAAAGAATAGAGATTAGAGATGGTGCTTGTTTGGATTAACTTATAAAATATGACTTGTAAGCACTTTCTTTTCTAATTCTGTCAAAAATACCTCACTTGATGACTTAAACACAGTGTTTTAAAAATCAGCAACCGTTTAATTCTCTATATTTTTGGATTTATCCTTCAATCATATTTATTTTTCTATTAGTCCTCGAAAATTCATCTTCGCTTCACTAGTGCCTGTGATTTTTAGAACACTGCTCGAACATGATACTGCCTTTGGGGCAGGGTGGAGACAAGGGCAATGTCCAAAAAATGTTAGGCCGTTAAGTAAATAGGGACTCCAAGAATTAATTGGATTTATATTAAATAAAATATTATATACACGATCAAAATATAAGTTATAGTATATGAAATGATGATTTAATAACAAATGCTTAATATATAAAAATATAAATATTTTAATACGTTCATATCTTTAAAAATAATAAAAATACATATTTTTAATTTTTGGTAGTTTTTATTTAAAAAAATCGTCTAAATCATTCTGGCCGATTTAAGCCGCTCGATCATATGAAATCGAATCGGTGTTCTAAAAATTTCTATTTAAGCGGCCGCTTGTGCCGAATGTTAGAACACTTGATAAGGGTAAATTTGGGAATTTCTGATTATTAGCTTAACAAAAAAAACATGGGTACTTGCAATTCCAAATTCTTTTTAGCTCATGAATTGCTTATAAACTTTTTCAAATTTACCTTAACCTTCTCAAGTACTTAAAAAGACTTATAAGTTAGTAAATCTAAGTCAAATATGATCTTCTGTTCAAAAGGATATTTTATCAATTATCTGAACCATTCAATGTGCCTATGAAGATGGTCATGGTGCTATATTTGAGTTTGATGGATCAGAAATGAATAGCATTTGTATATTCATTTCCATTATTCAAATTGCTTTTGGAGAAAAAATAATTGCATTGGAAGAGAATCCAAGTATTGATCAGTCAACATCTTCCCCATGTGCACCTTGCAGTTTGTACTTTGGCCAGAAAAAAAGGCATCTATAGAAAGTTTATTATTATCTTTTCACCAGATATATCATCTATTTATTTATTATTATGGCTAGTATTTCATTTTCATTTCCTAATAAATAAATAATTTGAAAATGATGTATTAGAAATTGATGCTTATTGTTTTGATTTGCTGATTCTAAAGCAGGTTAGTATCTGGGAAAAGGAAATGGAGTTCCATATTGGTGGCAAACAAAGGTACCATATCACCATGAATTATCTGTTTCTTTTTATCATTCGACACTTTTTAAATATTTATTTTGGGGCCTGATGGCACATATCACCATAAACCTAGCTGTGATTGGTATCTAATAAAAGTTAGAATGACAAAAATCTCTAATTTGAGAGCAGGGATAACAACAGGACGGGTTTGAAAATGATTTAGTGATTATATCGTCATCTACTCTATTAGATCGGGGATGTTGGGTACATGTCAGTTTCGAAGATTATTGCATTTTATAGAATGGAAAAAGAGCAATTTCGGAATGGGTTTACTGATCCGTATCTCTTATTCCGTCGGATATGAGAAAACGAATCCCCATTGAATTTGGGTTCCCAATTCGACGGGATCTGGTATCCCCCGATTTGTTTAATTGACATTCCTATAAAGAGGTAAAATATCTCGGACTCAATTTTTTTTTTTTGGTATCCTAACCCGACATGTAAGGACGAGAAACACTAACTCCGTCTCGAACCCAGTCATCCTTTTTAAAAGCTAATGATTAAATTATATATTAGAGGATAAAATCAGAGCTTTTTTCAGATTGAAACGAAATTATTTGTGAGGGATTATATCAAAATCAAAATAAAAGTATAGTTTATGTAATAATGAATTAAAATAAAACCCAAGTGCGCATGTTTTTGGATTATTAAAGTGAAATGGGATGGGGGAGACAGGTGGCTTGGGCTGGGCTGGGGTCTGGGGAAGGAATGAGGAATATGACGTCATAATGGGCCCTGCATTGGGCCAAGGTCCGGGCCGTTTACTGTGGAATAAAATAAAAAGAAGTATCAGAAAATTCAAAGTGCTCCAAAAAGGTTTCTATTTTCTGTGGCTATTTTCCAATTTTTTTTCCTTTTTCTTTTTCCAGAGGCCCCTACTCCTACACTACACCCATCTTCCCCTAAAAAGTTCAATCATCAAACAACCCTCATAAATGATTTGATTAATAATTTTGCCATTTTTATGTGTTTGAGATTTTAAGAAGACAAAACTATAACAAATTTATTAATATATTTATGATTTACACAGCTAATTTCAAGGATGACATGTGAATAGTAATCTATTTATGAATTACAATATACTAATTTTAAGAATTTCATAGGCTCTCGCTTCAATTTGCTATACATTATTGTTATCATTTAACGGGTAGTTAGAGTTTAACATATGAGATTACGGGTGAAATGAGTTTTAACCATCAGAGTGCCAGAGAGGGTTTTTAAAACATGATATGGACCTTTTTTTGCATATTGTTAATGATATACATTGAATTTTAGAGATGACGAGTTTTGAACTTGACTTGAACTTGGATTTTGGAATTAGATTATAGTAAGCCCAAGTGGCTTTTATTTGATGTATTAAAATAATATTTTAAATACATAGTTAGCTTGAAATAAGAGTTTTTCTTAAAACCTATCATTAGTGAGAATAGAGAAATATATAAATAATCATATTCAAAATATAGGATCGTGTCGATTAGGAAAAATATGCCTTCACTAATTTTTTTGTAGCCACCACTACATTGATGATTTTTTGATATAGAACCCTAGGAGACGCAATTGCTAAATCAGTCTGTTGATAATCCTTTGATATAGAACACTAGGAGATGCAATTACTAAATCAGCCCGTTAACATTTATAGATAAACAGAGTATCTGAAATACGAGCATAATATCTTCAATTTGATAAGGACTTTGAACCCAACATATATCTAATGTATTCGCTCTGATCAGGTCAAATATCCTCGAAAATGAATGTTTACAGATATAAATCATACATATTTATTAGAAATTAAACAGATCGGGGTAATCGATAAATGGGCATATCTCTTGTTCCTAAATATATGTTCATTTGAATTAATAATATAAATCCATATAAAAGTCAAATGCTAGTAAAGTTTACTGGCAGCCTAGGGTAAAAAGTGACATGTCAAAGACGTACTAGAATCTAGAACGGGTCAGGGTAATAAAAAATGTTGTCGGGTATGGGTAAAAAGTCAGAGGCGAAGCATTTATTTTGTAACTAGAAGAAGAAAATGAGTCTATTTAATGAGGTTGGAATTAATTAGGGGAATAATTGACCAACTACCTTCACATGTCCCCATGAATCGCATGATTCGAGGCCGTAGGATTGACCCGATCCATCCCCATCTCCGCCTCACGTGCCATAACCTCCCCTTTGACCCCAAACCCCATTCCTCGTATCGACTCTCGTGTCCCAACCATTTTTATTTATTAATTTCAGCTCTACTTTAAAAACAAATTTGAACAGTAAAAATTCTATTGAAATGATTTATCAACCTCTACCTTTAACTATTGTAACATGATGTAACTTGACATAAATGAGTCAAGTCTTTGATTACTTATTATAATTGTTAAGTTCTATCATATTATAATTGATCTTAAGGTTATGCCTATTTAATGAATTTAACATTTCAGAGTTTAATATAGATTTGCAAGTAAATTTGTGTAAAGTCTAATTAATTATACATTTACTTTTGTGTAATAATGTTTACTTAGTGTACTACTTTTATTTAGTTGAGCTCAAATTTTATTACTTGTTTGAATCTAAGCCAACCTCAAATCGAAAATGATTGAAACATTCAACTGATGGACATTTGGTGTCCTTGATTTGACAGTGTAGAGGTCAAAATAAAGAAGTAGAAGTTTAAATTTGCATTAAAATTCATACTAAACATAAACCATGTCTCTTGAAAAAGACGAAACAAATGATGTATTTATTAAATCTGTGATGAATTCACCCTATTGTCATCCATAATCTAAACATGAATTTAAATTGAAAATACGACATTTTACTACGTCTAACTATACTACTTTACTACCTTGCTCTTTTTTCAATATCATAACTATCATTTTGAAACAGTCTACTCCTAAAACACGTAAACAACTCATGGTTGAACCTCTATCAAACTCGATTCAATCGAGAGAATTATGCCATCTTGAAAAACTTCATTAGAATAGTCAGGTTCTCCACCAGCGACCCCAAAAAAAAGACAAGACAAGAGTTCCTTTAAATGTAAATAAGTTGGACTAGACTGGCTGATTTGAATAATCTTTTTAACCATGGTAGTTTGTATGTTTTAGGAGTAAATTGTCACTAAAACAATTATAATACCAAAATGTGAAAATACCATAGTTAGGCACAATGAAGTACCATTTACCAAATTTAAATTTCATGAGACTAGTTTACATTGGAAACTATAAAGTACAAGATAGGCAAAAGGTATATATGACAATAACTAAAGCATCGGTTCCTTCCACAACAACCCATAAAAAAACAATAATGGAATCTGATTTATAATCCAATCAGATCAATCAATGACAAACTCTTAATCCTCTCTCTTTAACTAAACTAAACCTTCATCAACCAATTAGCCAAGCCAACACCACTCCTATTATCCTATAGTAGCAGGACCACCATTATAAATTGCACCTCCTCCACACCTCACCAAACCCACCTCTCTCTCTCTCTCTCTCGTCGATAAAGACACCAACCTTTCACTGCTCCGCGTGCCACCACAATAAACTCACCGTACGACGTCGTACTCCCAAACACAACATGCTCGAAACCGTCCGCTACCTCGTCGGCTCCGCCGGACCCTCCGGCTTCGGCTCCAACTCCACCGCCGGACACGTCACCGACTCCTCCCCCGACCTCCGCCACCTCACCGCCATCATCACCGGTACCCCCACAATTACCATTCTACCCCTCCCCTCCAATACCCTCCAATGCCCTCTTCATTTCTTTTTATTTATATTATAAATCTTCATTTATGTAATATAGGTGCCACGTCGGGGATCGGGTTGGAGACGGCGCGGACGCTGGCTCGGCGCGGGGCTCGGCTGGTGCTGCCGGCGCGGAGCCTGAAAGCCGCCGAGGACACCAAGGCGAGGATCTTGTCGGAGTTTCCTGATTCCGACATCATCGTCATGTTTCTTGATCTCAGCTCTCTGTCTTCGGTCAGGACCTTCGTGGCCCAGTTCGAGTCTCTCGATTTGCCTCTTAATTTACTCATGTAAGTGTGTTTCAACTTTGAACATGTACATACATGGGTCTGTTTGGCTGCCGAGAAAATATTTGGCTTGATGATAATTTTTTATTATATAATTTGAACAGAAATAATGCCGGAAAATTCGCTCACCAGCACTCTATCTCCGAGGACGGCGTTGAAATGACCTTCGCCACCAACTACTTAGGTACATACACACACATATATATATATACTCACACACGATTAATTAATTATTTAAAAATAAGAAAATAAAATTCTTCAAAAACTCATGTATGCCTGTGTTTTAATTATTAATCAAATAGTTAATTTAATGAGGAAGTTTGAACTCAATTTATCAAATATCCGGGGCAGGTTTATTATAATTTGAACCTAAAATTGAGCTCGTTTGTCAATAGAGTTGAATTCAAATCCAAAATATCAGTATTTTATATAATCTTAACCCGTCTAGTTTAATATTTAAATAATCGTGATATTTATTTATTTTTAATAATATTATTTAAAATTTTAACAAATTGATTCGAACTAAATTTGATATTTTTTTCTTACTTAAAGGCTAAAATATGATTGTGTTCTTAACTGTGTATATATATAATGCAAAATACGTTAAAATAAAATTCAACTTAGTTCGACTATTTCTCGATTCCAATATCATAAAACAAAAGAAAGAGACTTTGGAGTTTCGTTAAAATTGACCCTTCAAGAGGAATGGATAAAATATGTGTCGATGTGACTCGTCGGACCAAATTTGATAATATCACGAAAATTGTACGACTATTAATTAATTAAGGCGAGTGTGACTATTTTTTGCAGGGCATTTTCTGTTGACGAAGCTTCTCTTGAAGAAAATGATCGAAACGGCGGAGAAAAGCTGCGTCGAGGGCCGAATCGTGAACGTCTCGTCCAGCATCCACGGCTGGTTCTCCGGAGACACAATCCGATATCTCGCCCAAATCTCCCGAAACAACTGGTAATTATACAAAACTCAATACGCAAAACCCAACACACAGTTCGAGTTATTCTTTTAAAAAATTTCGACTTATCTGATTTTCAATTAACTATACGTTATTTTTGATTAATCATTGACTAATTCCCGATTAATCTTAATTAGTGTCTAGCGTTTTTCAAAATATTAGTTTAAATATCGGATTTGACTTTTTTGTTGACTAAATTTTTGTTTGATTCGCAGCCACTACGACCCGACACGTGCCTATGCTCTGTCGAAGCTCGCTAATGTTCTTCACACGAAACAGCTCGCTCTCTGTCTCAAGGTTGGTTACTAATTATTGGATTATGGTTTGATTAAAATTTAAAAAGTGGGTTTTTGGTGTTTTCTCTTGATTTTTGATATGTTTAATTTGATTAATTTGTTTTTGTGAATTTTTTTTAGAGGATTGGAGCGAATGTGACGGTGAATTGTGTACACCCTGGGATCGTACGGACCAGATTGACCAGAGAAAGAGAAGGGATTGTTACTGATTTGGCATTCTTTTTAACTTCCAAGTTCCTCAAGACCATTCCTCAGGTAATTAACTAATTGAATAATTACATAATCAAATAAATTAGTTTTAGGAAATAATCAAGAATGTTCGTATACGTGACGGTTGAGTTTTGAATTGAATTGGTACAAATCTTAACATACTAGTCTATCTCGATCTTATAAAACTCAAAATATATAGGTCTTAGTTCGCTTTAAAATTTATTGATTTTAGGTTTGGTCCGTTTTGTTTGAATCATTTTCATTAAATTTTCGTCTGTTATCTTAATATGCTTAAGCTCGGTTGATACTGATCGATAACTTACAATGCGCATGTTCAATCATCCACTTTTAGTTTTGACAGACCAAATTTTTAACAAAATATATTTTACTCATTTAATAAAAGCCGGAGACCTGTAACAAAGTCGCATATTTGAATCAATTGATTTTCTTCTGTCTTTTGGTGACCCAAAACCAAACAAAGTTTGTTTCGATTTTGTTTATAACCAAATTGAATTGAAATGGCTAGATACTACTATTTTCCAATTGATTATTATGAAGATGTTTTTATTTTAAATGGAATAATTAAATAAAGTGTCTATTTTTTATAGGCGGCTGCGACGACGTGCTACGTGGCGACCGATCGGAGACTGGCTAATGTGTCGGGAAAGTACTTCGCGGACTGCAACGAAACGACGCCGTCGAAGCTCGGATCGAACGGCTCAGAAGCTGCGCGGCTTTGGTCGGTCTCTGAGATGATGGTTTCTTCTAGAGACTCCAAAGCCCCTTTTGACCCCACACTGGTCAACGCTTCGCTATCACCAAATTTGGACCCAATCGTAATTTATTAATAAATTAATTAGTTTAATTATATAATATATATACTTAATTAGACAAAAAATGATAGAATATCTAGCTGAAAATACGGCTAGAAAAAAAATATACAAACTGCTTTGGTGGTACGTAGTGTTAGTAATTTAATATAGATACTCTGTAGAAATTTAAATATATTTATAGTATTTCTCTTTTTAATTTGCCACTAATGCTTTTGATTCTTTTGTTGTTGATTACTTGTACTTAATTATTATCATACATTAACAAGAGAACATTGGGGTTTATAAAGCATAATTATAATGGTGGTTTTCTTATATATTATTTTTCCTTCCTAAAACAATAAGAGTTGTATAATCAAGAATATTATTTTTATTCTTTACGAAATGTTATAAAATTCAAATTTGATAAGTTTTAATTCAATACTAGATATAATAATTTATTTATTTTTGTAATTTTAAAATAAGGGATTCAAGTTCGATAAAATATATCTACTTATATTCTGTAAATTTACAAACAAAAATGGTATTTTAAATTCAATTTGATCGGATGACGAGCTTGAGTTCTTTATCCAAGTCTTAAAATATTAATTAAAGAAATGGGTTTGATTGATGATTGATTGAGGGTTGCTCCATAAACTATAATGATGATACAATGATAATGCAATAATAATAGATCAATTAAAGTGTACTGATTAATAATAAACCCAATTAATTATTGGGTAATTTTGGTAAAGGAAAGTGCTTGGAGACCCTTAGATTTAATTATTATTATTGCTAATATAAGCTGTTAACGTACCACACTTGGTCTCTAATTACGTACTAAATAAAAACAACTAAAACTAATTAATTAAATTAAATTAAAATAATAATTAGAAGAAAAAAAAAAGTGGTGTGTGTGTGTGTGTGTCGGTCACTAGAAAGCATGTGGTGGTTTGATTTGTGGGAAGCATCTTTTTGGGGGTGTGGGGCCCACTAACATGCTCGGTGCGGTGGACGTGAACCACACGCGCGCCAACACGCTTGCATGCGTGCGTTCGATCCAAGGAACCACTTGTTTCTTTCTAATGTTATTTTCTGCTAATGATTTAAGGTTGTCGTATCCGACGTGTCCCATATGATGACATGGCGCACGTATAATGTGACTGACTGCGACACCAACCTATTTCACTCTCAAAATTTCGATTAATAATTTTAGTGTCATAAATAAGATCGAGTATAATTGAGTGATTGGTTTTCGACCATTGAAATATGGTTGGTTTTTAATTTAAATTGGACTAACTAAATTTTATGAGTGATATTTATGTATGCTTTTTTTATTCATTTATTAAATCGTTTTTAAAAACTATTATATTGTTAAATAAAACGATGCGGAGATGATTTCATAAAAGTAAATAAGAAATAAACACCGTTCTGACTTACTTCAGTTGTGAATTGATACGATTTCAATTTATACTATAGTAAAATTGGAATAAGAAAGTACACGTAAGCAGGGAAGAAGCTAAGAAGGTAAATGTGGTTGCGGATGTGTCAATGAATGAACAAGAAATTAAAATATAGGTAGGAGTTTTCCTTTTGTGTGTGGAGTTATACGATGTTGTTTGTGAGGATAAAAAAACTTATTCATATTACGTAGATGGTTTTGGATGTGACATATGGTGTGTGGAATTTCGGTTCAGTTTATTTAGTTAATCATCTATCTTTTACTGTATAAACTATATCTGAACAAAAACTGATCGGTTCACTTAAAATAATATTATAACCTGACCATGTTGGTTTTGGATTTAAAATTGAAACCCCTCTGAGCTCCTTTGGCTTCGGTGGCTACTGCATGACATGGGCATTACTCACAACTCGGCTACTTCTATCCATTGTGACAACCGGAGCGTCATTCAGATTGCTCACAATGATGTATTTCATGAACGAACCAAGCATATTGAGAATGATTGTCACTTCGTGAGACATCACCTCAAACATGGTACTATCACTTTACACGTCGTCTCCTCAGACAACCAGACTGCTGACATCTTCACGAAGCCTCTACTTTCAGGACGGTTCAGTGCATTAGTTTCCAAACTCAATTTGAATCATCCACCTTGAGTTTGAGGGGGCGTGTTAATATATGGGCCAAAGCCCACCATGTTGTGTTATCTTTCCTATTCCTTATAACTCATCTTTCCTATTCCTTGTAACCCTACTAGTATAAATATAGGATCTTGTATATTGACTTAAGCATCGAATACAATCAATCTATTCTCAAACCTAATATGACAGAAATAATAAGAGATATATTATTGATTGTGTATTGTGAATTACAAGAGACCTCTATTTATAGAGACAATAGGAATAAAATAGGAAACTCTAATATATGTGAGAAAGAAAACATAAATATAGGAAACTCAATATAGGAAACATAATATAATCTAACAACCCCCCTCAAACTCAATGCGGTGAAATAAGAATTGAGTTTAAAGCTAGATAATATTGAGTTGCGGCGAGGGTTGCGGCTGCCGAGGATGATGTCGAGATGATGCGACGAGGATTGAGGATGGAGGATGCGCGCCGCTCACGGCCGAGGACAGATGCTTGATGATGCCTGATGCCTGTTGGCTGATGGCGAGATGACAACGGTTGATGGCATATGGATGATGCCTGATGCCCGATGATGACTGATGTCTGTTGGCTGATGGCGAGATGACAACGACTGATGGCATATAGATGATGCCTGATGCCTGATGTCCGATGATGCCTGATGCCTGCTGGCTGATGGCGAGATGACAACAGCTGATGGCATATAGATGATGCCTTGCCTGATGCCCGATGATGCCTGATGCCTGATGGCTGATGGCAAGATGACAACGGCTGATGTCATATAGATGATGCCTGATGCCTGATGCCCGATGATGCCTGATGCCTGCTGGCTGATGGCGAGATGACAACGGCTGATGGCATATAGATGATGCCTGATGCCCGATGATTTGATGAGATTGAATTAGTGATAATTCAATTGATGGCGGAAGCACAAGGGTTAGGGTTAGAGTTTGAGATTGAATTATTGGGATTGAATTGAGAGATTGGTGATAGATTTGGGTTGATTGCAATGTGATTGCAATAGGAAGAAGCACGAGTTTGTCGAGTTGATTGTTTGCGGAAGCAAGATGTTAGAAATTGAGATTTGAATTGCCTCACCCACCCGTCAGAATCACGAATTATTGACGAGTGGGCAAAACGATAAATTCATAAAGATTTGACCAATGATCGATTATGCCTCTGATACCATATTAGGTTTGAGAATAGATTGATTGTATTCGATACTTAAGTCAATATACAAGATCCTATATTTATACTAGTAGAGTTATAAGGAATAGAAAAGATGAGTTATAAAGAATAGGAAAGATAACACAACATGGTGGGCTTTGGCCCATATATTAACAATATGAAATAATAGAATCGGTATATTTAATTTGAAAGTTTTACCTTTCTAAAAGTCTTGAATTTTGTGAAGTGTTTAGTCACGTTGGTTTCACGAATTATTTTGGTAGGTCATAAGTATTAAGATTATTATATGTATATAGTTTACCAAAACTAAGGATTCCATAATTCGGTTACACGAATCGTTTTAATAAAAATCAGACTAGATGATCTTTAATATTAAAGAATTATATTCGAAATTGATGGGAGAATTCGAGTGAGTAGGTTATAATCAATACATTTATCATGCGGTTGTTCTGTTAGAATTAGACCGAAATGTTACACGATAAACTTTAATTATGGGCTTAATTAGTCACTTTGACCTTATCTTCAGACTAATTATGAAAAATTTTCATTTTGATATAATTCTCGATTCGAGGTCATTTGTTGGTCCGAATTCCATCTCAAGAAATAAAAAAATTCGAACTTCTTATACAATCCAAAACTATGGATGATAGTTATGATCATAAATTCGAAATTGAAATATATACAATATAACTATACACAATTTTCATTCTGTTATTTTTGACAGGTAAAAATAATACTCAAACAATAATTGATCGATTCTATAAAGTTCATAACCAAAACCTCACTATTAATCGTGATTTTCAAGAGTATGGTTCGGAAAATTCCCAACCAGAACAAGAAGAAATGAATAGGCCCAAATCCAATGATAGTGATAGGATGATCAAATTGGGCTCTAACGATGTCTGACTGAAAATGGGCCCTTAATGGGCCTTCTGCCGCTGATCATGAGCCCAGCCCAGAAACTCCTTAAACCCTAAACCCCCAAATCCGATCGGAGAGTGAACTGTGAAGCTCGCCATTTTCGCACCAAAAATGGCTTCTCTGATCCCAGAAACAGCCCAGAAAATCGAGAAGCTCCGATCTCTGGCCAAGCAATCCCAGCGATGCCGCACTGTCCCGCTTCGTCTCCGTCGAGCCATCGAAAAGCTCGTCACAGGTCAGCGTGTTTCGCTTTCAATCGAGAAGCTCCGATCTGGATTTGAGAATCTGTGTATTCAATTTCTTCGAATTGACCTAATCTGATGGTTTTGTTTTTGGGTTTTGGTCGATAGAGCAAGACGAGCCACACATGAGGAGGAAGGTGCTGGGTCTGTCGAAGTCGCTGAATGATATCAAGAGCGTGAACAGCCAGCTCTCCACCGCCACGGCCAAGGAGCTCGTAGACGACCCGTTGAAGTCTCTGGAGAGCTCCAAGAGGTGGAAAATCAAGAGTGCTTATGGAGATATTGGTTTCAAGTACAGAGAAGACGAGACTGTTGCTTATGTAGCTTCCCGAATGCCTGCAGTATACTCTGCTATTTACAGAGTTCTTAGCGAGGTACCCAGATGGGAAATGATCTTCCTTTTTTGTGAATTATAGTGATAATTTTCTTTGCTTGGAGGGGAAGTTTCGATTTTTTGTAGAATTAGCTGTTTGGCACAAATGGGTACCTCAGCTCAGCTACAAGACATTGAAGTGTATTGTTATCCTTTTAAAAAAATGCATTTCTTGGATTGAGTCCTTGAGATTTTGAACCCGAGGGTAATGCTTTTTCCTTTAATTATCTGTTTTCTTTGTCAAAGGTTCGAAGAAGGATGCCCGGTTTCTCTCCGGCTAAAGTTTTAGATTTTGGTGCCGGGACTGGTTCAGCATTCTGGTGAGCGAGCTCAACTTGATTGCTTGTTGATGCACATGTGTTTGGGCGTTTTGTTGTTGCACTAGGAATTTTTCGGTGTAATATGAATGGAAATATTGTAGGGCAGTGCGTGAAGTATGGCCAAGAACTTTGAAGGAAGTTAATATTGTAGAGCCATCCCAGTCGATGCAGCGTGCAGGGCAGAGTCTTATACAAGGTAATTATCTACTTGAGCTTTACTTTGTATATGTTATTTCCTCGAATGTATCATTAATGCATTTTACAAAACTTATGCATGTCTCCGTGACCATGCTTCGTTGGTTACCAATGGTGATCGCCAAATTATTTTTCTTAGAAAAATAATCAGCTGCCGGACGTTGATATGTAGGTCTATGTCTGAAGTTCTTTCATAGCTTTGTTAGAACGTTTATTGCTGGTGTGATTGAGAAAGAGGTTCGTATGATCACGTAGACATCGGGGACTTGAATATGTTTGTCATTCTTGTAGGTCTGAAGAACGTGCCTCTTATTCATGGTTATGATTGCCTTCAAGCTCTAAACAGAAAAGTCAGTAAGTCAGACCGAAAACATGACCTTGTAATTGCTGTAAGTCGATGTATTCTGGACTCTTTTGTTGTAACATGGCAATAAATTACCAACTATTTCGCTTCACTACTAATAAATGTTTAAATTCTGTCCTGATGGAGTAAAGTCCTATGTGCTTGGAGAGATACCATCACTCAAGGATCAGACTACCATTGTTCGCCAGCTTTGGGATCTTACAGACGATGTTCTGGTATGCATCTTTGTTTTTGCATTCCGTGTTTTCTGTTCCCTCTAATATCAGAATAATTTGAGTATTTTTGTTAGTATCATTGAAACATAATTTTTATGAGGACAAAACATGTGTTATGAGTTTCTGATACTCTAAACCACTGGACAGATTCTGGTGGAACCTGGAACACCACAAGGATCTAAAATCATAGCTCAGATGCGATCTTATATATTATGGATGGAAAAACGAGTGAGTTTACTCCTTTAATATTTATAGTGATCATCATACATTAATATTTTATATTGTTGGTGATGCTCATTTATTATACAAAATATTCCTGCTTAAGAAACTGCGTAAAGATAAACCCACTGAAGATTCGAAGGATCTGGTGGATCTCAAAAGCGGCTGCTTTGTAGTTGCTCCAGTAAGTACAAAGTTCTTTATCCCATTTTTTACCTGTTATTTTCTCTCTGTACTGTGCTTTTATACCTTGATCTTCGTGCAGTGTCCTCACGATGGAGCATGTCCTTTGGAGAATTCTGGAAAATACTGTCATTTTGTTCAGCGTTTGGAACGGACATCAACACAGCTTGCATACAAGGTTTCCCCTCAACATTCTTCTCTGATCGCTTCTGAAGTTAAACACGCCCAATATTTCAAATTTTCAATAGACCCAAGTGTCTATTATAGCATCTCCGGTTTTAGTATTCCTAGTTAAGCTAAAGTGGCACACAAGCCTTGCTCAAACCAATGCCACATGCCCAATAGGGGTTTCAAAGCATTCTGAAGTTTGTATGTGAAGTATGTTTTATATTTTTCTTCCTGGATCTGAAAGATTTGTAGAACATTGAGTTTTCACACCCTATTTTCAATTTTGAATCAGTCTTATGGAGCACATCTTCAACCACTAATTTGCTTAAACATCTTCGTGAAGTTTCTGAATGAACTGTTTGATTGTTCTGTGCTTCTTCATATTGCCTTTTCTTCACCAATTTAATAATCTCACTATTATTTTATTTTGTGAAATCCGCAGATTAAGGTATATGGTTTTCTTACCCTTTGTTTACCTTGAAATCTATTGTAGGGCTCCAAGGGCAAGCCTCTACGTGGCTTCGAAGATGAGAAATTCTGCTATGTTGCTATCAGACGAGGACAACGACCGCGGTAAATAATTTCTAGTCTTTTGCATGTCAATTAAGTAATTTGTTATGGCCCTTTTAAATGTGTATCATAATGGGTTTTCTGGATCAGGGAACCATGGCCTCTTGACGGCATCAAATTTCTGACCCGGAAAGAGGAGCGTGCGAACAGAAAACTGGAAGATCATGAAACAGACAATGGTGTGCACTTCTTGTTCTTACGTTACAACACCTTGTTTCCCTCAATAACTTTTTCAAGAATTGTTATTTTGTGAAATATACATTCTAAATCTTTACCAAATCCGAAAATTATACATGATGCCCCTATGCACAGATACATATGTGATGTTTCCTAAGTAGCTGTTATTCATCCATTGGAAAGCTTTGCTGAGACTTGATCGTATTCACTTGTGCTCATCTCTTGTATTGTTGTAGGATCTGGTTTATTCCATCATATAACAAATTGTATATTGCATTGACAGATGATCTTAACGAGTCCGAAACTAATGAAATCACCGGGGATGGTACAGAAACAGACGATGCTGATGAGAACGATTATGAAGAAGAAGAAACAGAAAATGAGAAAGATGATGAAGAAGAAGAAACGGAGAGTGAGGAAGACGAGGAAAGAGGAGGAGAAGAAGAAACAGGCCGTGCTGATCTTGGCAGTGGTTGGGGAAGAATACTCTACATGCCTATTCAGAGGGGAAGACATGTAACGATGAATGTGTGCCGATCCACCAAACCTGATGGCTCAGAGGGTGCGTTTGAGCAGATAGTGCTCACACGGAGCAAGAACCCTACATTACATAAACAAGCCCGGAAGTCTATCTGGGGAGACTTGTGGCCCTTCTGATTATTTAGCATTACTCAGTAATGAAAAATCTTTACCTGGTCTCACTTCAATTATTGTAAACTTGGCGTGTTCTCTTTGGAAAAAAATATTCTCCACAAGTTTTGTGGAAGAAATGAATACACAGAGAAAGATTATTGTACGTTTGAGCTGAATCAATAATAGAAGACCCATATTTTCTTAACAATTATTGCATGAAGCAGGTTACTGCTTTGTTCATTTTTTTCTGCAGAGCAGGAAGGGAAGGTACTCGTCTACATCAGTCTATTACATCATCAGTTGAAAATGGAATCGACAAATGAGTCGAGCTGAATGTCAAATATGGAATCGTCAAATGAGTCCAAGGTAAGAATCTGATCATTCCCGTCATACATCATCTCTAACATGTTCTCCTTTTCTGGCGCCAGGCTTCCCCAGAAATCTTTGCGACCATTAACCAGATCACTGTCTTGAGCACAAATCGGAGCAATCTCGTCTCCACCAGCCATACTACTGAAGCTGCAGCTCCTGGGAACAACAGAAGCAGGCAAGAACCTATGAGGCCCAGGAAAGTACAATTTTGTACTGAAGCCCTCATTTCCGCTCTTCTTTAAGACTGCTTTCTTTGTCTCTTTCTTCTTTTCATGTTTCCTTGTCTCAGTGTGTTTTGTTTCAGCAATGCTGTTTTGGTTTCCAATCTTTTTAACGAGCAATGTGTTCCAGTAGTTTTGATCTCGTTGTCTGTTCTTCCAGGCAGTCTCTTGGCTATAAATGTGGAAAATATTAGAAATGAATCAATTATAGAAAGGACCATCTTTTCCTCCCAATAATTGCATAGAGCAGGCACAGTGATACATGTCTGTTACATGATCAGGTGAAGATGGAATCGAGGAATGAGTCGAGCTGAATGTCAAATATGGAATCATCAAATGAGTCCAAGGTAAGAAGCTATTCATTCCCGTCATACATCATCCCTGACACGTTGACCTTTTCCGGTGCAGGACTTTCCCAGAAATAGTTGCAGCCATTTACCAGATCACCCTCTTGATCACAAAACGGAGCAACTTCATCTCCATCAGCAACATTGTTGTGCCTTGGAACAACAAAACCAGGCAAGAACCTACTAGGCTTAGGGAAGTACAATTTTGTACTGAAGCTTCTTGTTCACAACTGCCTTCTTCTTTCCACGAATCTTTGTCTCTGCCTTTTGTTGCAGCAATGTTGTCTCGATTTCCAATCTTCTTACGGAGAAATGTGCTCCAGTAGTTCTTGATGTCGTTGTTTGGCAATGAGAGACCAGCGGTTGGCAAGTAAGGCGTGAAGGCGGATTATGAGATCATCCCCGTCGGGGCTAATGTATCTTAGCAGCCCCTTTAGGTCACATCAAAAACATCAGATAAGTACTCAATCTCAGGGTTCTATAGATCAAAATGTCAATCAGGGTTTTATAAACCAAACTGTTAATCAGGATTTTCTGTTAGTATTTAGGTTATTCTTCATGTCGGAGCTCCAGTACATCCTTGGCTAGATTTTAAGTAAATTATTATCTTTACTCACTCGTTAATTCGTGGTTCTAACGGATGGCTGAGGGCAATTTGATCGCTTTCGCATCCGAGCAGTTCCATCGGTTACATTCTACTGTGGCGTTTTCATTTTTCAACGTGAAAGTCTAACTTATGACTTCTTTCTTTTAGAGTTCTTCAAATATCGTTTCTTATCTAAATCTGGTCCAGATGTACATTCCCGTAATCTGAAAAATATTCCGTAATTTAGAAATTGACATGTAAGATGAGCATGGAGTTCTAACGAAATCCTCTTAAAGACTTCAGCTCGCAAAATAAAGAAGAGACAATTGCAAGCTTCTTGATCACACATTTTTTTTCATTTGAAACTCGATTCAATATTCACATTATTGAGTTTGAGAGGAGGCTTCTAGATGAAATAAGAAATAACATAGATATTGACTATTAATAAATCCTGACAGACACGAAAGTCATATTCATAATTTTTGGGAACATCTATAGATATGCATGATTATACAACACATACCTGCATTGATAGGCAAATATTTCCAGTTTCCTTCACCATGTTTCTCAACATGATCAGCAAGTAACATGCCTTTATTGATATAATTTTAATTATTAATAATTAAACCGATCAGCTTTCAAATCATAACTATTGAGAGCATTTTAGACTTTTCACGTATCAATTCTGTTAGATTTAACATCTGTTACCTCCAGTGCAACGTAATTGAACTTGAGGTACCGACAAAAAACTTTTCAAATTTGGGGTACTCATATGAAAATGAGTTAAATTTGGAGTACTGACATAGAACTGAATGAAACATAGTCTTATCCTTCCAATTATTATTATCATTTATGTTACATCATGAGGTGAATATGAAATCGAAAAACGAGTCGAGCTGGATGTCAAATATGGAATCGTCAAACGAGTCCAACGTAAGATGGTGTTCGTTCCCGTCAAACATCATCGTCTCTAACACCTTCTCCTTTCCGTTGATCACATCATCACCATTTTGAGGAGCAATCTCATCCCCAACAGTCGTGATGTTATCGACGCTACAGTTCCTTGTACCGACAGAGACAGGCAGTAACAACCTAGTTGCCTTGGGAAAGTACAGTTTTGTGCTAAAACCATCATTTAATTTCTTCTTCTCCACGACTGCTTCGTTCTTGCCGCGTTTCTTTTTCTTCGCGCACTTTGTTTGAGCAACGTTGTTAGCTTTCCCGATCTTCTTTTTACCGAGCAGCGTGTTACAGTAGTTCTTGATCTCGTTATCTGTTCTTCCAGGTAGTCTCTTGGCAATGAGGGACCAGCGGTTTCCTAGCAAGGCGTAAAGGCGGATTATGAGATCTTCCTTGTCGGGACTAATGCCTCCGCGCTTAATGTTCGGCCTCAGGTAGTTCAACCACCTCAGCCTGCAGCTTTTCCCGCATCTCAACAACCCTTTTTCATCACGACAACAAAAACCCAGACAGGTGAGTACTCAAGCTCATCCATGAACTAAACTGTTAGGTCTAACATGTTAGTCTAAAGTTCCACATCAAAAGATTACAGAGTTCATAAGGATGTTATGTTCACATGTGAGTTTAAAGTCCCACATCGAAAGAGTATTGAGTATAAGGAGAGTTTATATACACATTTGAACCCTAAACTCACTAGACTAGTCTTTTAGTCAAAAGTGAGCTCTAATGTGTATATGAGCTGTCCTTAGATACTCCTCCTAGGTAAGGTTCAGATCTCTCCAACAAAGTAATGGTTCATACGACTCCCCGTGTTGACCAAAGGGCGTTCGATCCTGGTTGTAAACCAGAGTTCGCACAATATACCATAGACCTGATAGACTAGTGTTTTGATTCAAACATGTGGTCTAAATTAAAGTGTACATATTTCCATTTCCCTTCTCCGTTGTTCTGGATATAGTCCACAAGCAATATATCATCATTGCGAGTCCAGAAACCTTTCCTTAAACCCTCCTTGGAACAACATGCCGTTCTTGCCATTTTCACGCCAACCTTGTGCTCTAATTTATATCCAAACCAAAACATTATTAGGAACAAAACAACTATTATATATGATATATACATGAAACACGTGCTGCTCACAATTTCAAACTTGCATTAACTAATGAGACTGGTCGCGAATGGTACATTGGGTGTCTATGGTCCGGTTCGAACCGAAATGTGATAAACCATATTTTGTTAGATTAATTATGTAATTTATTCACTTCACTTCAATCCAGTTTTATGTTTAAGTTCGTTTTTCGGTCCAAATTAAACATCACGAAATAAAAAAAACACTCCGAATTTTCATGTGTCACTAAGGTCTAATAGCAATACACACTACCGTCACGGGAATATTCGAAATAAAAAAAATTATATTCTAGTTATAGTTATAGACTATTTCGGTTTGCTAAAATTCAATTGTAATTAATCTGTTTATTGAAATATATAACCGAATCATTAGTACTGGTTTTCGATTTGTTTTGGTACATGAGTTCGGCCCAGTTTTCGACTCAAAATGAACACTCCTAAAATAACATTTATGCGTACAAATAAAAGAGTGTCAGATAATTTAGTTTGTGGGGTACATACTTTGAGTGAATGAGAAATTAAGTAGTATATGTAACTTCTTCAAAAAAAAGAAGAAAATGAAAAATAGTATTTGTTAATTAATGTCTTGTTGATTCCACCAAAATCTCCAACTCTTGATTTGTCTGGTTCAGACAAGTTATGTGTCAACTAAAATGTTAGAGAAATCTTAAATTTAAAAATATACATATCTTATTCACAAGCGTATTTTCACGTGGAAGAGAGGTCAGTCACTTAACTGATCTTTTCAATAAGCTGAAGAGAGGTCAGTCACTGATTTTGGTTATTCACAACCAAAATGTACACATCCTGAATTTTTGGATGGGTGCAGGTCGCGGCCGATGCATCGCAGCCGTTAAGTTTCGCGCTGCGTAACGTCTCTGTGTACGCAGCCCAAATGCTAGAATAGTGTAGTGATTGCGGGATGGAATCATTTTTGAAACTGGATACCTAACTAATAGAAACTTATCTACTGTTCAAATTTTGGATAAAATCCGTTAATATTTGAAGTAAAAAAATGAAAATGCCTTGTCAAACTTCAAGTTTAAAAAATTATTTTATTGTGAGGATTTTGGTTGTTTCTTCAATCAACTATGACTCAAGTTTCGCTGGCCTCGCCCTCCTTGCCGCTGGCCGGAGGCTTGCCTTGACCGCCCGGAGCTTCCGAAAGTCTCCGGCAACACCCAAATCCGTATCTCTTCATCTATTTTGTTTGTTTGTAATCAGATTTCACATCTTGTGTGATTGCATAACACACATACCTGCATTCATAGGCAAATATTTCCAGTTTCCTTCACCATTTTTCTGAACATAGTCGGTGAGCAACATGTCTTCATGGTGAGTCCAAGGACCTCTCCTTAGACCCTCCTTGGAACAACATGATTTTTCACACCAAGTGTTTTTGAACAAGAGTGACCACAACTTTGTGCTCTTTTATATATATACTAATATACAGACCAAAACCTTAGGAACAAAAAAAACTATTATGATACACATGATACACGTGCTGCTGTCAATTTCAAACTTGTATCAGTTAATGATGTTAGTCGCAAAATTATGTATAATGTGCACATGGGTGAATCAGACCTACCAGTTCTTAATACTTTTGAACCATATTCGAGGTTAATGGAGTGATTCAGGTGGATCTTCAATTTGAACCGGACTATGGGCCACGTAGACAGTAGTCTACGTGCATACGATTACGCGCAAGTGCACGCGGTCGTTACAAGTAATAATAAACCTGATAAGCACACAATCTAATTTATAGAGATTAATGAGGGTTAATTCAATCTGATTTTCGCTATATAGCTAAAATAATGATTTACCAAATGTATTTGTAACGTTGAGTACTTAAAATGGCAATTATCACGCAGAGAACTATTCAGAGAAATGAATCACGGGTGTCATGTCAAATATAAATTTTTATTCTTTTAATTAACATGAACAAATCAGTAAGTAAGCATGAAAATCTTAAGTCTTCAACAATGTCGATTCTTACCCTCGCTGCGAATCGAACTTTGAGTGGAATTATTCTCGGACCTCTCGACCTCGAGATAATTCCACTCAAATAAACCGGACAATCACGGGATCAGAGTTTATAATTAAACCCCTTGAATATGGCTAGGTATGCTGTCCACCGGCCCTCTTGAGCTCGGCGTCACAACTCCGATCAAATAACGAATGTTTCTCAACACAAACGTTCAACAATTAAACACCATAATCACACCAAGCATGCAAATTAATTCATTCAATAGATTAGAAAGTCTAAATATCCATAGCAAAAGACATAGCACCCGTGATTACGTGATTTTGGCCCATAATCATGGTGTTAGCAATATAAGTAATCAAGTTCAATTCAAAACACAAAATAATAAGATAGAAATCTAAAACCTCAAACCCCTCCGGGTCGAAGATCATGAAATTAATCTAGTTGCTCCGGTTTCGATTGGTACTTAATCTGGCCCACTAGGGCCATATCACCTTTCCTTTCCCCTCTGATGAAAACTAGGAAGGACGCCAATTCAGGCATACTCCCATCTTTTTTCTGTTGTCAACTAATCTCTTCAATCTTTGATTCTACGATCTGCTTTAGCCTTCAAAAGTGATGAAGCTCCTCTCATAGTTTTCAAGATCGCCTGAGGGTATGCAAAAAACATTCTCTATTTGTCTTTATGGCGGCCTTCTCGTAATCTCTAGGTTGGAAAAATAATCTCCCTTTTATATTCGACAAAAGCCATTTTAATATTGTTGAAATCTCGCCATTAACGGGCTGGGTAACAAGCCGTCAAGGTGCTCGTTAACCCAACCCGTGGCTTCCTTCAAATTGGAATTTTAGTTTCTCTTAATGCAATGGGTAACGGGGTCCCTAACGGGCAGTTAAGGCGCCCATTAAGGCTCTCCGTAGCTATGTCCCTTTTGTTTCCTCCAAAACACACCAAGTGTGGGTGTAACAGGTAGGCTAACGGGCCGTTTTCTAGCACATTACACTTTTCAGATTGCAAACCTTCCTCTTGTAAAGACGTAAATTGTCGAATTTCCTTCAGTTCGATATAATATAGGCCCGATTGAAGCTCTGTAGCTCAAGTTATGATGTCTGATCCTGAATTGACGTGCTTCTGCATGTCAAGTACTCAACAGTTCGTGATCGCATAAATGCATAAAAGATCAATTAATATACACCCTCAAGGGTAAGAACATCAATTAACATGAGAAATATTAACGGAAATATAAACGTGATGCGGCCTCATCACGGACTGAACCGTAACGTGATAAATCATCTTGTCAGATTAGTAATACAATCAATTATTCACTTCGACTTAATTTTAGGACTGGATTCGATTTTTGGTCCGAGTTAAACATGATGGTATAAAAGACACTCAAATTTCGATGTCCCACAAAACTATATATTCGCTATGTATATAGTCACAGTCATATGCTCTATTTTTTATAATATATAGTTATAGGCTATTTCAGTTTACTAAAATTAAATCGTAATTGATCACTTCATTAAAACTTATAATCAAAACTGAGGCATTATTCTTGATTTTTTTATTTATTTTTAAGTACAGTTCGAACCAATTCTTGATTTAGAATGAATACCCTTAAACGTGCATGCGTACAATACAAGAGTGTCAAATAATTTAGTTTGTGGTGTACCTACTTTGAGTGGATGAGAAGTTAATTTTATAAGTAAATGGGTGGTAAATAATAACTTGCAAGAACTCATGATTGGAAAATACAGACACTGAAAACGAGAAATTAGGTAGTATTTGTTAATGTCTTGTAGATTCCACCAAAATCGCGCACTCCTGATTCGTCTGGTTCAGACAAGTTATGTGTCAGCTATCTAAAATGTTAGAAAGCCTTACTAATTTTGCAATATAATAAGCAAAATAGAGACAGCCAGTGGTGAACCACTGAATCATCTGTCAATTCATAAGAAAACGACAAAGAATATGACAATTTTGTATACTTTTGATAAAAAAAGATAACAACACTTTGTCACATTTAATTATAGCAAAATAATATTTTCATATTTTAAATACTATTCTCTTTTTTTTTGTACAGACAATTTTTTTTGTGACAACCTATGCTAAAATGACTAAAATATTACTGGTTTAAGAAATCAAAATAGAACTGGTCCAATTTGATTTATCTAACTAAATTTGAAATTGTTCAAATTTAATTTTAGATTTTGAGGCATAATTGTAATTGCATCTTAAATATAAATCAAATTGAACAAAAATAAATAAAATTGAACAAATTCAATTTATGATTTCTTAAACTAAGGGTAGTTTAGGTATTTTAGAGGTAGGTTGTCAAAAAAATTGTCAGGGTACTAAAAAGAGAGAAAAATAGTTAGCGCATGAAAGTGTCATTTCGCTATAATTAGGTGTAACAAAAGTTCATTATCCCAAAAGAGAACGTGAACTTATATAATTTCATTAAAAACAAGACTGTTTTTTTAAAAAGAATATGAATGTGTTTTTATCTTCTAAATAAAATTTGTACAGTCAAAATTAGTATTTAATTTGTATTAGCTAAATTATTTTTGAATTAACGTTAAATATGGAATCAGTTGTTGATGTGAGTCCTTTTGGTGCCTAGATTGACACCTCTTTACTCATATTTAGTGCCAAATTTCCATCGTTATGTGGCTATTTAGAGACTTTTGTACCACTTTACGCCCTCGGGTATGTTTGGTGCAATTGTGCAGAAAACAGGTGAAAATGGAGCAAAATGGACTAGAATCGCAACATAATTTCTAAGAGAGCACAACTTCCTCATATTTAATCCGACGTGACCCAAAGTTATATCAAATCAAAGATAACACGGTGATCTACAACTGTCTAGAAGGAAGTTTTCTCGAATTCTCATGGGAAAAAGCTCAAAAATGCAATCAAAGGTAGCACCAAAACAGATTTCGGGATTGCAGAGTAGCAGACTTGCGAGCGCTATAACTCTCACATCCAAAGTTCAAATCGAGCAACCGATATGTCTAAGTTGAAGAGAACGGAAAGATATTCAATTCTCGTGAAGGTGTCGATCGACACACCCCAAAATCCAAAAATTCCAGAAAGATTCGTCGACGAAGTGCCGACGAGGTGGCGATGAGGTGGCGATGAGGTGTCGATCGACACCTATGTCGAAAAGTCATATTTTCAACAATTGTAAAAGCCAAAGTAGACCTAATTGGAGTGGATTATTTGGCACTCCAAAGGAGGGGCTCCATCATCACCACCATCACAGGACAAAGCAAAGGCGACATGAAGCTTCGAGGGAGACCAAGATTGTAGAGTTTGTAATCTCCCACATCCTTTGTGGGTGTTGGGTTTGTTATTGCCTTTCCACTTCTTGAATCTTGTAATTCCTTGTTAATTTTATGCTTGTGCACCATGATTTAGGGCTAAAAACCCTAAATCATGGGTGCTAGACCTCGTGACTTAACATTATCCCGAGTTTATAATTATTTGGTTAATTGACTGCATGCTGAATTGATTCTACTTTGTGAGTATCGTATGAATATTAAATTGACGACTTGATGTTTATACTTTGGGTTCGAGGCCAGCTTCGAGAGGAGTGGGTGAGAACGGATCTAAATAGGGTCGAGATGTCAGACTCTTAGAGTCGATGTCTCGGTTCGAAAATTGTTGTTCGTACTGCGGTTAGCCTTGAGCCGTGGGTTCACTTGAAAGAGCCACACATGAATTAAGTGACATTGTGCAAGTGTGGAAGACTCATCTGGATTCGCGAGACTCGGGCCAATTAGGCTCTACTCAGCGTCGATAGATGAGTAGAGTATTTATAACTTAGGCTAATTTGTGCATGTTAAGAGTAACTAAATGATTGAACTTAGAATTACGGATATCTTGTGATTGATTGATGTATTATTTTGTGCTTCACTTTGAATGCTAAGGTCGCTACTTAGGGTTCATCTTTTTAATTCCCAATCGATGCTGAGAGGTGGTGTTGGGAGTTGACATAGATAAATTGGAAGAGATCGGTCTCCTAGAGTCTTTCTATTGGTTCGACAATTGTTGAACTTAAAAACTGTTGATGACCGGTTGTGAAAAATCCTGGAAGGGTCATCGGTCCGAAATTAGGCGTTACCCAATGTCGAGAGGCGGGTAATGTATTCAAAACATAGGCCAGATGAATTGTATGCTGAAGATTTAATTATCCATTAATTGTGGAAGAGTTGTTGGTTTAGTGCACTTGGTTGTTCGACTTTTTGTCTGAATCCCTCCTCTTTATTATTTTTGCATTTAACTTATTTGTTCATTTCAACCAAAAAATCCAAAAAGAGTTATTATTTTATTTTATCGTGTGTTTGTGTCGGGAAAGAGAGCAAGAAATGTCCACGTATGAGACCCCTATTTGTTCCATGTGGATTCGACCCAGACTTTAGCCAAAATATAAATTTAACTGATAACGATCGCGTCTGGTATGCGAAGCCCTGAGGTGTGCGCGGTGCGTGCGCGCCTCTGCGACCCATTAGTTGTCTCTGAGGGTTTTGTTTGAGTTTTCCGATCTTTTTCTTCAGAAATGAGTTCCAGCGGTTCTTGATCTCGTTGTCCGTTCTTCTTTCAGGCGGTCTCCTGGCCATGAGCGTCCATCGATTTCCCATTAAGGCGTGAAGGCTTATTCAAGATCATCCTCGTCGGGACTAATGTCTCCGCGCTTAATGTAACAACTCAGATAGTACTTCATCCACCTCAGCCTGCAACTCTTGCCGCACCTTAGCAAACCTTTTCAGTCACAACAAAAACACCGGACAAAGTAAATACTCGAGCTTTGTTCATAAACCAAAAAAATGTTCAAAAATCTCGAAAAAACCTATGGATTTAGAGGTGGCGAAACACTCCATATCCGACGTGTACCTAATGTACCCGATCCGATCGAAATGAATATACTGTAAAAATGGATGGGTAAAGAGTACTATTATGGTACAGGTAGACCTATATATAACCCATCTCATACTTGGTACATTTTTTGTATACAAATCAAAGGGATAATACAAAATTATGATGACATGCTCGTGATGCAATTGTGTAGAATTTTTAAAGGTATTTTTACCTTTTCACATTATTTCAACCAACCATTAATTACTCTCCTAATCCTTCCTTATTAATACAAGGGTCGCTCGGGCAAAATTAAACTAGAAAATAAACTAATACATATTAACATTAATTACGTAATAATTACGTAACTCATGATTTTAACCTAAAAACCTGTAATGATCAATGCCGTTCAACTTCAATTATTGCGACAAAGATTATTATTGTATAAACATTTCAAAATGAATAAATAAAATTATTTATTTATTTATTCACACATGAGTGAATCAACTATATAGAAGACCCAAATATATCTGTTAATTCCTTTCAATTATTACATCACATTACGTGAAAATCGAAAAACGAGTCGAGCTGGAAGTCAAATATGGAATCGTCAAACGAGTCTAACGTAAGAAGCTGTTCGTACGTAGTCTCTATCACCTTCTCCTTTTCGTTCCAGCCGTTGATCTCATCGCCGTCTTGACCACAAATCGGAGCAATCTGATCGTTCCTGGGAACAAACCTCGTTGGCTTAGGAAAGTACAGTTTTGTACTTAAACCCTCGTCCTTGTTCTCGTTCTCGTTCTTGTTCTTATTATTCTTGTTCTCGTTCTCGTTCTTGTTCTTGTTCTTGTTCTTGACGACTGATTTCTTCTTGCCGTGTTTTGCTGTCTCGGCGCGCTTTGTTTGAGCAACGTTGTTAACTATTCCGATCTTTTTCTTGAGGAATGAGTTCCAGTGGTTCTTGATCTCGTTGTCTGTTCTTCTTCCGGGCAGTCTCTTGGCGATGAGGGACCATCGGTTGCCTAGTAAGGCGTGGAGCCGGATTATGAGATCATCCTCGTCGGGACTAATGTCTCCGCGCTTGATGTCCGGGCTCAGATAGTTCATCCACCTCAGCCTGCAGCTCTTTCCGCACCTCAACAACCCTTTTGTCAGGTTTAAAGTCCCGCATCAGAAGATTACATTATAGTTATGAAATTTCTTATACACTTGATCGACCCTACACCTGATAGACTGGTCTTTTGAGTTAAACATGGACTTTAATGTGTATTTGGGCTTTATTAACTCTTTCTTCTAAATAAAACCCAAAACTTCCCCACACAAACGCCATATTCAGAATTTTCGAAAAAATCTATGGATATGCATATAATTGTGTAACACTGACGATTCTGACTTATATTAGAATCATATTCACGAGCTAAGAAGGAATTTGGGTTAGTTATAACTCAATAAATTGGTGGTTCTTTGGTTAGAACCGAACCGAATGGTAATATGATGAAAATTCATTTTCAGTCTAATTTAAAAGGCTTAATCAGTCATTTGAACCTTATTTTTAAACTAATTACATAATATATTCCATTTGATCTTGTCAGTGGTTCAAACTCAATTTTTGGTCTAAATTGAACATAGTGAAGTAAAAGACTTTCAAAGTCATTCCCATGCAATAATAACTAAGATATAAACTTTAGTTATGGACATATATTTGAAATCAAAAGTTATATCACACAACATATATAACCAAAATCGAAATGTTATCTATTATTACCAGTATCTCAAATATAGTTTGATCCGATTCTCGATCTTATTTGTGATTGTATAACACATACCTGCATTCATAGGCAAATATCTCCAGTTTCCTTCACCATGTTTCTTAACATAATCAGCAAGCAACATGTCTTCATGGTGAGTCCAAGGACCTCTCCTTAGACCAACTTTGGAACAACATGGCTTTCTTGCCATTTCCTCTCCTTATTTTTCACACCAAGTGTTCGTGAACAAGAGAGACCACAACTCTGTGCTCTTTTATACACAGACCAAAACCTTAAGAACAAAAAAAACTTTTATAAAACACATGAAAATGTGCTGCTGACCATTTCAAACTTGTGTTATTGAGATTGGTCGTGAAATTATGTATAAGTTGTTGTAGTAGAAAATGACAGGCGCTAGTTAGATATAGAGGACTTTAGGAAGTAACTGAAAAATATGCTGGATTTAAGGATTGATCGAGAATAAATGATTTAGGGTTAATCGGACAAATCAAGGATTTTTACATTAGTACCGATGTCATGATATTCAGTTATCCGAACTGTTTGGATAACAACCAAACTGAAGTGGACCAACTAATTCTTAATATTTGGGAGTCGAAAATAACTTCACATAATTCACAGAATCAGATTGAACTAAAAATTATAGTTACAGATAAAATTATATAACTGAAACCGAACTATTATTCTCAATTTTAGATTTTAGAGTAGTTAGGATTAATTCTCAGTCCAAAATAAACACTCCCAAACATGAATTTCTTCAAAGATATGATATAATTACTACATTTTGTTTTGACCAGCAATTGTGTCTCAAACTCAAGCTTCCTCCCACTTGCCAGCCTTCACCAACTCACCTAATTGTATTTTATTGACTATACTTTGTTGTTTATAAGTATTTATTCTATATTTATTATTTTGGGAATATCACATTCTACCTATATCAATCAATAATTTTTCAAGATGAAAATAGTTGCTTACGTCGCTAGATTGACATGTAATAATCATTGTTCATATTTAATTTTTTTTTAATTCTATCCTATCGTATTATCATATAAAATTATTGTTGAATAATGGGTCCAAGTGCGATTTTCCGATAAAATAATATACTTAAAAGTATCTACAGGTCTCCGATTAACATCTCATAACATGATAAAATATAATTAAATATGAGCAATGATATATTAGATTTCTGGCTCAATAATGTGAACGATCATATTTTTATTTTGAAAAATCTTCGCATGTACGTATGTTGAAAGTGATATGTATGAACGACAACAGTGTGCGTAAATTTTCTTATACTCAATATTTGGACCCGAAAATAAATAAATAATTTAAAAATAAAAATCAACAATTTTATCTTTTAAGTTTAATATTGATTTTATTAAATATTCTATTTTCATGAACAATTAGGTCTATTTTCTGCATATTTTATTTCTTACAAATATTCTAATTCATCGTTGCATGTACCGGCAAACAAACTATTTTATAAATAATTAACTTTTAAAAACAGTTATATTTTTATTTTGAATTAAAGTTTCCAAAGTAATACATATAGGATCAATACTTATAATCTACAAAGGATCAATATTGATGTAATACTTTTTCTTTTCTTCTTTTGAAACTCAGAAACTATTGTTAGTTAACAGTTGGCTTGACTATATATATATATGGTACAAATCAAGTGAAAACCAAACTCTTTTGTGAGAATATCATGAGAACTAATTTTGGTTATTAAAAATAAGTGAATGTCCAATAGAAATAAATGAGTGTCCGACAGAAATAAGTGATTGTTTAATGAAAATAGTGATATACAATAAAAGTGAATGTTCAACAGAAATAGTGAATGTCCAACATAAACATTTTGATCATTGAAAATAAATGAATGTCCAATAAATAAATGATTGTTAGTAGTTCTCATGTTCTCACACCACAATTAGTTCTCAGCCGAATGCTTCCAGTGAGAACAAGCATTTTCATTAGAACGTTAGAACACTTTATGTCCGTTAGATCACATTTAATTTAGTAAGGCTATGGGCAAATTTGGGAACTGAATGTTTTAATTAAGACAATTAACTGGAATATCAAAAGAGTTAGATTAAAGTTCTAATTGCAATTAATGATTCAATTGATGCAATTAAATTCTATTCACGAGAAAGTTCTAATTGCAATCGGATACAGATCGGATCAACATTATATAGTAGAAAATGGGGAATAATATTTTCGTGGACATCTATGGAAGACGAATCTGAAAATGAGTGTAGGATGCCAGTGTGGCTCCGAGTAAGAAAGTGTGGCTAATATGGAAGTGAGTATGGCCTAATGAATTCATTATGAAAAATCAATATGCATACTCATATTGGTATATAAAAGACTAATCATAAATAAATATTGGGGCTCATATAAGAAGTCCATTTCTACATGCGTATTCTGGTGTGGCTGTTCACTTTAAAGTGTGGCCATGTATTACCTCTGTATGGCTATACATTAATGTAGTTTAGCCAATAGCTACAATCTGACAAAAAATAACAATCATGTTCTAGTTTGGCTATTCACTAACACCATTGTCCATGTTTCACATAGGAGTGACTTTCATTCATAAGTATTATGATTATAATATGCAATTCGAAGGTGCAGTCTGTTTGGATCCAACTATGTCTGCTCAATATCTGGTGTGGATGTCCTATACTCTTGATAATGTTTGTGGCTGCTCAATATCTGGTGTGGCTATGGTTGCACCAGTATGGCTGCGAGGAACTCAGTGTGACTATTTTGATTGATAGATAATAGTAATAGTCGATCCCCGCATAGCACATTGAATGGGGTTACACATAAAAGATGAATAATGAATGTGTGTAAAGGGGGTATGTGGTTTGTCTGCTGGTGAAAACGTGTGGCTAGCATTGAAACAGTATGACTGCCACGAGGTTAAGAATGGTCATCAAATTCTACATGTTGTTGCAATTAAGGCATATGACTTCTATTTAACAGATGTGGATGTGGTTGAACCAGTGTGGTTGTTAGTGTATCAAATGTACTATTGCGCGTAACTCTAATAAATTGTAGTATGGTTTTACAAAAGCATTGAGAGGAATTCATTCTACATGGTGCAGAAGGACATCAAGGAAAATCACTTCAATGGAGGTCGAATTTAGAAAAAAAATTAAACAAATTAAATAGAGATCAAATTTAATCACTACTAGACACATTAAATAAAGATCAAATTTAGAAGAAAAAAAAAGAAAACAAATATTTTCGGAAGAGAATCAGCCAAGTTAGAAGACTGAATATATGTATATGCAATTTCACAATAATACCCTTGCGGATATGTTTTTTTTATATAACAGGTGGGCCAGCACCACACTTGTGAAATATCGATCACATCAAAAATTCAATGGTACAAAAGTGTTCTAACGTTCTAACACTAAATAGGTGTTCTCAATGGATTAATGCTATATATATATATATATCGGGGCCTGTTTAAGTGTAAATAAAGAGTTGTGTGAGAACTCGCGAGAACCAACACAATGTAACGAGAGGGTGTATTTTTCTTACCCTAGAGGGAAAAGTGTTACTCGTCGAGGGGAGGGGTGTTACGAGAGACTAAAAGAAAAAAAGTTATTTTTCTTGGTCTGCCTTAATAATGTTACGGAAATACATGACATAATAATGGAAATACAGTTATAGAACTTACATAACATAATAATAGGGATAATGACATTTTGTTACACTTAACTATAGTGAAATGACACTTTCATACCCTAACTATTTTTGTCTCTTTTTTAGTACCCTAACAAACTTTTTGTGACAATCTATGCTAAAATGACTAAAATACCTCTGATTTAAGAAATCAAAATAAAACTAGTCCAATATGATTTATCAAACCATATTTGAAATGGTTCAAATTTAATTTTATATTTTCGCGAATAATTGTATTTGCATCTTAAGTACAAATCAAATTAAATTAGAGATAAAAAAAATTGAACCAACTCAATTTATAGTTTCTTACACCAAGGGTAGATTAGGTATTTTAGACATTTTAGAGATAGGTTGTCACAAAAAAAAGTTAGGATACTAAAAAAGAGAAAAAAATAATTAGGGTATGAAATTATCATTTCGCTATAGTTCGGTGTATCAAAGTGTCATTATCCCCATAATAATATAAATACATGACTTAATAGTGAAAATACACGCACGACATAATAATGGAAATACAGATTCACACATGACTTTCTAGTTCGCACGAAATCATAACCTTATAAAAATCATGCAACTATATATACAATTTAAAAGTCTCCATCTCTACTTATTCGGGTTGTTAGGATAACACACACATATAATAACCTTCATGATTGGATGATATATAAGTATCCGAAAATGATAAGAACCGGTTTTTAAAATGAAACGGCAATCAATCACAATCAGTTGGATTTTGTAATCTTATAGCTGCGTAATGTATAGTTTGATGATTATAGATCCATCTTGTGCTTCCAAGTACTTCATAGAGCAGAGGTGGGCACAGTTTCAGAACCAAATTAAAACGCCAGGAACTAGACCGAACACAGACTCTATGATTTCCCAGTTATTGGACCATCCCCAAAACCGTTATATATACGAGAAAATAATATGGTTTTGATTACGATTCTCTAGTTCAGTTCTTTTGTTCTGCCTGATTAGAATCGGTTGGTTTTTGATCGGTTAATTTAAACTTAATTTATAAGCCGAATTAGACAAATTTGAACCCAGTTGCTGATGGCCAAAAACTTTGATTTTGCAAATATAAAAAACATTACGTAAAATTGAATGTTTAGATTCAATTATTGCAATCTAATCGAAATATAGAGTTTGCAAACAGAAAAATTTTAAAAGATATTATCATACATGTTGTTGGAATAAGATACCCGGAATGACGTGGCACGCAACACCGTATCCAAATCCTTTTGTTATCAATATCTGGTACCGGGCAGACGAAGAAGAATAAACAAGAACCGCGTCGTGGTAAGGAGGCCACTGACTTGAAAGCAATTATTCCGAGTGGACCGTGGTGGCGATCAAATCCGGTTGCTTCCGAGGTTAACACGGTTGTCCCTCATATGTGAGCCCACTCGCACAGCTGAGGCTGGAACAATGCAGACTTTGTGCAGGAGTAAACCAAATCTTACCAAAGAAATTCCGGCGATTGAACAAACAACCGTCTGACGACAGTCAGATTGTGCAATCGGGGAAATACGAAGGAAGATGAACGGAAAAAATTGTTCGAGATTTATTTTGGCAGCAAGTATTGTGTGTCAAATGGGGAGACACCTCTCAGTATTTATAGAAATATCTAAGGGAAAATGAATTAAACTCACACATAATGACACATTAAACCAGCCTTTTAATGCTACCAATAAATACATGTAACAGCCACAATTAATTCACGAATTAAAAACCAGATCTAAATTCGAATTCAAAAGATTTTTAAAATCAGATTAAAAAGATTTGAATTTGAATTTCATTTAGCATCAGATTTTGAATTCAAAATAAAATAATTTTTAATTTTTAAGTCTAAGAAATAAAATCAAGTTTAGCCCGCACCGCAGGTGCTCTACTAAAGCCCAAAGCCGAGCCCGAGCCCGAGTCGGACGGCGGCGGCACACATGTGGGTTTGGCCCAAGCCTCAAGTTACTCTTTATTAGGCCCACACAAATCATAGAGGAGAGCAAAACAATTTAAACCCAAAAAACATTTTCAATTCTGTGAATGTGGGACTCAATCAAATGAGTCTTTTAATCAAACAAAACCTAACACATGCGTCGACAAATAGGAGGAGTGGACACATATGGTAGCACGAATCAATCAAGTTTATTTGGTTAACCGAACAATTCTATATTTTAAGAATCATAATCGATAAACGAATAGTTCTATATTTTAAGAATCATAATCGATCCGGAAAGTAAATGGTTCTTTCATATTCATTTACAAAATCAATTATCAATCACAATTTTTTATTTAGGGACCAAAATTTCCATATAGGTGGTGGAAATAGAACTAAATTGACACGAGGCTTTTTGACTGTTCTATGTTGAAGTCAAAAGGGTTTTATTTAAATATTTCAGGAGACATTGAATATTTATTTTGGTGTTTTTAGGAAAGTCAAAAGGGCCTTAATTCATGCCAGCCCAATTTCAGCTATGAAATTTGTTTCCATTAATATTTATTTTGGTCATTGTGTTTTTGAGTTTATGAGTTTGTTGTCTTCATTAGAAGTAAATTTTCAGCTACTCTTTTAAATGATTTGAATGACATTGTTGAGTGCACAATTTGAAACTCGGTTCGGGTTCAGTTTTTGGTTTAATTTGAATATCGGAAAACAAAAGGCCTTCAAATTTCCATGCAACTCTAAAACTATCCGTTATAGTTACAAATTTACTCACACATTCAAGACCGAAAATTATAATATATTTATAGACCACTTCGGTTTATTAAAACATAGCCAAAATCAAATCATCTATGATTTTTTGTCTTTTTTAAGTACGGTTCAATTCAGTCATGTTAGGTGCACATGTAAGTTTAAAGTTTCGCATCAGAATATTACAGAGTATAAGAAGAGTTTATACATATATTTAGATATGACACTATTCTCTGTTCAAGACAGATCACCTGATGCATCCCCCCGTTCAAAGTGGGGATGAAGACGGGAATATCTGTATCTGGGCAAGGATGGAGGGGGTACCTTCGCCACAGTATATTAAAAAATATCTTTAAATGCATAATTGTTGAAAAATAATATTTGTAATACATATTTAATGAAAAATAATATTAAATATATTTTTATTAATATAATATATTTTTAACATTATTGTGGGTTGTAAACAGAATTATGGACCGAATCATCAAAACCTCGTATTGTCAATGCGGCGAAGATTTCCCCAAAATATCCACTCTCGATCTGTTCAGGCAAATTTTTATTTCAGAAGATTTGTTCATCATATTCTCAAACTGGAGTTTTACAATAGTTTAATGTGGTGGTGATTAGTGTGATCTCAATATATTATTATGTTTGATGAACCAATGAGTCAATATTATGTGATAATGAAATGGCAATCACAATCATTTTGGGTTGTGATGATAATGTAGAGATTTATATATATATTATAGTAGGGGTGGGGATGGTTCTATTGGACTGGACACTATTCTTTAGTTCTCAATTATTAGAAACCATACCCAAAACTGTTATGTGATAGAACGGTTTAGTTTTTACCGTGATTCTTTAATTTGGTTATTTGGTGTTTCTACTTGTTAGTTTTTGCTTGATTTATAAGAGGAATTAGACAAATTTTGAATTTGATTGAAAAAGCTAATAAAAATCAAATCCTGAGATTTAATTATTATAATTCAAGCGAAATATAAAGTTTGAAAACAAAATAACAATAAAAGATAAATAATATATCGTGATTGGACGAGAAGTGGACACATATAGTACGTAGCATGAACTGGGCCGATTCTAGCGGTTAATCAATGATTCTGAATTTTAAGAATTAAAATTAAATCGAAAATATATGCTTCTCTCATATTAATATGTAAAATCAAACCATTAATCACGGTTCTCGAACTTTTTAGTTCGGATCCAAAATGATCACCTCCTTACATAGACCATGTTTTTTAGGAATATACATATTTCGATTATTTTATATAGAAATCATCTAATAATATCTAACATGGTTCACCTATTTTCAGGGGTGTGCAGATTTTACCAACAATCAGACACACCCGTGAAACGTCCCCGCCCGTTACCCATGAATCAATCACATCGGGTTAATGGGTGGGTTGCCGGAGATCACTCCACCCACCGTAAAACGGGTAGGCCATAGGGTGAAGGAATGAGCCCCGCGGGTCACCAACCCACGAACATCAAAATCAACCCAATTATGTACCAAAGCCTAGTCAATAAGCTTCCAATCCTGTCAATTCGTCTCATCGCCCAAACTAAACCTACTTATATTTTATATCAACATTACTCACGCTTAGTCTCTTCACTTGTTTCTTCGGCGGGTGGGTCATGGACTCATGGGTCTAGCTAGACCCAACTCCCTCACCCGCACGTACACGGGTGGGTGAGATTTTGACACGGGTGTACGCTAAACCCACCCGCAAACACCCTACCTATTCCGTGGATGTTCTAACAATTTGATTCGCCTGATTAATCGCTTATTAATTTTTTATCAGTAAATTTTATATTAATCTCTAAAAATCTTACTAATTGTTTATATGAATCTCTAATTAATCCTTCCCATGTTCCACCATCTAACGCCTAACTTTTCTATAACACTAATTTCATATATTAATAACATAGTAAATAATTAGATCAATTTTTGCTGTAAAGATCAAAATCCCAACAATTTTAGGGTATTTTGTCATTACTATACGATAAAAACTGCAGATCCTATGTTTAAATAAACCAGGATCTGTTACCTTAATTCTCTACCACATATATACATTAAAAACAACATAGGGTTTAGCCTCAGACACTCCGAGGTCCTTGGTTCGAACCCGGTTAGGGAGAGAGGATTTTATGGATAGATAGAGATTGAAATCAAATCCGAACCGGAAGGCCATAGTTTTGGTAAGTTCTGATCCTCCCATCAGCTCCAGCAGTCACAATCACAGCCCCCCACATATTGCTTCCTCCGGCCACCGGACTCGAATCCGTCATCGCCTCCTCCGGCCATGTCCCAGACCCTCTCGGGAGAGTTTCCGAGAACAAAGCGCGGGTCAGCGGAAAACAATCCGGCGGAGGGGCCGACTTCGGACTCCCAGAAACTGCCTCGCTCGATTGCTTGCGCTCCAAGAAACGTCCCCGGGCGTTTCCCTCTCCCGCCGTCTGCGCCCGTTGGATCCTTGGCCCGGGCGGCTTCGCGGTACTCATCGTGCCGAGCCATGGTATGGCGACGGAAGCGTTTTTGGAGGAGAAACTCTCGCAGGATTGGATCTTCTTCGGCCCCGAGCCTGCCCTCTCGAGGCTGTCGTAACTCCAGACACAGACGTTCGAGTCCTCGCTTGTCGAGACGATGTGCTTTCCGTCGGATGTGAACGATGCGGATACGTGCATTCCCGCTTTCCACGGTCCTGCATAAAAAAAACGAATCTTCGTGCTGATTAAGTACTGCTGATAAAGAATTCGAAAAATCTCACAAACGAGAGAATATAAAGATCGACCGACGAACCCTTAAACTTGCATATAACCCCTTCGTCATACAATACTTTGATCAACGAATCAGCGATCGTTACCATAACTTTCCTCGAGTCGTTCGGGCAAAACTGAACGTAAATATCAAAACTAGTGACCGTTAAACATGAATCTTTCAAACCCGAAACATATATAACATTCAAACATATTACATAGCCAACCTGAAAACCCGTGATCCTCCTAGAAATTTTCTTCTTCTTGCCCTTCAAGCTAACGGTAGCTCCAATTCGTATACGATTATCTGAATACACGACAAAACATAAATCATTAAACGATGCCCGACAAGTAAAAACCTATCTTTTCCCCCTGATAAATCATACCTAGGAAATCAAGAAAATAGCAGTTCCCGGAAATGGATCCAACGATTCCTTTCTGTAATAAACAAAAAAAAAAAATCAAACTCCGAGCAGAAATGTGTATATTCAACAAATTCAAGAAAATTAGCCCTAGCCCGACCTTTCCATTTGGGAGATAGGTCACAGCAGTGACGATCTCTCTAACATCTACGTAATCAACAACCTTGCATCCAGAAATTTCCCAGATTCGAACCATCCCATCGATCGAGCCACTGATGAAGTAATTTTCATCGACGGGATTGAAACTCACACAAGTCACTGCATCAGAGTATTTAACAATAATATGCTAATTACAAATGTACTAATTTTCCTTAAAACTTGAAAATCTTAAACCATAGGTTTGTAGTAATTGGTAAGCTATGAGCTCACCGTAATTTTTGTGGGAGAAAATTTTCTGGCAACCATCGGATCCTACTTTCCATAACCGAACAGTCTTATCTACCGAAGAAGACAGCAAAAACTACAATGCAAGTACAAAGGACGATCTTATTAACGTTAAAACACTAAGAATAAAGCAAGCAATACAAGAAATGAGGAAAATAAGATGAGATCATTGTTTTTAACTATACCTAGCTCTACAAATTATCATGCCTAAACTTTCTTATTTTCTCATTTTGTACAATTCGGTTAAATTTTGGGATGATAATTTTTAAATGACCAAAATACCCTTATGTTGGTTTTCACCCAAGCATAATGAGCTATCTTACTCAACCCTCAAATTCGTCAAAAACCCCTAAAAACCCGACTGTAAAAGCTCAAGTCTATCATAAACCTATTGTCTTCAACATGTTTTGATACTGGTTTTCCCCTAAAGCACAAGAGGAAATTATTTTAACCTTTCGCGAGAAATAAAACCGATAAAATACGAGAGAGATGAGTTATTGTGCAGCAACATAAATTTAAAAACAAATTAAGGGTCATTTTACACAGAACGGTAACAACATTTAGATATCATAAACAAAAACTTAGATATCAACATAACAACATTTAAAGCGTATAAGCAATATAATCAAAAGCAATAATCCCAAAAATAATTGATTATGAGTAAATAGTTTACTAACCCCATTCTTAGACCAAGAGAGGTCCAAAACCTCAGCTCTGTGCCCACAAAACTCGTGAAGAGGCCTCTCCTCCATCCAAAACGCTTCCTCTGGAAGAATCACACGAGCCAAGCCTCTCGAGCTCTTCACTCTCTTCAACTTCTCTCTATTCACATCTAATGCGCCCACATTCGAGGATTGATCATAGTACAAGCACAAAGGATCATTCTCCGGAATATCACGCTCACGATCCAATTTTGAACACTCGCTCACCTTCCAAACACGAACCACGCTGTCTTTCCCAGCGCTCGCCATGAACTCCCCGTCGGAACTAAATTTTATCGCCAAAATCGCCCCTCTATGTGCCCGAAAATCTTGCCTGGAATGTAACGCGCTCATTTCCTTGAAACTTTTTTTCGAGGCATTGACATGAATTCTCGCCATGGCCGGGGATGGGGCGTGATCGCTGTCTTTGACGATGGCGGGCGCGTTTCTGCTGGATTTGAAACTTAGTTTCTTTATCCAATTCCTTTTCTTCTCGTTCTTCGGCTCTGAGCGGGGAGAGAATGTCTCCTCGAGAGCTTCTAAGGTTGTGTATCGATTCGAGCCCAATTCTCGCAGCCTCCCGAGCGATCCGTCATTGCACATTTCTATAGCGTACTCTGTGTACTGTGTGGGATCGTTCGAATTCATCACCTTGCACACCAAGTTCTTGTTTTGGTGCACTGGTTCTTCGTCGGTGGACTCATCTGGCGATGAAGATGAGTCGATTTGGCTCGATGAAGCTGAAGCCGAAGACCCATTTCTGGAATCACCATTAGAGATCAAAAGCTCAGAGCTTTTGGTCGTCTGGTGCAGACCCGTTTCGTTAAACGACGTCGTCGTTTCTCCTGATTCAGACCCATTTCTGGAATCACCATTTGAGATCGAAAGGTCGGAGCTTTTGGGCGTTTTGTGCAGACCCATTCCGCTAAACGACGCCGTTTCTGGAAGTTCCTCCTCCGGCGGTGAACGGAACGACGACCTCAGACCGGTCGATTCCATAAACGTCCGGCGACGGTCGGTGATGCTGTCCGGACGCTTTGTCCAAACCTCGTACCCTAAACACTCCGAACCCGAATCGACAATCCGATCACAAATCGTGTCGAAATCGCCAGAAAGACCAGACCCAGAACACAATTCTTCACTGGCATCGAAAAATCGATCCTCCTCTTCCTCAAAATCGGAACCCATAGTTTCAGAACATAAAAATTCCTAAAAATACGATTTTTTTTCCCAATGTTCGAAAATCCAAAAACCCAAATACGAACGAGAAATCAAAACCACTCCAGACGAATCAAACGAACAAATAATTTAGGGCTGACCTGGGTCGCCGAGAAATCGAAGGTACAGCAATGTCAAGTGTGGTGTGGTCTCTCGAGAAGAGAGTGGCAAGAGCGTAATTTTATTTAACAGAGCAATTGCTTTGGAATCGGCGTCGGTACGAAGAAGATGATGGGAAAGGTACGAAAGGTTGAAGAAGATTCTTCTCTCTCTATTGTCTCCTCTAATCCGAAATGTCAATCCAATTCTTGATTCTCTATCAGATTAAATATTGTATGTTATATATACCATTTTTTTAATTTATTATTAATTTTGATCCTTTCCATTTGATTTTTACACTAATCAAGGTTTGGTTTTCAACATTAATTTTTAAAATTTGGTTTTGTGATCTAGACCCTATTAATATTTATGTCGAAAATATCGAATACAATATAGTTTATGGCGAGTGCTGAAGTGAAAATTATTATTTTAATATAATTTAAACATTAAAAAATAGAGAAAAATTAGAACATCGAGGATGATATGGGACGGTTTCTCCATCTATCTCCGTCGGTTTGAAGAATCCTCATTCATCGGTTTTTCTTTGATTTGAGTGATGATCTTTGTTTGTTTTGTGGGTTTTTTTTTGTTTTTGTGGGTTGTCTCGTAAAGAGTGATACAATGACTTTTTTTTTTCATTTTAGTCTCGATTTGTGTGATTGGCGCCCTTTTGCGAAACAGAGAGTGAAATTAGGGATTTTAGCGTCGAAAGTCGATATCCCTATGTTAACAGTGTGGAAGGAATTCTTCTATAAGTGGATGTGGAAGAGGAGTTTTCGTCTGAAGAGAGGTAGAAAAGAGGGATATGATTATTTTACTGTATTTTTGCAAAAACTCTATTTTAAGTGTTGGACATTTGAGTGAAGAAATACTTTTGAAAAAGAAAATTATAATAAATATTTTTACAATTTTTCCTTATTATATGTTATTCAATTTTAATACTCTAATATTTTATTCATTTGACCGTTATTATATATTTTTAGTTGAAATTCTTATTTTAGTTGCTTCTTATCCAATAAAGAAGACCTACGAATCATCAAAGTTACAAATACCAAATTGTTCTGGGTAATTAATTATTGATTTAGTTATGAATTTTGTGTCTTTCAATTAATTTCACAGTACCTAGTAAATTCTCATGTTTTCCAAAAACATCAAAATCCAATAACAGAGTATTGGGCTGCAACCGACCGTATCTGGAAAAGGTGACGATTAAATAAATATTTAATTCATTGGAATTGGAATTGGACCGTTGTTGCTTATAGTTGACTGTTTACTTTATTAGTACTTTCAACATTTCTTTATTAAGATTCTAAACACAAAAATGTGATGGACCACGTGGACATTTCGCGCACGTTTTATAAAACAAAATTACGTAATTGTCTTATTATATGTCCCCGGTTAAGGTGATGTTTAATTATGATAAGAGCGATCTTTAAAACAAAATAATACATATATTTTTCTTAAAGCAAACCAATACTTCATGTAATATCACGAGCGAGAATGAACTCCATATTTATAAGTTGAGATCAATTGTATACAGTTTACAAGTAAACAATAAAAAATAGTTGTAACGATACCCTACCTCTCTAGAAAAACTTCAGGCAAACATATCGGACAAACCGACCACCTAAACTAATAACATTAAATAAAGTCGGATACAACGACAACCACTAAACAAACTACACTCCACACAACAAAAATAACTAGCACGCTAACACCAGCACCAATACCTCATATCCGTCTTTCTCGGGAGACATCCTCTCATATGACCCCATGCACCTCAGCGAACACTGTTTTTCAAGCATCTCCCACGGGACGTATCAGATAACCACCCAGTAACTGAATTTCTCGGCGTGTCCCGGTTCATAAAAATCTCACAGCTCGATACTGGTCTCGTAATTACCTCAGAGAAAATTTGAATGAGCTTGGCGAAAAAGCAATCAAAGCTGTGTACCACGAATCAACAAGCAAACGAGCCAAATCAAGAGAGGAAAACATATATGGAATTCAAACCTCTCAGATTAACCGACCTCGCCACAAAACAAACCGACGAAAACAAGGCCAAACCGCAGATAACCGAATTAAGAAAGAGAATAATACGTGTTAAGTGGTGATTAAATTTGTAAAAATTAGATATAATGGTTTAATTAAAGCACAAGAAGACTCATGTCAAGTGGGCCGGGTTTTGTTCCTCTGTCGTCCACCACATATTCCTCTATGGTGGAAACCCGACCCAATTAAAACAAAATTTATTTTAAATATAAACTTTTACTCTGGGCTAAAATGGGCCTTAGTCTTGTAGGCCCAAAAAACCCCAGATAATCTATTCGTCCAAATTGAAAACATTCCACGAGAGGCCCATAGCCCATAAACTCTAAGTACTATATTTCTCAATTTAATTAATTTCCTCAGAAAAATTAATTAATTAATTTTATATATATTCATCGTCTGAACGATGGCCGGTGTGTGTATGTTGTGGTCCCCAGGCGCCGGCCTAAATGAGTGGGCCCACCCCTCTGTGCCTCGTTTGGTTAATCACAAACGAAATGTGCGTAAATAGCTACGTGCTGAACAAAAAATAGTACTTTTGACATACGCAGCCTTATATTCATAATAAAGTAAAATGATTGTGTACTTTATTAATATCTGAGTGTCCTTTATATACACATTTGAAGTATTTAAATATGAGAGATAAAAGGTATCAAAGAGATAAAAGGAACTCCTATAATAACTCTAACTAAGTGATAAAGGAGAGATATGAGGGAGACTAGAATTAGTCAAAGAGACTAATTCTTAGTATCAACACCTTAAACCATCTCCTACACAATGACTCCTTAAACCAAGTCGTTGTCCGTAAATTCAATTATAGCAATAGGACGCAACTATTAGTCATCTTCATATATTAAATTTAATAATATAATATTACAATGATGAGTAGGAAATCAAATACAAATCGCGTTTGAAATACAAACCGTTCGAAGCCGTAAAATATTAATATAAAATAGTTAAATGTTGAAAAAAAATCACATTTTTATTATGTGTCATGTGCTAAAATAACGCACCATGGATATTCAACAAACTAATTTCTGATATAGATTCAAACAATTTAAATATTTAATCTGATTTGTACTATAATTCATTCCTTATAACTATAATAATTATATATATAAATGTGAATCCTTAAATTGTCTTGTCTTGTAAAATACATAATTTTAATCACTTTTATCATTCAGATATTATTATATATATAGTCGATGATGAATTCTCAAATACATATTGTTTCAACAATTTTTATGATTGTTATCTACTGAAAATTAAGTTTGTTGCTTTTGTAAATTTATGCACTGTAAGATGATTGTTATATTATTATCTTTAAGACGAGATAATAAAAAAATAATATTAACAGAAAACTATATTATTATTATTTTGTAGAAAATACGCATCACTTTTAGTGGTTTTAATCATTACTATATTAACCAAATTGCAACATTTTATGGTATTTGAAGGAACAACAACTAGTTAGACTTGGACCGATGTTCAGACAAGGATAATTCAATCAGAGATTTAGCGGGCCCCACGTGGAGACCCAAGTATCATCGGACGGCTGTGGGGGTCTAATCAGAAGAGACTAAATTCACTTAGGTTAATAGATGTCGTTTTAGGTCCGTACGACACGGATTAGGTGGGGGTCACTATCAGATGTCGTTCACGTCAAAACTGGAGCCAATCGCATGACTTCATCCAACGGCTCATATTCAGCGCCACCCCCTGGTCGGCCAGAATTTAAGAATCAACGGTTGTGATTCAATAATTCTTTACTTCATCGTGCAGGAAACTGTATAGAAATAGCACGATAATTTATTGGAAAATTGCAATAAATAACTCTATTTATTTTTTTGCAAACAAATGGTTATAAATTTACTTTATCATGTCAGCTAACTAATACTTCTAAAGTTTTTACCTTAAAAAAATACCTCTAAAGTCAAACTTATTAAAAAAAATTATTTATATTTTTTAATTCGAATTCATCGATTTTATCTTCTTTAACTAAATGTCATCGACGTTGGCTTGATGATACGATAATGAAAGAGAGAATCCAACCAAATATGAGAATTATTTTTGTCATTTTTAAATAAAATTACAAGGTTTATCGACATTTCATAGTCGACCAGAATTTGTGGATCAACGTTTGTAGTTCAATGATTCTTTACCTCACCTAGTAGGAAACTATTGAAATGACATGATAAATCATAGGGAAAATTGCAATAAATAATGTGAGATATTTAATGTTTGCAAACAAATAGTAATTATTATAGAATTAACTCAACTTAAAGTTTAAGTTGATAATTGAATGATCGATTATAGTTTTATACTCTAACACACGCTCTTACAAACAAACCTGTTTTTAGGTTTGTACGTGTACTTATTAGAATAGAGGGTTGAGGAGTACTATGTTAGAAGTTAGACTGCCTTTGAAAGAGAACTATTGCTAAATTATAGGACCAACTAAACTAAAAACTTAAACTGATAGTTGAAGTACCAATTATAATTTTAAACTTTAATATTACTAAATTTATTTTATCGTCAACTTATTAATTTTTTTCACATAACTTTTCATTGCAATAACATAAATATATTGAAGTTAAATTTACTAAAATTGAAATTATCTTTTTTGATCAGAGTTTATTGGTATTTCTTCTTCAACTGAATATCAAAACTTGCATCTTGGTAACACAATGATGAAAAAAACTGACCAAATTTTAGAGTTATATTCGTCATTTTTAGATAAAATCACACATTTTGTAAAAAATATATAATTAATTCACAAAAAAATTATGCAGCAGAGAAAATTCCCAATTAATCTACAAAAATTGAATAGTTGACACTTATTTCTTACGATTTAGTAAATTAAATTGATCAGCTTTTATTGCGTCATCAAGCATGGCTAGATATGGCCCACATCAACGGCTCTCGTTCGCCGCCATTCTCTCGACTTAGATTCTATCCTCTACAGCCGGGTGTACGGTTGTATAAGTAACTGTTTGGAACATGAGTAGAAAATAAGGTGGCGTTCACCGGCATGTGACGCATGTGCCCAAACAGGTCCTTAATATGGAAATCAATTAAAATGGTACAGTGCTTTATATAGTTGAAATGTGCCTATTAGATGTTGGACAAGTGTCTTAAACTGATAGGCCCGCGTAAATGCGGTGTTTGATCAGAGAGAATGCCACGTGGACAACATGATGGTTGTCGGTGGGTCCCACTTTCTGGAATCAATCAGCGTCATCAACGGTCGAGATATTCGGCATATCAGGACCGTTTGATCATGTGGGGATGACAAATTTGTTAATCTCGTGCTTCATTACCCGAATACTCAAACTTAATAGATAAATCAATTAATTTATCAAAATATAAATTGGTGCATAGCTTTTTAATTTAACACATTATTGTTTAAAATTTTGAATTGAGAGGGTGAAATTCTACGCATGGAAAGTGAAATCACTTACCAACAGTGAAAGTATTTTATTTTGATAAAATTAAACAAATAACAATACTGTGAACTTGAGATTGAAATTAAGCAAAATCATGAATTCAAGTATAAGGTACACAACCATCTAGAAATTTAGTGAGTCATATGCACTTGCTATATGTTATATAGTCTCGTTAAATTTATGGGTCATGTTTTGATATGAATAAATCTACCGTACTCATCTATAATTTTCTAGATATAACACTATAATGTGACTATACGCAATCTCAAGATTTTTAAAGTAAATGAGGAATATGTCGTGTCCCTCCTACCCTGCACTACACTCAACATTCTAAACCCTAGATAATCACTTATAGTTAGCGTAAAAGTCGAACACATTCAAAAGTTGTAACAGCTAAATCGATTTAAAGTTGGAACAACATATATGCATCAACGGATAAAAATTATGGGGAGTCAATGTGATTGGATACACACTATAAGGCGATCCATTGAATTCAAATGGAATGAAGTCAACGTTCGCTAGAGCGAGACGCACGTCCCGAATGTCAGAAGAAACACTTGGATGTAATTTAACACGCTCCATTCGTGTCCTTACATGTGTTATATATGTAAAAATGTTGTCGTCTTGTATCATTTGGCCGTGCCAGCAGTTTCCAATTCTAAAACATGAATCAACAAACACAAGATCTCAATTCCAAAACACAAAACAATTTTAAAATGCCTTCAATTATAAGAAAGAATTCACTTACCAATTTAGATCCACTCTATATCTTCAATTTCACTTCTTCATCTTTGGATCGTCACTTCTTCTTTCTCCATCATGAATTTCCTCTTTAATTCTCTCTAGAACCCATACCAACTCATAACCACCTCTAATTATTGAACTAACACTCTCAACATCAAACCTAGTATCTGATGAACAAAAGTGTCATCACTATATTTATACTACATATACAAATTCAAGGGTAAAACCGTCTTTAGGCACATCAAATCTGGAAAATTTCGAGTGGCGGAGGTCATCCTCCACCTATTGACTCCTGCCTTTCCTATCCTGCTATTAGCAAAACTCGAGTGGTAAGTCTGACTTCTACCACTTCTCCCTCGCATCAAAATCCTGAGAATTCTCTGGCGGCGTACAGTTCTTGGAGGAGGTTGACGTTTGCCTCTCGACTCTCGACACTTACTTATGCTTCCAAAATGACCAGATTTTCCATTTGCTTCTTTTTGCCCATTCTTCGCTTCAAAACTGACATTTTTACTTGAAAATCACTATAGCATTATGTGATTCAAGTGTGGCATAAAATAGGATAAAAATACTCTAAATCGGGAAAACCACGAGTAAAAATGAGGAGTTTTAACTCGAGTGATTACGAAGATTTTGTTGGACAAAATTAAATTAAATGGCAAAAGTTGACAAATGTGTTAACTAGTGAATGAGTCAAATTGAGTCGTGATTTTGTAGCGCTTCAACTCGGCTTAGAATGATGTAAAACACATTTACATAATCTAGGATATGACAACTTTCCAACGGTACATCACGAGCTCTAAACGGATAAGAGGTGAATGAGAAATTGAACCTCGAACTTGACCACTTGAAATGGTGTTGCTGAGAACTTGAGTTGTTTGCAGATGTGGTGTGATGGTATATAGACTATTGAGAAATACAAGAAGTAAGGCTCTCTCACGCGGAGCGGGGTGCAAATACCAGGGCTAACGAGCTGGCTCCGGGCTTGAACATTGGGTGCGCCCACAAAACGTGCGGGTCGCGAATGCTGCAGAAAATTGGTGGGTCGGAAGCCCGCCACTTTTTGCCGCCTTGGTCCATAAGACTTCTCAACTAAGTTTTCAAACTTTAATTGGAAAATATTTTATTTACGATACGATTTAAATTGGAAATAAAAAATTTCTGAATTACATAGTTTTGGAAAATTTATTTTCAGAATAATTAGTTTTCAGAATAATATATCTCCGAATATTATTTTGGAAATAAACGTGTGGTCAAATGCCATTAAAAGGAAAATGTCTTAATTGGAAAATTAAGAAAATATTCTGAATATTCAGTCTTTCTCTACAATAAAGAAATTATGTAATTATTTCCCTTTCTTTTCCCTTTAGGTTTCGATTTTCCCCAGAGCCTATAAATACTGTAGCTTCTGTTGAGACGAGACACAACGAAAAATACCCTACCCAACTACCTCTCTCTGTATTTCGTTCTTCTCTTATTCTCTCTACATCGCGGTTCTGAGTTCGACTACGACCGTCGTTGCATCCTGGTAGCAATTTGCCCATACGGGGTTCAATATTGTCTTAAGGAAAGCGGATTATCGTGCCTCAACGATAATCTTTTCTTTCTTAATCTGTCCAATACTGAATTACAGGTCAAGTGCTCCTTATTTGTATTCAGATGTTGAATAAATAAAATAATTATATTTCATTTGTTCATCTATTTTCGTTATAATGCATGTTTAATGTATACTTCTATTTCTCAATTTGCGTTTATGGAATAACAAGTTATCTAACAATCTTAAGACAATATTTGTTTTGTAGTTTTTCCATAGACGCTCTCTAATCTGACAAATATGTTACTTTGGCGAAAAATCCGATTTGACAAACGGTGAAACATATTAAGGTCTTGAAATTTCTTTCTTCTCTAAATTGTTTTTGTTTTCTGAGGTTAATCGATCCAGTTTAACAAATTGATTTGACTATATTCTATATGTAGAAAACGTGAGAGCAAATCAGATTTTGGTGGAAAGAAACTAATTGTGGTGGAAACACATTCCATTACCATTAGATTCAAGAAGTTTTCAATTGTGTTAATCAAATTAATTGTTTCCGTGTAAACATATGACTTAGTTCAGTCTAACCTTTTCATTGTTCGTGATCACAGATATGGGTGACGAAAGTGCTAAGGGTGGAATCTGCGAAGGTTACGGAATCCACGAAGGTAGCTGAATCGACCATGTCAGTCGGTTCAAACGTGTCTGGAGCTCTACCTGAGGAGAACGCCCAAGTCATGCCGATACCTCTGTCCCACTATGAGCAGCCAGACAAATTTATGGGGACAGATTTCAAGACATAACAACAAAAGATGAAGTTCTACCTCACTGTGATGAAGTGTGCACATCTGTTGCAACAAGATCATTCCATTAGGGGCGAGAATGTGGATGTTGTAACCCAACTGAGCATGGATGCATGACATAATGCTGATTTTTACTGTAAAAACATTATTATGAATAGGTTGTCTGATGCTTTTTATCGTGTATACAACACAACCAAAATGTTAAGGAAACTGTGGTTATCTTTGGAATGTAAGTATAAAAGTGAAAATGTTGGCGCTAAGAAGTATCTGGTTGCGCAGTTTTTCCACTTCACTATGACTGATGCCAAGACGGTGGTGAGTCAAGTTCAGCAGCTCCAGCTAATCGTCCATGTGTATCTAGCTGAGAACATAAAGATAGATGAGTCTTTTCAAGTGGTTGCCATCATCGAGAAGCTACCACTAGGATTAAAAGACTTCAAGAACTATCTGATGCACAGGCGTAAGGAGATGACTGTGGAAGACCTGATTGTTAGACTTCGCATCGAGGAAGACAACAGAGGTGCCTCCAAGAAGTTCTCCATTGCTGTAAACCAATATGTGGCAAGGGCAAACATGATTGAGGTCCATAGGGATCCCAAAAAAGCAAGAAACCTCAAGTTAGGGCAAAGCTGAAACCTAGAGGAGGCATTGCCAAGAAGACCATGTTTACTAGTAAGTGTTTCAATTGTAACGAACTGGGGAACATGTCTTTTCATTGCAATATGCCAAAGAGGGTCATGCATAATGAGGCAAACGTTGTGGAAGCAATAGCAAAAGACATATATGACATTGATCAGTGTGCTGTGATATCAGAGGTCAACATGGTTGGCTCAAATCCAAGAGAATGGTGGCTAGACACCGGTGCTAGACGACATATCTCTTGCAGCAAGAAATCATTACATGAACTGACTCTTCAGGATGGAGAGAAGTTGTACATGAGAAATTCTGCAACTTCTTATGTTAAGGGAACATGCACGGTAATCTTGAAGACGTCAGGAAAGGAACTAACGTTGTGAAATGTCCTCTATGTGCCTGACATATGCAAGAACATTGTTTCAGAGAGCCTCCTAGATGCACGTGGCTTCAAGGTGGTCTTCGACGCTGGGAAATTTGTTTTGAGCAAATCTAGGATGTATGTGGGAATGAGTTATATTTCTAATGGGTTATGAAAAATTAATGTTATATCTTGTAAGCCCAATGCAATGAATAATAATAAGAAATCTGTTTCTTCTACTTATATCATTGAGCCAGACTTGGACACGTTAACTACAAAGCGCTGCGTAGATTAATCAAAATGGAAACATCTCTAAATTCCAAATCGATCATACACATAAATGTGAAACTTGTGTAGAATCAAAAGTAACAAGGACGTCCTTTCACATTGTGTAAAGAAACAACGAAACCCTTGACTTGATATACAGTGATTTATGTGATTTGAAATTTGTTCAAACACGAGGAGGAAATAAATTCTTCGTTACCTTCATCGATGATCACTCAAAATTTTGCTATGTATATTTAGTAAAAGGTAAGGACAAAGTTATTGATAAATTTATTATCTATAAGCAAGAAGTCGAAAACCAACTTAATAAAAAGATTAAGATGGTTAGGAGTGATCATGGTGGAGAATATTTTGCTCCATTTGGTGAGCACTGCTCGCAACATGTAATCATTCATGAGGTAACACCTCCATACTCTCCTCAATTAAACGAAGTAGTTGAGCGTAAGAATCAAGCCTTAAAGGAAATGATGAACGATATGCTAAATGGTTATGGGTTGTCACAGAACATGTGGGGGAAGCTATTTTTTCAGCTAATAACCTGTTAAACATGATACCCCGTAAGAAGGTAAGCAAAACGTCTTATAAACTATGGAAAGGAAGGAAACCTTCCTATAACTACTTAAAAGTGCGGGGTGCCTTGCTTAGGTACTGGCTCTACTGCCTAAAGAAATGAAAATAGGTCCAAAGATGGTGGATTGCATTTTCATTGGATATGTTTCGCATGGCAATGCATATCGGTTCATAGTACATGATTCAAGAAATCCTGAAATGCAAAAAAACACGATACTAAAATCAAAGAACGCTTCATTCTTTAAACATGTATTTTCATGTAAAAGAAGTGAAGTTGGTTTAGGATCCAAACGAGCATTAGAAGCCGATTTTGAAACCAGTGAAGACCTGCAACAAGAAGTTGAGGCACTAGACATGCAACGACAAGTTGAGGTAGTAGACATGCAACAAGAAGTTGAGACAATAGAACTTCATCTGGACCGTCAACCAAATGTTGAGGTTGAAGATGATGAAGAAGAAGTAGAACCAAGAAGAAGCAAAAGGGAAAGGATGGAAAAATCCTTCGATTCAGACTTCTTAGCCTATATGGTTGAGGCAGAACCTCATACTTACAAGCATGCTATACGTATGCCAGAATACCCTTTCTGGAAATAGGCTATTCAAAGTGAGATCAAGTTATCTTGCAGAATCACACATGGGAACTAGTTGAACTTCCTCCGGGATAACGAAAAATACTCTTTTCCTTCTCCCTTTAGGTTTCGACTTTCCCCATAGCATATAAATATTGAATCTTCTGTAGAGACGAGACACAACGAAAAATACCCTACCTGACTACATCTCTCTAGTTTGTTCTTCCTTAATTCTCTCTACATCGCAGTTCTGAGTTCGACTACGATCGTCGTTGTATCCTTGAAGCAATTTTCTCATACAAGGTCAATATTGTCTTAAGAAAAGCATATTACCCTGCCTCGACGATAATTTTTTCCTTCTTATTCTGTCCAATACCGAATCACATGTCAAGTGCTCCTTATTTGTATTTGTGTTCAGGTGTTGAATAAATAAAATAATTATATTTCATCTGTTCGTCTATATTCGTTATATTGCATGTTTGATGTATACTTCTATTCATCAATTTGCGTTTATGAAATAACAAGTTATTTAACAGATTCCACTCGTGTCAATCGTCTTCCTCGTCGATCATCGATCTTGTCAATGAGGTTTTGGGCGAGACTAGGATTGACTTCAAGCTTTCTCTCAAAGAAGTAGCAAAAACACTTTTCCTTAATGACGCCAAAATGGCATCGCTAGGGTTTGGTGACACCTCAAACCTCAATTTGGGATTCGAGAAGAAGGAGCTCGAGAGCGATCGTCTCTAGGTCATATTCGAGTCGATAAGAATTTTCGGAAGTTAGAATTGAATTTCCCCATTTTCAGAGAAAGAGAGCTAGCAAATATGGAATTTGAAACTCTGAGTCTCAAATTTGTGAGCTCTTTTTGGAACTTTGATATGACCGTTCTGTATTTATTGTTTAAGTTTGTCATTCTCTAGATGATAAATTATGTTGTTTTGGGCGTGGGAGAAGACTGGATGAATCAAAGTGTCTAAATACAGTAGAAAATTGGAGATTGGAGGATAGTTATAGGAAAATCCTAAGTGGATTTTGGGATTTCTTTAGATGGGGTTCCTATAAACTGCGTGAATGGAGATAGATTGTAGAGATGAGGATTTGAGAGAGAAGAACGTGAGAGGGGGAGAAAAGGGATTAACGACATGTGTTTGAAAATTAAAATAATTAATAAAGATATTTTAGTCTTTTCGATCCACCTAAAAGCCAATTTATTTTTAAGATTATTTTAATCATTTCACGAAAAAATAACGATTCTAATAGAAAATGTAAAGGTGACAGTTTTGCCAAACAAGAGTATTCTGGAAAAAAAAAATTGTAGCTATTTGCAAAAACAGATAATTTTAGATATTGTCAGTAGCGTTTTCCTTATCTAATATTATACTAATGTCTAGGCTAATATTTATACATTAAGGCGTCAATAAATTTACATGTTTTATATTGTAAATCAATAAGTTTATCAAATATAAATGATAAAAATTATTGAATTCAACATAGAATCGATTGATAGTCTCGATTTGATGACATGACTAATTATGAAAAACAAAAATCAATAAACACGCCTCATTGCAATTCTTCTAAAGAAGAGAATTTTCTTAAAACTTACATAAACTGAAATAAAATTATTAAATCTTCTTCGAACACTTCGTACGTAGTGAAACAACTTAACTCTAACACATGCAAAAATGTATAGTGCTTTTTGTGGAGCTCGTGGTTATATTAAAGTCATGCTATGCCAAAACATACACTTTATCAAACTATAATTTATTGTGCATGTGCTTTCTTTCGGTATTGGAAAACAATTAAGCACAATATTGTTTAATTATATTAAGATTTGAATCATGTGTTCGGATATGGTTGTTGTATTTATTTTTTATTTGTTAAACTCAAACACATGATATTTACGTCAAATATGTAATAAAAAGATTCATAAACGAATACAAACCGATAAAACATTATTCTTATCCAATTGGATCGAGACACGTGTGTCACGAATTAAGACAATTAGTGCAAATTAAACACGGTGATGATTATTATTAATTGAAGAGTACACCTTTTGTTTGGGCCCTAACTCATGTACCCATTTTCTTAAGTACTTGAAATTATGAGATTGGACAAAATTAAATTTTGTTAATTGAATGGGTAGACTGATTTATAGATGAAATTAAAAATATCACATAATGATATGTGGTGTATGATTTGAAGATGAATAGTGTATTTTCAGAGGGGCGATTTATTTTTAAAATATTCAACTCATTTATCATATATATCATGATGTAATTTTACACATAAATTGATCGTGATGTATCATTTAATAAGTGTATCGTAATTTTATTTTATACGTGATATATTGATTATACTATGAGACATGCATAATTTTCTATAACTTATTAATAATAAAGACATAAAGCTATGTTAAAGAAGAAGCAGAGCATTTTAATGTTTTCAAACAAAAATATTTATTGAGAAAACAATAAAAGTAAATAAATAAGTATTTTTAAATAAAAGTTTGTTAACCAGAAAGAAGCATAACTCCACTGCTAAAAAATAAGGTTAATTATTACATGTGCATATAGAAGAATAGACATGTATAAAATTATGTCAAAAATTAGTTTGTGTTAGTTTTAAAATAAATGCATTTATAGTTTTCAAGACTCGCACTTTCAAAAAGAAGCTTACCAGATCAAATTTATTTGAGTGTAGATTAATAAGAAAAAGTCCTGTTCATTTTACATACTAAAAGAAAATCATAAATATTTTCATGAAACCGTATATCGATCATTTTTATTCATATTAAATATTATCATCTTCGCATCATGTGAGCTAAAGATTGACAAGCTGTACATATATATACTGTATTTAATTCTCTTGCACTTATATTTTAATAAAAAACATTCCCTGTCAAAAGTAAATTAAATACCATTTTGTTCATATTAAATTATTGTTATTATTATTCTCTTCCAGGAAACAATAATATTTAAACCCTGAATGAATTAAAAATAATAAATAATAAATAATAATGCAGCAGACAAGTCACAAAACGACCCATCTCTGTGTAGTGTAGTACACAAAACACAACCCATAAAGCAAGGTCATATACACACTTACACACATACACAGACCCTCTCTCTCTCTCTCTCTCTCTCTCTCTCTCTACAGACATTCTTTTTTGCTACTTTTATATCCAACTTGTGAGACCTAGAGAGAGAAAAAGGCTGTGTGTTTTCTTCTCTCTCTCTTCTTGTGTAGCTCAAGAAACCTTATTTTCTTGATCTAGATTTGCATAGCTCTATCATCATCATCATCTTCTTCTTCTTCTTCTTCTTCTTCTTCTTCTTCTTCTTCTTCTTCTTCTTCTTCTTGTGGTTCATATCCATGGAGACTGCTCAATGGCCACAGGTAGTTTTTTTCAGTTATTATGGTTAGTTATTAGATCTCTTTAATTTTCAGTACTTGTACCCTTTTCTTGATATAATAATTGATGATCTACCACTCAAATTAATTAGTAGGAATAACTATGATTTATTTATTGATGAATTACATTTTTCTGTGTCAATAGTTCTTGAATTCATCAAGATCTACACAACGTCAAAAGCATAATAATTACCAATCTATAAATTTTATTAAATATGTTATGGTTGGTCAAAACGATCAATATCTAGTACTGTAAGATCCGTGATGTTATATGTTCAATTAAAGAATTTTTCTTGCTAGCAATTCAACCATCTTTTCACTTCTGAAAATTATATCTATTAATTATAGATCTCTCTAGGGCTAAATTAATTAGTTGGTCAAAATCATGAGCAAGATCTAATTTCATATAAGATATAGGGTTCGAATTTTAATGAATTATTTATCTATCTGGGTGTTTTTTATCCGTTTGGTTCTTAAAAACTAAGGTAATTTCCTTTAATTAGTTCTGAAAGATTAAAGGAAAATATACTCTCTTTAACTAGTTCTGAAATATTAAGGAAAACATATATATATTCCCTTAAAAAATTCTCTTCGATGAGTTCTGGAACAGAAAAGGTAATAATTCCCTTTGGTTCTGATGAAAAGATAAGGTCACTATATATCCGTTTTTTTTGAAGTCCGGATAGTTTTAATTAGTTCTGAAAAGTTAAGGTTGTTGTATGTTGTTGGGTTAAAATTTCAGACAAGATGCGAGAAAGGCGGTAGCGGCGGGGCGGCGAAGCAGTCAAAGGCGGCGCGGCCGCAAAAGGAGCAAGGACTGAACTGTCCGAGGTGCAACTCGACGAACACGAAGTTCTGTTACTACAACAACTACAGCCTCTCTCAGCCCAGGTACTTCTGCAAGACCTGTCGCAGGTACTGGACCGCCGGTGGGTCCCTCCGCAACATCCCTGTCGGCGGCGGCTCCAGAAAGAACAAGCTCCGACCGACCTCCTCCGACCACAATTATCATAACAACTCATCTTCCGACAACAACAACATTAACAACATCATGATCAGTTCGTCCAATAACAAGCGCGTGAAGCTGACGAGCGCCGATCTCGCGATCGACGGTCAGGATCTCGACCTGGGGTTCATGATGGTGCCACCTGGCTACGTGGGTCCCACCCAGGACCCGGCGCCCGGGTTCTCCGGGGGCTTGAGTTTCTCGCTCGACGGGTTCGGGTTGGGTGCGGGCGGGTCCACGTTTGCGTTTCAGGATCTGAGGCAGCTGGGCCCGGGCGCGGGTGGGATCGACGGTCAGGATCGCGATCGCGAGGGTGGATCAGGGGATGGGTTTTGGAGTGGAGTATTGGGTGGAGGGGGTGCATGGTAGAGTGTCGTGTTCCTCATCACTGATCTAACATAGCCACATAGGATACAACATTAATGGGTGTTCTTTTTTATTAATTTCTAGTTTTTATTTTAATTGGTTTTTGTTTCATTTGGTGATTGATTGGGAGTTCTGTGAAGCTCATTTTAGGGTGGCTTCGCAAAACGGGGTTGTAGCGTTGTCGTTTTAAGTGAAAAGAGAGCACAAAAATGTTCTAATCTTAATTTAGGGTTTTATTTATATGTTTTGGGTATTGTGGCATTGGTTGACATAAAAATAAATTGTAATTTGCAATCTCATGTATGACTTATAATTAACTTGTTTTGTCAATATATTATTTTTGAATTAATCAGATAAATGTGATGTTTTTGTTAAGAAAATTTAGACAAGTCTCTTATCAATTATTTTGTAATTTTTGTTCGTGGTATTATTGTTTGACTGAGTGTTTGCTCGTCTAACTTATAACTTCTCAAATTCATTCGATTTTTGAATTATTAATTGATCATTCTTCATCTTTTTTTTATAAGGTTTGAAATTCATACATCGGTTGCGCCCGTAAGAATAATATATGAATGTTAGGTTATGTGGGTGGGACCCAAAAACATTCCCCTAGGCATGTGTGCAGGAGAAGGAATAATGAGAGTGAGCACACCAGCAGCACTACCACTCATTCACTCACTCTAGCTTTTGAGATCAGATCTACACCATCCATTGGCTTCTAATAATACTTTGCTTTGCTGTAATTAAACAACTTTTTCAGAATTCCAATAACATTACTATGATATGTATGTGCAGAGAGACCTGAAGTTTCTACCTATCATATTCATTTCATGGGCTTGTCTTTTTTTTGTTTCCATTTCTGGACCTCACTTTAATACATACATGTCATCACTTCTTTCTTGTGTTTATTGGATTGACAAGGATTGTTCATGGTTTTGAAATCAAAACCAGCCATTATTATTATGATTTGGAACAAAATGCATATGACATGGATTATAATTATTTTTAAATTATAAGTTATTTTTTATTCTGGTCGTACGTATTTGATTGTGTGGCTTTCGACCATTTACTTTAGGTTTGATTTATGAGTCGATCAAACATATAAACTTTATTTTCGAACTAATTATATAATTTTATTTCATGGAATAATAAATTGTAAATTCTAGTTATAAACGAATCGAAAATATATAATCTCATCCAAAACTATTCAATTTCATGGGCATGTCTTTTTTTTCATTTTCCCATTTTGACCTTTCTTTGATACATACATTTCACAACATTCTTTGGGTGTTTAGTTATTTTTTATATTATCAAATCAAAAAAATCGATATTGTTTATAATAAAAATATTCAAGCTCTTCATAAAATCTCAAATTGGAGTTCTTTGTAAATTTAAGGACCTCATCTCCTACCTGTTAAATAGGATATTAAATTCTTATCATATGCAAAGAATTTTTTCATCTTTATCTATTTTTGTTTGATTTTACTTACTTTAGGTTGGGGTGTATTGGTAATTTGAGCATAAACTACTAGTATTATTATTATACATGCATATATGGCAAAGACATGTTAATTAATTCAATACTTTTTTTGTTTTGTTTGATTTTGCCTTAAACACCAGGAGAATGAACTACCCAAATTTTAAAAGCTTTTCTTTATATGGATTATATATGTATAGATGTGTACACAAGCCAAATCAAATATATGCATATATATATATAGAGAGAGAGAGAGGATAGATGATGATTTTGATGGAACTGCACTATACCATAACAACATTTGCATCTAAATATTATATAGGAACATTATTCAAATTTTCAATACCCAAATATGTCATAAACTACCAAATTTCGGCCAACAACCTTAAATGAGCTGTCTTGGAAATTTTGTAAATGTTCAATTCGTTCCATCATAAGGAAAAAAATTATTCTGAAGAATAGTAACATTAACAAGAAAAAACAAAACAAAACATGTCAACTACAACACATATTTGCTCTATGGCGAGAGAAAAGAAAGTTAAAAATATATACCCAACCACCCATTTCAATGAAATTTACTCATCAATACTCAAAACTTTTTAGAGATAATTGTATAAAATGGTAATGTACTAATCTACTTTTATAGATCGATTACTCCTTTAATTTCAAAATTTTGTTGTGAACCATTCACATTTTTGCATTGTTTGTCAAAACCCATCAAAACTACCCTTAAAATAATTAATAATGAGATATAAAGATAATCAGCTATTTATAATATATTATTATATGTGGATATTTTTTTTCTCTCCACTTTATTTTTAAAGATGTCATTAAATGTACATAAAACTGACAATTCTTTTGTAAGATTCATACTTTTTTATCAAAAATTATATGTATCAAGATTTGAACTGAGGGTACAATGCAACAATGTACATATTTCTCACTCTGTAATGGAAAAATATTTGCTTCAGATCAGAGGCAAAGCATAGCCTTTCCAGTTCCAACATTTGGTTTAACGTTGGAGTGAAATGCCAAAACAATATATATGGTAACAACAGTATGTGTCATTTTTCTGATTCAGCAAAATGATATACACATATCAGAATCGTATTGAACTGAGCTTCAGAGATCTCCATTGATACCGAAGATTCGGACCTTGTGCATGTTTGGGAACTTGGCCACCACCAGAACAAAAACAGCGAGCGTGTTGAACAAGAGCATTGGATGTTGGTAGTCTGTAGTGTGTGAGGCTATCAAATACCTGCCGAAAGGGACATAATATGTAATAAGCAAGAATCGGCTATGGAAGTAACTTCGTGCATTTTCATAGTCAAATGTAAATGTGACGAGTAATCAATCTGTATACAAATCTCAATACACAGTCCCTTAAATTACCATTTCAATTGATGCAAGTCAGAAGCATTCATATGTAACTGTACATATAAAAGATGTGTGAAATTTGAAAAACAGTCAATGGTCCTTTCAGAGAAGTAGAAAGAGGAGAAGAAACTCATCATGAAAAGAAAAGGACGGAAACTCCAGCCGGTATCAATAAAAATACAATATGATTACAAAAGAACAAGTTCTCGTTGGATAGGCATATGCTTGCTGTTGTTGTCTGATTAATTCATGTACACACGAAAAAAACCAAACACAGATTGAGTTCATGCTAAAGCATCCAGGGAAAATGGCAAAAACGTGTTGTATACTATCACACTTTTGCAAGAGGGTGTTGTGAACTTTGATAATGGCAAAAACGTGATGTGAACTTTGATTTTATGTGCAAAATGTGTGTTTGTACAAAAATGAGAAACTTCCCTTAAAATTAAGAATTATTTTGTTTAAAAATTTTGTATAACCAAATTTTTTAACGTAATTTAAATTTATATAAAAAAACTTAATTCTTAATTTGAAGGGCAATTTCATCATTTTTTGTAGAAATATACACATTTTGCAAAAAAAAAAAACAAAGCACCCTCTTGTAAAAGTGTGATAGTATACAACACCATTTTGCCATTTCCTCAAACATCAAATACATAATAGCCCACAAAAAACCAAAGAATAAGTATTTACTCTACATACGCCTATATAAACCATAGTGTACATTAACCCAATGCCTCAATGAAAAAAATAAACATTTAGCTTCATCCATATTGCCAAGTTGAAAAGACACCGCATACTGACTTAGGGGAGTGTTGTAAGGTGTTCACTAGTTAAGTGGTATAAATATCTGGAAGAGAGGGGATTAAGAACACGATGATAGTGTACTTCTTGTTCATCCTGAATTTTGGTGGAAACCCTAAACCTAAGCATTGGCAAGAACACCTCAACATTTCGATTCCTAATTTCAACAGCATACAAACCCCCCTTAGTTTGTTTGAATATATAGCTACCCTGAAGGTTTCTTTACCATACTTAGGTCCACAAGAACTGGGGCTTTCTAGAAACAGGCTAACGTAATCTTGAGAAAATGGCAAAAGGGTACCATATAATATGACACTTTTGCAAGAGGGTGGTAAGTTATTTGTTAATGACAAAAATGTGTTGTGTTGTTTGCATTTTTGTGCATAATGTGTGTATTTTATAAAAGTGACAAAACTGCCCCTGAAATTAAGAATTAAATAACATTATTTTTAAAAATAAATTTAACTATAAATAATTTAACTAAAAAATTAAATTGCAAATTTTGATCATACGAATTTCGGTTAGAAGATAAAAACAGAAAAAATTTAAAAATAATTCTTAATTTCAGGGGTAATTTTGCAAATTTTATAAAAATACACACATTTTGCAAAAACAATGCAAACAACACATCATCGTTTTGCCATTAACAAACAACACACCACTCTCTTGCAAAAGTGTCATGTTACAGGGCACCTTTTTGCAATTTTCCCTATAATCTTCTCTTTGTGTATACAAAAGAATAGGAGCCCGTGTCCGTGGCAACTCTGTTTTAGGCAACGCTGAAAGAGAAATTTACTATCTACCATTTTTCCCTGATGTTATGACCACTTCAGAGTACTCCCTAATTTTTCCATCATTTCATATTATTGTATATTGTCTAATGACATTTATGTGAAGAATGTATTATTCTGAAAATCTGGCCAGATATGAAGCCAATAGATACAGGGCTTACATTTTTTTACGTTTAACGAAATACCGTACCTTCAAAAATACTAGATGATATAATGAATGAACAAAATAATGGTCCAGCAAGCACAATGGAGGACAATATAAAAGCAGCCAAGAACTTTGGAAAGCAATTATGAACTTCACACATGAAGATAGAAAACACCAATTGCTCTTTTCAGCCAAAAAAGAAAGAAAGAAAGCTTTATTCGGTTTTAACATCCTATTAGCAAAAATCTATTATGGGTCGGAAGCATGAGAAAAGAACTACTTACAGCACAACAGGAACGACTGTCAAAAACTTTCTATTGCGAGTGAGCTGCTTGCCATTGTCTATCTGCTCCCACCAAGTCAGCCCATTGTAGATACCCTGATCATCTGCAAATGGCGTTCCTTTCTTCCAGTGAAAACAGTGATATGTGACCTGAAACAAAGCAACAGTCAATCACAACACGTGAGAACATGCAAATAGAAACCGAGTGAATTTAATGAAATCCAACTTCATAACACGACTCAGAATCCTAATCAACTCAACATGGAAATGACCCAATGTGATAAATACTACACCATAACTTTCCAAAGCAGCTAAATTGATTAACTGAAACACTATAATCCAAAAATGACAAATTTTCTGATGCATAATTGCTGATCACAAGATTGTCTGTTATGAATTCCTCTCCCTCCAAATTCCAAAATGCAATTTTGCTTTCGAATTTGAAACATATGAGGAAAACCCATATTCATCTGATCTCCCCAGTTTCCAATACCAAAAACTTAATTCAACAACCCCTCAACCCTTAACTATGGCAATCCAACACATTACTGAACACATTCACCAACTTGAATAGAAATGACAAATCTCAATTCTGAAATCCCAAATCCCAAATCAATTCAAATAAGCATAATTGCTGATCACAAGATTGCTTGTCATCAATTCCTCTTCCTCAAAATTCCAATTTTGTTTCCAAATTTGAAACATAAGAGAAAACCCCATCTTCATCTGATTTCTCCAATTCAACAATCCTTCAACCCTTAGGTATTGCAATCCAACCGAAAACACTCAGCAAATTGAATGGAAATGACAAATCTCAAATCCAAAATCAATTCAAATAAGCATAATTTCTGATCACAAGGTTGCTTGCATTGAATTCTTCTTCGTACAAATTCCAATTTTGCTTCCAAATTAAAAACATATGAAAAAACCCATCTTCATCTGATTTCCCCAATTCCCAATACCTAACTCAGTTCACACTCACCAAATTAAACAGAAATGAAAAATCTCAATTCTCAATTCTCAAATCCCAAATCAACTCAAATTACCATAATTGCTGATCTCAAGAGTGATTGTCATGACTTCATCTTCCTCCAAATTCCAATTTCCAATTTCACTTCCAAATTTAAAACATACGAGACAAACCCATCTCTATCTGATTTCCCCAATTCCCAATACCCAACTCAATTCAACAATTCCTCAACACATAACCGAACCCAAATCAGGTCAAATCAAGAAAAATTGGGACAAAATTAAAATTAAAAAAAAAAAACCCTAGAAGGAGAAGAGAGAGAGAGAGAGTGGCTCACGAAGAAATGGCAGAGGTTGACGAGGGTCCAGGCCATGCCGGCGGAGCAACCAGTGACGGCGACGGCGACGAGCCACGCGAAGAAGAGGATCAAAATGTATGTGGTCCAGACCCCAGGATACGTGAACCACTCCGTGTTCCTGTTTAGATCCGTCGGCGGCTCCGCCGTCACATACATCTTCTCCGACGACGCGGCGGAGCTACTAGAATTGCCTCGCCGTCAATCGCTCTGGTTCGCGGTGGCGGAGACGATACGAGAAGTGGAGATTCAGAGACGAGAAAATTGAGAGCCAACTTTATTTTGGGCCCCTTTCCTTCCTTCTATCGTATCGAGTTTGTGAAATAAATCGGCAAAATCAAGCTATATATGTGTATACAATACATACTAGTAAGGGTGGACATTTTGGACCAGAAGGAACCGAACTGAATCCATAATTAAAAATTTTAAATTGTGATCGATGATTAGAATTTAGTTTAAAGAAAAAGAAATAACCATTTAACTTTGGTTCGCAACACTCAAAAACGCTGATCGGGCCAGTTCGAGTCACCATGTGTCTAGCTTTCATCTACTCACTTTGCGACTGAAACGTGTATCATTCAATCTCTTCCGCTCTAATTCTTTATAAATTTTATTAATTATGAAATATGTCATTCCATCTCTGATTAAATTTTTGTTAGAGTTGAAGAGGATGCCGAAACTGACGCCGGTGGAGAGGCTTCTCTACTCCGGCCGACCAGTAAAAACATTTTTAAAATATTGAACTCACTTTAGTTTCATGTATTATAATCTTGGTCTGAACCACATAAACCGAAGCAAAAAACCGCACTCATAACCAAAATATTTTTTACATGATGATTAAAGCATAGTTACAATAATTGGAAAACTAAAGAAGTTCAATTCGTATGATATGATCTATTTTCTTAAGTCGGTGACATATAGAAAAATCACTTGTAAAGTATTTGGTATTAATATATCTTTATTTTATTTGTTACATATTTTAAGATGATAATAACAATATTTTAAAGTTAAAGATAGTAACATAATTTTTTATACATAATCGAGTAATAGTGACAGGAATTTTCTCTAATAAAGCAAAATAAATGAGACGTCTATTTTGCAAAAATAACATACTACGACCATGTATTTATTAAAAAAATTGCTAACTAATTGAGTATTATTTAAGAATTTCTCAATATGTACTAAATATTTGTTATTAATTATGCAGGCCCTTTCCGCGTACTCAATGCAGGTATTCATGTTTTCACGAAGACTCCTTGATGACATTGGACGGATGTTCAACAAGTTCTGGTGGAAGGGAAGTACTAGTACAAGGGGTATCATGTGTAGAAAGTGGGCTGATTTGTGCAATCATAAGGAGTTGGGCGGGATGGGTTTCCTCAATCTAAAAGAGCACAATCTAGCACTTTGTGGGAAACAGGCTTGGAGGATACTCACAAAACCGGAGTCGTTACCGGCCAAAATTCTAAAAGGCAAGTACTTTCCTCATTCGACGTTCCTTGGCACACCTTTGGGGAATGCCCCGAGCTTCACATGGAGAAGCCTCTGTGAGGCAAGATCAATTGTCCAGAAGAAGGCTAGGTTAAATATAGGACCAGGTCTCTGACAATCGCCCTTGGCTGAAAGGGGAAAACCCGACAATCGCTGCAAATCCAACCATTCCGGTGGGTATGAGGATCTCTGAGTTGTTCGACACAGGATGCAGAGCTTGGGATGTAGGGAAAGTCAGAGTCATTTTGGATCATGACACGGGCAATCGAATCTTCTCCATAATACCGAGCTGGTATGAAGACAAGGACAAGTAGTGTTGAGAGGCTGATAAGTCAGGGGAATACACTGTAAAAAGCGCATACCGGACACTCTGTCGGATCGGGTCTATATGGTCCCCACCAACGCAAGGGAGCAATTGGAGAGATTTATGAAAGTTGAAAGTCCCACCAAAGGTAAAAATATTTACTTGGAGGACTATATCAGATCTGCTCCCGACAAGGACTCGGCTTGCAGAGAAGGGGCTCCCAATTGTTACCCAGTGTCCGCTCTGTGGAGATCCGGAGGAGACCACAGAATACGTAATTTTAAACTGTCAAGTGGTAGCACCAGTATGGAGGATAGATTGCTGCAACGGGTCCAGGAAAGGATGGGGCCAAACCCAGTCCTATCGAATTGGAGATCTTGGGTGGAAGGGGAAGTTGAGGCAAGTCTGTGGGCTATCACAGTGTGGTCAATATGGAGGGCTAGGAATCAAGCCGTTTGGAAAAGTGAAGTCTTCCATCCGGCAAGAGAGGATGCAACCGCAAAAGGACTACGACGTGCCTGGTCAGCAGCACAACCTCAGGGAGGGGCCTCAGGATCATATCCCCTTGTGACACTATCTCCGGACGTCTGGGTTCCGCCAAATTCTGGAGATCTAAAGATAAATGTGGATGGGGGATAGACGAACAGGGGGGATACTGGAGCATAGGGTTGGTGTGCATGGATTCAGGGTGCAGAATTGTGGGCGCATTGTGTAGACGATTCACGGTTTATCTCCATTCCGAAGAGGTGGAGGTCGTGGGCGTCAGAGAGACTCTCTCATGGGCAAAGGGTAATAAATGGAATAAGGTTAGGATCGAGACAGATTGTCTGAGAGTGGTCAATCACGTTCATGATACAAAACTCATGACAAACATGTTTGGGAGAATCATCTATGACTGCATACGCTTAATCTCGACTCCTAAGTTTGATGTCTCTTTAACTTTTGCTCGTAGATCTTGTAATAAAGTGGCTCACGAATTGGTCAAGTTTGTTTTAGCTAACATTAGTTGTGACTATGGTGAGCGGTCTGTCCCACCACCTGTGGCTTCAACCGTCCGGCTTGATATCGGGTTAGCTACCTCTTATTAAATAAAATTTGATCTTCAATATATATATATATGTATGACATTAATTGAAAACACGTAATAGAGACTATTTATTCATGTTCTACTACTACTATTAAGAAGAAAGAAGTTTATGAATGTGTCTATGTACCTTCCATTTATTAAACTCGATCAATCTAAAAAAATCAAACGTATACAAAGGGATGTTGACATTCACATTTCAAGGATACGAGACATCTTCAGATGAATATGATAGACTTGCTATTAACTTGAAGAGTTGTAAATTTGATCGATGAAATAGAAGCTCGTGCATGTACAATAGTAAAAGAAAAATAAGTCTTACGTATACACGAGCATGAGAGGGAGAAGTTAATTAAAATTTCATATAAAAAATTATATGAAATAAAAAATATGTATATAAAGGGTTGGAATAAACTCAATTAATAAGTTTGCGCCTTTAGTTGTAAAATCTGACTCGATATGTACAACTCAGTTTTACTAATATTAGAGCGGGCTGATTTGGGTCAGTGTTGGTGGGTTTCTTGTGCCTATGCCTCCCTGTGGACCCCGACCCATATACAGAATTCAAGTTCTGCTATGGCACATGTGCAGATTAGGCTACCCGTGAGGGGAGTGTTGAAGTGAATGATCATGGGTACGCTAGCGTGAAAGTGAAATAAGCTCCATGCGTACACGAGCGTGAAAGAGAAATAAGTCTCAGGCGTACACGAGCATAAGAGGGAGAAGTTAATTAAAGTCTCACGTGAAAATAATGTGAAATAGAAAGGGTTGAAAAACCCCAACTAATAAGCTTGAACTGTTAGTTGTGAAGTCTGACTCGATATGTACACATGAGCCTTTACTTCAACACTTATAGGGATGACAACGAAACATATTTAGGGAAGATTTAGGGTTAGAGTACCACATCTGAAAGATGCAAATCCGTCGACCAGATTAAATAATAGTTTAGGCCTCCACCTATAAGCTTGAGCTTTTAGGCGGGTTGGGTTTCCAACATGGTATCAAACGGGCCTCCATGCCATTCGTTGCGAGCTTCATGCCCATGGATCAGAGTTCGTCACGACACCTTTTCGTTGTTTCCACGTGCCTTTCAACCCGGATTAGCACGTGAGAGGGGGTGTTAGAGTACCACATCTGAAATATGTGAATCCATCGACCAACTTTAAATAATAGTCTAGACCTACGCCTATCAACTTGAGCTTTTAGCTGGGTTGGTCTTCTAACATTTAGTTTTCACCGTCTCCTACCTCATCGAATCGAGGACGCCGAATGTTCATATAGTTCAAAAAAATTTGTCTTTCTATATAGAATGTCAAAAAGAGCAAATTTGGTAATCTTTTCCCCTACTCTCGTCATCTCTCGTCGGGTTGACAATTGTTACGATTCCTAAGATATGAATTTATGACCACACTGTTATTACGTTAAAACTCGCCGTATCTAAAAAGCATAACTTGATAAAATATAAAAAAATACTTGTCAACTCATTACAATATGACTAATATGTTAAAGCCCGATCCACTTTAACCAGGTGGTCTTCTTTGGCCTGAAACAATATGGTGGGTACGTCCAAATCCAACACCAACGTCTAATACCATGTTAAGTCCCGACTTGCCTGAAAGTTCAAACTGATAACTTCTAATACCATGTTAAGTCCCGACTTGCCTGAAAGTTCAAACTGATAACTTCTAATACCATGTTAAGTCCCGACTTGCCTGAAAGTTCAAACTGATAGTGCCTGTTATTTAAACCAATGTATCTGTTATTCAAACCAATGTATAGATCCACATCCGAAGTTGAACTTTAACACCATGACACAAACTTATACCTCACAAGACACAACCTTATACATGAATCATTGCACAATGTTGAGGCTTGTTCAAGACTATAACTTCTACCAAATACGCAAACACTTCAAAACAGATCCATGAAACAACTCAACAATCACCAGAGAGCTCAATCTTACATAATATACAGTGAAATGGGAACAAATGCAAATCCATCACCATCTCCATTCAGTTCAGTTAAAAAAATGTAATCTTACAACAACAGCAACAGCAGCAACAACAACAGCTTCAACATCAACATTGCAGCAGTAAAAAAAGACGAAGAAGAAAGCTAGAGACTAACCGTGGCGTTCCCGACCCTCTCGAGCTCCAAGCCCTCCACGAGCCTCCTCTTCGCCGACTTCGTCCTGTAGCACCAGACCTCGAAAGCCTCGCTCAGGTCAGGATATCTCACCTGCTCCGCCGCATTCATCCAGTCTGTCAGTATATCCGCCTGATCGTTCGACGGCAACGCCAATATCAGCGACACGATCGCCCCCTCTATACTCTGGCACAGGTCATCGTCCATCCCGTGCTCGAAACCCGCATCCTCATTGCTCTTGGAATCGAGCGCAGGCTTCGTTTTCCGGATATAAGGGAGCCACGTCTTCAGAAGCTGCACGCGGCTCGCTGACGGGAGGATCACGTTCCCGTATCCTACAGCTTCCAAAACTTTTCCCGTCAACTCGATGAGCTTCACCTTCAAACCCCAGAAGAGGTTATCGAGTTTCTTGTCATCAACGACTGTTAACACGTCGGCGGAGATCTCAACCCAGGTCAAGACGAAGTCCTTCATTAGATCCATCTTCGGGAGGATGTTGCACATCCACTCGAGATCGGACACTCCCCGTGACGCCTTGCTCGCCACTGAGTCGGACGCGGGGTCCGATTCCCCGAGCAGTGAGCGCAGGTCATTTTGGAAAGCGGAGCAGATGTTGGAAAGACCCGTCTTCACGACTGACCTCACTTCCTCCTCGGCTATCACCAGTGGCGCGTCTTCGTCTTCCCCTAGCATGTACTCGACCTGCTCCTGCGCAGAGATTTTGAGCTCATCTCCAAAATCGGGATAGGACCCGCCATTTGAAGTGGCGAAGCGCATCGCCGAAACAAAGACATCTTTCGCCGCGCTCAGATCCACCGGCTGGATCCTCGCCAATATGGGCATTGCTATGGCGCCGATTTTCAGCACCACTTTCACGATCTCTTCCTCTTCCTTGTCTTCCCAAGGGTTGGCCTCCAAGTACTCGACGCACCTCTGCGCTATCTCTTCACAGTGGAGGGTGACAGCAACCTGAAGAACACCAAGAGCGGATCTAACGGACTCCAACGAGTCTAAAACCAAATCCTCGTCGAGATACAGCAATTTCAGAAGATTGACATGATGGTCATAGTTAAACACAGTGCATTGAATCTCGACGCAAGCGTTTGGCTTGGGAGGGGAAAGCCTATCCGCGAAATACTTACTCTTGTTGATGAGAACCGGGGAGTGAGAGTAGAACCATTCCGGTCTTCCTTCGTTGTTTGTCAATTTTACAATGACGTCCCCAGAGGGATTACCAAGTTTATGGGGCTTGGCTATTTCAGCTTTGTCCATGTGCTTTCATGCTTCGAGGAAATGAAACGATAAACTTCTTATTGACAGCTCAGCTGAAAATATAAAAGGAACGGCACTATTCAGTATCACAAACAACCAAGCAAAATAAATTCCCGAACAAAAATGTAAGAATTACCTAATAGGGAAAAGTACAGATAACAATCCCAAACTATATACCTTTACCACTTAGCTATACCTAAGTAAGATTTGGGTCATTCGGCTACAGCCAAGTTTTATAAATTCCACATACATTAAGTTTTAAATGGAAAATGTTAATTTTGAAAGTGAAAAGACAAAAATGCCCTTAGATAAAAAAACTAATTAAAAATTTTAAAATAAAAAATAATCATAATTTAAATGTAAGATCTGAATCTAAATTAGATCTTTAGTCAAAGGCCATGTTAGACATTTCGCTTCGAAACTTAACATCTTTCCATCCAAAAATGTTAACAATGTCCAAAAAAAAAGTTGGGTGTACCTGAATGACCTAATCTTAGTTTAGGTGTAGCGAAGTGGAAAATGTGTATAGTTACGGATATATGTACTTTTCCTTATCTAATTTCACTAAATGACTAATTGGTCTGATCAAAAATTTGCAAGTACAATAGCTTATCTACCTACAAATATATACAACTCAAGCACAGACATAACTTTCAATTAGTATTTTCTTGCCATAATGTAGAGATTTTATACGGTACAAGTCCAACATCACAATACATGATAAACTACACGTGTCAGAAAGATAACTGCAGCTAAAAGCAAACATAACAACCCACTAATTAAGAAGATCTCAAATAAACGTTGTTTAACCAATTGAACTACCGACCTTCTCCTTGAGAAGAAAAAACATATAACGACCCTAAATTACTCAAGACGTCATAATACATTCCTTCGAAGTGTATTAAAGCATTTGACATATGGACAGTTCTATTACCCGAACATGTTGCCATTGTTCCAAGCAGGCAACACGGTCTTGTCCCTCGTGTACTTTAAGATTATAGCCACAAAATGTCTACCTTCAACTTCAACACTTCGTTCATGTTAGCCATAATGGACTCATTTAAGCTCATGTTTTTGAACAAATAACCCGATTTAAGTGAACTTCCTTCACCATACACTTCTTCACACAGCAATTCAACCCAATTCTCCATCAAACATGAGGCAACCTAATTTTTTAAGGGTTTAATTATAACAAAAATGAGCCTGAATTTATACATAGTATATTTAACTCCTCAAATTCCAAACTAACTCAATTTAAGGCACCAAAACACAAGGACTCAACCATTTCATCAATTTGGGCATCCAGATTCCCAATCAACAAATCCATGAACAACAAAATTGGAAAATTCAAGAACAAATATTCAGAATTCATCGCAAAACACCATAATCAAACAAAAACAATCGATTACAATCCTCAACCCGATCTCATCACTAAAAAACTCAAGAAACCCAAATCAGATTTACGCAAGAAATTGGAAATTACGAAGCTAGCAATCCCATTTCTGGGATTCGATAAAATGAGGGAAAAAAAAAGGGCTTGCCTTGAGAAGAACCCTAATTGCACGCACCGGAGGGTAAGTCCCTGCATTAACCGCAGAGAATTGATCTGCTAATTTTCTGGGCGATTTTTGGAGAAAGTTTTGAGCTCAGCTCCCAAACTGTAGAAGACAGACAGAGAGAGGTTTCAGAAAATGACCGGAAAGGGTAAAATGGTGAAATGACCGAATTGCCCTTGCCTTTTGTTGTTAAATATGATATATTGGACAAAAGCAAGGGCAATTTGATTAGGCTTTTGGGAAAGGTAACAAATGATTGGTCGATACAAATCAATTTTGTTCAGCAACTTGCACAACTTGCTTATCAACTTGCCTTTCACATAGGATTGTGTGTTGATAAGAGAATCATTGTAGGTTTATTTTTAATTAACAGCCTCGATTAAAATTAATTGAGAATCGTAAATAATAGTTCGTTCTTATTTTTGATTTGAAGATAATTATTTAATAACGGTTTGGATATAACTCTTATAATTAAAATCGTGATCAAATTGAAAAGAGTTGAGTTAAATGTTATTTAAAATATAATGTTTGTTTTTGGTGTCATTTATAATATTTACAATTTTTGATTGGGTCGTGTAATTATTTTATTATGAATATATATTTATAGTCATAGTTTATAATTTAATAATGCATTAAATAAAATTGTGTAATTACTGTAAAAATAACTTCTATAAACCTGAATAAGCAGAATAAATTGGCTTTAAAATGAAGACCAAAAGATAACTGATTCAGTCTGGTTAGAACAAAAGAACCACTCACTAAGGGTGGGCACTTTAATACTGGAACTGTCCTGAACCGAGAACTAAACTCGATATGGAATAAAAAAAATCGAAATTGTTGTTAATAGTTCGGTTTTGATTCTAAATTTGAGATAATCATTCAACTTCGGTTCTAATTCTAAAAACTTAAAAACGTCGGTTACTTAATAAGAATCAAACTGGTTCGTGTCGCCACTTGTCCACACATGTATATATTCATATTTTTGTTGCTATGTTTTCAATTGCAAACTTAATATTTTTGCAGTGAATCGGGTTCAAATTTAATATATAAATTCATAATATATTCAAGATAAAAAAACAAAATGATTCCGACTAGATAGGACAAGAACCAAACCATTTCTCAAATAGTAACTCTAGGTTCGGTTCCCATATATTGAAAATTGAAGGGCTCAGTTCGAGTTGGTTTTGACCGATTTAGTTCCGGTCTGGAAACATGCTCACCCCAACCGCCCACAGTTTTTATGAATAGTTATAGCGAACCCGTCAAGTACATCAGTTATGGGTACGGTTCTTCAAATTCGGTCTAACTCTAGACCGCTTCGATCCGGTTCCAGAACCATGAACACCCCTCGTTTGAGCATATGGATCATCATAGGACCAAACTTACTCTTCTAGTTGAACAAGTTTACAAAGGCCAAGTTAAAAGCCCGTTGAACTTCAATCCTGGGCCAACCCTTAATTGGGCCGTTGATGGGCTGGCTAACCCAACACGGGCCCTTAAATCTTCCCTGAGTTACGGCCAGCCCAATGAACAAAAAAAATCGGTGGTGAGGGGACACGTGTCAGATAGGGGGAGGAAAAGAACAAAACACAAAGAGTGAGGGCCCACACGAGCAATAAAGACATAAAGGCCCAGTGATTACGTGAGACAAGCATCATCGTATCTGACACGGTCATCATTCGACCCGGCCATAAAGGTGACGTGTCGGAGCGGAACACGAGTGGGGACCACAAACTGACGGTGATCTCTCGTATAAAGCAGAAAAAAGCATCTGAACCGTCCGGCTCGTTGGTCCCTATTTCACCGGCAACGCCTCAAAATTACCGCCGTCCGATTGAACCGCCAGTCCCCTCGCGTTTTGACACGTGTCGGCGCCGCGTTTCTATATATTGTAGGTACCACACTCTAGCATGATTCGTGAGCGGTTGGGTTGGGCTGGTCATGGTTTTGGAACCGGACTGGTTGGAAAATCAAATTGATTCTTACTATTTTTAAATGTAAGGAACGGTAATTGAAACAATAGGTTTATGACTGTTCGGTCACAATTGCTCATTAACACGGACTAGGGGTGTTCAAAAATAACCAAAGCATAAGGAACTGAATTAGTTCGGTTTAAATTCAAATTGAAAAGCAATAGATTGTCACATATAGCTCATTTCGAGTCAGCGGTATTTGTTAATTGTGCCAACAAAAAGGAATTTGAATGATAAATCATCACCGTCTCAAAATGTGAAAATTATTTAAAAATTGAACTTAAAATTGATAAGCTAAATAAATTTAAAGGTAAAATCAAACTGATACCCACGGATCTCAATTCCTTCAAATATGGTTCGACTCTGTTCTCGATTCGAATCCGATGTCCAAAACGACCGGCCAATCGGGTGCCTTCGTTTTGGTGATCATGGTACGGTACGGTGGGGTGGAGCGTAGAGGATTGTGGAGACATTCTCTGGTGACAAATGAGTGAGAGAGGAAGTGATTGTCGGAAGCTAAATAGCGTTTTGTTGGTTCTGTGGGGACCACTCAGGGTGGGCCCTACCTGGTTTCCTGCACAAGCAAAGAGTGGAAAAGAAAAAGTGATTAAACGAAAACAATGTTGAGTTTGGTCCATTTTCATCATTGGTTCATTAGTGTTTCTCTATAAAAAAATGTTTCCACAAAGTAAATAAATGGTCTTGTATTTGATCTATACCCAAAATCATTTTCATCAAGATTGAGAATTAAATTTCACTGGATTAAATTTTATAATGTGTAAAAATTTTAGATGAATTAAACTTTTAGTAATATATATATATATAATTTGATTCAATAATTATTTAGTAATAGTTGTATTTATCATATTAGAATTTTACATCGATCAAATATTAAATTATTAAATTTTAGTTTTAATCATAATATTAAATATTGTGATTAGATCTAGACATATTCATCTATTCATAAGTAATGTCAACGGCTCACAATCGATACGCAACATTCAACAAAGATCTTTTGCATTTTTCTCGTCGCGAGGGTCGTCAAAATCACAAATTAATGAGATATTTATACATGTATAAAGAGGTGAAATCAAATGCGAACTGAATGAAAAATACTAACAGTACAAACTGGTAAGAGTGAGTGTGAAATGATATAATCATATAGATACGGTAGAACACGCGGAAATGACCGTGGTGTAAATTCGGTGTCATGTGTCGCATGCTAGTATATATAAATCTCGTCATACGACCAGCTCTCGTGCAATCCAGACGAATTATATTTATACTAAGTTTGCACTAAAATGCATTACTATGCATAAATATGAATATCTATATGCATTTAAGATCGTAAGTGGGTCTAATTTTACATTATGATACATTTGAAATATATAGTTGATAAATATGTTATATGAGTGGGTCTAATTTTACATTATGATACATTTGAAATATATAGTTGATAAATATGTTATATCTTGCAGTTATTATATTTACTAATCTTGGATACACTATAATTAAGTCAATCCATTTGTAGATTATAAAGTTTTTATTAATTTGGATATTTTTGAAGATAAATAGTAAGCTTGTGTGTACCAATTGAATTGACCTGTCAGCTTTCACTATCCATAAACAAAGTGGTGAGATTCCCCAAGTGAAAATGACATATGAATTGTGAAAAAAGAGGACAAAGAGCCAATTCATTTCGGTTGGTCCAAAAGCAATATTTACAGGGCAAATAGTACATTAGAATATACATATATACACATCATGAACAAGACACAAAACATTACAAGACCTGCCTCGGACCAAATGTATATTGTTTTGTTACTACTATACAAAAACTACAATTTCCCACTATTTTTTTAATATATATTTGTCTTTTCCTATTTGCATCCACCAAAACTAAAGATTAAATTATCCATGAGCTTGTTTTTGCATATTTGACATTGTTGTGAAATGGGGTTTCGACTCGTATAATACTTAGTTATTTTTTATATTATACAATTTGAATTCACAAAAAGGGATAACAAAATATTGAATACGAATATTGGTTTTCGAATAATTTATATAATTTTTATAATATTGTTAACATCTGCGGTCGAAAAATATATATAGATTACAAAGTTATTTAATCAATTTGATATTTTGAGTGAACCGAATTTGTTGTCGCCATATTATTTGAGGATTTGAGATACTAATGATGGATTTGAATTAAATAAAATGAAGTTGCCATGATTAAATTAAAGTGATTTTTTGTGGTATTGTTTTTGTTTTGCTTCATATTGTTAAGTTATGATTGTTCTGATTGTAAGAATAAGAAAAGGTTCAAAAGTGGCTTTACCTTAAGTCAAAACTTACAAAAAAAAGAAACTTGACATGTGCTATTATTAGTACAGAAGTGAGCATAACATAATAATAGTTTCTGTCCTAATGCTCATGAATTTGCCCTAGTTTTAAAGGGAAATCAAAGCATGTTTTTAAAAGAGAATAAAACATGTGATGATTGAATTCTTTATAGCTATTTGTTTATAATAACCTAAAAAATCTCATCAATAATTTATATGACATGCTAAATAGTATTTTCAGTTAAATAAATTAGTAGTCATTATTTTTATTTTATATATTACTTCAACGTTATGTTTTGAATAAAGTAAGTCATATTATTTGTTTAAAGAAAATATCTCACAATTTTAATATATGTTGAGCTGGTAAAAATAGACGATAGTAGAATTTCGATTAGAAAGAAATACATAATTTCTTGAGTTTGAAATTTTCATAAAATTTAAAAACTAGCTAAATTTTGTAAATAAAATCTAATCATTCTCCACCAATCATCATTTGGATGGATCTTTTTTGTTTTTAAAATTCTAGAAAGATAATTTTAAATAAAGAGAGACAGTGTAGGAACTAAATCTAAGTATTGGATCTTAAGCCCTCTTTTTAGCTGAAAAAAGAGTGACAAAAGTGAGAACCAAACTTTTATGGGTGCCGTTGACTTAAAATTCTCAACGGCTATGATGAGGCGTGTGATGTGAGGAGGAGACAGAATTATAAGCCTTTAATAGCCACAAAATTGAAATTAAATAGCACAAATAAAAATAATAAATTGAAGCGTTTGATGAGCCATTTGTTTCAAGGGTCACTTGTGGGTCTCCATTTTCATGCATTCATCAAAACACTATAAACACTTACTTTTACTTAAAAGTGGTGACCAATATGCTTACTCATGTAGACTTTCATTTTGACAAATTGGTCGTTCAGCTGAATATTAAGTCGTACTGGATTGAAACAAGTTTTATTTCTTAAAAGTTATATGTGAGTTCAAATAAAGTAAATTACGACTATTATATCGATATAACATTTGTCTATAAACATTACAACAATATCACTTTGGTTGTACGTATTTATATTTTTCAACAGAAAAAATGAATTACTCTTCAAACTAATAATAAAAATTTTCGAAATGATAGTTATTCTGCAAATATAGTAATAACCCGTCGAAAGTTATCCCGAGTGAAATGGCTGAGCGAAATGGTACTTTCTCTGATATTTACTGATAACCATTCAAGACTCTTTAACCCTTTTCCACCCTGATCACAATGGGGTTCGATACCCAGACCTCTCCATTAATAGTGTGAAACTCAAACTGTTGCGGTGTTTTCTCAGAACATGTGATTTTTATTTTACGGAATGGAAAGGAAATGGTCAATGTTATTGTATGGGATATAATGTACATTATTCTTCTACGTCAAATATGATCAACATTGTTCTAGAGAATATATCAATCACACATCATAGCAAAATAAAGCTCCTACTCTTCTTCTTTTTCAGCTAGCTTTCTATAGTTTCTCCAGAGAGGGAAGGAGATGGTGTTTTGTTTGTGGGAAAGTCAAGATTTGCAAACAAAATGGAGAGATTTTGCAATGTAATGGGGACCCATGATCTCATGCATGACCCAACAAGTCTTTTGAGCCTCTATTATGATGAATTATGAATGTTCCCTAAACTTTTAGGGTTGGGACCTAACTTTGGATAAGGAGTGGAGGGAGGGGTCTTAGTGGGTCTATCAACCCATTTTAGTATTTTTTGAAATTTAAAATTTTGTTTAAAGTAAAAGTATGATGTCATATATATGAAAATAAAATGTAATTTCAAAATATAAAAATTTACTCTAATTTAATTTCAAAATACCCATCTATATATACTAAGATTTACATATTCTCCAAGTGAGCATCTTATTTCACAACAGATTTGTCATCCAAAATTTAATAATCTTCTCTTTTTTAGGAAATAATAATCTATTTAAACCCAAATTAAGTGTAAAGCACTCTGCAGTAAGATCACGAGATTTCTCCATCCGTATCATGAGTTGGAGGTCGTGGCTCTACATGATGCTAAACGGGTCGAGCTGAACAATTTTGAAGAAATCATTAGCGAACGATGTTGCGTACTACCCACTATCGGAACATGTGGTCTTTGTTTTGCTTGTAATCAAATTACTCATGAATTGGTCATGTTTGCTTTAACTAACAGTAACTGAGATTATGGTGAGGGGTCTGTCCCACCAACTATAGCTTCAGCTGTCGGTTTGATGTCGGGTTTGTTGCTATTTAATTAATAAAATTCGCTTTAAAAAAGAGTAAGATAATAATTTCATTTAAAATAATATATAAAATAAATTTTTGATTGCATGAATAATTCATAAGATTAGTCATGACTATGTGTAATTTGTCCCTACATTTTTAGTAGACACAAATTAGTGAGTGAAAAAAACATGAATTTGCTAACGTGCGCCCTTATTGATGACCTGATGTCGGTCGAGAAGCGGCGCAAGGTAGAAATAACCTTTTTGTATTAAATGTAGTTTGTGTGTACTTTGTTTCAGTCCTAATAATTACCGAAGGAATATTATTATTATTTGTTTTTTTGTAATAACTTTATTCTATTATTGGCCAACCCGTTATCTTCGGTAAGTTGTGACGTTTGTGTTGTCCAAAACTCGCGACAGAGACTTCAGATTTTCTGTCTTTTGTCTTTCCCAAATTCTCACGCTATTTTCACTTTTTCAAAATTATTATTATAAGGTTAATTACAACAACAACATAAGTAATACTTGTATTATAGTTATGAGTTTTATACTTTACTACAATAATTAAAAGTTTAAATTCAAATTATTTAATTGTGTTTTCTAAACTTTGTTTTATTGTTCTTAGAATTTGGACGAAAAATCTAGAAAACTTTCAGTATATATAAAAATACTCTTAATTGATTTGATATCAGTCCTGTTTGACTCATACTGATAGTAAACTAAAATTAAAATTTGGTCTGAATAATTAGACCGATTTGACCGGTCTCATCTCCTTCTTTTATGGAAGTCACAACATATTATTAATTATAAAGCAACTAACCCGGCATTACACCTGACATCCAAAACACCAGATGGTGGGACATACCCCTTATCATGACCACGACTACTGTTAGTTAAACCGTATATGGCTATTTATTAACAATGGAATTATAAGAACAACTAGCGAAATAAATGATAGTTCGACGACATGCCTCTTGCAATCTCGCGGCCTCCACCTCGAATGAGTTGAGACTTTACACAAATTCATTACAAAATTCACCCCGAGAACGACGAGCAAAATAAATATTAGTGTAACGAAAAGCTTCTTGCAAACTCGGGACCTCCACCTCGAACGGGTTAGACTCTCTGCAAATACTTTACAAGAATCACCCCGAAAACACTTGTAGCAAGCTGCTAGTACACCACCCTAAATAAACTTCGTGTCATCTAGACCTCCAAATAATCTAATAAAACACCACGAAAACGTACTGAAGCTTAAGTGATCTTTTTTGTTTTAAGTGAATAGTAAATGTCATATAATAAAGTTATAAATACCAAATAACCAATCACAATTCATATGTACACTTTAACCAGAATCTTGCCAAAATAATTAGAGATATAAAAATAACATATCTAGGAAAAAGATTGCATTCATTACATTTATTTCCGGAGAGAAATGCGATCGCTATATAACCTTATTAATATCATCATTATTTATTCTAGTTCGTTGATCAAGTTTCAACTTACTTTAGGGAAATTTCAAACAATAGATTAAATGATATGAAGAATGTTTTTTTGTTTTTTTTGTATGTTTGATTTGATGATTGATATTTGAGCTATAGTATCAATATAGAATTATTTCCCACGAGCATATTTTATTTATTTAATATTAACAACAAGATATGCTATGTAATTTTTATTTTTTCATAATTTTTAATCATAATTTTTTATTTTTTCATAATTTTTAATCATCATTTTTTATTTATCCGTTGATCGGTTATGCTTCTTCCCTCAAACCCGTCGTGTATAAATTCCTAAAAAAAATTAGTCTATTGATTTCAATTTAATTAAAAGATATTGCATCTATATGAATTGAGATTACTTTATCTTTCTTATTTATATAAATTGGAAGTACTCCCATAAAAATCATGTCTTATACCACAAAATAAGATCAATGAATAATATATTATTGATGGAATACAAAGTTATATTTAGTCATTCAACTACAAAATTAAATTTTTTTGTTGATCAGTAAAATTAAAGTTTTAGTTGAGTTGAGTTGAGTTGGTTATCTTGAAATTATAATTAACGTTAAATTAAATAGATTGATAGAGAAAAAAAGTACATTGTTTAAAATTAAAACCCCAAAGAATCATCAGACAATACCTAGTGGCTAGTTGTTCTTATTTTTCAAGCAGGTTGTTTTTACCTTATTACAAATCTTCTTTATCAATCAAATTGCATTAATTAATAGCAACTAATATATCAACTATAAACCACTTGACATGCTAAAACTTTAATACTGTTTTTAATGATAAAAATTATTCCAATCCAGACTTATTGGGAGATTTTCAACAAATATATAATGTCATTTATGCTCGTGGTGATTAATTCCAATTTTCAAGTATTATATTAATGTGTTCATACTTTTTCTAATTGTTCTATTAAACAGTGTTGTAAATGACGGTCGTCGTGGCTCCGAACACACGCCGTGGCATTTTGAGCTGATTTTAGTTGATTTTTAGACAAATTTAGGCCGATTATGTCAAAACTTATTAATATTTTTTATAAAAAATTATAATTTGTAACATAATATGTATTTTTATTACATATATAAATTAATTTATGTTAAAAAACTAAAAATATAAAAATGGTAATATTGCAATGGTTTGTTGTCTTCTTTTCTTTCTCGTAAGGTATTTGAGACTGGCTTTTGAAACAAAGTTATGGTAATATTAAAATAATCAGATCTGTATTCAAGTTTAACTTGACTATTAAACCCCAAGATTAGACTCAACAAATTAAAAATTAAATATCATATCTAATCTCAACAAATTAAAAATTGAATTTCATTACGATAAAAACGTAACCTAATATTTGACAATCATGAAGTTCTCTTTTGTTACATAAGAGCATGACTGATCATGGTTCAGTTTTAAGTCAGTTAATCAATTTAGTTTTAAGAAAATTAAATCTGAATTGGATCGATGGAATTCAATTAATTTCAATTTTGAAAATGTCGATTGTTAACTCAATTTGGTTCGGCTTTTTATAAACCAAATTTCATATAATTTTCATATTTTAAGCTGTTTGGACTTATTATACGACTTATTGATTTTTGATTGGATTTTCTTTAAACTGACTTTTATGAAATATTCTCGCATTTTGGTGGGTCTTAACTTAATTTTTGTTGACCCAATATTTTTAGCCCCAAACAATCAAGATCAAGGATCTAAAATGAACCGTTTGTCTAAATTAATTAATTTTTATTTGATTCGATTTTTATAGGTTTTTATTCTATAAATTAAAATCAAACAAATAAAATTTTGATTTAATGTTAAACCAAACTAAATTAATTTAATTTTTTAGCCCGTTTGGATCAAATTAGTTCGATTTTATCGATTAGATTATTTTTGGGCAACCTTCTTTGAGAGAAATGTACTATATACAGCTATGCATATACATATATAGAGATAAAAAGTGCCCAAAAAAAGAGACAAAATTTACCACCTTTTAATTTATATTTTATTTAATATATATTTGTCTTTTATATATGTATATTTTCCTGAGTTGAACACTGATCTGTTTTATATAAACAGCTTTTGTTTTGGCTTTCTGTCTCCAACCCGCCATCGTCACCACTCTCACTTTGCTTCTCTTTCTCTCTCAATCGAACAAGACGCAGAAAAAATTAGGAAATTTGTTAACTTTCTTTTACTTTTTTTCTCTTCTTTTTAGTAGAGCTCTCCTGAGTCCAGACCATACCCAAAAGTGGACTCTTCTACAGCGGTTTCTGCAGAAACCTATTGGCTCTGCTTTGCCAAAATCGTCACAAAGGAGCCAACTTGAAGCCATTTCAGTGATGGGTTTGTGATTGTTTTGGATTTGAGTGAGTGAGTGAGCGATTTGGGGGGTTTTTGTTTTTGTGAAATGGGTGAATCTGATGTGAAGAAGACTCTCAAGCGTCTCTGCTGCGACAATGGCTGGTCTTATGGGGTTTTCTGGCGGTTTGATGGCCGCAATTCCATGTGAGCTTTGGGGTTTTTTTTTGGTTTTCTTGTTCAATACTTGAAATTGAAATGTGGGTTTGAGTTTTTGATGGTGTTGATGCTAATGGGTTTGTGCCATTTTTGAGGAACACCATGAAATTTGTTACCTTTTCTTTGATTGAGCTCATGTGTGTGAGGTTTAGGTTTTTTTTCTTCTGGTTTGTAGCTTGAAATTGAAATGTGGGTTTGTGTTTTGATGCTAAAGGGTTGTGCCCTTTTTTTTAGAACATCATGAAATATGTTTCCTATCCTTCAATATGTCTCCACATGAGCGTCTCAACAAAGAATAACCCTAAATTTTGTTTTTTGTTTTGTTTTATTCATGTGTAGTAGAAAATTCGATTTTTTTTACTGGTGTTGTCTCTTTCACTATTCTTCAATAGAATTGGTGAAATGGGTGTTGTTGTTTTTCTTGGTAAATTTGTTTCCTTGTGTGTGTGTTACCTTAATTTTGTTTTTGTTTTTGTTCTTGTTTTTGGTAATGATGATGTTGGTAAGATCAATTGAAATGGGTTTCAGAGTTTTGATAGTGTTAATGCAAATGGGTTTGCACCATTTTTGAAGGACATCATGAAATTTGTTTCCATTTTTTTAATAGCCCTAAGTTTTGTCTATGTTCTTGCTAATGAAGATCCTTGTAGGAGGAAATTCGATTTTTCTCACTGTTGTTCAATAGAATTGGTGAAATGGGCTGTGGTTGTTTTTGGTAAATTTGTTTCCTTGTGTGTGGCATTACCTTGATTCACAACCTTGGACATGGGATCTAGTTTTGATATCCACTATTTGTTGCTTACTATGATTGTGGTGTTGAAATGCTACTAGGTTGTTGACCTTTGAAGATGCTTACTATGAAGAGCAGATGGGGACAATGCTCGGCAACATGCTTCTACAGGTCCACATGCTCGGTGAAGGGTATGCTCAAGAAATTAAACACACCCTTTTAATTTTTAGACCATTTCGAGTGAATTTAAGCTGATTCCTTCTTAATTTTAGGATTATCGGCCAAGTTGCTTTCACGGGGAAGCATCGCTGGATGCTCTCAGATGCTTGCAGGATTGATTCTTTTGGAAATGAGGATATTTTTCAGGTATCATCAGTCTTCTCCAACATTTACTTCGATTTAAACAAATTTAGTAACCATGTTTAGGAATCAAACTTTGAGAGAACGGTTTAGTTTGTTATAGCTCGCTGATTTGATGCTTTCGGTTTTAATTTTTTTAGGGTGATTCTGAGATTCACCATCAGTTTTCTTCTGGAATAAAGGTACTTTTTTGTGATTCTAAGAGAACACATTGCTCAACTTGTAGCTTGTAGATTATATTGTATTGACAATGACAATTAAATCCACATTGCAGACAATTTCAGTGATCTCGGTGGAATCACAGGGAGTGGCGCTGTTTGGATCCACCCGTAAGGTTAGTATCCAAAATTAAACTGAAACTCTCCTCGTTCTTGGTTAATGTATTGTTTATAGTCGAGTTGACAAATGCAATTACTCGTGTATCAGATTCTTGAGAGTTTGGAATTTTTGGCCAGAACGAAAACCTTGTTCCGAGAAATGAAAAATGTTGACACGGGCGATCTGAGCAGGTTGTTCGCTTCCTTTGTCTCCTCCGGTACTGATTCTCACAACTCAAACCTGAAATTCGGGGAGAGTGACATTTTCGACGACTTGGGAAGAGTTTGTTCTTCTTCAACCAGTCTAGCTCCTCTATGTGGCGACAACCAACTGCAAGATTTTTGTGTCCAGCCCAATTTTCACGAGGAATTTGTGTCGGATCTGTCTAAATGCTACACGGTCGATGATCTCTCCGAAATATTCAACACAAAGCAAAGCTCAACCACCAATTGTGAAGGAGAGCACGATCTTTTCGATGGTTTAGGGTTTGATTTCGGGTTTTCGCTGCCTGGCGAGTGCTGGGAAGATATTGTGAGCACTAATGTTTCAGAGTGCATCTCAGGTTTGGGCAGTGCTCCCACTGCAGCACCCCGAAAAGGGTTATTTTCGGAATTAGGTCTCGAAGAGCTTTTTGGAAACGCAAGCTCGGTTACTAATAATAAATCGAGCTATGAGGATCAAGGTTCGTGTAGCAAGAGGAGGCGAGTGAATGGCTCAAGCGTTTCTTGCTCTAGCATGAACATGAGCACTATAAACCCGTTTTCTGACCTTGCACAGCCCAAGAAGACGGAGGATCCTGGAAAAGGCGCGAGGAAAAGGGCTAGGCCGGGCGAGAGCACCAGGCCGAGACCTAAGGACCGTCAACAGATCCAAGACCGCCTCACCGAGCTGAGGAAGCTCATTCCCAATGGACACAAGGTATTTTCACATTTTCAAGCCTTTTTTTTCATTTCATCTTTGATTCTTGATTTATGTATAATTCAAATGCTGGACTTGAACGCTGAATTTGCTCGGTGTAGCAGCCTCCGATTGATGCATTGTTGGACCGGACGATCAAGTACATGATTTTCTTGCAGAGTGTGACGAAATATGCTGACAAGCTCAAACAAGCAGATGAGCCAAAGGTAAATGCACCGTTTGGCTAGTTTTTTTTACTGGAAAATTGCAAAAAACGTGCCTTGTAATATGACACTTTTGCAAAACGGTACTGTGTCGTTTTGTTAATGGCAAAAATGCCGTGTTGTTTGCATGTTTTTTTGCAAAATGTGTGTATTTTTATAAAAATGACGAAATTACCCATGAATTAAAAGTTATTATTTTATAAATAAATATTTTAAGATTTTTTTGTTTTTTATCTTTTAATTAAAATTTGTATGATCAAATTTTGTAATTTAAATTTGTAGTTATACTATTTGTAAGTTAAAATTATTTTTTAAAATTATGTTATAAAAGTCTTAATTCTTAATTTCAGGGGCGATTTCGTCATTTTTATAAAATTACACACATTTTGCACAAAAAATGCAAACAACACAACACCCTTTTGTGTTTTTGCAATTTTCTCTTTTTATATATAAAAAATTCTCTATAAAATTTGGTGTTACTGGGAAAAGATGAAAAATAATTTGAACCAACTTGCAGATGATTGATCATGGAAATGGGGTTGTCCTAAAGGACAATGCGAGGGAAGGAGGGGGCGGGGGTGTTACATGGGCGTTTGAGGTTGGAGGGCAGACACTGGTCTGTCCAATCATAGTCGAGGACCTGAACCCTCCGGGCCAGATGCTGATTGAGGTATGGAAATGGAATTGGTTCTTTTTGATTACGAAGCTTTACTATTTTAATTTGTGATGACATTTACACGCTCGGTTTTTTCTTCCAGATGTTGTGCGAGGACCAGGGTTTTTTCCTCGAGATAGCGGACATAGTCCGAGGGATTGGCCTGAACATCTTGAAGGGCGTCATGGAACTCCGGGAGAACAAGATATGGGCACGCTTCATCGTTGAGGTAAACTTGAAAAACACAATTTACAATAACTATAGAATGCACCCTTGTAAAGGCACAAACACCGCGTAGTAAGAGGCACGGTGTTCAAATCCTAGTGGGTTCTCTGCTCGGGGGCAAGGGTGGGGATAAATGGTAAAATATGATTTTTTTTATTAGTTGATAAGAAAAGGAATGCACCGGCTTTGCCTAGTAAGAGGTATGTTATTTTGAACCCTAGTGGGTCACCGAGTCCCATACTTAAAGGACATAGGTGGCGATAAGGGTAAATTTAGAATTTCTAATTATTAGCGGATAAAAAAAGGAATGCACCCTTTTACTGCAACGAGCACTGCTTGGTAAGGAGTCTTGTGTTCGAACCCTAATGGGTCTCATGCTTAAGGGCAGGGATGGGGTAAGGGTAGATTAGGAATTTCCAATCATTAGCAGATAAAAAGAGGAATGCCCCGTTATACTGTCACGAGCACTGCCTAGTAATAGGTTTTTTGTTCGAATCCCAGTGCACCCCTTTCCTAGGGCGGGGCGGATAAGGGTAGATTAGGAATTTCTGATTATTGTCCGTAAAAAGGAATGTACCATTTTACATGTAAATGACCGCCTTCTCTCTCGCTCCTTACAGGCCAACAGGAATGTAACGAGAACAGATATATTTTGGTCTCTGATTCAACTTCTACAACAAACGGGCACGAACAACATCGAACCCATGAATCCGATTCCGCCCAGTAACGTCCTGCAGCCTCCGGGCTTCCTCCCTGTCGTCGGCTTGGGGGAGACTCTGCAATGACAAGTTTCACAATGTGCATATGGTTGATTCATATATATAGTAGGATATATATATATATATACACAGATATAGAGTTTAGAGCAACTGAAGGTGATTTTTCTGAACATTTCTTGGATAGCTGAAGTGAATCAGTGTCAAAACTGGCAAGAGTTGTGATTGAGTTGATTTGTACTAGGTTTGTAGTGTCTGATGTTTTTTTTTGAGGATTTGTGTTCTTTGTTTTGGTCATTTGTTGTTTAAGGTTGTTGACATAACATAAGGGTCTGTAATTTATTTTCTAGTTGAGCATATAAAAAAGTTAGTCTTAGGCTAACCTCAGATTTGTTTAGTGGTGCACTCAGTTCATGAATGACACTAATATAAGCATCTGTTTGGATTTTATAGGTCAAATTGTTCAATTCGATTTGATAAAATTTTGAAATTAGAATAATTTGTTGTCTTAAATTGTTGGGATACGAGGGTTATTAATTATGTATGGTACTTTTTTTTTAAAGATAAACCATATATTATATAATGTACGCAAAATAATAATAAGAGCTGGTGGAATAATCTCACATTTGACTCTCAAACTAAAAAATGAAGGCCAAACAAATAAATAATTTCTCTCACATCATGACCTCCACCTCAGCTGCATGGAGAAACCCCATGACTTGCTCAATAAACATATAATCTTCCAATATCGCCGCACCCACTGATCCACGACCACAAAATGCAAACTGCGGGACACACTGCAAAACAACAGGATACACATAACAAAGATGGGGACTTCAAACATTTCTGAAATTTTTTAAAACAACTCAAAACCCCAATACTAGTAACGAGTAGCCCCTACATCGTCGTCGTCAGGATGGTCACGATGAATTCGCACGCCTCAAAACACCAGAGCCTCAAACCAAAAATCAACTCCCTATAGTCGATTGCTGCTGAAACTGCAACCACCATCTCTACCTCCTCATTCGAGTTACGCTTGGGAAGAAATTCCCAACAGAGAACACATATCTACAGATACATATATGGTTCACGAAGAACCCTTCGTCCTCCTACCTGATTCGATCCAATTTGGGGTCCTCCAAAAAAACACAACAAAAAGCTAAAAACAACAAAAGGAAAAGAAAATGGGTGGTCACCGAAGGGCCTGGCATGAGAGGCTGCACCTCTAGTGACCTAGAAGATCTCGAGAGTTATGAGATTTTTTGTACAGAGAGGTGAGCCACTGCTAATCTCAACTGTTAGATTGATAAAATAAACATATAATTAATGATATATCGCTTTAATTAAATTTAAGTTTGTCAGTCCAACGGATGAGATTGGTTCCTATTAATCACCATAAAAGTAATTTTCACCTTAATTCTCTTCATAAAACCTGTTGAACTAAACATATATAGATTACGACACGTGACAGTTACACAAAATTGCACTACATATTATACATTGCTTCAATTTTGCACATGTCCTACATGTTATACAACATTGCACTACACGTTCTACATGATTATACAACATTGCACTACATGTTATACAGTTTGGACGTTTAAACATTTTCCCCTGATTTATATTTGATACATATTATATATATATATAACATTAGAAAAAACCTTACAGGTGAAAAATCATGAGTAAACAATAATGCAGGTCGAATTAGTTAGCTCAAGCATGAATTATACGAGTCAAGATTCGACTTGTGAAAAAGACGTGTTGCTCAAGTTTGGCTTGGGATTGAACGAGATAAATATAATTAAGCTTGATTTCTCTAGAACAAAAATAGTGAAGCTCGAAGCTCAAACTTGGTGTGGTTCGTTTAATTTTGACCAAAAAGTATTAATTAAAAATTTAAAAGAATACACATTTATATAAGTCGTGAAATACTAAACGAACTGGCTTGAATAAATACTAAACAAGTAGACCCGTGAGTTTATCAAGACGTTAAAATTCGAGCTCAACTCGTTTAAGCTTGAATTCAAATTCAACCCCATCAATTATAACAAACATAAACCATAATATTTAGCAAATAGAGTTTGATTAGGAAACAGTGGCAATTACGTAATTTATTGATGAAGTGAGGGTCGTCTCTAGTCGGACATTGCCCATAAACCCCCACAAAATTGAAGAATCCCGAACGTTCGATTCGAGCCCCTTCCATTTTCCGAGCGAATACTGTTTGGTTCTCGAGAAAATAATCGGCCATTTTCGATTCTCTTCCGCAGACCGACATGGTCGACGTAGCCGACAAATTAGCTTCTTTCCAAGCCGTCACCGGCCTTGAAGATCCAGATCTGTGCACTGAGATCCTCGCCGCCCATGGCTGGGACCTCGAGCTCGCCGTCTCTTCTTTCACCGGAAACAGCTCCGATCCGCCGGACAATCCCCCCACCACGGCGGCGCGTCCCACTCCAGAGTCGCGCGACGGCTCCGATCCGCCCGATTTCGACTCCGGAGCGGTCGTCGCCGCTGCTCCGCCTGGTCTGGCGTGGAAGCTGGTCACTCTCCCGATCTCTGTCGTCTCCGGGAGCTTAGGATTGATCTCCGGCGCGATCGGGCTCGGCCTCTGGGCCGCCGGAGGCGTGATCTCGTACTCTTTCGGCATGATCGGGTTGGGGAGGGGCGGAGAGTCCTCGGCGCGGCTGATTCCGGCGACGGCGGCGGGATCGGAGGCGGCCGAGTTTGTGGCGGCGTTCGAGAGGGAGTACGGGACGAGGAGGCCTAATTTCGTCTCCGAAGGGTTCATGGACGCGCTTCAGCGATCGAGGAACGAGTACAAGCTATTGTTCGTGTACCTTCACTCGCCGGATCATCCTGATACTCCGTTGTTCTGTGAGAGAGCTCTGTGCTCAGATGTGTTGTCTTCGTTTGTGAACGAGAATTTTGTAGCTTGGGGAGGTAGCATTCGAGCTAGTGAAGGGTTTAAGATGAGCAACAGCCTCAAGGCGTCGAGGTTTCCGTATTGTGCTGTGGTTATGGCTGCTACTAATCAGAGGATCGCTCTGCTTCAGCAGGTATCGATTTCGTTAGCTACCTGGTTTATGTTCAATTTTGCTCGAATTTTGTGGATATTTGATGTTGCTTTATGACCTGATATTTAAGTATTGACCATAGGTAGTTCCATTCTATGAATTTAGCTTCCCTTGAAATTGTTATAGTGTATGCTTTGTGTATGTAACATTCTTGAGTATAGCTGTTGCGGCGTAAAGGGTTATATACTTATATACTTAAATGCTTTGATATATGTGGTTCGCATAGTCTTGTATAAGGTGAATTACGTGGACAGAAGTATGAAACTAGTGTCTATTGCAATTAGTATGTTATGAAGAAGTAAGAATAATATTTACTTCCATACACATACTCCTTTGTCATCAGATTCGGATTTCATATCCATCCCAACTAGGTTTGTGATTCTGCTATAGCATTTATTTGGAAAAGTTCAGTTTACATGTATTCCCATGGTCCTCACATTGATAATTTACTCTTCGTAATGATGTACATTTTTGACCGGGAAACTGTTGTAAAAAACGCTAGGCGCTAGTCCATCGGAGAGGGCCTTCTAGGGACCAATCTGGGATTAATTGGAAAATAAATCAGATTCAAGGATTAATCAGGGACCAATCGGACAAGTTGGGTTTTTTTACAACATTGCTGGGGATTTTATGAGTGCTTGAGTGGGAACCATGGAATATACAGTATGCAATGTAGGAAAGGTTGAAAAGTAGCATATTGTGAAATGTTATTGATTCTCATTTCTTAAAGATAGCTTTTATTAGTAAACTAGACAAACATCTAGTTATATGCGGGTGGTAGTGGGGTGGGGGTCTGTAGGATAGACATTTTAATATTGGAGTGCAATTAGTGTTTGGGTGCACTTATTGGTACTGGCAGGTTCGTTGAGGTAAGACGGTTGTGTGGAGTGCTGATCATTCAGATGAAATATTTTATCTTTATAAGAGCTCTCGTTGATAGTGTTTTAGCATTACATGCACAACTCTTTTGCTTTGAGTGCTATCTGTGTTCTGTTTTGTGCAAATGACCAAATCTTGCTGATCATTATGTAGTCCACAATTGTGCATATCTTGCAGAACATAAGTTTCTTATAGCCCAGTCATGGCTCCTCTTCTCTGTACCTTGTTCTTTCATTCTCATCATAATGCATTTTGGATTCTCATTTGGGGACTAATAGTCAATGTCCAATGAAGATGGTTTACGTTGCGGGGATTTTTCGGGTGCTTATTCTCTTAGTTGTATAGAAGTCAATTGCCACGTGATCTCACTTTATTATTTATTTTGTTCTCAGTGTTATGTCTGTTTCATGTTTTATGTAGGTTGAGGGACCTAAATCTACAGAAGAGATGCTCATGATTCTACAGAGAGTTCTTGAGGAAAGTTCTCCTGTTCTTACTGCAGCGAGGCTTGAAGCAGAAGAAAGAAGAAACAACTTGCGTTTGCGGGAGGAGCAAGACTCTGCTTACAGAGCAGCACTTGAAGCTGATCAAGTATGTGACTTTTTTTTTCGTTACGTTACTTTGTGCAATGTCATTTTCCACTATTTCAGTGTTCTAAAAGTACCCGACTAGTCCGATTAGTCCCCAATTGATCCCCTATTAATCCCTAATTAGTTTGATTAATGACCAATTAGCCCACTGAAACCCAATCTGCCTAATTAGCGTCTGCTATCTCGTTAGAGCCATAAATCTTCCGTCCAGTGGATCCTGGAATAAATGTGACTTGTCGTTTTTGGCTTTTATTATAGTCACTATGATGAGAAAATTTATCTCCGTCCCAAAGTCTCCCATTTGACTATTAGCAAGGATTAAAAATTTAAGTTCTTTTAATGATTTTCCATAGTTTACCTTCACATGCTCCCAAGTTGTTATAACTGACTTAAAGAGGACATCATTTATAAATCATGGTTAACTACCTAACAGAAAATGGAAACATGACATTTATTTTGGGAAATACGATTTAGGTAACAAAGTAACAAAGTAACAAAGAAACGACTACATCTACAACAGTCATTTTCCAAACAATGCTGGGGGGGTAGGCTACGTGAATCTGTTAACTTGGGCTCCTCAGCTCATATTTTCCTCCACTACCCATTCTATTTAATGATATTGCCTTAGCACATTGCTCACAATATTTTTAGTATGTAGTAAACATAACAACAATAAATCACTGTAAAACTCTAAAATATGAAATATATTATTGATGACCGGCCGAACTCACGGTGCTGACTCTCCACTCACCGGAGGTGAGAAAAAAAGCCTCTTGGAAGTTGCCAGATCTAGACTCGACCGTCAAGCGGTGGCGCGTGCGGCTGACCTGCTGGATGGAAATCAACGATCTTCGCGAGCAATACCAAACAGTGTTCTATGAGTTCAACTGCAACGGAGGCGATGAAAACTGATCGCCTGACGGTGGCCAGAACACTCTATCATTCTCTGGAAAGCTGACTGGTTGCTGGAAAATTCTTCAAATAGAGCCTTAAATACTAATAACTCACAAATGGAAAATCAGATTAATATTGTTTCGCCCACCCGCTTAAATTATAATGAACGAGTGGACAAAGCCACACACACGAAAGAGTTGAACTAATATCTAATCCAACCCTCTGATACCGTGTAAAACTCTAAAATAGGAAATATATTATTGATGAATAACTTGGTACTGAAACTACAATATGAAGTTCCCTTACACAGGGATTTAGAAACAAACCAAATAAGGAAAGGTACGAGCGACATTGCTCACAATATTATTAGTCTGTAGTAAACATAAGAACAATAAATCACTGATGCACATTTCAAATAAATTAGTAAGACATGGCTAAAACGTTCACCCTGCTAACCGTATATCACGATTACATTTTCATGGCGGTAAGGAAGCTGCTTACAGATATAAATACAATACGGAACCCTTGTAAGCTGTAAAGTGTTTGTAGCTGTAAATCAATGATGAACCTTTTTCACACGAACTTGCATATATTTCACATCGAACTTCTATGTGATCAAATTTTTCAATGGTTTATCAATACTATTTTCTTCTTGGTCTATCAGGCTAGGGAACGCCAGAGGAGAGAAGAGCAAGAACGTTTAGAAAGAGAAGCTGCCGAAGCTGAGAGGAGGCAGAAGGAGGAGGAAGAAGCCAGAGTCAGAGCAGCACGTGAAGCTGCCGAGAAAGAAGCTGCACTAGCTCAGATGAGGCACGAGAAAGCACTCTCACTCGGCACAGAACCAGAAAAAGGACCAGATGTCACCCAGGTACGTCTTTCCAGTTCTATTTTTCCTTAAAACTCAATTGTTTTGTTATTCTTTGTTACAAATTTAAGTATTCAACATGATTCTTTGTTATTCTTTGTTTCATTATTCACTCTACACACAAACAAATAATATATTTTTGGGAAAATTGCAAAAAGGTTCCCTATAGTATGACACTTTTGCAAAGGGTTCCATTGTTTGTTAACAGCAAAAAGGTGCTGTGTTGATTTCATTTTTTAAGCAAAATGTATGTATTTTTATGAAAATGACGCAATTTCCCATGAAATGAAGTCTTTTTTAACATACTCGTAAAAAATAATTTCAACATAAAAATAGCTTAACTAAAAATTAAATTACGACATTTGAACGTACAAATTTTAGTTAAAAGATAAAAAACAGAAATTTTTTTTAAAATATTTAATTTTTTCTAATATGATGGGCAATTTCGTCATTTTAATGAAAAAAATACACACATTTTGCAAAATAAATGCAAACTACACGGCACCTTTTTGCCATTAGCAAACAACATAACACCATTTGGCAATAGTGTCATTAGTGGGCACCCTTCTGCAATTTTTCCTATACTTTGTTTCCCATAATTTCACGCTTGTTTCTTGATGTATTAATGAAGATGAAGTAGTGCAATTCCAGGATACACCATATCTTTGTTTTGTGTATTTGCTTCATGCTTAACTTTAATTTCACTGGCCAGGTTTTGGTTCGGTTTCCAAATGGAGAGCGCAAGGACAGGAGGTTCCACAGCAGTGCAAAGATACAGTCTCTATACGACTACGTCGATTCATTGGGCTGCTTGGAGGTAGAAAACTACAGCCTGGTCTCAAACTTCCCTCGGGTCGTTTATGGTCTGGAGAAGCGTTCTTTGTCCCTGAAAGAAGCCGGGTTGCATCCACAGGCCAGCCTTTTCGTTGAGCTGAACCAGTGAGGATTCAGAATTTCTCGATGCAAAACGAAGACGATAACACAATCAGCTTCCATCGGTATGTTCAGTTAACTTTAGAATGCAGATTTATTTGAAACAAATGGTTCATTAGTGAAAATGGGATTGAAATAAATTTGATTCTGCAGATACATATATCCATTTGGTGTAGATGTAATGACTCGATTTTAACCCATAAATTGATTGGAGGAGGCTCAAATGGGACAAGCTTGACATTGTTTGGATTTTGTATTTTTGACACTTTCGTGCATGTCAAGTTACGCATGAAATAGATAAGGATAAGGTTAGAGATGCCAAAATTCCTCGAACTGGACATTTCACGGTATCTCTGATCTGTCGGGTAGGAGATGAGATCGTTAAATATGCCATGAACCTTCACTTGTTTCATAGAAGCAAACAAATTCAACCTCGACGGACCCGATATCCTCAGAACCACCAAGTTCGTATGGATAAGGTTGTCGTGAAATAGAGATGATGATTATTAAACACGAAATCGATAAGAATATTGTGCTTCATATATGAAGCTTTAGATTACACGTTTAAAATATCAAATCCAGATCAATATTTAATAAATATTATTTATTTTGTTTAGATATAATATTATTTTTCAATATAATAATTTCTCATCAAAAAACCTTTTTTTTGAAGGTAAAAGCGAATAGCAAAATGATAATGCATTTAATTTTAGTTGGATATAATATTTCTCGCACATTCATGAATAATTGTAGGATAAGGAAACTTAAAAATGAGAAAATACTTCAAAATATATACTCTATAATTACTCTTAATTAATCTTATTTTTCAAGAAAACCGAATACGCGTTTGCTATTTGGTTCTAACTTGTACTAACTTGTAAGAAATCAATAAACTATTTTCAGGAAGTGATTAATTTCGATTTAAAACAATAAGCCATTTCCAAAATTGGAAACACAATTTATATCTAAATATTTCCCAACCGTCCGATCAGTTGATGATCCGTTTCCGACCTGGCATAACTGTTTCTGTACTTCTATAACAGTGAACCTCTCTACGCTCTCCAACACGCGTGTATATCACATACGCGCCACGTGGCCGTAATCAGAATCCAAAGCCTGAACTTTGAATTAGTAATCATAATAAAAAATGAATATTTATTTCAAAATTAGACACAAATCTCTCGAGATAATTATAAATAAAATTTAAAATTTAATCAAAAAGATTTTATCTTATTTAGATGATCTCGCAAGATTTTTTTTCCATAAATTTAAATACCCATGAAATTGGAAAAAAATAATTTTTTTCAAAATTAAATAATATTATAAATAAATAATAAAATGGCTGGTGAGGCACGCAATAGAGTATCTGCAAATTGGATTAATAAAAAAATAGAGAGAAAAAAAAGGGTACAGAGCTGAGCCATTGTTGACGATAGCGATCGATCGATAGAGAGAGAGAGAGAAAAAAAGAGAGAATTGATGTGTTCTTCGAATCGGTCATCGGTCGCAGATTTGTATTGAAAACAAGAACAATTGTGATTTTCAAATTTTCAATTCCGTCCAATTTTGATTTTTCTTAGAATTAGGGGGTTTTGAAATCTCTGGATTTGAAATTTAGGGTTCGATCGGATCGTTTGGTGGTGATTGATTGGGGGAGGAGGATGTGGATAGCAAATGGCTGAATCTAGGGTCGTGTGTGTGAAAATGTTGCTCGTATCGGTGTCGAGTTCGCGTCCGATTCGTGGAATGGAATCGGAATCGGGATCGTGCCGTATGTTCTGCGCCGTCGACGAGTGCCGATTCCGGTTTCAGTCGGCGTTCGATTCCTATTCCGTTGCTTGCGAGGCGTTTTCTGAAAACTTTTTCGCGATTCCCACCGGAACCAGATTCAAATTCCTTTGATATTTTTGGGGGTCTTTGTGTTTTTTTTCAACTTTTTTTCCTGAAAAAAATTCTGGTTTCAGCTTTTGTTTTGTGTTTTTTTTTGGGTGCGATTTCGTTTTTTTTTTGTGTCGCGATGAATTCATTTACAGGTTCTTTGTTTGCTCGTAAATCGGAGGCTGTTGATGATGACTTTGCTGAGAAGGATCCGACCTGTCGATATGTACGGGTATGTCCGGTGCTGCATTGTTTGTTTGGATTTGTTTGTACTGTTATGTTCTGTTTGGTAGCTGAGAAAGTTGAGAAACCTAGGAATTTTTAATCATGATTATGTTTGTTGTGATTAAAATATTCTGCCATTTTGATAGTAGCTGGTATTGTTCTGGTCCCTCCTGTCCAAATGGTCAAAAATGTTTGTTTTATGTATAATGTATTATATATAGGTGTATTTTTGTGTATGCATTTTCTTGGAACCACAAGAAGCCTCTGCACTGAGTTATTAATGTATACATTTGAAACTGAGATCAGTGATTATTCTATTTCAATAGTCATTGCCAAGAGAAAAGTATAAGTGAAACTCCCTTTTTTACTGTTGCTAATTAGTTCCACATATTGTGTATTTATGTTGCACTATAAAGTTTCATTTCTGTTTTTATTTATTTCACTTGTAATTTATTGGGTTTAGTGACGTGATATCTATTTTGTGTGTGTATTTCTTCAGTATGATGATATTTTGGGCAAAGGCGCTTTCAAGACTGTGTATGGTTCTTAAACCTATATTTTGTTGCACTCAGAAAAATGTTCTGTAATTGAGATTTAGTATTTCGAACTGTTTTTTTGTATTTGGCTCTGTTATGCTTCTTGTAGATATAGAGCATTTGATGAGGCTGATGGAATTGAAGTTGCTTGGAATCAAGTTAACATTGAAGATGTACTGCAGTCGCCCGAGCAGCTCGAGAGACTGTATTCGGAGGTTCACTTGCTGAAATCATTGAAACATGACAACATTATCAAGTTCTATAACTCTTGGGTGGATGACAAGAACAAAACTATTAACATGATTACGGAGTTGTTCACTTCTGGGAGTTTAAGACAGTGAGTTTCCGTTGATGAATTCATAATTAATTTCTTTTGTGTGTATATGTATCACTCATGGTTATTTCGGCATCCAGGTATCGTAGGAAGCACAAAATTGTCGACATGAAGGCCATAAAAAACTGGGCAAGGCAGATTCTTCGAGGCTTACACTATCTGCACGGGCACGATCCTCCCATCATTCATAGAGATCTGAAGTGCGACAATATATTTGTCAACGGAAACAATGGAGAAGTTAAGATTGGAGATCTCGGATTGGCACTTGTCATGCAACAACCCACTGCACGAAGTGTCATTGGCACTCCCGAATTTATGGCTCCAGAGCTTTACGAAGAGGAGTATAATGAACTTGTCGACATTTATTCATTTGGCATGTGCATGCTAGAGATGGTTACTTGTGAATACCCATATAGTGAATGCCGGAACCCGGCACAGATTTATAAGAAGGTCACCTCTGTAAGTACACATCCACCCGTAAACCTCCATACTGTTAAAGCTTTTTTCCTCTGAGTGATTTTACCGTCCCATCTGTTTTAGGGCATAAGGCCTGCTTCCCTCAGCAAAGTGAACGATCCCGAGGTTAAGCACTTCATCGACAAGTGTCTGGTCGAAGCATCTATGAGACTGCCTGCAGCGGAGCTCCTGAAAGATCCTTTCCTTGCAACTGAAGTTTCAAAGGAACCTAGTTTTGTTCCTCTGCTACCCAATATCAAGCCTAAACCAGTGAACTTGCAGCAATCTCAACCGATTTCCATGGACATAGATGCCAGCCACAAAAAGCTTTCCGATAGCTCTTGTACGAAAAGCATCAATGTAAGCACTCAGTTATTAACTCTGGAACTCCAAAGGGTCACTGAGAACAACGAGTTCAGATTGAAAGGAGAGAAAAATGATGAGAATACAGTCTCATTGTCCTTGCGCATTGCTGATTCACATGGTAAGTGAGTTTGTTGAACAAAATTACTCTAATGTTCCTTACAACTACATATTTGATGATAAACTATTCCTGTCATTGCGGATTGCTGATTCACATGATTAGTTAAATAAAGTTATTCTAATGTTCCTTACAATTACATATTTGATCTATAAACTATATCATTGCACATTGCTGATTCACATGGTTAGCAAGTTTGTTGAACAAAATTATTCTAACGTTCCTTACAGCTACACACTTGATCTATGAACCAACACAGGTTGGGCCAATTGGCAAGGGGCTTACCTCTCTATATGTGATATTCTGAGTTCGAATATTGGTACATACATTAGATTAGGATTTCCCGAATTATTGCTCATAAAAAAACTACATATTTGATCTATAAACTATGTCTGTCACTGCCCATTGCTGATTTAGCATGGCTAGTAAGTTTGTTGAGCAAAATTACTCTAATGTTCCTTACAACTACATATTTGATCTATAATCTATGTCTGTCATTGTGAATTGCTGATTCATGTGGTTAATAAGTTTGGACAAAATTGCTCTAATGTATCTTACAGCTATATATTTGATCTATAAACTATGCCTGTCATTGCGCTTACGCATTGCTGATTCGCATGGTTAGTAAGTTTGTTGAACAAAATTACTCCAATGTTCCTTGCAAGTACATATTTGATCTATTATGCTTGTCATTGCACATTGTGTATTATTTGCACGGTAAAGTAAGTTTGTTGAACAAAACCGCTCTAATTTTTCTTGCAACTACATTTTTGATCTATAAACTATGCATTCTCTAACAGGTCGGGCCAGGAACATCCATTTCCTATTTTACCTTGATTCTGATACCGCGCTGTCTATAGCTGGGGAGATGGTTGAACAGCTCGAATTGGCTCATAAAGAGGTGGCGGTCATCGCGGATCTGATTCACAACTTGGTTCTGAAGCTCACACCTACCTGGAGACCCTCGCTAGCATCAAATATCTCTCCCCAGAGCTCTCCTAAAGAAGAAAGTGTGTTGAACTGTCCATGGGAGTTGGGATTGGTCAAACTCCCCTCAGAGACAGTCAGCGAGCACTACACCCTCTCACACGCCAACGCGAAAGACCAAAGCACTCAGGGGTCTGTCATTTCAGACATGTCTGCAGAGTACGACGCCATGATCTCAGATGTCTGTAACAACAACAACAACAAACCGGGTTCTTCCGAATCCATTCAGTGTGATATTTTCTCAGACTTGGGTCAAAATGATCACACAGGACACAGAGAGAAGGTATTTGAAGATAATAAGTGCGCAAAAAACTCTGAAACCTCTCTCTCTGACACTTGCTATGGCATATCGAGAGATGTGAGCTTGTCGAGCATTTGCTCTCTTTCCCTGGCGGAGAGAGACCCGAGAGACGATCTCAAGCTGGAGCTCGACGCGATCGATTCACAGTATCACCACTGTTTTCAGGAACTTTGGAGGATGAGGGAAGAGGCAATAGAGAATGCCAAGAGGAAGTGGATGACCAAGAAGAAAATTTCTGTTGGTTGATGTTTTTGATCTTTTTGCTGCAAAGGTTTTTTTTTCTTTGTTTGTTTGATTGTTTTTGTTATGCATTTGGAACTTTCATTCTTGCAATGAAAATATGACATTTTGGTCTCTATATTTTTACAATAAGAAGTTCATGCTTTTCATCCATTTCCTACTTGTGATGTCTACATTTTCAGTTCATTTCACTTAGGCATGACAAAATATTCAAATTTGACAGGAATCAACTCTGGACAAAATCATTCTTATTTTTTATACTTAAAATAAAATGAGGGTTTGAATATGTATGAACAATTATATCTGCTATTGATTTAAATTTAAGTTGGTCAAAGCTCATCTCGAACTTGAAATGAGTTAGTATTACGGAGTCTAACCGTTATAATAAAATTAAACCAAATATTTATTGCATCGACCTCGAGCAAGTCAACTTATTTGCAATGAATGATTTCCACTTATCACAAAGAACAATAAACAACTATATTCAATAAATTGACATAATAAAGGTCATGGACACCTTGTAACCAAAAACACATGTGTGGTGTTGGTGGGTCAATTTTGTTTTTGGACTTGCAGATGGTAACTGTAAAGTTTGATACAGAAGCATTTCATTTCTTATTGGCAACTCCTAAGTTTGTTGTGTAGCATTCAAATAAAAATGATTGAGCCATCAACTTATTACAGTACCACATTGGTCTGAATTTATCACTCACCTAATTTTTTTTTGGGTATATAGCTTCATCTAATCAAACATCAAATCAATTTTGGTTCTTCATCTTTGTCTCTCAGATTCTGAATCCTATGCTACAGAGACCATCCATCCATGGAAGATTCTACAGATGAAATCAGAGCTCCACTCAGTGAGTCTTCTCAATTTCGTTCACAATTCCTTAGGTTTCTTATTTTTTTGTCTCACCCCAAATCCCATTCCTGTTGCAAAAATCAGTAAACTTTCAATCTTTTTGTCTCAAAACCAAAACCCATTTCCTAAGTGTTGTTTCTGTTGCACAATTGCTATTGTTTTGAATCCTTTTGTCACGAAACCCAAAACCCATTTCCAGATTTGCTGTTTCTGTTGCACAATCACTAAAATTTCAATCTTTTTGCCTCAAAACCCATTTCCAAATTTGCTGTTTCTTGTTGCACAATCACTAAAATTTCAATCTTTTTGCTCAAAACCCATTTCCAAATTTGCTGTTTCTTGTTGCACAATCACTAAATTTCAATCTTTTTGCCTCAAAACCCAAAACCCATTTCCTAATTTATTCTTCTGTTGCAAAAATCACTAAAATCTAATCTTTTTCCCACAAGACCCATTTCCAAATTTGTTGTTTTCCTTTGCAGAAATTACTAAAAAATAATCAATATTTTTGCCTCAAAACCCAATTCCTAATCTATTGCTTCTGTTGCAAAAATCACTAAATTTCCTTGCCTCAAAACCAAAAACCAGTTTCCAAAATTGTTGTCTCTAAAATTTCAATTTTCTTGCCTAAAAAGAGTCAAAACCCAAAACCCATTTCCAAATTTACTCCCTCTGTTGCAAACATCACTAAACTCTTAAAATCCTTTTTGTCTCAAAACCAAAACCCATTTCCTAATCAATCATCTCCATTGCACAAATCACAAAAAAATCAATCTTTTTTTCACAAACCCCATTTCCAAATGTATTGCATGAATCACCAAAGTCTCAATCTGACTAATTTTCAGTTCCCGACCACAACCCGCCACCGGATGCGACGGAGCCACCGGAGGAGGAGGTCGAGAACTCGCCCATCAAGCAGGTGGCCCTGACCGTCCCGGTCACCGACGACCGGTCGCTCCCGGTGCTCACTTTCCGAATGTGGTTCCTCGGAACCCTCTCGTGCGTGGTCCTGTCGTTCCTGAACCAGTTCTTCTGGTACCGAACCGAGCCGCTCTCGATCTCCTCGATCTCGGCCCAGATCGCCGTGGTCCCGCTCGGCCGGCTCATGGCGGCCAAGATCACCGACCGGCGGTTCTTCAGAGGAACCGGTTGGGAATTCACGCTCAACCCCGGTCCGTTCAATGTGAAGGAGCACGTGCTCATCACGATTTTTGCGAATTCCGGGGCCGGCTCGGTCTACGCGGTGCACGTGATCACGGTCGTGAAGGTGTTCTATAAGAAGCATATCGGCTTCTTCGTGTCCTTCATCGTCATTTTGACCACCCAGGTTTGTGTCGGCTTCTCCGTATCGGTTCGGTTGTTAACCAATCCAATTAGTTCGGTTTCAAGAAAATAAAAACTGAAACCAAATAGATGAAATTCGGTTTGGTTTTGAGTATTAATTTACAGTTTGGTTTGATTTTATTTGAATTTTTTGAAATTTTCATCTTTTAAACTATTTTGATTAATTATTTAATTTATTGAGTTTCGGTTAAAATTTGTAATGAACCGATTTATATAAAATTCTCACATTTTAAACCGGTCTCAACTTGTATTTTGCTGGCCTAGTATTTTTAGGTCCAATTTATGAATATTAATGACTTAAAACGGGTCACTATCTAAATCAATCAATATTCGATTTGAAAATCTAGGTTGATATATGCTAGCTTTAGGAGCATAGTTTCTTTGTTTGGTGATTTTGAGGTTTGGTTTGTGATTCTGAGGTTTGAATGGTAGGTGTTGGGGTTTGGATGGGCTGGGATTTTCAGGAGGTACCTTGTTGAGCCAGCTGAGATGTGGTGGCCTGCCAATCTTGTCCAGGTCTCTCTCTTTAGGTATCTATTTTCATATTACTAATTTACTATTTTATCCTTTGCTTGCCGGTCTTGTGTTAGGGGCATTTTTGGCGGTGTGAGCGTGTTAAAACTCGATTCACCTCTAAGTCCCCACTCATATATTGTTAATGAGTGCCGAGATATGCGTGTTTTTGTTACAAAAATGTAAAAAATTTACTATAGATTAAATTGATTATTCACAACACGTGAGACTTTACATGTGAAACAATATTTGGGTATGTGAATGAGCATGTTGAAAACCAACGTGGCCACGATTCATTTGTTGTTTCTCATGTGTAAAGTTTTGGTTGCATTCAACCTGAATACTCTCAATCAGGTTTGCATGTGAGAAGAGTTTCAGTGTCTCACATCAAATCGAGACGGTCTATGTTACGCGAGACTTTGCACCATAAATTACACGTTAATTGTCACTGGTAAATTGGTACCCATGTTAAATTACTACTTTTTTACCCTACACTCATCCATCCCACTTGAGGGAAATCTTCGGTATCACAAGTTTTAAAACTTGATTCACCTTTCTCTCGAAACTTGCAGTCCTAAGTGATAGTTTTGAGATGTTTATTGATTGGTGACGAGATTCGCGTCTTTTCGATACAAAACACTAGTATCCTTACTTATAAGCTAAGCTGAGAATATTCATTTTATGTGAGACTTTGCACGTGGAATAATACAGAGGATATTGAAGGCCAATAAGTCAAAGACTCATTTGTTATTCCACGTGTAGAGTTTCACATAATGTGAATATTTTCAATTTGGTTTGCGTGTGAGAAGTTTCAATTTTTGGCCTCAAAACCAAAATCAACATACCCCAACCCAAAATTCTGGTGATCTAGTGTTTAGGTGTAACTTCAAACTTACAGTCAGATAATGTTTCATCTTTTAACTAGGATTTGAGTGTCTTGTTATAAAATTTATATTATTTTTGCATTTACTATACTCAATTTTTTTAGCTTGGAATGTCATTTAATTTTAATTTTTTTTGCACTTAAGTACACCTAACCGTTACAAATTTATCCAAATTTGAGGTGTACTTATGTAGGAAAAAATATAAATAAAAATTCTAAATGACATGTCAAGCTAAAAAACAGATAAGGAGTACCCAAGTGCAAAAGTGGTTTCGACATAAGCAAAAAAACAATATTATTAAAACTTGAAGGAGAGCATTTCCCGAAAAAGGAACCAACAAACCCGACAATAAGAAAGAGGATACCACCATGACAAAACACAAGAGAAGCAAAGAAAAAAAAACATACATAAGCCTAACGGGTGCTGATATCCGCTCTAAGAGGTCCGGGCATTTTCTTCTTCTTGAAGTTAGAATCAACGAATTATTTTAAAATTATTAATATAACCTAGCCAAATAACTTTGTAATTCTATATCATTTCTTCCTTTAACACGATTTGGCTCATCTGTTTTAAGAACGCAGCGGACGCATTATTGGCAGACTACATAAAGTTTTACACTTCTACTGTTTAATTATTTATGTTATTTCGACCGCTTGTTTATTTTCACGATTAATCTTTCTCGTTATAACATTTGTACACGAATCGGGCGTGTTTAGGGCACTCCACGAAGTCGAGGAGAGGCCCAAAGGAGGAGTGACGAGAACCCAATTCTTCGTCATAGCCTTCGCCTGCAGCTTCTCCTACTACATCTTCCCAGGGTACCTCTTCGAGATGCTGACGTCACTCTCCTGGATCTGCTGGGCCTTCCCCTCCTCCGTCCTGGCCCAACAACTCGGCTCGGGCCTCTACGCCCTCGGCATCGCCTCCTTTGGGCTGGACTGGTCCACCATCTCCTCCTACCTCGGAAGCCCACTGGCAAGCCCATGGTTCGCCACGGCCAATGTAGCCGTTGGCTTCATTTTTGTAATGTACTTGCTCACTCCCCTATGCTACTGGCTCGACGTCTACAAGGCCAAGACGTTCCCGATCTTCTCCGACGACCTCTTCACCGCCTCGGGGCAGGTTTATAACATCTCGTCGATAATTGACTCCGATTTCAAGCTCGATGTGGCCGCGTACGAGCGGGAGGGGCCTCTCTACCTTAGTACTTTCTTTGCCATGACTTATGGGGTCGGGTTTGCGGCGCTCACTGCGACGATTGCTCATGTTGCATTGTTTCATGGGAGGTATGTTACATTTTTTTGATAAGTTATATGTAATTTTTGTTTGATATGAGCAGGGTTGTTCACAGTTCGGGTTTTGACTTATCTAACTTTTTATTCATGGTAAAGCAGTAAATCTGACATGACATTAATTCAGGTTAATTAGAAGTTAATCCGTGACTTGTGGTTTGGTTTTGAACCAAACCGAACCGACCAGCTCGGTTCCAGGGAAAAGAAAATTGAAACTGGTCGGATTCAGTTTGGTCTAGGCTAGTCGGTTTTTGCTTCGATTTGGTAGGTTTTTATTTTAACCAGATTTTATGGATTTTTCACTTTTGGGTATGTTTTTGGCCTTCTTTTGTTGGCACGATATTTTTAGACTTGATTGATGAAGATGGATGGTCTAAACCGGGCCACATGTTCATATTGTTTCGGTTTTATTGGAACAAAGTTTTATCGATTTTTCACTTTTAAGTATGTTTTCGCCCTATTTTTTGTTGGTGCAATATTTTTGGACCAAACTGATGACGATTGATGGCCTAAAACGGGATATATGTTCAAACTGGTCGGGTTTTTTTATTCAGTTTGATTTTCCGCCGGTTCTACTTATGTGAACCGAAATCGAATCGATTATGTTTTGGTTTTGTGTATAACCGAATCAAATCAATTCCATTGGATTTGATTTTTCTTGGTTTGGTTGGGGTCAGTTTGGCAAATTAACTCACCTGCTCTCAAACAGGTGACCATCAGGATTCGAACACAGGTTCTTATCACACATAAAACTCATCTCTTAACTAAAATTGTCTGTTTTTGTGATAGAGAAATATGGGAGCAAAGCAAAGCAAGCTTCAAGGGGAAGAAGATGGATGTGCACACGAGGCTGATGAGCAAGTACAAGCAAGTTCCAGAGTGGTGGTTTGTGTCCATCCTGTTGGTGAACATAGCTGCAACCATTTTTGCTTGTGAGTACTACAATGACCAGCTTCAACTGCCTTGGTGGGGTGTTTTGTTGGCTTGTGCCATTGCCATTGTGTTCACTCTCCCAATTGGGATCATCACTGCCATCACAAACCAGGTACTTTCCATTTTGCCTTTCAACAAGTATCTTGCGACTTTCACCTATCAGTTCTTGATTTTAGGCGTGTCGGGTTGTAACATGGTATCGTATAGCCTGTGGAGAGTATCCTTTCACTGGTTAAAAAGTATATTAGGTGGGACCCACCACCTATTACTTTCCCAAGGCTCACTTATGTTGATCCACGTGCAAAATCTCGCATAACTTGAATCCTCTGATCATGATATGCATGTAAATGAGGTGTTAATGCGCCCCGACCTAAGAGGTCACTCACATCTTGGTGATTTCATCTATCAGTTCGATCATTTAGGTGTGTCATGCTATAACAAACATTGTTGGGGCCCTTCACCAATCGGTTCTAGATAAATCTCACATGAATCATCTCAACCTAACATGCACGTAAAGAAGGTGTTTGCATATGTCTCCTCCACCGGGATTTTAAAAACCTCTGACTTGTCTGATTAATCTTTTAATCCAATTAATCTTCGACTAATCTCTGATTAGTCAATGCCTTTTGATCTTGATGATTACAGACACCAGGTCTGAACATTGTGACAGAGTACATAATAGGGTACCTTTACCCAGGGTACCCAGTTGCAAATATGTGCTTCAAGGTGTATGGATACATAAGCATGACACAAGCCCTCACTTTCTTGCAAGACTTCAAGCTTGGCCACTACATGAAGATCCCTCCAAGAACAATGTTCATGGCACAGGTCAGTTCAGCTCTCTCATTACAAACATCATATGCATATTTAAGGTGTTCATTTTGGATCGAGAATCGGGCATGAACTAAGGATCAGGCCATATCGTATACAAAAAATCAGAAACATAGATTATAGTTGAGTTATGGTTATATATTTTAATGAACCGGTCAATTTTAGTTTGGATATAGTTCTTATAAACTAAAATTGAAGATTAACTAGGAAAGCTGAACCAAAAATGTCAATTATATAAAGTATAACTTTCAGTTTCAAATGTACGCTCATAATAACTATTGTCTATAGCTTAGTATTTCATGAAAATTCAAATGTCTTTTATTTTATTTTATGATATATAATTTAGATAAGAAATGAAAATGAACCGGGAACTAGATCAAAGTGCATAATTAGTCCAAAAGTAAGGTCTAAATAGTTGATTGAGCTAATAAATCAGAACCAAAATGAAGTCTCGTCACATCACGGTTTGGTCCGGTTATAACTGTAGAATCGTCCGTCTTTTTTGTCGGTTATATATTTGATCCGAATTCCTCCACCGGTCTCAGATATAGTTCTTATAAGTTAAAACCAGTGGTTAACTGGGAAAACCGAAACTACATCCCATAACTTTGTATTTCATGGGAAATTCAAATGGCTTTGTTTTCATGATGTTTAATTCGGATTAAAAAAACCTGAATCTGAACCGAGAACTACATGAAAGTGAATAAATTACATAATTATTCAGAAAAATAAGGTCTAAATGGCTAATTGAGTTGGCCCAAAATGAAGGTCCATCACATTATTGTTCAGTCGAATTGTAACTGAGTCTCATCGATTATTTTTTGTCAGTTATAACCAATCCAAATTTCTCCATCAGTCTCATATATGATCTCTAATATTGAGAATCGGCCGATCCTGTTCGGTTCAGTTCAGATAACCGAACCATAAACATCCCTGACTCTCAAAACCTCATTCTCAGGTGGTTGGAACCCTAATAGCCTGCATTGTCTACCTAGGCACAGCCTGGTGGCTCATGGAGACCATCCCCGACATCTGCGAGTCCACATCCTCCGTCTGGACATGCCCCACCGACACAGTCTTCTACGACGCATCCGTCATCTGGGGGCTCATCGGGCCCCGCAGGATCTTCGGGGACGAAGGGTTCTACGAGGCAGTCAATTGGTTCTTCCTGGGAGGCCTAATTGCCCCAATCATAGTTTACTTGTGCTGCAAGGCATTCCCAAACCAGGAATGGATCAGGCTCATCAACATGCCGGTTCTGATTGGGGCCACCGGGATGATGCCTCCCGCGACCGCAGTGAACTACACGACGTGGATCGTTGTAGGGTTCATTTCGGGGTTTGTGGTTTATAGGTACAGGCCGGAGCTGTGGAGGAGGTACAATTATGTGCTGTCTGGGTCACTTGATGCTGGTCTTGCCTTTATGGGGGTGTTGATATATTTGTGCTTGGGGCTTGAGGGTGTGAGTTTGGATTGGTGGGGGAATGACCTTGATGGGTGCCCCTTGGCTACTTGCCCTACAGCTGTAGGGGTGGTGGTTGATGGGTGCCCTGTTTACAGCTAGAGGGGCAAAAGGGTCATTTTACATTGCTTGTGTTGGTTGCTTGTGACTCAAGTAACTGCAATGGATTCATAGATGATGGATAGAATTTGTATAATTTTATGTGTTAGAGTTAGAGAGGCCTCATTGGGTTTTGTGTAATTTATGAAACTGTATCAATAAATACTTATGGACTATTTTTTGATCAGCAGAACAACAATATAACTAAAAATTATGAGTGAAGTGTCAAATGTTTCGTGTAATTGGTCGTTTGTTTCAATCTTCGTGTCAATGATATCGTTGATTAATTATTGCTGATAAAAAAGTAAAAGATGTATTCACTCGACGACGACAAGATTACACGCTAAAAGAGAAATCAAACAAGATTATGTAAAGGCAGCACAGCCTCTATGACCCGAGTAAGATCCCAAGAATATTCAGCATTAATACGTTGAAACTCGAGAATAACTTTACAAAATCCCCAAAGTGCCCTCCGCCTCTTTCTAGAAATTCTTTCCAGGCACGGGGCCGACAGAGCAGAGAGCACGATTGGAACAACAATTTATTCGGTTTTAACTGAAATCACTGTATTAAATAAAATATATATGTAATTTAACCGTGAGACTCTAACAAGTTGCTCAGACTGTTCATAAATATTACAGCTCGAAGAGCGGATTGAATTGGGATTGGGATCAACATCAAAACTTATACCAAAAAATTAAACCAATGGTCCTTGAAACAAGATTTGAGACCTTGGTCCCTCTACATTTCATCACTCATCACCAAAAACCCAAAAGCCCCAAAACCCAAAACAACTGCCATGAAAACTGAGAGACCATGCAATGATGGTGCAGAGGAAGGAGGTGCAGGGATAGACCCAAAGACATTGTTATAGGAAGGAGCAGAAGAGTCAGAGAGGGCACTTGTGGGCCCTGAGGCAGGAGAGGAGGCAGCAGATCCAGATCCTTTAAGGACAGAGATGTGGAGCTTCTGCTTCTTCTCACAGTGACCCTTTGCTCCACTGGTGAAGTAGAAGTCACCTGCTGATGTCACATTGAACAGGGAGTTCCCATTGTTCATGTACAATATTGGGTCCTTGAGGTTGCATGAGTTGTAGGACTCTTCTGTGACTTGGATCACTGAGTCTTGGCTTGGAGGGTACAAGAACACTGCATCACCAATTACAATAAAGAAAGATTAAACTGCAGAAATAAACAAACAGGTGGAAACCAAGCAGCTAATGTTCTAAAAAAGCAGTGTTATAAGAAAGTCAGTGTTAGTAGGGTAGAGAGGACCTTACAGAAAATAAATCGGTTTAAAAAATTAATAAAAAATACATATAGAGAATTAATCAGGGACTAATCGGACAAGTCGGACAGTTTTAAAACAATAAAAAAAGTTTGGTGCTAGTCGGACGAAGAGTTTCTTCTAACATACTAAATTAGTCGGCAATTAATCGGATAAAGGATGGGGATTTATAGGAAAGCAACAGGGGATTAATCGGACAGTTCAGAAATTTTTTCTGCAGACAGCACGAATATTGAATTTTACATGGTTTGTCGACACTGTGTTAACTACGCCGTTTACGAGTAGAGGAATTCTTATTAGATAAACAAACAATCAGAAACCAAGAAGCACGAGGTATCGTATTTTATGTGAACTGTTGATAATGTCATGTCGTTCGTGGGTAGAAGAGAGGAGTTCTTATTGAGGATCGAAATATAGAATCGCCATATATTTATTTGGCGGGTTTGTACTAAAAAGATATTATGAAACCAAGTGGAACAAGAGCACGGGATTTTACGTGGTTTGCAGACAATGTGCTGACTATATGGTGTGCCAACAAAAAGAAGAATTCTTATTGAGGATCGAAACACAGTCAATAAATATGCGGAAATAGATAAACTATCCAAAATCAAGCAATACGAAAGCATCAAATTTTATGTAATTTATCAATAATGTGTTGAGTACGTCATCCACAGATAGATAGAAGAGAAGAACTCTTATTGAGGATCAAAATATAATATCATTAAATACGCGAAATTAGACAAACAATCGAAAATCAAACAACACGAAAGCACGAGATTTTAAGTGATTTGTTAATCTGTAATGTAATTTGAGAAAATAAACAATCAGAAATCAAGTGATATGATAGCATCATCAGATTTGACACATATTCTACACTATTCATCAATAATTTGTTAACTAGGTTGTTCTTATTGGCAATACATCTAGTCAAGTGACAGTGGGTAGTAATATACTAAAATTATCACAATAATAAGTCTAAAATCAAGCCCATATCAGAAAACTGAAGCTCAAACACTAAATACTAATTACAGAGATTCAGAATCGATTTAAAACATATTCGAACAATATACACACAAAGAGAGAGAGAGAGAGAGAGAGAGGCTTACATATGGAGTCTCCAATCTTGAAAGAGTGATTCTTGGGCCATTTGGTGTAGACCTGTGGATTTGCAGATGTGGGTATTCCCCAAGAATCCATATCTCCAACCTTGTACTGAGAACACACAACCATGGTTGATGACAGCAACACCATCATGAGAACCACCTGCAAAACATAGTACCAGAAATTGCATGTAGAAGAAGTTCCAAAACTACCCATCTCTCTCTCTCTCTCTCTCTCCAGGACAAAACTCAAAAGGCTCAAAAGGGTTTTGGTTTTATTGAGCTGATGAGAGCCTCTTGACTTGACAGATTGGCAAAAGCCAGAGAGACAGGGAGGGGACAAGATGGACAAGATTACAAGAATGCCCCTTGTCTGTACCTCTGTTCTTGTTCAGGGGTGGGGGTAGAATGGGAAATTTGGGGGTAGGATTGGGAAAGAGATCAATCATGTGAGTAATTGTAGCACATGTGCCAGTTGTGAAATGGTCATTGCTCTATCCAAGTGAAATGTTTGTCTGTGAGAGGTATAGATACAGATCTACTTTCATATATAATAAAAAACAACATGAACATGTGACATGTTTGAATCAATACATGAGAATGCAATGATAATTAAAAAACTTGTCTCATCTCACATGTAGAACATTGTCCACCCCTCTAATTTATTCATTTCATAATAATACATAATAATATCAGATCTCCATTGTGATGACAAGAAAATTATTGTTCTGTGAAGTTTGTAATTTTGTATGTGAATTTATTATCACTCTTATTTTAATAAAATGACTATTTTTTAAAACAGAAGCAAGACGAGAAGCATTATTTATCTACTCCACAGAGTTTGAGTAATAAAAAATAGATTAATGGTTCCACTCACCGAAAGCGAAGAGACAAGTTTTCTACTCACCTAAAAGAGGAGACAACTTTTGTTTTGTTTTACTTTTTTTCTAATTATTTATTTTGAATTAGAATGGAGGTTAAAAGTGAGAAATTGACACATCAAGCTTTGATCTATGGATCTTCCAACATATGATTACATGAACATTGATCCTCAAAAACACCTAAGAAAATAGTTCAAATTTTCTAACATCTGCAAATGCATTCAAACATGTGCAGTACCAGGTTGCAGTAATTGAAAACATCTGATTCACAGTTCACACCCAAAAAAAATGTCTAAAACCAATAAACTTGTCCTTGTTTTCTCTTTGTTTCCCCAAAAATCATTCTTCAGAGCCATCACCAATTTGATCACTGAAAAACCATACCAATTAGCACAATCTATGCCTTTCCACTTTCTACTTATTCATGGAACTGCAACAAACCTAAAACTCTAAACCACAGCTGTAACTATTCACAATGAGAAAATGTGAGTCGCCACAACCTTTTTATAAAAAAAAGAAAACTCAACGTGTTTATTACTTGGAGCGTCTATTAGGCTGTTAACGGCTCGGACTCGCTGTCCCTTTCCCTCTCCTTCATTGCTGTCCAATCTTGTGTTTCTGTGAACGGATTACATTATTAGGGCAACGCTAAGGCGTGCTAATAGCAGAATTGGAATCGGAAGTGTACAGCTTACTTGGCTTTTGGGTCTCCGATATCACCATGAGTCGCCTCTGCAGTAGTGAGGCTACGCAGAGGAAAATCGAGCACATGCCGAACATAATGGTGATGGGAAATGCGTTTACCTTCAAAGAAAAATCATAAGCACGAGATATGGTTTAAGGTTGTGATTACTAAATTCGGTGTTCTAAAAAAGGGTAGGTGCTAGTTGGGCGGATAGGGACCCTAGAGATTAATTGAAAATTAATGAGATTTGTATTTCTCAATTTTTTGAAAAAAAATTATTAAAGAAATTATTATATAATATGCACAATCAAATTATGAATTATACTATGTAAGAATAATAAAAACCAATATTAAAAATATCAAAACTAAGATTTTAATATTTGCAACATTCATATGCTTAAAAATACCTATTAGAAAAAAATATATTTTATTTCTTGTATTTTTTGTCAAATAATCACTTTTAAAGAAAATAGCCTAAATTCTCCTAACCTGATTTTTAGTGTACTGACTAAATCATTCCAGAAGTTTAAGCAATTAAGAGGTTAAAAAGGAATGGAAATGACACTCACATTGTATAAAACGACGCACACAAAGATATTGAGGGGAATGCGGAAGAAGTTCATGATGGTGCTTCTTGCTTCCTCGGGGATGTATTGGGATCTCATTTTCATGATAGATGGCCAGAATATCCCCACGCAGGCCTCGAACGTGCAGAAGCCGAGAAGCTGGAGACATCCTCCGAATGAAATGCCTCCTCCTTTCACGCCAGTAGGAGGAACCAAGAACTGTTCAAAAAAGAAAGTTAAAAACGTAAATTCTTAAATTCATAAATAACAACCAAAAAAGATATGCGCGAACGTATTATTTAGAATGTACATTTGTTATGATGGGAAGCAAAAGCGACGCTGCAGAGACTGCAAAGACAATCTGCATGTAGCTCTCGACTCTCGGGGATGACTGGGCCATCAGGCGAGACGCAATGGAGCTTCCCAACATGGAAGCGAGCATGAAAGTTGCGAATATGAATCCATGTGGAATCTCCTCGTCGTTCGGGCTGAGAGCAGGAGTCCATAGGAAGACAAAGGTGTACATTGAGCCTTCGAATAAGGATTGTATGGCACCCAACAATGCAATTTTCTCATCTGATCCAAAAGGAACTTGGTATTATAAGCATGTCCCACAAATATAGAAACAGATAAATCAGGAGAATCACCAGAAGCGATAGCAACGGCAGCGCCCTTGAATTGGGCGAGCAAATCCTTGTTATCCGAAGGGTCTCCGTAGTTTTCGCCCCATGATGACATTATAACTGCCATGCCGATGGCCAAAAAGCACGCAGCAGCATCAAAAGGAGCAACGGGACCCAACGCCAAATTATCCACAAGTAGATTCCCAAACAACCCGGATAAAATGGCGATTAAACCATTGCCAAGAAATATGGCTTTAGAGAATGTCAGTGACAGCCACTGTTGTTCAAAACCCCTCTGCAAAACACATGAGAAGATAAATCATAAAGCAGAAGTCGACATTCAGGTTGTCAAGACGCTTAAAAGGCACAAAAGACATGACATATTGATGGAATTCTTCTCTTTGAGAAAACAGTGAGAAAATTCATAATTTAGAATGATATAGTGGACGGTCATATTTTTAGGATTCATTTAACACATTATAATATCGAGGACAGCTAAGCTTAAATAAGGATTGAAATCGGATACTATCCAGAGTTGTTCTAATCTTATATAGGAGCCGAATTTATTCGAGAGAAAATAATAAGAATGACCATAGATAGAGGATGATTTCACATCCTTGTTGCTATTCTTCCCCATCTTCTAAGTTTCAAATTTCCAACATTATAAATATGACATTACACGATTGCAACTGAATGATGTGGCAAAGTCACGCACCTTATTATGTTCTGCAACAAGCCAAGACTCGAAAGCTGAAAATAGCAAAGAAGTGGCAATGCCTCCCAATACTCGACCAAGCATTAAAACCTTATACAGAGGAGAATGTTTGGTGATACAGCTCAGTATGTAAGTAATGCAGTATGTAACACACGCTCGCTTCCGCCCCCTGAATTGGAATCAATCAATACTATATACTTACATTGAGGCCGAGTATATGACTAAAAAAACAAACCGAGCGAACCAAAGTTATAAAACTCACTGTTTGTCTGCCAGAGAACCAACAATTGTCCCAAACAACATAGAGGACCCGAAACCCGCAATGAAGAGCTGCCCTATCTCTCCCTTCCCATACCCATATGTACTATAAAGATAGTAAACATATGGACCCTGCAACCAATCCCCAGCTGTTGCCAAAACCAATTCACTCAGTTTTCACCAAACAAATCAAATTAACAAACATTCACATTGCACCAATTGAGCATTTATGACAATTACAATTACAGTTACAAGAAGCAAGAATGGAGTAATTGCAGTAGCAACATTAAGCATAGTATTGATTACAAGCAATTCACCATCTATAATAGCTGAGAATTCATAAGAACGCAAGAGAGACAATAAAACTAGAAAACCCAATTCAACACATTGAGCTAAACCACCAAAAAGCATTTGTCTCCATTTTCTCAACAGAGTAACTCAACACAGTGAAAACCCTAGATCGAATTCGACGAGCACGGACCTCAAATCAATTGAAACAAACCCAGACGAAAACGAGAACGAAAGGCGAGATCTGAGAATTACCCATCATGAGAGAGTAGACGAAGAGGTAGTTGTTCTTGAAGGCGTTGAAAGCAGGAGAGCCATTGATGCGATCTTTGCTGGATTTGCTGAGCTCCAAGACCGCCACCACCGCCGAGAGGCCTCCGAAGACCAGAAAGTAGAAAAGCTCCATTCCCAGATCAGATCGAAGAACAAGAACCAGAGAAAGAGAGAGTTAAAACGGAGTGGATATGAAGCCTGAAATGGACATTTTGATTACTCAAAGATTAATCTCAACTCACTATTGATGGGAAAACACTTTAAATATTTTGTTTACCTTTCGGGATGAGATTTAAACTCGTGACCTCGCAGTTATGAGTCTTGCGAGCTACCAAGGAACGTCCAAAAATTAATCATGTATGTACACGTGATTATTTCATCAATAATAATACCTAAAGTACCCTCAAATATTATGAGATGAAGAGTTAGGTTGGTAAGTGCGTTGATACTCCATTTGCCTAGTCACGCCACAAGCGAAACCGCCGAGATGAACTCTCTGGCGAGCGGTCAATAACTGCCATACTCTGATTGAATCCGATAATCACGCTCTCTGTCTCCTCCTGAATCGATTTGTTGTATTCTCCTTGTTGCTCTAGAGCCTCGTGAAGCTGAAGTCGTTGTTCTCCGTAAAAAAATGAGCTTATTGCCACGACGATTAAAAAAGAAACCAGATATGGTTGAGATACGAGGGCGATGAAGGGAGAAGGTTATGGTTTGCTCGTTGTGAGACTAACGCTCGCCTTGAATCGAGTTAAGCGAGTCCATGAACTTCATGCCAACAGAGAGGCCATATGGGAGGGTGACCTTGTGGACCGTTCTGAACCCGTCATGTCCTAAACGCGTCAGATCGAAAAAACCCGACGGAGGCGCGGCGGAAAAGGGAGTATGAGACTTATGGATGTGGCGATGGTCTGAGATCGCGATCCAGCTACAAAAGAGCTTCCAGTAAAGGAAAATCGTGAGAAGAATCATAAACAGTAAGGTGAGTGTCATTTACATAGGTGAGAATCATTGACAAGATTTGAAAATGATAAACTCAAAACTAGTAGACGTTATTGACTCGATTAGGGTTACGTGGTTTTACCTAAACAAATTTAACACACATGTCTCATTTTTAGTTAACAGATTTAACACGCGTGTCTCAAACTTATAGTTTTTTTGAAAGCAAACCATTGTATTCCAATATACTCTCAAGGAGCACTTACAAGCACTAATATAAACACCATGAGGGTAATACAAATACCACGAGGGCTCGCTCCTCCAACTCACCCGGAGTTTTCACGGCTCTATACGCAATTATGTCTAGGCTCACATGATTTCAGAATGAGTGATACACACACCAGCAATCCCGAAATGGGAAACAACCAGACCAACTACACACTAAACCACTACTCCTTAAACAACACTAAACAAAACTACAACCAAACACAAAATAACACCGACCGACACCGAGAAAGCCGAGACTGAGACGGTCAAGTCACCTTGTTCAAGCTGCAACTCCGGCAACACCTGGAATTGCTGGCAAACAGGTAACTCCTCTCCTAGCACCCACCGTCGCCAGAACCACATCAGTGTCGCAACTTTCAGGAACGAACCCTAACAAGCTCCCTCACTCACCTGAGCTATAACAAGACTCGGTCTCTCTAAACCTCTGAGCTGACACCAGAGTATCGGCCCAAACGATGAAACCAGAGATCACCGAGAAGGCCTGCCACCGCTCCTCTCCACCACTGATCCTCTCGGGATTCACAGGCCGAGGAAATCGAAATAGAGTCAGGCCTAGATGTTCACAATTTTCTTACAATATACTTTTTCACAAATGATATTAGCAGTAACTAGTTTCGAAAATATTTTACTTTAATAATTGTACTATTGTAAAAATATTTACTTGCTCTGTTAATCTTCAGTTAGTTCTTAAAAAGCCTCTCCTATAATGTCTAATGTTTTTCAAAACACTAGTAATCAAAATCAAAATCAAAATGCTATATGTGCTGAGCTTCTCTATGTATATGGGATAATTGGTCGAAGTGATTGCAAGGATTTATGATAATATTTATATGACCACAAATAATTATTAAGCATGACGTAATTACTTTCGACCCTCACATTTGTTGTTATTTTCAAATGAGTATTCTTGTGTCATGTAATCTACATTACTCACCTTCCAAAGTCCAACTCAAAGATCACCAAATTTTTTTGAAACACATATAATTAACATTCAAGTCCTTTGCCTTGCTAGGCTAGAAATATTCAAGTGTCAGATTAGGAATATTCACGGTTGATTCACTAACAATGCCTCCTGCTCTGTCTGATCGAAAATGATAAATGTAAGTTAGGGTTGGAGATTTTTAACCCTCTACAAAATTAGACGATTTGAGAAGAATTTAGTAATTTTTCGTCACTTAATTAGTCAGATCGGGAATACAGATCCAACCTCCTACCTCGTCAGATTGGAGATAACGGGTTTTTGTCTCTTTTCTCGTTGGATTCAGTACTTGTCAGGTCAAAATATAGAATCCACTTTGACTATGCAAGTCCCGTCTTCTATCTCGTCAGATTAAAAATTGCAGGTACCCGTCATGTCCGGAAGATAAAATTGTCATTCTTTGTTTCAAGTGTGTCATGTTCTCAATTCCAACTCAAACTCAAACAACATTAAAAACTAAAATCAACATTGCAATCCACACTTGACAATGATCTTATTGAGAATTCAAGCAACACAATCGACAAGCATTACAAGCAACAGAACCAAAACAAAACCATGAAAAAGGGTTTTTTTTTCGTCGTCGTTGTGAAGAAGCCCTCTCATTCACCGCCCGTCAAGCCGGCCTTGAACCTCCTGACGTCCTCCACCGCGGCGCTCCTGAACAAGCCCAAATCCACCGCCCCGGACACCATGTGGTACCCACGCGCCCTCATCTCCGCCGGCGCGTCGTGCGGCATCGCGAACCCCGCCAGCCACGCGCCGCCGCCGCCTCCGCCGCCACTCTCCAGCACGCCCCTCTCGGCGACACCCATGACCTCCCTCACCTTCTCGTGCCCCGGGTCAAACAAGCACCCCAGGCTGGCGCTCAGATCCAACGGCCCCATCTGCACGCAGTCCACGCCGTCGACGGCCGCGATCTCGCGGATCTCGCCCACCCCCTCCGCGGACTCCACCTGGCACATGATCAAGAGCTCGTCCCCGTAATTACGAACGTACCCCTCGTCGGTGCCGTACCCGGAGGCCCGGACGACGGTGTGGGCCGACCCGCGGACGCCGGCGGGTGGGAAGCGGCAGTAGGAGACGGCCCGCTGGGCCGAGCCCGCGGAGTCGACCATCGGGAACATGAGGCCCTGCGGGCCGAGGTCGAGGGCCTTCTTGGCCCAGGCGGCGGAGCTCTCCGGGAGGCGGAGGATCGCGGCGGTTCCGGCGGCGGAGAGGGCGCGGAGGACGGGGAGGGAGGCGGAGATGCCGCCGGGGCCGTGCTCCATGTCGACGACGGCGAAGTCGTAGCCGGCGAGGCCAGCGATCTCGGCGAGGGTTGGGGAGAAGGACATGAGGAACATGCCGTAGAGGGTCTCGCCGGAGCGGAGGCGGGACTTGAGGGACGGGGCGGCGGGGACGGTGGAGGCGGCGGCGATGGCGGTGGTTGTGGGCCGGAGCGGGGGCAGGGCTTGGAGGATTGATTTGGGGTTTGGGGTTTTGACGGTGAAGGGTGGTCTGGGGAGAGAGAAATTTAGGGTCTTGGAGGGGCCGGAGGAGAGAGGCTTTGGGGGTGATGACGTCAAGCGAACCATAGAGGCCATGGCTGAATCTGAAAGCTCTGCACTGTGAAATCTGTGAATTCAGGGAAAAGGAGAAGGTAACTTACTTTATTTGGGTTTTATCGACACCGAAAAGGGTAAAATAGACAAACAAAAAAAATCTTAAATATTTTTTTAGTATCATATACTCAGTTAGACTCGATGTATAATGGCTGATTAAAAGATAAATGAGAAAAATCTATAAAGTGAAGCAAACTTAATTTCAATATCTGACGAGATAGAGGATCAGATGTTACTAAACTCTCTCTTAGACCCGTTTCAATGTCATTCTATAAACATATGCTCATTGAACTCCATGATAAAGACAATAAAATTCTCTAAACCCAAAGAAGGCTATATAGATGATCTATGATCACTAAACTCATTCTAAACACGCCTCATTGTCATTCTATAGTGCAAAATTCATCAAACTCGATACATAATGTCTCCGGTCCATCGAGTTAGAGGATCACTAAATCCGTTGTGTTATTCTTGTAAGCAAACAAAATATCTCAAACCCGAAAGAGAGTGTCACCAAACCTATCACAAAATTCACCCCTTTGTCCACTTGACTTGATGGTGCTTACATAAAACAATTAAAAATGAATTTGATACTAGTCACAAAATTAGCACCCCATCATATATGACTTTTAGGTTTATAAAAAATACATCTTAGACAAGTACAGATATTGTTTCAATTCTTGCTCTTGAAGATAAGTTGATCGCAAGATCTGATAAAAACACAACAAAGTTCAAAATTGCTGCTTAAATCTATGAATGAGAATGGTTGATTTAAGATGCTGCTGAATTCACTCCTCTTAGGCCAGCTTCAAGCCATCTCTTGCCATAGCAAGTGCACCCTCGTAGCTTACATTTCCGCCGATGAACCCGCTCATGTGAACAAAGACACAACCGGAGATCCCAGACTCCCTCGAGAGATCATCGTCCCTGAGCCCTCGCCAAATTGACGGGAGACCCTTCCTGCTCTCAAAACTATCGGGAGATACTGCCACTGCCTGAACTCGCCAGCTTTTGCTTCTATCATCCTGTGTGATACATATATGTCATAATCAGAAATTATAGCTTCGTCCCAAATAAGAAATCAGCAAAATTTGTAATCCACATGACGCCCAACTGAACGAGATATGCTTAGTATCGTATAAACTAAAGAAAATTGGCAGCGTGTAATTATAGATGCCATATCAGATTGTGCACAAGCTACTTGGACAAGTGTTACGAAAGGGGCGCATATAGGACTGAAGATAGGTGTAAATACCTGATAAAGGACGTATTTGATGGGAGGCTCGATATTCAACTCCTGCTCAAGCTCGAACAAGTGAAGCTTCCACTGCGATCCACAAAACTTAAGTTAGGAGAGATTCTTCAGAATATTTGAATATGTAGCTGTCTAAGATAGTAATATAACCCATATATATGTCCCTATTGCTAGCTGATATCATTTTTTTGACAATCTGGTCCACATTACATCTTGCAATCCAGACAGAGCACCTTGGAATCACTATATTATCACTTAGAAACCAATATTCAGACTGGGAGTTGAAAACTTTTCTAATTTTGGCTGTCTACCACCATTCAATTTGCCCTGTTTCATATTTTCATATGTTGATAAGGTTAAAGACTTAACAATTGTGGACCCTTAAAAATGTAGGGACTTAAAGAGCAGCTGAAACAGTAAGTATCAACACTTTATAGGTATAGTGAAACAATGAGATCCGCCATCCACTGCAAGGAGTCGGCAAGTACAAATTCAACCCACTTGAAGAAGTGTTATCTATACACCAACTACACTAGCAGAGTAATCATAAAACGCCGTGTTTATATATTGATCATTAAATTGAAAATATTAAAAGATGCATAAGATTATGAGAAATAAAAATGTAAAATGAAGAAACACGCAGACAGAGAATGGGAAATATCTCTAAAAAGTAAAAACGTCAAACTGATAGCAATAGATAGCATTTGAAGACAATATGAGTAAGAGGTTTCCAACTTACAGGGCAAAATTTATGTAGAACCATAATTTCTCCGCTAGGATCAACATCATGTCTTGCTTCGAGACATTGCATAACAATAGAGCGAGCCGGTAACCATGAATTTGCATGAAAACGAACACTCTGCAATGGGAAAGAAGTGTCAAGACAAAGTACAATGCTGACTCTCTTATATTTGGGTTGCCACATGTACTGGCTTCAAGAAAACTCACATCTAAGAACTCACTACCAGCCAGGGCCATTGCTCTGATAAAGGCCTCATTCTCTTTCTCGGGTGATTGATCGGGATCTATCCAATCCAAATTTAACCTTCCCACTCTAGAAGACAAATGTGTATTGTTCACATACTTAGGCGGCAGATCTGTATCATAACGGTTGATTCCATTGTCAACTGCATCAATTGCCTGATGGCATAAGGTCATTAAAAATTAGCAAAGCAAGAATTACGCACGAAGAATATGCTTTAAATAACTAAAGGCAGCAAATGATACATGCAGAAGAAATGGTATTGTAATAAGTGAACTTCGGCCAAATAATTTGATTGGACATATTCATCACCTAAAGTACACTGAAGCAATTTCAGAGCAGGTCAAGGAGTGGCACCATGTCATAAAACAACTAAACTAGTTAATTTCACAGCAAAAATTTGAATCATTAACCAATAGGGAATATCAGAAAGCAATTTATTAACCATGCAATTAGATTGTTCATTGGTCCACTTGACAATTAATTATTTTTATGGCTTTACTTCTCCAAGAAAAAGAGAGAAACAGTGAGTTTGTAACTTAATTTAATAGTCATCACCCAACAAAATTAATACACAATTAATAACAAATCGAGGTGATGTTCTTGCATAATTTAACAAAATAAAGTTGCATGAGTTGGTACCTCCATGAAGCTCTTGTAAATGGCCAAGAACAGCCTATGAACATCCGGGTGCTCTTCGTCAACTTGAAGCTCCTTAGCTATAATCTCTTTCCCAAAATGCTAACCACGACATAAAAATCAAATTAGATTTGAAGAGCCCAATTCAACCAATTAAAGAACCAAATAGCTTGCTTCGACTTCGGTCAGATTACATAAACCAAACAGCATTAATGTCAAAACCCCACGATCTAGCTCGACCAAGTTGGCTCGAATTGTTACCTTATAAACAAGACCAGCACTGCTGAGCTTGGTAGAGAACCCATGTCCAAAAACCTCCATAAACCCCTTCTGGTGATGATCATACCTGTCGCGGCTCGGATCATACACTCCCCCAACATCAAGCACAGCATCAAGACCCTCCAGCACCTGAAATTGAAATTCACCAAAAAGCTCAATCAGGCTCCAAAACGAGCAACGACCACACCAATCACATCCAAAACCCAAGAATCAACTTGGGTCGAGCTCGAATCGGCGTACCTTGGGGTCCCTGGTGCGAACGATCTCGGCGTCGAGGAACTTCCTGGTGAGGCGAATCATGAAGCAGCCGAGGGCTTCGTCGCAGTGGAAGCTGCCGTTGTGAGTGCCGACCCGCTTGAGGGAGGCTCCGTTGGGAGGGGAAGCGGCGGAGGAGAGAGGAGGAGACGAAACCCTAACGGAGCTCATGGCCATGGCGCGAGGAAGAAGAAGAAAGTTTCTGTGTGAAGTGAAGAGCTTCTGGTTAAACCCTCTCGCTAGGGCTAACATTTGTGGGGGGGTTTTAAAGGGACATTGAAAATGATGACCAGTCACATTTATATACTAAACCATATGGACCTACAAAACGACCTCGTTTTATACATGGATGATCGATGGGTACTTTAGACTCGGGACCGAAAAACGGGATAATGTCATCTGACTATCCTTAAAGACAACGTTTTTTCACCAGAGTATCCGAAAAAACGTTTTGGCATTGTGTGTACCCTAAATTTGTAAAATTATCATTATTAGTATCACACTGATAGGGTTATCTATTCCCATTATATTTTAATTTCTTTTTCCCATATGTAGCTTTATTTCTATCAATAGGGTTTCCAGAATAATCACACTTTTTCTTCAATATATTAATCCAACTCAGGCTTCTTGACGAACTGGGTTTTGTCCCCATACCCGGAGCTGGGTTGTGTTTACGAAGGAGAGAGAGAGAGAGATACAGAGGCAGAAGAGGGACTGAAGAGGTATGGAGTAAATGGTATTCATTTGGGCAAAAATCAAACAAGTTGGGCAAAAGTGTCTTGGATGACATTACTTAAGAAATTTGATTAATTTGATGAATATTGAGAGACTTTTTAGCCTTTTGACCTCAAAATTTAATAGATTTCTTTTTAAAAAATGGACAGAAATGTCTTTGGGTATTAACGGTGATAATTTTACAAATTTAGGGTACCCGCAATGCCAAATTTTTTTTTAAGGTATCCAGATGAAAAAACGTCAATTTTAGGGGTAGTCAGGTGACATTATGCCTTACGAATATGAGGGAACCGTTTCATTTCAGTTAGATTATGATTCTCATAATTCATGATTGTCAGTTAACCGAATCATATTGGTTTGTGTGCCCACGTGCCCATCTCTCATCTACTATGATATTTATCTTTTAGGTTTTTTAAAACTTTATGTATCGATTAAGCTGTAATAATTAAATATTACTATTTTTTTCGCTAGTGGTTTTTTATAATTCTACATAATATTTTTGGCTATAAATAGGATTCAGAATTGTTTCATTCGACGTGTATATCGAGCATAAATTAAAAATTAAAAATCGGTCGGCTCCAACTGAGAATCGAACCGGAGATATGCAATAAGAATTACATTGTTTTCTCATATAGCGGTTTCAGATATGATTCTAATAAGTCTGGTCCGATTTCGAACTGTGCCCACCTCTGTCTACTTCCTTCTTGAGTAACCCGATGAGATATGATATTCTCAATCTTGTTGAAATATAGTCAAAGGGTTGTTAACGAGTCGAACTTAACTTCAATTTATCAAGGTTCAACTCGATTTGTGAAAAAGGCATTCCATTCTAGCACGGCTCAAAAATCGAACAAAGTTATGCAATTAATCTCGAAATAAAGCTTTCGATTGAATTGGCGCAAACGATGAAGGATCAGTGAACACTTGTTTTGTCTCTCTAACTTCGGAAAAAAGCATGAGAACATAAGCGAAAAATTAATGAGATCTTTGAACTATACACGCTTATTGAAGATTAGCCATGATCGTAAATCACGCATTATTATGCGACACTCTCTCACTAATAAGTTGTCTAAGCTATGAAAACCACGAGATAATATAGGGAATAAAGAAGAAAGATTGAGGGTGATATCCAACAAATAAAGGATGAGTCTATTTTATGTTTGTAAGACTAACCCTCGACCGGCTCTTATGACAGGCTTGCGGCTTCTTGCCCTGCTGTACCGTTTAGTATTATGTCTTCTAAGATTCAAGATCTTCCGCCGCACGAAATTTATGGGAAACTCAATAATAAACGCTTAAGTTCAGAGCCAGCTGACTACCCCAAGAGCACTCTTTCATAAACCAGTTAACGGTAGATATAACATAATTCGACTTGAAAATAGTCAAAATTGAACTCGACTCAAGCTCAAACAAATTTATGGAATTAACCTCAAATTTAAATTATAAATAGTCAATCAAGCTCAACTTGCTTATTTTTTACTAAAAATTAGATTTTATATTAAATAAAACACATAATTTATTGATTATTAAACTGACAAATCAAGGAATTCATCTAATTCATTATAAATATTTGTTGAAAGATTTTTAAAATATATAATTATTTAAAATTTAATTGATCATTCTTACAAACCTGACAAGTCTTTAAATATTAAGCTCAAGTTCTTGATTTCAAGTTATACTTCTATAAAATCAGACCAAATATTCACCAAATCAAGCTAGAGTGACTTATTAAGAGACCGAACCATTTGAAGACAACTTATATTTTGTTTTACACTTCTAATTAAAATGAAAATTTCATCATTTTTACATTCGACAAGAAAAGTACACAACACATTATCGCAATCGTATAATACAAAGCAACTCAAATATTAAACTGACATATTTTTGCAATTATCCCAATCAATAAAAATTAAAAGACAAGCAAATCTGTACAGCTATTAACTATTTTCTTCATCATCATGACAAAAACAAAAGTAAATGCTAAAGTTATCTGTTACAGCCAAATACTGCAGAGTAAGATTTGCTTCTCTAACAGATAAACCTTAATAGAGAATTCTTATATACCTGCAATTTTGCTTATTATCATTTCTGAGGTAACTAAAAATCTTAATAATCTTCTCGGTGAAGATGACGATACAGAAATAAAAGATACTACTCGTCGACGATGATGATGCGTTCGCCATTTCTCGAGAGGGAAAAACACGTCTCCTGCTAGGGAAATGGTTCTGAATAGAGTTTCTACATGATTTACACGATGAATCTTGATTTATGCTATTCCCCGTTCTCTTCCACGCCAGATACAGCGCTGAGCTGTTTCTGCAGCTGCGAGTTATAGAACCCAATCGTCAAAATATAGCTAAATGATTTGAGTGAGTTCTCAATTTCTACAGCAGAGCCTTTTTAGATGTGCAGTTGAGATCATTGGATATTTGGACCGTCAATAAACAGGTAAGGATTTAAGCACATTCTCAATTTCTAAAGCAGAACCGTTAACTGTTTTGGATGCAGTAGATATTTAAGCAAGTCCTTAATTTCTACAGCAGAATCGCTTTAGATGCAGAAGAGATCGTTGGATATGAACCGTCAAAATACACGTAAGAGAATAAAGCAAGTTCTCAATTCTACAGCAGGGCCGTTTTAGATGCAGTAGGGATCATTTGATATGACCCGTTCTTAATTTCAGAGGCAGTTTGGGCATTTTGAAAAAATATACCCAATACACATCTACCTTTTGCCATTAACCATAAGAACAAATAGCATAAAGCACTTTGAAAAACTCACGTGTATGTACTTTGACCTTTCAGCATTCAGTTCCTCAGTCAAATAGTTCATTCTGCAAAATATGCGCGGAGAGAGATAGGTAAGTTTCGATACACGAAAAGAGAAATAATATAGAATGAACACAACTCATAATGGTCATGACCAACCTTGCTTGAAGCTCTGTGATCATTCCTAGTAATGCACGCTCCCTTTCATATGCCGCTATTTCAGCCTATGATGATGTATTGACCAAGCAAATCAGATTTACGCAAAAACAACAGTTTCGTACCCATAGATCAAAAACCGTACCATGAGATAGGTATAAGATTGAAAAGACCCTAACTCAATGTTCAACGTAGATCGATAAAGATACTTACACTTCCGTTGTTTTCTGAGCCGCGAGGTAGTGGAGGCAACTTTCCATTTTGAGTAGCTGAAACAAGATTGTGACAAAAAGGCTAACATGATCAATCCCTTTTTCACTATAGAATTTACGTCGTCTAGAATTATGACATGACATGTAATTGCTCACCGTCAGTCAACTCGGCAGGTTGCATGGTGGTCAACAAATTCACAATAAGATCCTGACACGAAATAGCATTTCAAGTGATGGTGTTATTGCTTATATAACTGAAGTGTCATGTACCACTTTGGAAAATGGAACTTGCTAATTCAACCGTAAATTATTCTCAAGTACCTGTTGTGTTGCGGTTTGCTGCAATAGATTCTGAAGGTAAGGCATAAGGAATGATGCCGAGACGTTACCATTGCCAGACTCCTTGGGGGTCTGACTTTCAGGCTGCCCAAAAATGATGGTAATAATAAGAACATGTATTAATTTAAGAAGATACACTGTTGGAAACGGCTCATTAGCTGGGCCGGTGACAATGGTGAGAACTTTTAACAAAGATCAAAAAATCAATACTAGGGAAAAACACAGATAACTATCCTCAACTAAACACATCTTATACTTAGCTACACTTAACTAAGATTTGGGTCATTCAGCTACATCCAACTTTTTTTTGGACACCGTTAACATTTTTGGATGGAAAATGTTAAGTTTTAAAGTGGAAAGTCCAATATGTCCTTTGACTAAATATTTAATTTTAGATTTTAAAATTAATTTTTTGATTTCTAGATTTTAAAATTATATTTTTAGGCCTGAAAATAGTTTTTTACCCAAGGGAATTTACGTCTTTTCACTTTCAAAATTAACATTTTGCATCCAAAAACTTAACATGTGGGAACTTATAATAATTTGGGTGTATCTGAATGACCCAAATCTTAGTTAGGTGCAGCTAAGTGGAAAAGGTTCTTAGTTGGGGATACTTATCTGTACTTTTCCCTTAATACTATCATGTCAAGAGAAAGAGGTGAATTCACGAACCGTTTGTTTGGACTCAAACATCCAATCTCCAACACTTGCAGACTTTCTGAGTGGTGACGACCCCTATATATTGGAAACGTAAAATGGAGTCAGAAGTAAACTACTTTCACATGCTAGATGACTAATCGATATAACATTGGTCACCCACCTGTGAAGGGCGACGGGGACCTGTACTTAAAGGAACATCCTAGTGCACACTTCGAGTTAGTGGGAGGCTTTCGGAAAAACAAACAAGTAATATGATAATAGAGCTGTACCTTTACAAGGTCAAGATTTTCTGATGTTACTGAGAATCTGCCCTTAATTTGGACCAGATTAGCAGCCTTTGACTTGTCATCCAAAGAATCCCTGAAACCTATTGGATGATACATACACCATTACATATAGTAGATGCAGCACCAACACAAAGTTTGAAAGGGTACTTAGGAAGTTCTCTTACCTGTAGAAGATTTTATTGGAGCCGATAAACTGTTCGCTGATGCTCGGGTTGGAAGCCTCAATGGACCACTAAAACTCGGTGCTCTTCGTACTTCACGGTTGGGTTTATCCATCATTGGTTGGGTTTCATCAACATATCTGGAAATTAAGACATCATAAGCCCCAAATCTTACAAACTTACATTTTGTATGGATATAACAAAATCGCTTTGGCAAAGTTAACTGTGAATCTTAAACTTATCGCATTTCACCATAAGAAATGGAGAAAAACATTAAGCAGACATCTCAAATCACTGGGATGGCTATAAGTACAAATACCGACCTTTCAAAGTTGCGACCTCTTTCTGACGCTGACTGAGAATGACCAAGCACAACACCAGGCATGAGCGGCCCGCTCTGAGTTTGGCGACCCCTAACTGTTGTTTTAGTGTTGGCAGCTACCAAGTCCTTCTCTGGGGTTGATGTCACAGTTTTGCCCTTCCTCACAGAACTCTGAGCCTCTGAGAATTCATCACAACTTACGGGACCTCCAAATTCAGCTTGCTCTTCATTATTGTTTAAATTCAATTTTGCAAAAGAAGGAAGGCCTTCAGTTGCATCCTGTCGAGATAAGACAAGAACATGTTAGATAACTGAGTCTAGGTTCAGAGTTTTTAGCGATGAAAAGAATACAAAATCCCGAGAAGCAGAACTGGCCTAGGGTTGAAAGGTTAGTATAAGGAACAACAAATGTGACTATTGACCTTATTTACAAATGGTTTCATGATTTCATTTTCTTCTCTTATCTCGTCCTCCTCATCATCATCTCGTACCTGTAAGAAAGGTTGAAACAATTAGTGTGACTGTTTTCAAAACCATGCTCTTGATGTACAAATTAGATCAACTGGAGAATGCAACATACTAGTGATGCTTGAGCCTTCAAATCCTCAACATCAAAGTTCCAGGCGCTAACTCCTCGTTGGTACTCACTCTAGCAAGGGCAAAATAAAAGACGTTGAAACCAAGGATTAGAAAAGCGACATGGCAAGTCAACAATTAAATTAATAGAATATATAAAATGATTTTTCAGGAAATTAATCTACAGAACAGATGAACATCATTATGATACTATAATTATGACTACTACTACTACTATGCAAGGTTTTAACCAGATATTGTTTACCAAAAAGAGTGGAAGGGAGACGATAGGCATTGGTTGAAAGTGCAGACATACGAGGATAAGATTGAGTGTTCACATTTAGTCATACACTCCGGTACAAATTATTGTTTACCATCCATGCCTTGGATGCGTGTTTTTGCGAGACAAGAGTCTAAATACAGCATTGGAATTTAGTAATCCCTTAATCATCCATTGAAATGTGGTAGGTTTTAGAATTAACTGACTTGCCATGTTTTAAATCAATCTATGAGTAAGGCATAAGGCTAAGAAGCCACCAACTGTGAACTAGAATTATGAAAACCAAGGCAAGCTCAACTTCAATTTAGGTTTTATCATTAGACTGTTATTGAAAAGAAAAATGTCGGTTCAAAAGGAACATATAGAGAAATGTTGGGACAATAAGCAGAAAAAAGATATTTGTTCATTATCCGTGGGTAATGTCAAACATAAGACAGATTACCAGTTCGAGTATTGTTACAAACCTGTGATATTGCTTCTTGTTCGGCTGAAGGCATTCTCTTCAAAGCTAGTTGTGCAGCATCTTTAATCTACAACACACGACCAAGTTCAAATGAATAAACTAGGTCAAGCCGAATGAAGATGACAACCTAAGAACAATATCTGGCTAACCTGAAGAGCTTTCACACGATTCCAGAGAGGTGGCAAGTCAGCAAATAGTTTCTTCACAGAAAGCTCAGGAGGCTTAGCATGCTTGAAAAAAGAGTGTTTCAATAACTTCTCTGCCGTTGGCCTCTTTGCTTGGTCTTTCACCAGGCACATTGCAACCAGTTCTTTGAAGGACTGATCTGGAAATTCCTCAATTAGAATATGATCATAAGAAGAAAAAAGCATTGCAAGATAGCAACCACAACTGGAGCTCTACATCTCTGTTACCCTATCCATCCAGACAGAATGAACCCCATTACCTTAGAAAACTTTTTGTCACGGTCATAGTCAAGTCCAGGAGGAGCATTTTGAATGGTCATCAGCAAGACCTATTAAAAACAAGAACGGTATAAGGCATACAAGTGTAAGATAATTCAATGAAGCACTACCGGGTAGCTCAACCAAACTGTCCCTATCTGGGTACAATCTTTTTAAACTCTGGCAAATGGATAAGTACCTTCATAGGAGGGTGTTTTGAGAAAGGAGCGTGACCATGAGCCAACTCTAAAGCTGTGATACCAAATGACCATATATCCGCCCTGCACAACAAGCAACCGATAAATCCTACATTTCGTGTTTTAGTTCAAGTAATCACAATTTTACCGCCATAGACAAACCAAGCCAGAAAATAAAACAAATGTTATCGTGAGCCACACAACAACAGGTCCAGCAACAACTGCCCTACAACTATACACTTTTTAACATGTAAACAAGTAGGCAAAACATGAAGTGAATTCATGCAGCCTGACTATTGCAAAGTCATTCACGTGATGGTCAGACTATATGACGATATCAACCCGACCATGTCCACCTGACTCTGAACTGTACCAATTTATGCCAAGATTACAGTTATACCAGCATGAGATTGGAGGACTGAATTTTCATATGATTCAATCTACAATCACTTCAGTTTGCATATGACATGACTAGACGGTTACACATAGAAAATTAAAAGTCTGATCCCGCCATCCACAATTCTGATGGTCAGATTTAAAGCTATAATGAGAGAAACAAGCATTGATAAAGAATACTTATTTCTAAATGAGACCAGGTATGCCAGTCAAGAAATAGATTTAAGGAAAAACTTCCATACATAACAGTCTCTTAACATAGAAGAGAACTCACTTGGAATTGTAGCCACTTCCTGGCTGCAAAACTTCTGGTGCCATCCTGTAGATCAATTGTAAATTACAAACTGAAGCAACTGGACTAATACATTATACGAAAAGTTTCAGACCACATAAAGGAAAGAACATGGTTCTTTGGCATGTATCTCACCAGCACGGGGTTCCTGTAAAAGTATTTCTTGATCGTTGTCTATCACCTGAGTCGAACATGCAGGCTGAAACACCAAAGTCAGCAAGCTTCACCGCCCCATTGGTGTCAAGAAGTATGTTTCCAGCCTGTGAGACATATCAAAACAACCTTAACTTACACCACAGAAAATCGAATCAAATTAATCATTAAAGGGAGAAGAAAAGTTGCAAAATTTAATTATGTGAAATAAATTTTCAAAGTAAACTAACCTTCACATCTCGATGAATATGCCCTTGTTGATGAAGGTAGTCCAAAGCCTTTAGAGTTTCTTTAAGGATGGATCCAATAGCCGCCTCTTCTAATCCATCAGGATATGCTAGCTTCATGAGCTGCAGACAAGAGCCCTCAGCCATGTATGGCATGACCACCCACAGATCCCTTTCAACTACAAACGAACAGAATGCCCTCACAACATTTGGATGATCTATCAAACTCATTGTTTGGGCCTCCTTACGTATGTCGTCCTGAAAATTGCCATAAATGTTCAGCCACAGAACCTAGTGGGGAAATAGTCTACGCATGCATGAATAGGTTCGGCAAGATTTATACTAATCATTTGAAATTTTGAATGGTTTTCCCTAAGATCATAGAGTACAATTGAGAGGACAAAACAAGCAATTCATACAAAAGTATTAGACCCGTAATGACTTCCAGGGGAAAATTTAAGTGGACATAATAAGCAAAAGTCAAGGGCATTGCAGTCAAATAATCTCCCAAATACGATAACAAACTCCTTATAAAGGAGAGAACACTGGTCAATAATTTACCAAATGCATTAGATAAAAGGGCCTTTCACTATATTAATTATTCTATATATATACTACAATTGCAGGAAACACACCACGATAATACAAAAGGTAATGCAGTTCAATGGCGAAAGGTCCCGTGCACTGATGACAGATTCTTATGATATAAATCAGTGCTCTAAAAAATGCTAGACGCGAGGGACTTTTGGGGATTAATCGGAAATTATAGAGGATTAATCGGACAAGTCAGGGATTTTTAGAACGTTTGATGTAAATTGCAAACAGCAATCTGGCTAAGGGAACGGTCTTGTACTAGTCTACACATCCAATCAGAAGACAATAGAATCACACTGTCTTACTATGAATCGAGCCCAAAAAGATACAAATTCATAACCATAACACCTACTACGCATAGCCTTACTCAATTAACTCAATTCACGCATTCAAGTCTCAATACTAATCGCCAACAAGGATCTGCAGCACAGAATCTGGACAATTGGAGATTAAGCCCAACATGAAACCAATCCAAACAAGCAAATACTCCAACTCCAACTCAATTACTTACTTTTCAGCTGCTCAAGACATTAAATCAATTAAAATCGATGATCGAAAAGCTCAACACACAAACAAAATCCACAAATCTCAGGTCAAACCGAATCGAACCGAGCCGAAGAGAACGAAACTGACCAGGTTGCTGTTGCATCGATCGAGATCCAAGCACTTGATCGCGACGACTTCATTGGATGGAATATAGATCGCTCTGAATACAGTAGCGCTCGCGCCATGGCCAATCTCCTCGAGGAGCTTGTAGTCAGTGGAATTCGCAGAGAAGGACCTCTGGCTCGTCCCGGTCCTCCCCATGCCCTGAAAACCGCCGGTATCGGCCGCGAAACCGCTCTCGGCGACGGTGGAGGGTGAGTTCTCGGAGCGCCTCCTTGTCGAGTGCGCGAGGGGCTGGAAATAGTGAATTTTGTTTCGATGGCCAATTCGTTGACTGTCACGAGAAGAGGTAAGAGAGAGGGCTCGGTTTGTTTCGATCGTGACACGTGGAGGGGTGATGTAACGGACGGCTGGGACCCATCGCCACGCTCACGTTTACTTTTCTAGTCTCTTGTCTTGTGCAAACCTACTAATTATTGGTTTAGGTTTGTGGTTTGTTTTTAATTTGATTTATAGGTTTCGTTCTATTATTCTCGTCATGGGTTACTTATTAATTGTGAAAATAATTATTCATGTAAAGTGCTTATTTAATATATAGACAAGTACTTAAAAATTATCAATTGATTTAGTTCTTAATTAGCCTAATTAGTCCACTAAGGTCATATTCACCCAAATGCATTATACATCCTAAACCAACTCTAAATTATCTATTCGTCCTTGTTTTTAAGTTAATTTTATTACGAGAATAATAAAATTGAACGAGAACAGTGATGGTTTGAAAGAGGCGTGTTTTGGAGATGTTGATTCAGTTGAGAGCTCAATCAACATTTTTCAAGACATACCAGTCGAAAGAAACATATTTTTGAAAAGAATTTACATTTCATAAATCTCTGATGAACATTCTTTCGGTAAAACCTGCTAAACCGGTTAATCTATATTTGGAAACCTTTTGCTTTATAAAACACACTTGTTTGCCATAACTAGGCTTTCCTAGATCTATGGAGCTGCCATTAATTTAATCATCATTAAAAATGAAAATTAGTTTTATAAAAATGGGCTTCAAATGTATATACTTTCAAAATTGGGCCTCATTACAACAAGGAAGGCGCTTTCTCTTTACATGAATGAAAATACAAAAACATCTCTCGAGGGGCAAAATCGGAATTACCATAGCCTGAGCCTTCTAAGGGTCTGGGCTGAAGATTTCGAAACCACAGAGCCCACGCGCATGACCCGAAGGCCCACATCCACGGCCCAACTCACCCCCTCCATCGCCATCTCCAAGTCAACCTCGTCACCGTCAACGTCGCACCACTCGTCCAAATCCACACCGTCCAATACACACTCCCAGTCATCGATCGAGCAGCACCCGCCGTCCGATCCACACTCCTCTGGTATCGCCTCCAGGGGAGTAAAACCCAGCCTCCTCCTCGTCCTCGCTTTCACCGCCGCCATAGCCGCCCTATCAATCAGCGCCGCGTGTCCCTCCGCCGCCACGCACACCTCAGCCTCCGTGAAGAGCCCGAAACAACCAACGTCGCTCTCGAGCACGCACTCGCACTCCAATTTCCAATTCCGCCCCTCCGATTTCTTGAAAATTCCCCTGATCGCCCTCCGGTCCGCCACGTAGACCTCGAATCTGAGGCCGTCCACGGCGCGGACCCGCTCGCGGACGGCGTAGATCGCCTCGCCGGAGACTCTCGCCGCCGGGACCGCGCGCCGGAGGGCGGCGAAGGACACGACCCTCGAGCCGTCGAGGCAGGCGAGGGTGAGCGCGTCGGGGAGGGGCGCGTGGGCGGGGAGGCGCGTGAGACGGACGAAGAGCGCCCTGACATTGAGGCGGTCGCCGGAGACGAGGTCGTGAAAATTCTCATCGGACCCACACATGTTTAGAAAAAGACACGAGAAAGAGACGTGGAGAAATAAGGTTTTGAGGGTATTTAAAGGTGCGGCAGTGGAGTGGTCACGCGGCGCGTGGACTAAATAAGAAAGTGTTCCTGTTTCAAGAGGCTGGTTTTGTTGTGTTCTGTTTTTGGCCCAGTCAGCAACAATTCAATATTGGGCCTTTGGACCTGAATTTTAATGAATTTGAAGCCCAGTTAAGTGAAGCCCAAAGTCACAAGTCACGCCTCATGGACCCTTTGGGCCAGTCCGGCTTGGGAACAGAAGCAAAATTTGGTCAACAATTATTATTCAAAGTATTACCAAACCGATTACGACCAAACTGATTGGTTCGGTTGCTGAATAGTTTAGACCGGTCTGGTTCGGTTCCTTAATTTGGTACGAGGAACACCTACCACGCATGCATTTTCATACCACTGTCGTAAATGGCACCCGTCATGGCCCCGAAAATAACACGGGCGCTATGTCGTGACACCGTAGCGTTTTGGTTGGTTTTGTATTTATTTTAACTGAATTTAAATTAATTTGGGTCGGTTATATCCAAACTAATTAAAAAAAATAAAGTTGAAAATATTATATATATTAAAAAAAATTAAAATTACAAAAATGTAAATCCGCGATGGCTCATATTCGTTATCATAACGTCGTGCGCCTTCTACAACCTTGATTTATACATTTCATTATTAATGGAACTATGCCTTTAATTTGAGCAATGGCAGAAATTTACGCAATATATTCAGCATAATTGAGAATCACACAATTATTAGGATTTTAATTTTTTTTGAACCCAAAAAGCTCATTTATACAGTGATTACTAACCATTTACCCCAACGCATGAACCATCTTCACGTGAGAGGGTATACTCAAATTCTAGCCAAGGCCAAAGAAAGAGTGTCATGTACCATTACACCTCAACTTTATTGATTTACTACCATAAATTTTATAATGTAATGCAAGTTGGTATGGAAATTCGAAATTTGCAAAAATAAAAATAAAATATTTTGGAATACAGATTACTAGAGGATATGTTTTCGAAAATTCTCATTGTTTATGAGTAGGGGGAACTGTGATTTAAAGACTACGCAAAGGGTTTACTCTCTCGAACGCTGACAATGACGTCATATGTTGAAATACTTGAGTTTTAAAAGGTCAGTTCAAATTAAGAGGTTTTCCCTACTTTACAGCGAAAAAAATTTATAAATTATTATAATCAAGAAATAACTTCAAAATAAATATTTTGCATGAGGTACCCTTTTTCAGTGAAGGTGATAACATACAAATCATGTATAATTATGTGATAAACTATAACTTTTCCTAAAAATGCATTATTTAGAAAGTCAACTAAAAATTCACATCATGTGGCATGTGCCACACACACCACTCATTAAATGGAGCTTTCGTCGCCTCTTTAATGGAAGTTACTTGCTTAAATACAAAATACCCAAATTCGTATTTTCTATTGCATGTTTGATTCTACTACTGATACGTATCAATTTTATTTTCTTCTCTTCATGATTAATGAGTTCAAAATAAAATAAAATCTCACACAGTTTAAGAAAAATCAAGGGCACACTCAGTTAGTAATTCTTAATTATTTGTTGATTTATGCGCAAGAGGATTTCCGAGGGGTGTGACCCAGAGATCCAAGACTCACGGGTAGCCAGTTCCGTAACACCTTGGTGAAGAGCTCCGGGAGAAGCGCTCACTTGGCCCTAGACTGGAAGTTTTCGGAATGGGGTTCAGTTGAGAGGGGTCGTCATAGTCTTGCGATATTTGTGTCATGGAGTTTGGAGTTGGTGGTCAGAATTGGGAAGAGACGGTTCTTGTAGATGATTGATTTTCTCTTTGTATCACTTTGGAGTGTTTTTTCTTGATTATCATCTATCTTGTAATTTATATTGGGTCATCAGGTATAACGTTTAGGTTGGTCAGGTTATAGGATGGTTTTTCATAAGACCATTTTGCTCTATTAGGGCTCTGGCTTGAGGTAGATATGGTTTGTAATGTCATGCTACCTTAATTGTACTTTACAGACAATTAATAATATTTGTCTGTTTCTTTTCAAAAAAAAAAACTAAAGAATACAAGTGTATAATTCAATATTTTTTTAAGATAAAAACGAATTTTATTAATTAAATAGCAACTAATCCAACATTAAGTCGTACAACCAAAACCACGTATGGTGAGACAACCCCTTCACCATAATCCCAACAACGTTAAAACAAACTTGGTCAATTCATGAGCTAATTTGATTACGATTAAAGTAAAGAATAACACATGTTTCGATAGTGGATAATATGCAACACCATTTACTAATGATTTCTCCAAAGTTGTTCCGCTCGACTCGTTTAGCATCATGTACAACCACGACCTGCACCTCATACGAATGAATAAATCATGTGATTCCGCTGCAGAATGCTTTAAATAAGAATTTATGATAACTCCGAAGTACAATCGACTCGAACCAATTACCATCATGCAAATTCACATTCTCCACCTCGTACAAATGGAGAAACTTCGTTTCACATTAAATTAAAAGAATAAATTATAATCTGTCACATTCGTAATGGAAAATCACATTAAGATGGTTTCAAGATTCAACACAAGAATCATACAATGTAATTATCACGAAACTCATCGATCAACCAATATATATAGTGTATATACTGTTTGTTGCGTCTAATTTATAATCTTGAAAATTCTGTGCACAAGAACACAAAAAGAATTTGGAACATAGTAACCAAAGATTGTGACTCTCCCACACACACACACTGCACAGAGAGTGATGTGAGCAAGCATTGTGGTGGAGAATCTCTTGACTTTTTGAAAAGAACAAGCATGTCTTCGTCTTTTTGCCTCTCCATCTTTCATTTTCTACTCAAATGCTCATTGACCCACATGCCTAAAGCTGTTCAAATGTATCATCAATGCCCATGTTTGGTCCTAGTCCTCATCAATTCATAGAATCTTCTATGTGGACCTAAAGGTCACTATACGCTAGTCGAGCAGACAGGTTTTTGAAAATTATTCGAGAACCAGTCATATATTATTAATAAGAGATTGATTAAAGAAAAAATTGCAAAAACTCTCCATATAACAATGTTTTTTTACACAAACTCTCAAGTCTGTATTTTTGCAAAACTCTCTCTTACTGCAGTGCTCATCTGGTTATAAACTCATCCACCGCTAAATGGACTAACACAAATATTCAACACTAAGTGAAATTTCTGTTAATTTTCACAGATTTGTACAGACGGTGCAAATTTGAACATGAATGAGGGAGAGTTTTTACAAAAATACAGTGAAAGAAGAGTTTGTACAAAATAAATAATTATATGGGTTTTTTTTGCAATTTCCCCTTAATTAAGTTTGCATTTTTGTATTTTTATTTGGCAAACGAAAAGAATTGTCTAAATCCATTTTGATCTGACTAGATCCATCTCGATCAACCTAAAACCCACATATTTGACTCAATCTCTTAATATATTCAATCGGGTCGATGTCATAAAAATCCTTATGTCTAGGCCGATTTTGACAACACTAGTATGGACGCAATACACCGTCTTATATTCTTATGGATGAGAAACAAAATAAGAGGTCAACGATAAGGTCAACATGGGAAGCCAAACTCTACTCAATCATTCTCTTCAATAATAAATAGCTGTGATATTATTGTTGTGTTAACTTATGCCATACCCATACCCAATGAACCTTCACTGTTTTATTCCAATTTTAATTACGATTTTGCCACTCTTCCTACAAAACTGTGGACTGAAAAGAAGCTATTTGTATGCAACTTTTGGGTCTCAATTTTGGGGTTAGAGCTTGAAATTTTGCCCACTTCAGCTTCAACCCATTTGAGGAAGAAGAAGAAGGATCAAGAAGAACCAAAAAGGTGAGACTTGTGTTCCAAGTTAAGTGTACACTCTTTATGGTCACAAAAATCACAGTTGTGAGGAGTGCTTATGGTTCGATTTTGAGTTGAGCCGACAAGATCGATTTCAAGAAAGTCAAAATCAAAATCGAATAAGTAGAATTTGATTCTATTCAGGCTTTAAACTAGTCAGTTATTATTTTTCGTGTGTTTTTACCTTTTGAGTTTCTTTTAAACTATATTTTTTGTTAACTCAAGCCTGGTTAATGAAATAAATTACCTAAAATGAGTCATGCATCAAGACTTATTCTGTAGTCAGTTCTACCCAGTTCGGTTTTTCACATGTCGGTTTGGGTATTCTCAATTCTGTGAGCAATCATAAACATGAGGTCGTTGATTCCAATCTCCACACACGCAATTATTGCTGATAAACGTTTTTTTTTTATCACAGAGCGAGTAACAAAACATGGAGGAAGCGAAGAAAGATCGGATCGAGAGGGAGGATTTGGAAGAAGTTGAGGAAGGAGAAGAAGCAGAGGGGATGAGGACAGTTCAGCCATGGACGGAGCAGCTCACAGTAAGGGGAGTGATAGTGAGCATTCTCATTGGGAGCATGTACAGTGTCATTGTGATGAAGCTAAACCTCACAACCGGCCTCGTACCCAACCTCAACGTCTCCGCCGCCCTCCTCGCCTTCGTCTTTGTCCGAACGTGGACCAAAATGCTCGAAAAGCTCGGGATCAAATCGAAGCCGTTCAGCAGGCAAGAGAACACCATGATTCAGACATGTGCCGTTGCTTGTTACAGCATTGCCGTCGGAGGTTTGGCTAAAATACCCATTTCTTGTCTACTTTCTGGTTGGTGGAGGTGTTCACGGTTCGATCATTCGAATTTCGAACCGTTTGAATAAGCCAAACCGATAGAAAATTTTAGGACAGAATAATCAGGTGGTTCTTTAGTTAGAACTTAGCTGATGGCTGAACTAAAATGTGACGTCCTTTATTATTGGCCCAATTTATTGGCTCAATCGGTTACTTGAATTTTATTTTCCAACTAATCATACAATTTATTCCTTAGTTCTAGTTTCAAGATTTTTGATATGAGTTGAACATTGTGAAATGAAAGGTATTTGAATTTTTAGGAAATACGAAACTATAGAATGTATTTGAAATTGAAAGTTACATTTTATATTTATAATTGTTAACGGTAAGTTAAGAGAATCATATTTGAATCGTAATTGATCGGTTCACAGAAATATATAATTAAAATTGAATCATTGTTAATTGTTTTCAGATTTTTTTAGTATGATTTAACCCGGTTCTCGGTTCAAAATTAAAAATTGTACTTTATATTTATAAATTATTTTGATTCAGTTTTTCTTGGTTAATAATTCATTTTGATTTATAAGAACCATATTTAAACTGCAAATGACCGGTTCACTAAAATATATAACCAAAACTGAATTACTAACTTGATTCTTAGTTTTTTGGATACGATTCAGTCCAATTTTGGCCGGTTCTGGTCCAAAATGTATACCTCTACTTGTTGGTGTCTTTGTTGGGTGTTGATGGTGTTTTGGGGTACCCTTTTGGATTGTGCAGGTGGGTTTGCTTCTTACTTGTTGGGGATGAATATGAAGACTTATGAATTGTCAGGGGAGGGTGTGGAAGGAAACTCCTTAAGGAGTGTGAAAGAGCCTGGTTTGGGGTGGATGACTGGTTTCCTCTTCTTGGTTTGTTTTGTGGGCCTGTTTGTCCTAATCCCCCTCAGAAAGGTAAATTCATCTCCAACACATTAGAGGTCTACACTTGAGTCTAGAATCTCATGTATATATAGTCTTGTCTAGTTGGTCAAGATGAATTATATTTCTCTTGTGAAATAAGCGTGTAAAGTTTTTGTTAGTCACATGTCTGAAAAAATGTGTTGGTTTTGGGTTCTGGTTCTTCTTCTTTGTGGTTTCTACGCAATCGAGTCTGGTTAAATTTACTGAAAACTATTTTTCGTTCAAATTGAGTTTGCCGACAAAAGAAAGTGAAATGAACACATTGGACCTATAAGTGACTACACTAGTTTTTTTTGTCAAGAGTAATGTCAAATGTGTATATCATAGGATTCTCTTGGCATGCTCGATTCTCTCCATTTGACAAAACATGTGTTTTTCTGATCCACCCTCTTATGGACTCAAATTTGTAAGTGAGTCGTACTTTAACAAGTTATCAAAGTCTGATATTTAACTCACACCGTCATGACACGTAGTTTAAACTTTATATTGATCAGACGAAATATTAAGAATAATCAGATGTTGTGGCTGAAGTAGCAAAGAGCACAGATTTGATCATCTCGAGGATCTTGTCTATCATTTTCTTGTCCTTGTGAAATCAATTCACCAAGTTGCTATGGATTTATGCAGATCATGATTGTGGACCTAAAGTTGACCTATCCAAGTGGGTTGGCAACAGCAGTGCTCATCAATGGCTTCCACACACAAGGAGATAAGATGGCCAAGTACATACAGAAATCTATGTGCTCATATACATGTGACTAAACCTTAATTAATGTTAATCAAACACTAGTAATAACCTATAGTATTTGTGCCATGATTCAGGAAGCAAGTTAGAGGGTTCATGAAGTACTTCTCCATCAGCTTCCTGTGGGGCTTTTTTCAATGGTTCTATAAAGCTAAAGAGGAATGTGGCTTCTCTCAGTTCCCTACTTTTGGTTTACAGGCTTGGAAGCAAACGTATGTGTATTTTTTGCTTCATCTTTTAGTGCATAAACATTGTCTACTAAAGTAAAAAAAGTCTTATTTACGACAAAAATAATAAATTTTATTTAAAGTAAATGTGAAGACGTATAATGATCACATTCAACTAAAAATATAGAATTTTTAATAGTTGAGTTTCATGGGTAGTCAGTAATATACAAATACATGTGAGATTTGTTATTTTGTCGGTGTTCTATAGAGCCTTTGAAAAATAATCAATGACTAATTGAGGACTAATCAAACTAGTTAAATTTTTTTAGTACATTGCGTATAATGCTACACGTTAACCCATTTACCGCCTTTAAAATTCTCTGTAATTGATTAATAGTTGTGGATTTTGTAGATTCTATTTTGATTTTAGCATGACATACATTGGAGCTGGGATGATATGTTCACACCTTGTGAACCTGTCATTGCTCCTTGGAGCTGTGCTCTCCTATGGGATCATGTGGCCACTCATCAACAAGCTCAAAGGTGATTGGTTCTCTCAAGACATGCAAGAGACAAGCATGAAGAGCTTGTATGGTTACAAGGTCTCTGTCTCTCTCTCTCTATTTCTCTCTCACTACACAAATTTGGTGAAAACCATGAACAGCCCTTTTGCAAAGAACAATGTGATGATGGTTTGTTTATGTTCTTGGCAGGTTTTCTTATCGATTGCTCTCATTTTAGGGGATGGGTTGTACAATTTCTTCAAGATTTTGTGTTGTGCGGTTATTAGCATACATGGCAAAGTGAAGAGCAAGAAACTATCCACAAGTAAGTATTGATTCGTAGCTAAATGATCCATATCTATATGATGTGAGTTTCATTAACACTTCCCTCCCGTCGATCATAGCCTTATGGCCCTTGCTAAGAAAATTCAGCCCTTGAAAATCGATTGGGAAAAGTCAATGTACTTGAAACATTCTAACGAATATTCTAAATTGAGATAATTTACATTACGTAAGACTTTGTACGTGGATTGTGTACCTTTTAATAAAATGTCGTAGAAGGTGTATAAGACTTGGACTAAGCTCTAAAATCATTTTAAAGTCAATTTCACACAAAACTCGAGCGAGTATATGACTCAAACTTTTTCTAGATTCTCGACCTCACCCGAATCCCTGATCTCCTATCAAGTCAGGGAGATCGAGTCTTCAACCCTATTTCCAAGAAAATATGACGACTACTGAGACATTTAGTGAGGAAGCAAAGACCCATATTCAAGACCTTTTTTCATTTCTAGGTAGAATCAATGTCTCAAATATCTAGAATTGGCCACATTAGTTCTCGACTAATTTTCTATTAATATTTTATTAGTCTCTAAATGTTATTTCTGTCTAAATGGCACCTACTGTCTTTTTAAATACTCTTACTTGTTTTATCAAGCGGGAAGCTCAAACTTATTGTTTTATGATCACATCTTTTCGACGCCGATGTTGCTGACTTTTCTCTCTCGGCGCAGTGGACGACCACGGCCGGAGAAAGCCCCGCGAAGCCCTGAAACAGAACGAACTCTTCATCAGAGAAGCAATCCCGCTCTGGATCGGAGTCGCCGGCTACTTCGTCTTCTCCGTCATCTCCATCATCTTTATCCCCATCATGTTCCCTCAGCTCAAATGGTACTACGTCGTCGCCGCCTACATCTTCGCCCCCTCCCTCGCTTTCTGCAACGCCTACGGCGCCGGCCTCACCGACATCAACATGGCCTACAACTACGGCAAGGTCGGCCTCTTTGTCATCGCCGCCCTCACCGGAAAGCAGGACGGCGTCATGGCGGCCCTCGCCGGCTGCGGATTGATCAAGTCAGTCGTCTCGGTCTCCTGCATTCTAATGCAGGACTTCAAGACCGCCCACTTCACCTACACGTCGCCGCGCGCCATGTTCCTGAGCCAGAGCATCGGCGTCGTCATAGGCTGCGTGACGGCGCCGCTGAGCTTTTTCCTGTTTTACAAGGCCTTCGACATTGGAGACCCGTACGGTGAGTTTAAGGCTCCCTACGCTTTGATTTACAGGAACATGGCGATTCTCGGGGTGCAGGGGTTCTCGGCGCTACCGTTGCATTGCCTGGAGATGTGCTACGGGTTCTTCGGGTTCGCGGTGGCAGTGAACCTGGTGAGGGACATGGCGCCGGGGAGGGTGGGGAGGTGGATGCCGCTGCCGATGGCGATGGCCGTGCCGTTCCTGGTGGGAGCATATTTTGCTATTGATATGTGTGTTGGGACTCTGGTGGTTTTTGTTTGGGAGAAGGTTGGTGCAAAGAGGGCTAAGCTGATGATTCCGGCGGTGGCATCGGGGCTGATCTGCGGTGAGGGGCTTTGGATCCTTCCTTCCTCGGTTTTGGCATTGGCGAAAGTCAACCCTCCGATTTGTATGAAGTTTGTGTCCGGTTGAAACTCGAGCTCTGGTCTCGAGATCAAAGACCTGAACACTTGATCACATGCACTTCTCTTGTAAACTGTAATTCAAATAAACAGGAAAGCAAAGAAGAGCAGTCTCTCAATAAAAGCAGTAAAAATGCTGAAGTTGGGATTGAAACTTCATATATAGTAAGCAAAATATCTAACACAACAACCCCAATTCAGATTGGTGATTTAGATCTATTTACTAAAACCTTAGATTCTTCGGATGGAAGATATTATTATGCTAATCGAGAGATATACAGAAAAAAAAAAACTTATTTGAGAAAAATCAATATCGGACATAAATAATCTCAAATTTCAAAGAAAAACACGATGGTGATGGTGAAAGAATCAGCCTGATATAATTCCTGATAGCACGTCTCCTTTACCCCTCGCGTGGATGGTGTAAACTAGACGGATGGCATCGAGCCATCCCTCCAGAGCTTCCCACGAATCGGCAACCTGAAGGACCACCGAGCGTGATATCAGTGTTATTGGCAGGTAAAAACAGACGGTGACAATACAATTATTATGTAATGCACTTCAAAGGGACATGATATTTGGATCCAGTTTCTCATAAAGATCTATATGTGTTTGTGTATGCGTGTGTGGAGAAGCTCAAACTGAGGATGGCACGTACCAGGAAAACTGGTTCGAGATTTGTGTCTATGCGAAGGCCTGCACCGGGTGGTAAGGTAAGATCCACACAGGATGACAAAGAAACGATATCTGTAATACCAACTTTGATGCCCGATCTATCACCACTCACTACTTCTACCGGTTTTCCAGAGAGGCTCTGTGGCATTTGCTTTGGCTCAACTTTAACAACCTGTGAAGGAAAATAGAGAATATGATTTTAAATCTGACGATACAGTCAGAATCCTAGATAAAATTGTTCAATTCCAATTTATTTATTCAAATATGTTGCCCATCATGAAAACATGACATAAAATTTCACAGATATTGTTGATGTCACAGTTTACCTGATGAAGCCCTTCATGATTCACAACGAATTGTGTTCTTTTCCAATCTTTATGAGGTGCAAGAGGAGTTCCCACGGGTGGTGCTGTCAGATATCCGACCTTAAGAAATGGTAAAGGCAGCTGCCAACAATTTAGTTCTGTCAGCTTTCTTTATCACCCAAGAACCCCGTTGAGAACTAAGAACCAGCAGATACTATCTTTCAATGCAATATATCTAATCCGTTTTTCACAAGGAGAATAAGTTTAGATAATATGAAATAAATCAATCAGCAAAATGTGGTGATGGTTGGGAGTCTTTGGACCATTTGATGTGCTATGACAGTAGTAATGTACCCGATAACAATAAAGTCCCGCTAATTGTACAATACAAGCATCTAAGAACTGGAAAAATTTAGTAACCAATTGCATTGTGTATAAAAAACAACCATGACACGTGGGATTAATGCACCACATTGTTAATTGACAGCTGATATATGTATTTTAAGAAAATGAAGAGAGTGTGTAAGCATGCATGCCATCTCTATACAATAAAACTGTACGATGAGAAATTAAATAAATAAGATAAAAGTTAGGCATAAAGGACTGGCTACCAAAGCAACAAAGAAGATAAGATACTATAGAATGAGTGCTCATAGTACTGACCATGGAGCGCACAAGCCGCAGAGCACTACTATAAACCTGCAAAATCAAGCAACAAAGAGAAGACAGTCTATTATGCAGTATAGGAAATCAAGATGAGTAATTAATGGAAAATGCAATTTAAAATTTTCATTGACTTCATTGCAGGTATGTGTGAGTGAGTGAATGAGTGAGATAGATAGATGTAGGTAGAAATGATGTGGTTAACTTGAATTGGTCATGATATATTGTTGATATATCATCATTCCGACTCTAGTCCACTTAACAATATCAACAATCCTATCTGGTTCACAAAAGAGCTGTAAATAATTGATTACCGAGTAATTTGGCCTCAATGCATGAGCAGCTGCTATGTAGATAGCAGATTGACTGTACAGCTCATTAGAAGAATGAGGAACCTCTTTTGCATTGGTTGATTCCTTTACTGAGTCCTCTGCTAATCCATACTGCCCAAAAACCAACCATGATATTAATGTCAACATTTAACTGGATCTGCAGAAAATGACAAAAGGACAATATCGGACTGTCAAATGATCTAGGAGGACAAGCAAACGAAACATATGCGTACACAGGGTATGGTCATCATATTATGTATATGTAAGGGTATATAACAAACTAACCAGCACAGTTCCAAGATTATAAATTGCTCTATGGAAGTCGAACTGCAACATTATTGCTGCACGGAACTGCATTAGAAGAAAAGAGAGATATTAGTGACTTGCTGTTTATTTCTATACATGCATCCAAGCACTTTGATGTCTCCAAACATTAATTGTACCTTACTAATTGCAGTTCTTACAATTGCTGGCTTTTCTCGTACTTGAACAATAGCACTAAGTTCCTACATTGCACATTGAAAGAAAGGTGCAGATCAAACTCTCTAGCATATTAGAATATTTATCAATATAAGTACTCTGTAGATCGCTCTCAGAATACAGATAGACCACCTTAAACTTTATCAAAGGAAGTAAGGTGTGCACATTTTTTATAGCAGTGTCTATATATACTAATAGTTATGCATTTTCTTATGAAAAATATTTATGGGGAACATGAATGTAAAGAAAATACCTGGAGTGCAAGCCCCCAATTGTTAAGTGCCTGCAACAGATTTACCGAAGTAAGTTTAAGAAACGGAATGAAACATACAGGGAAACAAAATAAAAGGATTACAAACAGACTAAGAAATACAAAAAAAAAACTACTTGCTAATAATGAAAAATACCTGTGGACTATTCCAATTGAGCTGGACAGCCTTTTCATAGTTAGCTGCTGACTGAAATATGAAAATAATTATTAAGACTTCAGCCCAATATTCATCTAAAAACAAGACTAGTCAAATTTAAAAGAGACTAAATATGAAATGAGGAATCATATATTTTAAACAATGACAGTGTGAATGAGATGTAAATTTACATTGGCAACAGTGTTGATAAGCTTCAATTATCATATTGATAATAACCCACGAAAAATGCTCAGCTGCTTGAATAACAGCCAAAAGAGCAATCAACAAGAGCAGAACAATGTTCAAAACTAGGGCACACATTTTACCGTGGATGGTATACCCAAAATTTAATTTAACAGACCTGCTTCCATAGTTCTTCAGCCTCCTTGGTACGACCTCGCATTTTTGCCCGATCAGAGATTGCTATAGCCCAGTTGTAGAAAGCCTGGGAATTAGAGAAGACGGTACTGCAGATTAGTACAATTAGATGTATGCATTTAAATGGTTGGTGCAAATTTAGGAAGTTCCTACTTTCCCATAACTTTCAAGGTAGAAATGTTACAAGAATATCCAGAGACAAGGTTGTCTTACTCTTCCAAGTAGCATCTGATTAATGTAAACCCCGTTCATTCTGTCTAGTACTTAGTTCTCTTATTTTGCCCAAAATGAAAGTGAGAAACACAAAACATTATAAAAATGAAAGTGCCTCCTTCATCCTAAAATAAGTGTCTTATTAATCTATCCTAAAATAAGGGTCTTATTCATCTTTTAGCAAAGACTAAGGAATGGAGTTAGTGCTTTACTTTCCATCATATGACCTCACGACCCCTATGTGCTACCCTACTAAGCGATTATAAGTTTATCACTAACTCAAACGATATTGTTTGTCATTCTACATAATTCGTTTCCTATAGAAGGAAGTGGATACTTATTTTCTGGCATCTAATTTCGGAAAGTATGATACTTATTCTGAGATGAAAGGAATACATGTTTTAATACAACCAAATTCTATCAAAGAAAAAATATGAACAGCATCATAACACGCCACAATTTAGCTCGCAGAAGAGTCTGAACACAGATGATATAGGCAGTTACAGTGGTATAAATATTACTTCTTACATTCATAACTCATCAGAAACTCAACAAGATTGATAGGATAAAGATACATACATCATGAAGGGTAGGACAAAGATGAGTAGCCTCATCATACTTTTTACAAGCCTCCTCTAGCAAAGAATCTTTAGATGGGGATGTAGAATCTGGACTGACATTATCTGCACTTTCCTGAAAGCCAAATAATGTCCAATGAGTAATGCACTAAAACCGCATATAAACCACAATGTGAGTATAAGGGATTTGTCATATAACTGAAATATAAAGTACAAATGGAAGTCATGTGACAAGGATACCCAAACACGTGACCAACCCAGGATATATAAATGCATTATATGACTGTTAATGCTCTCCATAGCATTTATCATTTAAAAATAATATAACCAGGGTATGTGCCCGCTGATAACCAGTGAAACCAGATCGTAGCCATCTGGACAATTTTCTGATAAGGAATAAGCAAAACCAGTTTACCTAAGTAAAACAAGATAGCATCCCATACCTGCAGCACTAATGCCCAATTGTATAGTGCATCATAATCGTCTGGGTTTCTCTCAATTGCACTAGCATACCTATGAAAACAACCAATAGAATTTTGCACACATGAACAGTCTGGACATTATCACTCTTTAGAGTCTAGACAGAAAATATCAACTTTTTTATGGCATCATAAGGTATGAAGAGTTAATATGAGAAACAAACTACGCATCAGTGTTAACATCGGGCAGTACTCTTGGTATCTAATCTGTTTGAGCTTTTGTGTTGACATATGTTGGAACAAATTGCAAAACTTCCATCCACTTTATAGTACAGCAAGACCAGAGGCTATAAAGGGAAGGGAAAAAAGAAGCTCAATTTTCTACAAGGCTTATCAATCAAATGTCTTTTTTTCTGAAAGTTAGTAAAACAGGTGAAAGTAGTACCATGATCAGTGAGGAGATAGTATATGATAACTTAGATGTTCAGAAAAGGCGAGGTTTTGTAGATCATATTTGATGGTGTGATATAAAATACAAAACGATAGGAGGATTAAGGTCTTCTGTACTACAATGGGACTGCTTGCTCAAAAGCAAAGCAGTCCGTGCAAGAATGTTGTTGTAATGATGTCAAAGCCCGCAACAAATAATTTAATCAAAATTATTTAAACTACACAGGAGACTACATGTTGATAATGTATCATAAGCCAAGCTTTCGAGAAAGATCACATGTTACAGATTCATATTATGGTACCTCCTGGCAGCAAATGTTAGAATCCGTTGTCGCGATCGACTCTCTTCATCAAGACCAGTCACACTACTGATCAACTCCATCGTAGCAATATTTTTCTCAGACAATATTGGCGTGCTTTGTTGACTGAAATAATCCAGACATGATTTGGTAGCGTTTGTGAGATCAACATAGTATGTAGAGAAATAGGGCAACAACATAATACTCTCATACTAATCACAGGAGACTACTATCACACAATTGCCTAAATCAATAACTTTCGTATTAGAATACAGATCGAAAGTCCCTATAAGGGTGGAAAAGTTACCCGGAAATAAGAAAACGCCAAATTACAGTAATTTCCTTCACTTGCATTTTCGTTCCAGTGGTTGCATTGCACCATTACTACTTTAGTAGTTTTTTCAATGTTAAATTTCTTTCATTTCAGACACATTTACTCAACCAATGGTCCTATACACCCAATTATCCACCATTTCTGTACAAATTTACTTCCAGAACATTGAAATAAATGCATTCCCAATTCAAAGCATATTTATAATCATAAATTCATAATCAAATATAATCAGCAAAAGATGGCCACAATGCTACTAAATTTTCTTGGTAGACAGATTCTGAATGGGAATGACATTGCAGATATGAAGAATGGTTCAGATTCCATAACAACATCAGATAGAGAAGCTACTAATCTTATGATCAATCAGTTAGAATATCACGATAAGGATATGCAAATCATTCTAAGCATTGAGTCCAATCATAAATCAACAATTAATCAGAAAGTGGAATTGAAATGAAACGAAGGTACCGATCAACCTGTAAGGAGACGCATCTGGCGATCCTGGAGATCTCTCGGACTCGTCACCCTCGTTCACATCATTGAGCAGCTCTCTCATGGTGAACGTCCTGCTCCCAGGGGTTGTTGCAGAGGCGTTCGCGGACTCGCTCGGCTGGATCGCCTCCGCCTGTGGCCCCTCCCGCGGCTTGCGATCTCCGTCGGTCACCACCGGTTTCGGTTTCGGCTCCAGCTCCGGCAGCGACACCACCTCCGGCTTCGATTCCGCCCCCGGCACCGATCGCATTTCCGGCGGCGCCGCTAGTTCTGGCTCCGGCTGTTTTGGAGTCGCCGATTCTGGCCCTGACCTTTCCTCCGGCGCCGATCCTGGCTCTGACGGTTTCTGCGGCAATGATTCAGGCGCCGGTTCCGATTCCGGTTCCGGTATGGTTACAGGTATGGCTCCATTCTGCAATTCGGAATCTTCGGTGGTCGCTGGCATGGCGGAGACCATGAAGAGAGCGATTTCAATTGCTTGAAACAGAGAGAGAGAGAGAGAGAGAGAGAGATCTGGTGGTGACGATGAGGAGTGAAAGAAGCGCTAAAAGTGATGTATAGAGTTGTTCACTATACAATTCTAACCAAATGAGAAGTTCACAGGCCTCTGTTCAAATTGGGCCTTCCTTTTTGGGCCTCATTCCAATCCGGGAGATATTGTCAGCCTATCTGATGCCTAGCCCAAATTAATTACACTTTAACAATCCAATCATTTAATTCATAGAAAATTGCAAATAGTCTCATTGTGATTATGTTTTTTTTTCACTGTCAATTCATTTTATTTTTGAAAAAAACTTTCCCTTACCCATGTACATTTTTACAAAAGCTCTCCCTTACTCATGTTTATTTTTGCGATGTTTAGTGTTAATTTAAACGTGCTTAGGGGTGAGCACTTTGACAACGGAATCGAAGACCAAATCTAAACTGAATCGAAATTGGAACTGGAGAATCGAGAACAACATGTAACAATTTCAGTTCTGGTTCTTAAAATAAAGAACCTTGGAGTCCAGTCCGGTCCAATTTTTGACCAGTTCGGTACGGTTACAGACCCCATGCCCACCCTTGAACGTGCTAATTCAAACGTTCAACATTCCAGTGACACTTCCGTTAATTTTCACGGATTTGTACAAATCGTGTAAATTTGAACATGAGTGAGAGAGTTCTTACAAAAATATATTGAAAATGAGACTTTTTGTAATTTTCCCAATCCATTAGTCTTCATTGACATAACATTCATTGCCAATTGGACATTCCAATATATTTTTTATCAATGCTAACGTCACATTGATGTAAACAAAATGATTTAATTATAAATAATCTAATTTACAGGGCTGCAAAATAATCAACTTGCTCAACCTAGATTTGTTATTTATTCGATCCATGCTCGTTTTAATCGACTTCGAATTTAAACTAAAAATTTGACTAATTTAATAAATAAGTCAAGATAAAACCTAATTGCTTAAGGTTAAATACACTCACTGGCCCGGCTTTTTATCATTTAACTTATCGTATATTTTCAAAAAATACCCACGAACAGGCTTGTTTATCATATGTTTTTTAAGAAATATATATTATTTATATATTTGATTTAACATAAAATTTAATTTATAATAAGTATTTATAATAAAAATCAAACATACTGAATTTGGTTATTTGTTTTCTTTCTAAACAAACACAAACCTAATTGCATAAACTCATCTTTTAATTTTTTTTTTTGCATAAACTCATGTATTGAGCCTACCACTGTTTAAGAAGCATAATGGAGTTCAATACTACAAATTTATAAATTCAATACTAACCACATCAACACCACTTCAAAACAAAACCGTAAACTCATAAACACCCTAAAACAATAGATAATGTGTCTAAAACCCAATAATACGAACAAAATGAACTCAAAAGAAGCTTTTCTTTAGTTCCCACAAGAAATGGGTAATGTCTAATTTTTTTTGCAGAGAAGCCACCATCACTCTCCGAGTGCGGGCATTGCACGTTACATTACAAATTCCATAATTAACTCATCAACAACAACAACAAACACCACCACCACCAGCAACAACAACCCAGAAATTGCCTATAAATAATAAAAACCAAATGCTTGTTTGTTTGTTTCAAGCAAGCAAATATACGTGAAATGTGAAGTAAAGTAAAAGCGTGTAACCTGAAAGAGGCTTGCCTCTGTAATTATATCTTGTCGTGGAGCGTCACCACCAGGTCGTGGGCGTCGTCCAGGAGCTTCCAGACGTCGAGATGGCCCGCGAGCCCGTTGCACTCCCTGATGATCTCGTCCATGCTGCTGTACTTGTCGATGATCAGCTTCCTCCGCTGCAGCACGCAGGCCGCTATGGCGTACAGCAGCAGGTCGTCGCAGGGCGGCGCCCTCAGCCTCGTCCGCCTCCACGCCGCCGACTCGGCCATCCCTGCCTTGATGGCCGCCTGGTCCGCCCACACCACCTCCCATAGCGAGATCGTCTCCTCGAAGCTCAGCTCCCTCCGGAACAGCACCACCACCATCCTGTACACGAAGAAGCAGTCCTCCGCCTGGAGCTTCTCCAGGTGCCGGTACAGGTGGATGTCCTTGCACCGTATGATCCTCGACACCACCCCCAGCTGCCTCCTGATCCCCACCTCGTCGAGCCGGAAGTTGTGCCTCGCCTTCTTCATGAACCCTGCGAAGCACCAGAACGCCTCGTCGTCGTCCTCCATCACCGAGATGATCGGGGACAGGAGGTCCGTCATCCCCTGGCAGTAGCCGATCTCCGGGTCGTGGAGCGCGTAGGCCTGGAGGATCGTTACTAGGCGGGCCGCGTGGAGGATCTTGCACGGCTCCAGGTGGTCGAAGTCCTTCAACCCGACCCTCTCCGCCCGCCACCTCGCCGTTGCCAATGAAGGCGAAGCCTGAGCTGGCGAGTAGGCGACCCACTCGTCGTCCGCGCGCAGGGCATCGAGGCACATGATTCGCTGCCACGAGGTGAAGTCTTCCTCCGTGTAGGGTTTCGGCTTGCTTTCAGACGAGTCCTCATTTGTGTTGGCGTCGACACTTTGCGTTTCCTTTTCATTTTCATCGTCGGTTCCTTCAAAAAGAAAGCCTAGTAGATATTCGGGTTCATCGGAGGAGTCAGTATCGGAGGACTCGGTGTCGCCGGCAGAGGTGGCTTCACAGATGAGTATGCTCTTACTATCACTATCGCATCTTTCCAATAAGCCTGAAACATTAGGGCTTTCGTCGTAGACGGGAAGATCCAAATCGTCGGTTACTAGGGTTCCGGCCTCAGCTGAGAAGGACATCCTTGCGCTACACACTTCTATTTCAGACGAATCTTGACCGCCAAGACACTCACAGGCTACAAGGCTGCTGTTCGCAACTGATTTCTTTAACGTTGAATTTTTCTCGCTTATGCGTCTTATAATTCCTTGGCATTGTTCTAGCAGATTCTCAAATTCTTCCCTGCGACACAGGAATATATACATATATAGCTTCAGATGTTGCATCGTCTTGTGTGAGAAAGAAGAGTTATATTACCAAACTATACAAAAAGATGAAAACATAAGATCACAGAACGGAAGGTTGAATGAAGTTTTATGATAATACCTTTTCTGAGCCCTAACAGCGTCTCTTTCTTCCTTGGAACTATTCACATCGTAGCTGCAAATTTAAAAAAAAAATCAAAGTGAGTACAGAAAATCTAATTCATGAAAGCTGAATATTAAACGGCATGAACCGATATCACTCTCAGTTAAAGACATGCAATGCTAGTCTTCTGGTTATCCACCCATTTTCAATATAGGTGTGGTCATGAGTTCAAATCTGGGTACATACAAATAAATTAGGAGGATTTCTCGAATTATTGCTGATCTAGTTGTTTTTTTTACCCATTTTCAATTGTAACAGGCAAATTGCAGAAAGCAAGAAGCTATATATTTACCCTACTAACATTCAAAGCGGATACAACTCCACAACCTCAAAGGATAGAAATCAGAACCATGAACGAATTAGGATCAGGGCACAGAATGATAGAGATGTCTCCATCCTTTATTCGTCGGCCAATAGATCAACTCAACAATAAGCTACTACAGTTTATGACTAGGATGCTTTACCCATAAAAAAAATCAATAGACACATAGACATGTTTTTTTAGGCTTACAGTCCAAGTAGAAACGGCCAGACCTCTGCTCTAAGACTCGGATCAACACCCTGTATAAGACATAAAAGAATAAGAACTCCATAAACAATAAGAAGAGTAAGAGTAAAGATGATATTTGGAAAGAATGGTGAATGAATAGGTTGAGTAAGCGTAACATACTCCACTACGAACTTTCTTCAGCAACGTAACTCCACCATCAATGAGTTTTCCCTCTGGTGTAAATAATCGTTTCCATTGTTTAGGTAAAAGGGCATGCTTTCTTCTCCGCCGAGACCAAGGTGATTTGACACTAACCCTGTAAAATAACTCGATAACATTAACAATTTTTCCAAGTAAAAAAGCAAATAAGGTTCAAAATATATATAAGAAGCGCACATTTATTATAACTGTATCTTACCGATCTAATACATACAAATAATATGATTATGAGATCATTTAAACAAACCATCAGTGTATAGGAGATCTAAATAAAGTAAATAAGGCATACATACTCTTAGCGAACGATGATGTGCAACTTGCGCACAAAGGCCAAGTTACCAAATGGCGATATAAATTGATCCGGTAAAACTTAAAGAATCTCAACTCACACATCCAGATTGGCAACTCCAAAATTTTGGGAGAAAGTACATAGAGACCAATGAGAAAACCAAACCCACATTGAATTTATGGTCGCGTTGACGGTATTTATTCTTCTACCACATTCTATAATATGACGAGCTCTATCCTTGAATAAGAAACTAAACCTCAAAGCTATATGGAGACTAACTACAATGCAAATCACGAGATATCGTATATTGGTTCAAAGGAAAACAGAAAACACTGTCATACATGTTATCAATCCAAAACCATTCCACAATGAGCTATGAGTAACAGTCCAAACAATCATCAAGTTTTGCTACTTACCAATCACCATATGCAGAAACATAGGAAGCTAAAATCAACAATCACATTCCTATTGGGGTCTTCACAGATTTAAAGGGAAAATTGGAAAACAAGTTTCTTCAATTCATTTACAGTATAAAAGGATAAAATCTACTGAACCACTAACTAATTTGAACCTGTAACCAACAAAACATGAGCAAGTGAAAGAATAGGAACCCAGAAACTCACCGATCGTGATTGGAAGAAACATGAGAAGAAGAGGACGATGAAGACGACGACGAAGCAACCACTAACAAAACCGACCGCAAATGAACCCACGAAATCGAGGACGACGACGACGGTAGCGATGAAGAATTCGACGGCGACGAGGAAGACGAGCCATGGCTCCGCCGGAGGGCCTTCATCAAGGGCTTGTGATCCGTAAGCATCGACCCAGATTCGAAACTCACTCAATTAGGGTTCCTTCCAAATTGGGGAAGAACCCAGAAACGGAAATGTTCTCGATCTCGCGATCGGATCTGACCAATCTCCCGATCCTGGCCATGGCCGCGAAGGCCAAACCTACCGAACCATTCGACGGCGATTCAGATCCCCAAAACCCAACTCCGGCGACTAAACCACCGATCGAGCCGATACTTCCGGCGGAGCCACCATCGGCGACCAGATCTGCACCGTCGCCGGAGGAGAAGAGCTCCGACGAGACCAACCCGGTGAAATTGAAGCCGCAACGTTCCGATTCCGGGTCTTGTTGCTCCACGCGCCGTCGCCGAATTCGGAGCCTCTCCTATGCTCTGTCCTGTTCTCTGACCGGTCTTGCTATTTTCTATCAAAGCAAAGTGATGATAGCGAAGCAACTTAAAAACAATTATTCATGTATTTATATGTCCACTTTAATTTTACTTCATTCATTTTATTTAAATCCTATTAAGGATATTTTGTCATAATCCATGCTCTTTGCTATTTCTATTTCTATTATTTTATTTTATTATTTGGTTTTAGATAATAATTTTGAAATGTATGATGATGTAGTCCGGAAAATTATTTTAATTAAATAAATTTGGTGTCACATCATTTTCAGTTATGAAAGAATATTCTAATATGTATGTGATTTATGGAGTTGAAATGAAGTGTTATTTTAATTTTTTGGGGACATTGAGTATTTTTTGAGGATTAGAAACTGTTATATATTTTTTTTTGAGTGATTGATGCAAGTTATAAGTTATATTGTTTGAAACTCAATAAATTTAAATTTTAAATAAGTATAATCCCGTGAAGGATGTAGAATTACGGGTGTTCATGATGTCGGATTGGGTAGACTCAACTGAGTTTAGGTTCGTCCGACAGGTCTTGGTCTAGAAGACCATATTCAAGACTTGACTCGAAGAGGTGTCGGGTGGTCGGGCTTGGGTGTAGTCGGGTGAGTTGGGTAAGACCGAACTCACCCGATGGGCCCAAGAAATTGAGTTTAATACAATTGTAATCATACTTAGCTTGAAACCCAATCTCTAACCCTAACTCTAAACCCCAAATTTAGAAACTTTAACCTGAAATCAATTCGAATTCAAAACCATCAATCCTAAATTAAAATTGTAATTGGAATCCCTAATTGAACTCTTACATGAATAAAATATTTTGCCCATTTTCTTAGTTGGGTGTCGAATGACTCGGTGGTCTCGTAAATGTCACCCGAGACTTGACTCGGCCTCAATCAGGCTGGGTCGATCCAACTCATTTCCCACACAATTTTATTAGGTCTTTAGTCAATCAAGTTTGAGTCGGATTGAGTCGTCGAATGAGTCAGGTCCCTAGTAAAAGTGGACAGCCTTACTTAGATTTAAAAACAAAGAAACCATTATGATAGGTAGGAAGTTAGTTAATAATTAATGTCAAAAAGGTATTTTGGTAAAAGTCACGTCTACCAAAAATATGAAATCTTAAATGATATAAGTTATCTTCTATTTCATAAAATTTCAGTGCCGCATATACCCCTCCCATATTCATTGGAGTCCATGGTTTGGAATTTATTTGTTTCAGATTATTAATTTGCGTGAACTTGCTATTATTCACTTAATTATTTATTTTCAATTTTATTTATGAAGTGACGAGAAAAGTGGTGAAAATTGGAGTTTTTTTGTTATATTTTTCTTTTCTCATTGACAATTTGATTTCATTATTAAATTTAAATATCGTCAATCATACAAAATATAAAATTCAAATTTTCTAAATAAAAATTAAATTATTTTTGAGTTGACAAATCAGGTTTATGTGTACTATTAATCTTTGAATTGTATGTGTAATGTATATTGTAATATATTAGATGATACATATTTTAATTGATATCTTATCCAAAAATACTTATATATTGCTTAAAGGAATAAGACAATAGCTTAATTTGGATTTAAAATGTTATAAGAGTTAATTGAACGATCTCATTCAAAAGATCCGAATTCATACTCTTTGTTCAAATACAATCCTTATAGCACAAAAACTACAAAATAAAAAACAAAACGGACCATTTTTGTCTTGTCCTAAACTCACATTTCCGACAACCCTTAATAAACATCAAATGTGAATATGAAAACCAAAGTCAAAAAAGGACACTGTAACTTTGAGAGTTGACCGCGAGTAAATAAAGCACATAAGAGGAGGCTATGATCGCATGTGGACGCACGTATTGAGGCATGCGTGGACGCTCGGAGACCTTATGGGGGACAATGCACTCATTTATGCCGGACCACATGTTCCACTTCGCTTTAAATCTTCACTCTTATCTAAATGTGATCACATGACACTACTTTATTTTATTTTATTTTATTTATCTTGATTTTTAGCCTACTTTTTATTTTCAAAAAATAAATAAATTTGATTGAATAAACGAGTAATTATATATCAGTATACTCAATTATTTGACATTTTCAAATTATTAATTCGAATTAAAAAAGACTATAATATCTTCAGTAATTTTAATTGAAAATCAAGATGATTTGATCGATTCAAATTTGATTTTGTTTGTACAAATTCAGTCCGACCCGTTTAAATTATTTTTTATTTAATGAATGATCACTCGTTACGAAAATATATTAATAGTTGAAATAAGAATATTAGTTAACTATGAATAATATAAATGATTAATTCTTAATTAATAGTATAAATGAGTGATGGACTGATTTGGGCACAGCCACATGGAGGTTCATTGGAGATGATGCAGGCCATGACCTACATCATCAAGGTGCCAATTTGGCCCACCTGTGATTATGGGTCGGGCCCATTGGGCCCATGTGACTCATTGTTTATACAAAACAAGATCAATAACTCATAATCAGTAAAATCAAATCAGACCATCAGTTTTGTGTAAAGGTGAAGTAAAGTGATGTAAAGGAGCTCTTGGCTACAAATTAACGGCTGAGATCAAGGGAGAGAATTTAAGTAGTCTATTTTGCCAATCTAAACATTTTAGTTAAAACAAGTTTTGTTGTGGTTTTTACATGTGGCCTGACCGGACCGGACCGGACAAAATTAAACATGTTCACGCTTAGCCTCAATTCTCGGCTTTCTCTCCTTTACCATCTCTTTGTCGATTTCTTCGGTGAGTGAGTCACGTGTCTTACTTAATTCGCCATATAAATAAATGTGTATAAGATTTTGACAAGAATAGATGTTAAACATAATACAACCACCCCGTATATGCGTAAGTTTAAATTTGTTATTTAATATGGTATTTTTAATAATTTATCTTTATCATGAAACATTGACACGTCACTCACTTTTATAAGGTAATCGTTAAATAGATTAATGAAGAGTAATCATAGACTTTCGAATCAAATCAAATTATCAACGTGACGAATGTAAAGGAAATGAATCACGCCCGTGTTATGTAAAAATCATACTAATCTGATAAATCAACTTCACAAATGAATACTCAATTATTTTTATTTTTATTCAACTGAAGTATTTTAAATTACATATTTTCTACTTGACTTAAGCCATAAGATTCATACTTGAGGACTGAGACATCATTTTATTTGCATGTACATGGAAAAGCGTTACGTCCAGAACAGAAATGTCGACAAAGCCCACTACCCAGCCCAACCCAGGCCCATCCAAAACGACACCGTCCCGTATCCACCTCCCCTCTACGTGTACTTCGTTCTAATTCTCTCACAAGCGTTTCTTCGAACACCCGTCGTCCACAACAACCACGTCTATCGATATTTTTACGAGAGGGTTTATCAAAAACGCTAGAAAACATCGAGAAATAAACAAATCCTTCCTTTTTTAGATAAATCGGAATACGACTCGGAGTCAAATTTCAAGGGGGACTCGGACTCGGACTCGGAGTCGAATTCCGAGTGGATGATGTATGTTAACCCTTGTTCATGTTGTATGACAGCCAAAAGGTTGGATGATATTATAATCTAAACGAACTGAATCGAGATTTAATTTAACAAGAATCAATTCGTTAAAAAGTTACGTCTCGATTTATCGGTTCAGTCTCAAATGAGTTTACACAACTAAATTTAAATTTATTTTAAAAAAAACAAATAAATTCAATGCTTAATCTTCAATACAAATATTCGTTAATATATATTAAATATTAAACCACTTATCTTGATATCGGTCCGACTCAATTCGATTCGTCCTAAAACATTATAAATATTTATTAAAAATTTCAAAACATATTAATGAAGTATATAATTAATTTAAATACTAAACTAATCAGCTCGCGAGTTTATCGAGTCTTAAAATATTATTATACTCAAGGTCGTTTATTATACAAGCATAAGAATGACCTCTGATTCAAATTATAATAAGCACAAGTTAAATATTTAACGAATCGAGCCCTAACAGTCGTTTATCGTCTCGAGTTTCCACCAAAAACGACACCGTTACGTTTCCACCTTCCCTACGACTAAGAGTACATATTTCGCGCCAACCCTTCTCACGAGCATTTCATCGAGCACCTATCGTGCACAACACTTCCCTCCGAAAACGACACCGTCCCGTCTCAGCCTTCCCTGCTATAAATTCAAACCACGCGCCAAACCCTCTCACAAGTCACAAGCATTTTGTCGAACACTACCCATCGCGCAATGTCGAGCCGTCACGCGCCCGCAGAAGGCGACCGGGCCCGGGCCGAGATCGTGCGCGGGCCCGAGGCCTGCTACGCGTTCATCGTGGACCTCCTCCGGGAGCTCGGGTTCCCGAAGGGGGTGCTCCCGCCGCGGGACCTGGAGGAGTGCGGGCGCGTGAGGGACACGGGGCTCGTGTGGATGCGCGCGGGGGAGCCCTACGAGCACGTGTTCGAGTCGATAGGGGTGCGTGCGAGCTACGCGCGGGAGGTGACGGCGTACGTGGGGAGGCGCCGGATGAGGGGGATCGAGGGGGTGAGGACGAAGCAGATGATGGTGTGGGTCCCGATCGCGGAGATGAGGGTGGAGGGCACGGACAAGGTCCGGTTCTCGGCCGCGCTCGTCGGGATCAGGGCCTCCTACCCGTTCTCGGCGTTCGCGGCCGAGGAGGAGAAGCATAGGGACTACTTGGAGAAGAGAGGCCGTGAAATGAGCCGTTGAAGAGAGGGAGAGAATTTAAACTTGTGAATTGTTATGTTTTTGTTTTATTACACTAATTGTGTCTGAGGTTCGATTCCGAACCGAACCGAACTGGAATTTTTATTAGTTCGGTTTAGGTTTATAAAATAAGAACTAGTATAAATTTGAACGAACTAAAAACCGATTAATTTAGATGCATGACTCATTTTGAGTAAACCAATATTTATTAATTGAGCATAGAAATATATTTCCAACAAAGAACAGGTCAAATAATAAGTCTAAACTGATCCAAAATGTAATAATTTTAAAAAAATTGGTTCAAGAATATTCAACCAAAAACTGATAAGTCATATAATAACTCAGAATAGTCTAAAATGTGAGAATATTTTTTATATTAATTTCATAACGAAAAACAGATGACTGGTCATTTTCTTGGCATGCAATAAGAAACGACATGTCGTTTATTATTGTCATTACCATCCCATGGTAAATTGCTCACTTTTACATGTTTTGCTCAAATTTTTTGCGAAATAGTCAAAATAATTTAATGACTTTATAGGCACGTTGAAATGTCCCACAACAATCCCGCTAAAGTCTAAAATCTTTTTTACCCACATTTCCGGCTACTTTTGTTAAGCGCGATGCATCGTGCAACTTAGTAGAAGCATGAAGTGGCAAAGCAAAACAAATGTGCCTCTCTAAACACGAGGTGTACGTGGAGGAGGTGAAGTAGGGCGATGATTCACGCATGAGTTGACCCTCCAAACATGGTTTTTTTTCGCCACATAAAATGAATGGTGCTTCGGTTCTGATGGCTATAAGTGTTTTTTTATGGTAAATTTCACATGACATCCCTTAACTCTACGCGTGTCTCACGTGCCCTTTTTAACCTAACAAAATCATTCTCTGAGATGACTTAACTATCCAAAAATCACACTTTACCTTTTCTGTTGACTATTTTCAAAATTCTGTTAAAATTTTGTGAAATGACGAAAATACCCTTGTATCTGAAAAATTAAAATAAATAAATAAATATGATTTTGAACTTTTTTTCTATTTTCTTTTACAAAAAAAAGAGTAAAAAATATTTTAGTATTAATTTTTTTTAAAAAAATTATTTATAAAAATTAATAAAAATAAAAAACGGTGTTTAAAAATAAAATTTTTATTCTTAAATCTTTTATATAAATTTTTAAAAAAAAAATTAGTTTACTAGTAACAAAATTTTATTCTTTATTTTGTACAACGAAAAAATTAGAAAAAAGTTCAAAATCATTTTTATTTATTTATTTTAATTTTTCAGGTACAAGAGTATTTTCGTTATTTCACAAAAACTTAACAAAATTTGAAAAAAGTTTACAAAAAAAGTAAAGTGAGATTTTTGGATAGTTAAGGCACCTCACAAATTGATTTTGTAATTAAAGGGGGCATGTGAGACTCGTGTATAATTAAAAGGTGGTCATGTGAAATTTACCATAAAAAAATACTTATAACCATCAAAACCGAAGCACTATTCATTTTATGTGGCGAAAAAAACCATGTCCGGTTGTCATACGATTATGGTAATTAATAATTGCATATATGACGACTTGATAAACTAAATTGATTACAAAATAGTTATATATACTTACACTTACACACATGGATTATTAAAAAAAACACATGGAGATTGCTATCTTTGATATGATTAATGACATACGACGTTTTAATTCATTTTATAAGCTTCAAACTAAACGTGCCATATTTAATATGGTTTAAAATGCTGGTTTCTAGAATATTTTAACTATAAAAATGACATATATATATATAGTCAAAAAGTCAATTTATAACTCATTAGAAGTATATGTATTATATTACTAATTTCAGCACATTGTTTTTTCGGGTATACTTATGTTATTTTTTTGTATAATTAAAAACTTGATTATAATGGTAATGGATATGAGTGCAACATCAGATTCAGCTTCCTTTAATTTAATGCTCAATCAATCAACATATATACTTATGTGTTTTAGTGATAGTCGTTTTATGTGACATTGATAGTACATGACACCAAGTCATTTTTGTTAAGAAAAAACCAAATATTTTAACACGAAGCACTATTGATGACTAAAGTAGCTGGAAAAAAAGAGTTAAATATATATTTCTCAAAAACAAGACGTGTCAAGGGGAAGGATAAAATATTTTAAGTGTGATTTTTATACTACATACCAAGATTTCAATCTTCTTTAGAACATTAGAAAATCTCACACTTGATCCCTTGACCAAATACACATTTTATTTCAATTTAAATACAACTAAAACATCTAATGTCATGAGACAGAGTGATCTTGGTGAAGGGTTGTTCAATTTGGAAAATAAATTATTTCAAATTGTTAGAGTATAGAACTATATAATTAGTCATTCAACTATCAATTTAAACTTTTAATTGAGTTGATCCTCTAATATGGTATCAGAGGACACACACAACCAATCAGTTTCATGCCTCACACGATTCCAAGCCATCGTTACATGGTTTGCAGCGAAGAAAAGAAGAAGAAATTTATGTAGAGTTTTTTTTTTGACAAAGGAAATCGAAACAATATTGTCTCACCCACCCATTAAATTATGATTAACTAGTGAGCAAACCCATACACAAAGAAGAAGCTTGACCAAGATCTAACCTATGCTATGATACCATGAAAATATATATTGATTGAATACTTGATGTGAAAATACATAACATACTTCTCTATTTATAGAGAGAGTCCTAAAATATAAAAAAAAACCCCTTGATTAACACATATGAAACTATAGTCGTCATATTTTACTAGTCATGCCAAAAACATATGGGCTTGAGCCTATTCCAACACAAATTGAGAACCGAGCCAAGTTGTAATAAAAAATAAGAATGATAGACAATGATTATGTTTTGGTTCTAATCTTGAGAGACAATTGGTTGCAGTTCATCAGTTTTGATTCTTGCAAACTATAAACCACGATTAATCAGGTAAGAAACGAATAAGCCAAACTCACTCACTCTCTCACACACAACATTATGTTAATTTGCATACTTTATATTTCGATTAACCATAATATTTAAACTGTATTATTCATTTGTTTTACTATATTTTTAATTCAAACTTCAAGATTCAATTTATTAAAAAAAATTACTATATCATCCTTATTTACACGTAAAACTCTTTTACTAAAATTGAATTATCAACCTCAACACAAATGATGTAGTAATGATGTAATACTGAATCGTTGAGATGTTCTCTAGAGAATGCTATCTTCTTTTTTTGTCCCTCGCAACCTAACAAATGAATTGACTTTGACGGTCTAACCCCAAAATATGTGAAGTGAAATATATTATTTGGGAAAAGGACACTTTTGTGCACCTAAATATACCTTATATTTTTTTTCTTTTTTTTAGTACCCTGAATTTCATTTTAGGACAATAACTCCAAAATACTTATGAATTGAACCAAAATTCAGGGTACTTCCGGGCCATTTTCCCAAAATATCCATGAATTGAACCAAAATACTCATGAATTGAACCAAAAATCAAGGCTATTTTTGGTAAATGAATGGTCAATTGTCCAAAAATGAAATTCAGGATACTGTAAAAAAATAAAATAAATGTAGAATGTGAAAGTATCAAAAGTGTACATTGAGGTGCATAACAATGTCATTTTCCTTATATTATTTTCAATAATTGCCTCTTGTATACAAAAGGGTTTCCAATAAAAGCTATTTTGATCTCTTAAGTTTTAAAAGGCATTTCCGGTCAATTTTATAGGGAATAATTCGGGTACTTATGTGATGACAAAACTATATATCCTTAAAAGAATATTCTTTTAAGGGGTAATTACATATCACTATACTCACTCAAACCTCATTCTAGGATCACTATACTTAATTTTCAAAAAAAATTTCTAACTCCCCCAACTTTGATTACGTTACACTTAAGGTAACCTCCGGTTAAATCTTACGGAAGTGATTCGTAAAATGTTTAAAATGCCTCTCTATATAAACTGTGAGTGGTAATTATATGATAAATATGAAATTACTATTTTAACCCTAAATAAATAACCAAATGAACTAAAAAGGGACAATGTAACTTTTCAGTTCCACAAATAAAAGAATTAAAAAACTGAAAAATAAAATTGTAAAATTACAAATTTACCCTCACCTTTTATTACCCCAACTGCCCCTCTCTCATCTCTCACCCCCTCTCTCTTCAATCAAATTTCATAAACCTCCATCTCCATCTTCATTTTATTATGAACAATCAGTGATATGAACATTCAGTTCAGTGCTATGAACTCAATAAAAATTTCAGTTTTACTTCAATAATACAATCACACAACAACAACAAGTAAAAATTTTCAAAACAATCACAAAAAAATTTGGGTGAAATTACAGTGGAATTACAGATTCGAGAGAGGCCAAATCATCGAATCGGTGGAGGTCAAATCGTCGAATCAAGACCCACCCATAACCGTAAATTGTTGCCGCGGAGGTGGCGGAGGAAGCCGCCACCGTCGACGGATCTGGTCTCGACGGATCTGGTCTCGCCACTCACACTCTCGACGGATCTGGTCACTCACACTTGGATCTCCGCCACACACAAAGATTGGGTCGCTATTGAACCATGGCCCCGATTTTAGGACATCATCCTTGTTCTCCGGCGCCGGCGTTCGCTCGGGACTGGGACCAACGTTTCTGGTCCAGTACGCCTTCGACACAGACCTGGCCGAACTCCCACCTGTTGCGGTTCTCAACGACGAGCTCAAGCGCGGTGGTGGTCGGAGGCGGCCACGAATCGAACGAGGATGGGGAAGGAGGAACAACGAGGATGGGGAAGAAGAACGAGGTGGGGAAGAAGGAAGAAGAAGGGCGTTTTGGTCATCTTACTACATTGTTTTAATTTATTAATAGTTTATACAAAAAGACAAATATGCCCTTGGTTTATTAGTTAACATCAGTATACAATGAAGGGTAAAATAGTAAATTTGTAATTATCAAATAGTTGTATTGTTCATAAATTGTATATTGAGGGCATTTTGGACTTTTTACAAACCACATCAGTTAAATCTAACAGAATTTACCTTAACTGTAACGTAATGAAAGTCGGGGGAGTTAAAAAAAAAATTGAAAGTTAGGTATAGTGATCTGAGAACGAGGTTTGGGGGTATAGTGATCTGTAATTACCCCTTCTTTTAATAATATTTATGTAATTAATTTAATTTTGAAAGCCATTGCCGCGCGGAATTGGTCGTCCTTTCTTGCAAGATCTCTTACTACCAAATCCAACGATACAAAATGGTTTACGTCGGTTTGAGGAGGTCAGAGACGAGGCAAAGACGGTCGGCGGCGAGGAGGCGACCGAAGGCAGAGGTCTCTTGTGACCTTTTGAGTTCGTATTAATTACTTGCCTCCTCATGCCTTTTTCGTCCGTCGACTTTTTTCGTGATATTGGTGTCATCGTAGGTTGTGGCGCTGGCGAATGAAGACCTCATGGTCATGAAGGACGCGGGTGAGTCGATTTTAGCGGAGTCTTTGTTATTTTCGTCTTCTACAGCGGTGGAGAACGTGTTGGTTCTGTTCTTTGTTGCTGGAAGCGTCCTTGCGTGGAGGAGGGGGTCTGTTTTGGCGTGCTCGTCTCACATATTGATTTTGGTGTTCGGTCGACGTAAAGCGACAGAGGACACGGTGGTGAGTTTTCTGGTTTAGGATTTGCGTTGTGCGAGTCAATTTGTGTATCGCTTTGTGCGATTAGTGAGCTATTGTGGAACAATGAGAATATTGTGTGAAATGTAGTTTTGAGTGTGTAGCTTCCCTTGGGTCCCGTTTCCGGAGACAGGTGCCTCCAGAATAGGGGCTTCTGGAGGTGGTCGGCAGATCTTTAGGTTTTACTGGAAAAGATGATGAGTTTGGTTCTATATTGTAAATAGAAAATGGAGATTCGGTTCTGACTCTGCCTCGATATGGGCGCAGAAGGACCTCTGTAGGGTGTCACCCAGTGATTCAAGCCTCGCAGGTATACAGTCCCGCAACTCCTTACTGAGGAACTCCAGGAGAAGCCCTCTCTCGGTCCTAGACTAGTTGGTTCGTGTTTGATTTTTTTGAGCCTAAGAACTCTGATTCAAACGTAACATCGGGAGGGGCTGAGTTGAGAGGGGTTGTCGAACTTTTGTGCACATTTGTGGCGAGGGCTGTGAAACCGGTGGACAGAATTAGGAAGTGATAGACCGATAGACGATCAGATTGATAAGTAGAGTGAGAGGATGGTCAAACTATTGTTTCATTAGAGTTTTCTCTTTGTATTGCTTTGTAATGTATTCTCCTTCAGTCCGTTGTCTCCTATCATCTTTAGCTTGTATTTTGGTCAGGAACGGTTTGCTATAAGACCATTTTGCTCTTTTTGAGATTTGGCTTTGGGTGGACATGAATTTTGTTGTCGTATTCCCACCATTGTGCTTATTGCAGACAATTTAATAAATTATTATGTTTTTTTCAAAATAAAATAAAATTATCAAATATACAAAAAATAATTTATGATAACATTTTAAAATTCACTTAGAGTAAGTAAACCGAAATTCCTTATACCCATCAAAATTGGGCAAGGGATCGGGATGGGCGAACAGAAATACCCGCTCCTTTGTCATCCAATATTTCTCCACCATTTTAGCAGGATCAAATCTTCAACTTCACTTCAAATAATATAAAGTTCAACCGTTTACTATGGTTAATAGTTAATTACGTATTATATGGTTCATAAACTAATTTGATATTAAAATAATCATATGCTAACACATGGACACTGTAATCATTAATTAATGGCAAACGCCGTTTTAATTCATTTTATAAGCTTCAAGACTAAACGTGCCATTGTTTTGGATTTAAATGCTAATTTTCTAGAATTTCAACGACAAAAGTGGGATATGTATGATCCATAAAGTCAAAATATAACTCATTATAGAAGTATATATATATTATTTTGGTTTCAGCACATTGTTTTTCGAGTATATTTATGGATATGACTGCAGTTCTCAGCTTCCTTATATTTAAAGCTCACTCAACCTATACAGTACCTGATGTGTTTTAGCGATAGTTTTATATATGACTTATTAATAATAAATGGTACCGAATCATTTTAACAAAAGAAGCACTGTTGATTCCGATGACTAGAGTAATTGGAAAAAAAAGAAGAGAAAAACATTAAAACATAACGAGGCAAGGAGACGAAAGTATTGTAATTAAGTGATTTTTATAACAAGATTTTAATCTTCTTTATAATTAATAAGGGTGGGCATGGTTCAAGACCCGACCTTTCGGTTCCTTAATTTGGAATCATACCTATAATCGATATGTAAAAAAATAGTATGTATCTAACCACAGTTGTTCGGTTCGGCTCTACTTAATTAAAATTGATTAATTTTTAATTTAGGCTTAACTTATTGCTAAATTAAATAAATTAATTGAAGCACAATTTACATCCAAAAATATTAAACTTACAATTATTGGACATACTAACGAAACTTAACGTTAAAATTTAATTATTTTAATTCAATTGAAATATAAAATTTACAAACAAAAGAACAGTAAAAGATAAATGACACATGCGGGCAGTGGCGGATCCGGGGGGGGGGGGGGGGGGGGGGGCACCCGCCCCCCCTTGGCCCGAGAATTCGAAAAAATATATATATAATTTTTTTCCGAAAATTGGATATGCCCCCCTTAAATTCTGATATCTATACAAAAGATGTGCAACTTATTAGCAAAAGTCATTTGGGTTAGTTGTATTCTTTTTAATGATTTATGGGCCTAATCTTACTTTTATAGTTGTGTGGGCTTTTAAAATGGAGCATATTTTATTCTTAATTTTATTGCTTTATTGTATTAGTTAAATTGTTTTTCATTTTTTATTAAACTTTTTGTTTGGTCTATTATATTTACATTTTCTAAGCAAATTTATGCAGATATTAAGTACAATAGTGGATTGTTTGATAAACAAATCGAACTCGAGATCAAATTACTAGAGTTTGAAAAGCTCGTGAACCGACTCACTTTGTATTTATATATACATGAAAGTTAAATTCAAACTCAACTAAAAAATAAATAATCAAGCTCGAATTAAATTTTGTTATATGCATCTAGTAATTATTGTATTAATAAAATTATTATTTTAATAAAATATATTATTTATGAATTAATTAATTAATTTTTTAATGTAAAATTTTGGCCCTCCTTGAAAAATTTTCTGTATCCGCCACTGCATGCGGGTGGACGAGAGGTGAACATGTGATGATGTTAACCAGTATGATTTTTACCAGTTAACCAGTTGTTCCAAATTTTGAGATCCAGAGCCAAACCATAATTGATGGTTCTCTTTAGGGTTGTCCAAGATCCGGTTAGTCGAACCAAAGAATCTGAAATTGAACTGAACCAAAAACTTTGGTTTTATAAATTATTATAACCAAAACAATGTGTAATTGAATAGTTTGATTTTTAGTTTAAACCAAACCAACCAAAATTTTATGCGCCTAATACTTAGACTCAATTTTTTTATCCATTCAATTAATGATAATCGACGATGAGGGTTTCTGCAATTGAAAAAACTTTGTTCAACGAACTCATATTTGTCCTGGAGATGGAGGTTGTGCAATGAATAGGGTAGGATATACATGCAAAGGTTATGATATGATTCATTGAATCGATATTGAGGACTTTTATACAGTGAAATTAAAAGACGATGCAAAGACGATTTAAAAAGGTTAAAGAAAAAAGAAACATTGATTCTCTGCCCTACTATAGTTATGAATCGGTACGATTTCGTTTTGTATTAAGGTAAGATTCAAAAATCAGAAGTAATGTTAAGAGAGAAGAAGTCAAGAAGGTAAAGATTGTGGTGACATAATTAGTGAAATTAAAAGGTTTGTGTGTAGTTAAACGATGTCGTTATTGGGAATAACAAAGAGTCCATTCATAGTAGGTGGATGATTTTGGGCAGATATGTGGCAAGTGGAATTTCGATTTGGTTTACCCTATTAACCAACGATTTTTAATTATATAAACCGTAACTAAACAAAAATTGACTGGTTCACCTAAAAAAAATGGAACCTAACCACAATCTATGGTTTTTGTTTTTTCAGTTTTGGTTTGGTCAGGTTCTTGATTCGATGTCGGTTTTTGGTTTAATATGGATATCACTAGTCCTCTCAACTTCAAAACCAAATCCGATTTATTAATCTCAGTTCCAATTTTTTATTTTGAATCCGGTCGACACTGATTTCGGGTCCAAAATATCCACCCATATTTATAATATTTGAAAATCTCAACTTTTTTTAAAGGTAAAAGAAAATTTTATTAATTAAATAAAAACTAACCCGACATCAAGTTGGACAGCTGAAGCTACATATGGTGAGACAGACCCCTTACCATAATTTCAACTACTGTTAGTTAAAATAAAAATGGTCAATTCGTGAACTATTTGATTACGAGCAAAACAAAAAACACATGTTCTGATATTGGGTAGTGCGCAACACTGTTCACTAATGATTACTCCAACTTTTTTCAGCTCAACCCGTTTAGCATCATGTAGAGCCACGACTTCCAACTCATACGGATGGAGAAACCCCGTAATCTTGCTGCAAAATCCCTTACACCTGCATCCATGATAACCACGGGAACCAATCGACTTGAACCATTTAGCATCATACTGAGCCATGGCCTCCAAGTCATACAGATGGAGAAACCTCGTGTTCTTGCTGCATACCGCATTAAACCAACTTCCTCGATCAACCATGCGATCAATATGGGCAACGCGAAATTCAAATCCTTCCAGCTCATTGGGTTTAACCAAATCAACTCAATGACACCAGGGACCACCCATTTTCTTCCAGCACCGATCTTAGTAGGACACCCAAGTGACGTATTGAATCTTGAGCAAGCCGAGATCCCTAGTTCTGTATGCTTGCATGAGTCTGCCTACCGACGCCAAATAACTCCGGTTCTCTCACAGTACCAGCCTACCAACCAACCAAAACTGCCGGTTCCCTCCCAGTACTAATTTACCAACGGTTTTCGGGTCTTGACCCGTCCCGCCTCCTGTCCCCCCCACCCCAATTTTGGCCCAAAACACCCAACCCGTTCCTCCCCATCCACAACCCCAAGAACCTTCCCACGCCATCCTCTCTTCTCTGCTCATCCTTACGCCAGACCTGCATGGAGATTTCCCTAGTAAACCCTCATCTCCAGTCGCCCCGTCCCTCCCCAGTCGTGCTTCTCCCTTCTCCTCCATCTGCCTCAGTTTTCTAATCTCACCCGCCCCTTTTATGCCCAGCCCCGACCTCAGTCTCTCCCTGTGCCGCCCATCGCCCTCCGCCGTCACAACCCAAACCTCCCCTCGCCCCTCCTGCCCAACCCCTCTGTCACTCCCCGAAACCTCCTGTCCTGCCAATCTCTTATCCAGACCGCCCAGATCTGTCACTGTCGTCCTCCTCCCTTGACCTATCTGCAACTCAGGCCACAAATCCGACCTTCGGCCTTCGCTCCTTCGTCCCTCCAGTCCTTCATGCCCGACCTACCTCGCCCTTCCACAAGTGACGCCTGCAGCACCCGTATTCTCCGCCGTACACCTTCCAACCTCGCAGACCAACGCCACCACACATTGACAGAATCGCCGCGAGACTTCGCCACACAAGCAAAACCCTAGTCGCTTCGTAAAGTACAAGGTATAAATCACTAACTGTTACGAAAATCTCAACTTGATCACTTAACCAAGTAATTATTTTTTTCATATTAAATTAAATACTTTTACTATGCATCATTAACGATATAAATTTAATTAAAATCAAGTTCATCTAAATTATATATTCCAACCAAACTATATCTAATCTCTGGTCTTTGTTTCATTCATCTCAATAATTCACCATGAGTATATATTTAGCTATTTCTTATCGTTTAACATATATAACAGCTGAGTTTAGAAACTAATTAGATGACTCTGTTAAATTAAAGGGATAATTTCAGGTGGCTACACTTAGATTTTGTTGTTTTTCACCTGACTACACCTAGAATTTTATTTTCCAGCTGACTACGCCTAGAATGTGCAAAATTTTCACTTTTCATTTTCCGTCCAATTCTGTTAGTTTTTACCGTTTTCTTCATGTGAAATGACTAAAATGCCCTTCATGTTTAAAGAGTTATTATAATTGGATTGAAAAGACTAAAATGCCCTCACCTATTCATCTAATTTTCAAACACATGCCACTCTCTCTCTCTCTCTCTCTCTCTCTCTCTCTCTCTCTCTCTCTCTCTCTCTCTCTCTCTCTCTCTCTCTCTCTCTCTCTCTCTCTCTCTCTCTCTCTCTCTCTCTCTCTCTCTCTCTCTCTCCTATAACAAACCTATAGATAATTCAATAACTTATTCAGAATGCTAGGACAGCGCGCAACAGATCATTCCCTCATCCACACCGGCCATCGCGCCGTTCGGAGCCAGCGACATCGCCGCCGCGAAAATCGCCATCAGAGCCACAAATCCGCCGGTTTAGAGCCTCCGCGCCATCATTTTGAAGCGGATCTCCGACGGAGTCGGGATCTGGGGGTTTAGGAGCCCGATGCGCAGGAAATTGGTGGAGCCGAATCCGAACCCACGGGTCTGGACGCGAGTATGTTGAAATCGGGAGAGGAGGTCCAAGCGGTCATGGATCCGGTGGAAGGAAGCGATTGGGCGAGGGAGGGAGGAGAAGTAGGCGAGGGTGAAGGAGAGGGACACCCAGGCCCAGCAGACGGCGGCGGAGGTGGCGGCGCCGGAGACGAAGAAGAAGACGATGGCCTGGGAGAGGAGGTAGACGGCGGTGAAGCGCTCGGCGCGTGAATGGTGGAAGAGAGCTCTGTCCTCTTCTCGAAGCTTGAAATCGCTGAGACGGCTCGTCATTCTCTCGTCGGAGAGCGCTGTCTTGCCGTCTGTTTCGGCGGCGAGCGGCGGCGCGTGGGGAGCTGTGGCGGAGTCGGGCTCGTCGTCCTGGTCCAGGAGAGAGAGAGAGAGAGAGTGGCATGTGTTTGAAAATTAGATGAATAGGTGAGGGCATTTTAGTCTTTTCAATCCAATTATAATAACTCTTTAAACATGAAGGGCATTTTAGTCATTTCACATGAAGAAAACGGTAAAAACTTACAGAATTGGACGGAAAATGAGAAGTGAAAATTTTGCACATTCTAGGCGTAGTCAGCTGGAAAAAAAAATTCTAGGTGTAGTCAGGTGAAAAACAGCAAAATCTAAGTGTAGCCACCTGGAATTATCCCTAAATTAAATAATCTTAACCAATTAACTGAAATAAATTATTATATATTCGTGTGAGAGAACCTTAATTATTCTATTATGGATCCATCAATTGTGCCGGTTAAAGTGAGATTATCGATTAAGTAAGCATGTTCTCAAATACAAAGACGCCGATCAATATTAAATAATTAATCACTAAAGGGCTAAAACTGTGGATGTCAATTTTCCCCGTCCCGGCCTGAAGGGGATCCTCGAATTCAAACAAGAACGGGGCGAAAAATTCCTAAATCAAAACGAGAAAGAGGTGGGGTTGAAGCGAGGTATTCACCCCACCCTGCCCCGTTACGCCTCAATATATTAAAAAGATATTTAATAAAAAAATAATATTTTTAAATATGTACTTTTTATTAAAATAACATTCTATAATTTATTTTTAGTGAAATATTATTATTTTTAATTAAAATAATATTTTTTAATATAAATTTATGAAAAGAAATTAATATATTTTAACAATATTTTGAGTTGGAAATTGAAAATGTGAAATTTCTGTACCCATCAGGGATTTCATGTCCCTATTAGAAACGCCCCGAACCCATCCCCATTTCTAATGGTAAGGAAATGACCCCAAACCCGTCCCATTGTCTATCTAATGACTAATCTTATACTTAAAAAGAGTTAATGTGAATTAGTATTTTCTTACACGCATATTACCATATCTTATCGTAATTTAATTAGCAATTAAAATAGCTAACGTATTTATGATTCATACATTTTCAATAATAACCATGTGAAACATTATTAATGATATTTTGGTCAAGTCTTTTTTAATTAATATAATTTGCTATTTACTCTACAACAACCCAACCACAACACGTTATATCCAAAATAAGAGTTCATATATATTACTATTATGATTATATTTATAAATGCAAGAATCACGTTGTGATTGACCAACTAAATTAAAATGAATTGTCCGGATATACACCAAACTATATTCTAATTATGTTCCAAAACAACCTTTTAAAACAACAAAAAGACGTTACTGTTATTTGTTGTTAAGAGTTCCAATTAAAGAACTTATTACGTATTATTCACTTCACCTACTTAATTTATTACGTCACGCACACTAGAATTTTATAATGAATTAATCGATTATAATAAATTTCAATTGGCAAGTTGATATATTTATTAAAATGCTAGGTTTCTTAATTAGAAGGGGTCATTTAATGAATTAGCAGAATCAAACACAATTTTTTTTTGGACCCGACCAACTTGTGAACTTATATGTAATTTATTTAATTGTGTGCCACATGTATTTAATATAATTGTATTATAAGTTCTAACTTAATTATGCATAAATTTGTTTTATTCAAGATCTTACATTTATGTAGCAATAACATGATTATTAAATATGTCACAGTACATATATATTAACTGATACGTTGATAATTATACCATTGAAAAATGTTGTTTATTTAAAAAATAAACTGAACCATTTGGTGGGCTGCGATTGACTATACGATATTTTTCGAACTATGTTCTTGTAACACTGGACTTGTTCAAGAGTTTGAGTCAATAAACAATTTAGCCATATATTTAAGTCTGGTGATTCTCTAGTTAGAATCAAACAACTTGATTTTAATTAATGTACTTCTATTTGAGCTTATTTGAGCTTGAAGTATGAATCCAAATTGTAATTTATGTCTTAGTTCTTTTTGGGTTTGAAGGTTTAGATTTGGTTCTTATTCTAAATTGAAAGACTTCAAATAAATGTATAAACTATAATAGTCATATACACCAGTGTTGACGCCATGACCATAAAAACCAAGCGGACGCTACATTGTGGTGTCGTAGCATTCTAGCTGTTTTGAGCCAGGTTTGTACTGTCTTAGTTGATTTTGAATAAATTTGAGCTATTATGTTCGCAGTAATTAATTTTTTTTAATTATTTAAAAATATTATAACATGTAGCATGATATGCATTTTATAATTACATATATCAATTAATTTTTATTCAAAAAGTTAAAAATTCAGAATTGGAAATCAGACATGACTCTGCCACGACCTCGAAAACTTTGTCCGCCATTATAGCGTCGACGACATCTACAACCTTGATATACGTAAGTTCACGAGAACGATTACAAATGACACAATAATCCTAATTTGATGTGAATTCGAGATCTTTAGTTTGAAAGGAGAGGGCTGGAGCATGAATTTGTTTTGTTTCAAGCAATTCTGGGGGAAGAGTTTAAAATCTCCGTCCGAACCGATATTCATCATTTTATTATAAAATCCGAAGAAACTCAAACTATTTTTCATTATACTCGATTTTTTAAATATATACTATTCGATTTGATTGTTAAACTGAAACTAATTTTTGATCCAGAGTGAACACTCCTGTACTTAACAACTAAAAGCTTCGATAGAATATTGCTTCGCATTTTCTCTTCTATTTCCACCCTAATAACATATTAATTATTCCACCGCAAGTTGTATTTAAAATAGTAATTATCTTGCCTATAAATACTCTTACGTGCCCTTCTTCTTCTTCATATTCACCACCTTCTCTCTATATTCACATAATTAACTCTCCAATTATATTCCAATAACTAACTATCCTATATGGCTCCCAATGCAACTACTTGCGAGACCGTACCCGTTTCTCAAAACGGGCCGGACCATGCCGGCCCGAAAGGCCTCGTTGTCCCCAAGAAGCCGTTGCTCGAGGCCGTGTGGGACCCGGCCGCGGCATTGGCCGGTGTCCGCCACACGTTCGGGGAGCACGGCGGCGTGAACATGTCGATCGAGGCCTCGGCCACGTTCACGGTCATGGAGCCCGAGACGATGGGCCGAATGTTCTCCGGTGAGCTCGGGCCCGACCGAGACTTCTACATCTATAGCCGTCACTTCAACCCCACAGTCCTCAGCCTCAGCCGCCAGATGGCCGCCCTCGAAGCCACCGAGGCCGCCTACTGCACCTCCAGCGGTACATAAATAAGTACTATTGAAGTCTGATCCACCTAAAAAGTTTTTTTAAACATTTATCATTTAACTGGTAAATTTATTGTTATATAAGTGTTATGTCCCACTTACATATATATATATATAATCATTTCATTTATGGAAATTCAACGAAATTTAATGCTTTTGGGGTCCCCCACGATAAATGTAGTTGCCTTTTAAAGGTTAATGAATATTATTTATTAATTTGACAAACGTCATGTTATATTATAATTAGTTTGTCAACTTCAAGATTTTTAAATATTTGTACCATTGCTTCAATCATTTGAGAATGTGTTGTGATAAACATAGAGCTTTAGTTCAATTTCGAGATAAATTCAAATAACTATATTGAATTGTACACAATTCTCATTTAACAATATTTAAACTTAATATTTTTCACATATATGTTAGACTATTTCTTTTGTTACTGTTAAAGCAACTCTAGTTCAATCTAACAAATTAAATACGTAAAAAGTTCATTATATCATCACCTTATAATATATATTAAATACGAAATGATCAATTTCATAATATAATGTGTTTTAGAAATGCTAGACGCTAGTTCTATCAAACATTTGAGAAAAAATAATAAGACAGTAATTTTTAGAACATTAAGTGGAACTCATGCTTTCAATATATATTTGTGTTTTCAAATGATTATTTTTGGTAAAAATAGAAAATATTAAAGAAATGACCATATTACCCTCTGTCTCAAAACAACAACAGGCATGTCTGCCATAGCATCGGTGGTGATGCAGCTGTGCAGCAGCGGGGACCACGTGGTGGCATCTCGGACGCTGTACGGCGGGACCCACGCCCTCCTGACCCACTTCCTGCCACGTGTCTCCAACATAACGGCTACGCTGGTGGACGTGAGCGACCACCAGATGGTGATGGACGCGATCGAGGAGGGGCGCACCAAAGTCCTCTTCTTCGAGTCCGTAGCGAATCCCACCCTCGCCGTCGCCGACATTCCGGCGCTCTGCAGGATCGCTCACGACAGGGGCGTCAAGGTCGTCGTCGACAACACCTTCGCTCCCATGATCCTGTCGCCCGCCAAGCTCGGCGCTGACGTCGTCGTCCACAGCATCACCAAGTTCATCAGCGGTGCTGCTGACATCATCGCAGGTACGTCATGGTTTTAGGGGCTTAGTCACCGTACACGTGTACGATGATGGATTAGATATATGAACGTGGGAACTAATTAAGAAACATGGTACCTAGTACGTACCGAAAAGTTAGCATCTTCCGGTAATTTTGGACTCATGTCTGTACAATAACGTAGGCGGCGCAGATCAGTCGTTTAGCAAAACTACTAGTGTTTTAAAAATTTGTTAGATTAATTTATTTAATTACATTGACCCTTACCGTCATTTCCTCTTCTTGGTTGGTGTTTTTTAAAACACTGCAATTTTTTTAAAAGGAAAAGAATATAAATTCTTTAAGTTCATGTTATTTGTAATTTTATTGGGTCGATTTCTAAGTCGTTGGATTTCATAAGAAGGTGTGTAATTTATATCTACTCATCAAAGTACTACATCTTTCCTTCTTTTCTTTGTTTATCTTTATTCTAACTTAAATCAAAATTTTCGTGAATCATAACTTTAAGAAAAAAATTTATTCAACATTTATTTTTTAAGAATTATTATATCATCAAATCTATCTATGCATAAATCTCTTAATGCAAAATTGATGTGTTAATCTCATCACGGACAATGGAATGTTCAAAATAATATTAATTTATAGTTATAGGTTATGATTGGTCTCGTTCGCCTATTCAATCGACGGCTTGAATCGAGATTGAAATTATTTATTTAATTAGTTAAGATATAATAAGACTTTTGATAAAACTAATTTGAAGAAATAGACTGATTTATTGTTTAAAATTGTTAATATTTATTTATTGTGAGTTAGAAACACATGGTTAAATAATGTTTTATTCGGACAGGAGCTGTGTGTGGGCCCCAGAGTCTAATCAACTCCATGATGGACCTCCACCAAGGATCCTCAATGTTGCTGGGCCCAACAATGAACCCAAAAGTGGCCTTCGAACTCTCCGAGAGAATCCCCCACCTGGGCCTGCGCATGAAAGAGCACAGCCTCAGGGCCCAATACTACGCCGAGCGGCTCACCCAAATGGGCTTGAAGGTAATTTACCCGGGCCTGGAGGCCCATCCTCACCACCTCCTCCTCAAGGCCCAGCACAACGAGGCCTACGGGTTCGGTGGGCTCTTGTGCATTGACATGGAGACCGAAGAGAGGGCCCAGCGGCTCATGGGCCTGCTCCAGAACGGGTCGAGGTTCGGGCTCATGGCGGTGAGCCTCGGGTACTACGAGACCCTGATGTCGTGCTCCGGCAGCAGCACCAGCAGCGAGCTCACCGCCGGCGAGAAGGGCCTCGCCGGGATCTCCCCGGGCCTGATCAGGATGTCTGTTGGGTATGTTGGGACGTTGGAGCAAAAATGGGCCCAACTCGAGAAGGCCCTTTTGAAAATGGAGGAGTTGGGCTTAATTAGTATCAAAATGTGAGCCCATTTAGATGTCCTATTTTAGGCCGTTTGATTGGTTTGTTGTTCAAACTTAGATGTTTGAACCTTCATGTTTTCAATAAAACCTAATAAATTTGAATAAAATCTTAATTTCTCGCTTTATTTTATTTTATTGAAGCACACAAGACTCTTTTATATAGACATTATACTAATATTGTTCATAATGAATTAATCGCACGCATTAGCTACATATATTTAGAATTAAAAAAAAGTTAGATACAACCAATTTATTATGAGTTGATTATCGTTACCAAATAATGCATTGAATTCATGTCAATTTTGTTATATATAATCAACTGAGATTGGCTAGTGGGGGCTTTCCCGCTCTCTGGCCTAAGACTCGGATCTGAGGACTAACTTAGTATTTTGTGTGGAGTTGGGTTAAAGGGTAGATACGAAAAATGATGTAAGATTTTTTTTAAAAATTATTATATATAATAAGATTACACAATTAAAAAGCTTAGAAGTCGTGTTAACTTATGTATATAATATTGGAATATTAATTGATAAATTAACATCAACCCACTATATATACATTTCAAGTATAAATTTATAGTTATGAAAAGGGCATTTTGGTAATTTTAGCACAAAAATGCTTTGACATGAAAGTGCTAATTAGTAAGATTCTTGAACAAGAAGTGTAGTGATTGTGTCGTGGAGTGCATGGTTTTAAGGATTTGTATTAAACCTTGGTGGTGTTTAGTACATTGTTTTGTTTTGTTTGAGCTCAGAATCTTCATCTTTATTTACTTAGGTTTTTTGAGCTGAGTTGGGTTTGGTTGAAGAGCCTTTCTCAAAAGCTTCATTACCGATCTTCACTTTTCAACTACTCCTACACTTTTATTATTTTTCCAACATATAATAAACTACAACTAATTGCAGCTTTACAAGCAATATATATGGTGTATTAAAACATGTGCAATTACACATAATTTATGTGGAAGATTGAGTTTTCAAATATACAACCACTGACACAATTCACATGTAGACTTAGATTCAACCAATTAATATATATTATTTTTTATTATATAACCATATGTATATTCTGAATATACACACATTTATTAATTTTGCAAAAATCTAGAAGAAGACAGTGAAATTAATACATATGAATATGATATGATATGATATGATATATACACATTTATTAATTTTGAAGAAATAGAGGAGGAGACAATGAAATTAATACATGTAAGGGAATTGGGAAAGAACAAAAAATACTACAAATGGTTGGTTGCTTTATTCTATTGATGTCTGCACCAAAGACTTTAGGTTTTGGTCAATTTTCATGAAATCAGCAGCTCTAGAAAAGAGGAGGGTTTTAAAGTTGAGATATATTATGGCAATTTTCAAATGTTTACAAAATTGGAAAGTAGGATTCTAAAATTTCAAATGAAATGTTTGTGTTTTTATTTGAAAGTAAAGCTTTAAATATTTAAATGACATATTATTCAGTATGACCTAATCAAAATTTTGATACGATAAATGAATATATTCTTCTCTTGTGTAAGTTTGTTAATGATCGACTATAAGTTGTTATTGAGAAGTGTTTGTTGAAATAGAGTGACCTCTAATACAATATTGATCAAACCTTCTTATTAAAATATCTAACTGATAAGTGACATTTTAAACTTATTATTTACATAATCTCTTAATTCACATCTTGTTATTTTAAATTTTGTTTGTGCTCTGAAACTCAGTTATGAAACCACATCCTTGAAATTTACATGGCAGAGTCGTAAATAAGATGAATCGAGTCAAAATTTGACAAGACTCGGCTTGATTATAAAAACAATTTCTCAATTTCAACAAATTTATATAATTAATCTCGAGTTTGGCTCGTAAAAAAGAAATTTCGGCTCAACTAAATTTTCTTATTTTCACTGTAAATTTCATTAAAATTGTATTAAATAATATAATATAAACAATGTTTTAAAAATTTCCGATTTGTCTGATTAGTCCATGATCAAACTCCCACTGGGCCCCGATTCATCATATGTTTATTCTCGATTAATCCTTGGGTCTAATTTATTTTTCGACTAATCTCCAACTGATCTTTTACTAATTCTTAGAAGACCTTCTCTGTCCAACTAACGGCCTAACATTTTTAAAAAAATATTGAATATAAGTAAGTAATTAATTATATATATCTAAGGAAAAAATAAATGTAGCTAATTAAAATTATATAAAAATATTGATTCTTGAGAGAAATATAATGAAGCACTCAAAGAAACAAACCAGACCAGTTACTATTAAAACATGTCTACTGCTAATAGATTGTGGTTGAGGTGGTCTCTGCCTCTGGTCTGAGCCTCGAACCCATCACCACAAGCATTGAAATTGCACTGAACGAGGCCGAGAGATATATTTAACCTTTTTCGTGAAAACCCAATTCATTTTTTTATTGTTTCTCTTCAAATGAAAATAAATTATTTTAAAAAAATATTTAATTAATGGTGGCATGGTACGTAGGAGAGAGTGGTGCACAAAAATCAAAGTTATTGTGATAAAAAGTTTTCCAGAAAAGGTTAGAGGAAATTAGTTCAACCACTTCTCTGACTCATCCTTTTGTTTGCTTCTTTGGTGTCTCATCACAAATCATCTTCATCATCAATCATAATGATGTTTCTGCAAATCACACGGTTCACACTCTTTGTAGCATATCAAGCTTAATGTGTGACTCTTCCATGACATCACGAAAAAAACCCTAATCACAAGTAAATTTGAGACGTGGACAATGTGGTTTTGATTAGAGACACTAAATATGGCAAGCAAATGAAAACTTCACAAGTGATTATGCAATGTTATTTTGATCAGAGACACAAGATATCACAATCTTGATGAAAACTGAAAGTCTAAGATTCGTCAAGTCGAATAATAAAGATATGAAAATTATATTTAGGAATGAGCTGTACAAACACGTCTTCTATTTAATAAATTAAAATGAATTTTATTATTAATGAAAATTTTGAAATGCATTTTCAAGTTATGGTTTGTTGATAGGGAATTTCATATACCCGATTGGTTCTGAGGGAATACGAAGTTTCTAGTTATTGGTGGTTTTGTGGATAGGCGTGGAAAAGACCTGTCTCGAATTCGATAGTTGTCATTTTTAGTCATGACTAAAGATTGTTAAAACGGTTTGTTATTATTACACGCTGATAAATATTTTGTGTGACGAGTTTAAACCTATAAAATAAGCATTATAGTTTGTTTTCACTTCGTCCTACATTTCTCGACCCAAAAAATGTATGTATGTAACCGACATCACTATATATTCTCAATACAATAGGGTATGAGATGAAGATTACTAAATCCGCTCTACGCTTTAAAATAGCACCATTTTCATTTCTAATTACTTTTTTTATTACACTTAATTTAAAATATATGAACCTTTTACACCAATAAGTCAATAACTCCTTTGACAAGGCTGATGGCATGATTAGGTCATGATGAATTGGTTCTCTGCTCAAAAGTGGTCTTGTCTCTGTGTATATATATACTACATTGTGGAGAAGCCGAACACACTTATTGAGAGCAATGACCATTTCATAAACCCAAACCCAAACCCAAAAATGAGCTCTTCCCTTTGAAAACCCTTAACCAAAATTATCAGTTCAGAGAGAGGTTGTGAAGAAGGGAAGCTTTTGGTTTTGAGGGGAATGTTGTTTGGCTCGAGGTCACTCACTACATCTCGATGTTTTCTTGACGGGTTTGTTAAAAGATCGACTCGTTTGATTCAAGATGATCGTTTCGATTACGAGTGATTTCGGACCAGGCTTCATTCCCCCCAATTCTTGCTTCCTTGGATTCAATCAGAGACGATCTGTTTCGGATAGATCAGGTTCGGTGAGTTTTGGTTTCTTGGTTTCATGATTCTTTTAAGGTTGATTTTGGCTTTGTGGGTTTTGCTTTATTGTCATCGGAGAAATTAAGGTCTATGTTGCAGATTGGTGTAATGATAAGGATCTTGACTTTCTTTCCTTTTTTTTCTTTTTTTTTCTGACCCACAACATAGAAAATTCTCATTACTTTTTTAAAAAAAATTAAATTTTTTGTGTTTCCAATTTTTGGGATTTCAAGAAAATGATTGTCTATAAATGGATCTGAATTTATTTATATCAATTGATTTTTCTTTAGATGAGATGTTAAGACTATTTGTTATGAAAGTTTTGGTGAAGCCTTTTTCATGTACTTGAGTCTTGAAGAATGTTATGTACATGTCAATTCATTATGTCATAGGAGAGCTCTTCCATATATAAATTGATAGAAGAGGGTATTTATATTGAAATATACTCTTTATTTAAGAAATTTTGTTAAATAACATCTTAGTGCCTCTTGCTTCAATTTAAATCATAGATATTTTAATATAACATAGTATTAGTTAAGTATTTAAATAAGTCGGATTTCGAACAACGATGGCCAAAAACATTCTTCAAAATTCAAGTTCTTACGAGCTAAAGAAATATTATGAATGATAATAGGGTGAGTTTTTCGTGAGTTTTTCTCAATCATGTGTCCGACCTTATTCTATCCTCGACGCAGTACAGTATATGGAATCCTCGTTCCCGATCTGAAACAATATTAAGAATAGTATTTAAATATTATTTTTATATATCGAGATGAGTTGGAGATATCATATCCTATCTCGATCAGACACTTCACACCATTCATGAATAGCCCTCTCTTATCCCAATCAAATTAGAAATATCGAGTCACCATCAACGGCGGGGCTATTTTGACATCGATAAATAATATCCCCTATGTTACTTAAGTTGGAAGAATCTAAAGAACACAATACAACCAAGTCAATTTTATTCAGTATGGTGAATTAGAATGGACTATGGAGATTCTCATTTTTCACTTCTAGATTTTACCCAGAAACAAGCAAGTACTGTACATGACATGCATGGTCATAAATGTACATGAGTTACTACACATGCCATTGCCATGCATGCATGATCAAAGCTGTCATATACATATATATATGCATCAGAATTCAGAACAGAACAGAGATACATATATATTGTGTATATGTAATTGTCAGCTGAAATGGCGCTACACAACCACAAATTATATTGTCTCCTACCTCAAAATGTACATAAGATTTAATGAAATCTACAGATTTGTGTCTCTTTCTTTTGTGTCTATTCATGAAATGTGTGTGTGGGACTTGCTCTTTATTTTTCCATAGATTGAGTTTTTCCAGTTTCTGTTATGTTGTTGCTTTCACCTCAAAAAAATTGTTCTGGATTTACTATCTTTAGTTTTGGAGATCTAACATTGTGTGTGACTTAATACATAGGTTTTTTGAGTTTCCCAAGAAGCATGTAGTAAAATTAGCAAAAGAATAATTTATTTATTTATTTGTGCGTCATAAAGAAGTAGTTTGACCAATAAAATATTATTTTTCTATTTATAAGTTCACAAGGCGACTGTAATTAATATTTTGAAAGAAAAAAAAATTGGGTCAAACATTTTGTAAATGCAAAAATTTAAATGTTTTTCAACTCATCTGTAATAACGACTATGAATATTTTCTAGTACATCATTTCAATATATCATCTGATAATTAGAATACATTATAACAATGTGACAAATTTAAATATTTTAAAAAATTGAAATTAATTGGAACTAAAAAATAGATTAAATTTTGAATTAAGAAATGACAAATCAACCTTAACCCAAATATTGAGAATGGGTTAAGTCAAATTATTTTGAGTTTTGGGCGACTTTTGGGGATTTACTCAGGTTCAAGTTGGGGTTGAGAAGACTATGACTCGCTCGATTGCCTGACCAACTATATATATGGGGTTGTGTGTTAAAATCATTTATTTATTTTAATAATATATATATACATATATATTGTTATTAAACAAATTATATTTTTGAATAAAATATAATTATATATTTTTAATGGTTGTTTTCACCTAACAACGATCTTTATTGAGTTTATATTTAAGATAATGACATAGTCTATATCTTATTACATGTCAAGTTGACTTACACATGTGTAATGTGTGGGTAAAGTTTGTTAACCTATACGTGTATAAGTAGCTCATTAACTTGTGCGAGATTCTCATTCATACATTAGTCGTATACATATATATGGCGTTAAAACTAGTTTGCACTTTCTTCATATGATATTTTTAACAAATGAAAATTTAGAGCGCGTTCGAGTATTGGGATTTCCTCGTACCCAATTTTGGTGCAGGAAAAATTCTATGATTTAGGGAACGGGTCGAGCTTTCAGCATAAGACCGAAAAACATAGTGGGGTCAAAGATAGCATAGCTTATCCCATATCCGTCTCGTTGTCATTCTTATCTGGATAAATTTCTTTTTCCTCAGTCCTCATGCATAAATTTAGGTGGGCTCAAAATGGGCAAGCATTGGCTCAAAATGGGCCTTGAACAATGACTTCATTCTTTAGTTATCTTAAGATAAAACTATCGGCCCACAACTTTGAGGATGGTTCATTTGGGCCAACTAGTGGGCCATGGTCATCAGCAGATTCAACACGGTATTGCTACATTTATAAACCTGAAGAATTTTGTACCTTTTTTTCCTAATTAGTGTTGGACAGTTCACTTCATAAATTAATTCTATAAACTTAAATAATCATCATCAATACTATTGTACGTGTGAATTTAAGGAGTGTGCTTGTTCATAACAGCTAGGATAGTCATTAGTTTTAATAAGTAAAATCATAAACATTAAGCAATAAAAGAAAACATAAATTGAGGAAAATTTCATTAATTTCATTAAATAACAATGACCAATTCCCAAACAAAGTAATTAAATCCAATTATTTCTTAAACTTTCTCTCCCCATATTCACTATATAATTCTTCTAATTGTCGTCACCAAATCAAAATTCTACTCGCAAAACCCTTCATTTCGCTTAAATTTTATTCAATTTGGTGTCATGAGATTTGAATTTGTGTTCTTCGTGTTCTTGAGCTTCGGTTTATCGACGGCCGAGCCGGGACCGGCTCAACCAATCGGCGGCGGCTGGTGGGAGATGTTGAAGAGAAACATCGGAATCTCCGCAATGCACGTACAATCGTTCCCCAACGGCAACATTGTGACCTACGACCGGACCACTGCCGGGCCGTCAAACATCAGTTTGCCGGCCCGTTCGTGCCTAAGGCCGGTCAAGCAATTGGATTGCTCGGCCCACTCGGTCATGTTCAACCCGACGACCCTGACCGTCCGGCCGCTCACCCTCCAATCCGACTCTTGGTGCTCGTCGGGCGGGTTGTCGCCGGACGGCGAGCTCGTGCAAACCGGAGGTTATAATACCGGTAACCGGGTGGTCCGGTTCCTGAACCCGTGCCCAGACTGCGACTGGATCGAGGACCGGACCGGCCTGATCCGGTCCAGGTGGTACGCTTCGAATCAAATCCTCCCCAACGGTCAAATGATCGTCGTTGGCGGGAGAAGAGAGTACAATTACGAATTTGTCCCTCGCGGGCCCGACGATAAGCTAAACGACCTGCCGTTTCTCAGAGAAACCTTTCATAAGAGGCAATACGAAAACAACCTGTACCCTTTTTTGCACCTCACCCCCAACGGCTCTATTTTTGTATTCGCAAACGACCGGTCGATTCTGCTCGATTACGTGACGAACACGGTACTGCGCCGGTACCCGGTTATGCCCGGCGGGTTCGCCCGGAACTACCCGAGCACCGGATCCTCCGTCCTGCTTCCCCTGAAGCTCGACGTTAACGGCGAGACCGATAAAGCCGAGGTTTTTATCTGCGGCGGGACGTTGCCGGACTCGGCTTCCAGTGCGGCAGAAGGGGAATTCTTCCCGGCGACGAACACGTGCGGCCGGATGGAGATAACCTCGGAGAACCCGACATGGGAGATCGAGGAAATGCCGCTGAGCCGGATGATGGGGGACATGATCCTGCTCCCGACCGGCGATGTCCTGATCATCAACGGCGGGGCCGCCGGGAGCGCCGGCTGGGAGCTCGGCCGGGAACCGGTCCTCAACCCGGTTCTCTACCGGCCGAATCAGACCAACGGGTCGAGATTTCTGGTCCTCTCTCCTTCGACGATCCCGAGGATGTACCATTCGACCGCCCATTTGTTGCCGGACGGCAGGATTTTGGTCGGAGGCAACAACCCACATAGTATTTACAATTTCACCGGAATTTTCCCGACCGATCTGAGCTTGGAGGTGTTCTATCCTCCTTATTTCGAGTCCTCTGTTCCTCGGCCCGAGATCGTCGGAGTAATTCAGGGGACGGAGCTCCGGTACAGGCAGAAATTTACCTTAATCTTCCGGTTCCGGCTCCTGGAATTTCCATTTCTGCCGGAGGTCGGAGAAATTGAGGTTACAATGGCGGCGCCGGCATTCACGACGCACTCGTTCTCGATGCACCAGAGGGTTTTGGTTCTGGCGACGGAGGGGATGATGAAGGTGGGAGTTTTGTACTATGTTGTCGACGCTTACGCTCCGGCGACGGCGAACCTGGCGCCGCCGGGGAATTATCAGTTGTTCGTGGTCCACCGGGGATTTCCGAGCAAAGCGATTTGGGTTCGTGTCCAGTGATTTATTTTTAATAGTACATTATCACCCTAACTACATTTTAATTTTTTTATTTATTGTATTTGGCGTTTGAGAAGTTATTTGTATTTGAAGTCCAAATAATTATAAATTTTGATGTTATAGCATAATAATCTACTATATATATGCTTAAGTTTAGATTATAAGTGAAATTTTAACTGGAAACTAAAAGGTTATGCTGGACTTAGTTTGATGTTTTTGTTTCTTTAGTAAATACAACACTTTTTCTATTCTATTCGTAAATCATTCTACATCTCATATACAAGATGAGACCAAATTAGGGACATAAATGGATCGGGTTCGAGGTAGATCTGGCTATACTTGTACCCAATTTGCTCGCTCGCATATACCTTGTCAGTCATGATTCCACAAAGTAATGCATTTGAGTCCATTAGCAATAAAGCATTAACTTTCCTAACAACAATATGGCAACATTCATCAACAATGCTAGTACTTTTGGGAATTGTGAAGGCCTTAGACAACCACAATCGCTTCACAGTACTCTTTTTGGTCAATCACTTGTTCCAAATAATGATGGCAGACACCCTCGTTCCTCAACACAAACAAGAAGCCAAGGCAATATAATATGACAATTTCAAAAGCAATTACATTTTTCATTAAAACTATATGCTAGCGTACATCCTAAATACATAAATCTCCAAGAAACTGATACAAACGAGTAACTTACACTAAGGAGGTGATGTCTTAATGTTCAAGTTCATCTGACTTACTTAGTTGTATTAATTTACAAATTGGGTTATAAACATATATAACTTCCAGAAACAAAGGGATCCCATAACAATGATAAATACAAATGTCGAGCCCAAACTCAAGTTTCAAAACCAATCAAATACCAATAAAACAGACACATAATAGAAAATTAACATAACACGAGAACGTACACAGGACGTGAATATGTAATAGATATTTGACCAGAATTTTCTTTCCCAGTGAAGATGAGGAAGTCAACGACAAGCTTTTTTTTAGAGAACCTCCATTACTCGCAATACCCCTCTCCCTGAAACAAAACAAAAGTTACAAAACCAATACATAAATCAACCAAAAAAATTATTTTTTTATAATTTAACCCTTTCTTGTTACTAAAATGACAAAGAACCAGAACATGACGAGAAAATAACCAATCTTAAGTTTCAAAACCAATCAAATACCAATAAAGCAGACACAAAACAGAGAATATTTAAGCTAAATGGATACAGTATTTTGTTGCTGTAAGAAAAAAAGGCAATATACCTTTAAATGGATACAATACTTTGTTGATATAAGAAAATAAAAGCCGTATACCTTTGCAATTGATGCACGAAATGACATTGGATGGTCGTCTTTAGAAGCTTTGTCAATATAACGAAATTAAAATCATTTAGTTCATTTATCAAAATTATCATTTCCAGAAAAGTTTTTGATCATCGGCTCTCATATGTCCTAACTTATTGAACTATTGTAGAGATCCAAATGTAGCGATTTCTTGATAATTATCAGGCTATACAAGGAAATCCCAAATTTACATCGGTTTAATTTCAACCCTACATTTAGCCAATGCATATTCTATAATCTTACTGTTTTCAACAAAAAAAATTCTCTATCGTACATGTATCCTTCTTCCTTATAGAATTTCAAACATCTCTAACTGTTTGATTCTTTACTAATTACTAGAAACTCACTCAATCACCAAACATAAATTCAATTTTAAAAACGACATGATTTGATTAATTTTAACAACATATCGTAGCAGAGGAGAACCAATCAGTGCTAGAATTTAGAAAGAGAAAGCAAGGATTAGAACTCACGGGCACGGTGCCAGAGAATAATTCTCCGATCTTCCAAAGCATCAAACAATGAAAGCGAGATCGTCGATCTATTGGGGCTCCCATCGCTCTTCGATGGAGAGGGACGACGACATTGGTGATGTGCGGTGGTCGTACTTGCATGCAATGAAACTCAAGTCGTCGATTGTCATGAATAGTAGTGTGAATGTGAGGGTCTGGGAGTCCCAAAAGGCAATGGAAACAACTGCACCTCTAACCCCAACATATTACTGAAGATAGAACCTAAGGTGGTTACCAAAACCGCTTTGCAAGAAAAAAGAAAAACACCCGTTCATGCCACCACCCAATCAAGAATCCAGATGCCAACCACACAAAAAAACTGATCACACCTGTTGAGGGGTAGATCGACCTCATTTTGACCTCGATCAACCCCCCATTTCGATACTAATTTGCCTCGTAGTGGCCGTAGAGGGCCAAATAGGATCATTTTACGCTCTTGGTGTGTTTCAAGAGCATATGCAGGATAGGGTAAGAAGAAGGCCAAGATACGAGATTCGGGAGAGCGAGACTTGGAGAGCAAGAAAGAAGAAGGGGCCCAAATTGCATTAGGCATGATCGTGACTAGTGAAGGGCACGATCTTGACTCTCCAAGGCACGATCGTGCCTCGACGAATATTTTCGATGAATATTTTCCCAACTTACAAAACGCTATCCCGATCTCAGTCACGAAGGAGCCACGATCGTCACCAAGAGAGAGGCACGATCGTGACTCAATTCATGACCGAGGCACGACCGTGACGACGAAGAGAAGACCACGGCGTTGACTCGAGCATAATTGGTCTCCCCGCGAAGCCGCGATCGTGACTCACATAGGGACGATCGTGACCATCTCTAAGTCACGATCGTGCCCCCCATAGTCACGATCGTGACCAGGCGTTGAGTTTATTATTACAACGTCATGTCACGACGTAATTTTATTATTACAAGTCACGATCGTTGGCAAAATTAGTTAGTCACTTCAACCAAAATTTGTTGCTTGGGGTGAAAGTAATATTGGTATATACTTTGAATTGTTATTTTTTTATTGTGTTTTGATGTCTGAATCACAATAATAGAAAATATTATAATTCTTTAGACTGTATTTTCTATTTATTTTAACAACCTCACCAACTTAATATGGCGAAAAACCATATTGGGTTTGGATATGAAAATATGTGCAATCAACAAACTCACATTTGTCACTTAAACTTACATGTTTTCGATGAAGGAAATATAAATTACATCAGATGTTCGCAACCGTGCGAATCTCACATGATCCCTGACAACACAAACGTCATATATTCTTGATAGCGCAAATGTCATATGGTCTCAACAACGCAAACCTTACACGATTATAATTTCGAGATTTGGTGGACTTTCTTTAAAAATTGAAGCACAATTTGAGTACCTTTTTCAAGTTCAAATATGAAGTGAACTACATGTTTTGGAGTCAGCTCTATAACATTATACGCTCCTCGCATTTAGTTCTACGGTGTCTTGTGCATCATATCTCGGCTCTTGACGTCTCTACAGTTCAACTCTTTCCGGCTCGCACTCAAAGGGTATGACTCTTTTGACATAAGACCTCATCGAATATTATGATAAAAATAACATTGGTATATTGAATTGGTATTCTTGATTGTGTTTAATATATGAATTACATCTAATAATGGAGCATTTTATATAAAACTAGACATAAACAAAATAGAAAATCATAAGAACTATAATTGTTTAAATTATATTTTTTATTTATTTCAACAATCTTTTGTTTTACCGTTAAGTTCATTTTCATTGTTTTCTTCTGTATGTGAACCTTTTTTGTCCTCAACCTCAAGTATTTATAGCCATTCGTTTATTTGCATTCGATTGATTGAATTCGGACCGTTTTTAAACTTTCTTGACCTCTATATACATATAAAGATAGAATTTTCTTGAATGAAAAATGAAAAATGATAAAAGTCAAAACTTCTTTTTTATGACATGCTAAAACGATAATATGCCCCCAATAATTGAGTGCCTATCCTTTCAAATATATTTATCCTCAAACTACTCATGATTAAAATTTTCATCTCATAATTTTGTAATGATTATTTGATCATAGGCAATAATTAAGAATTTATTATTTTTAGTGTTTTATTTTCCCCTATATACCCTTGTGTACACCCAAGTTCGCAAACATATTCTTTTAGTGACTACCACGTTCCCTAATTTTATATGAAAACCCTTCACCTTATTTCTGCTTTCAAACGAGTTTTTGATCATTAATATTAGTCATGAATCAATCAGATCAGTCTTATTTCAATGGTACCATTATATTTTAAAAATTCAACAATTAGTATTATTGATGAATATCTAAAATAGAATATTATTATTAATGAATAACTTGATTATAAATTACAGGAGTAGGTTACTTTTTACAGAGAACAATAGGAAATAAATCAAACTAGGAAACTTAACACAAATAAGAAATTCTAATTAATTAATTATTATAACACTCCCCCTCACGTGCAAATCGTGTAACACAAGTATTGCACGTGAAGCAAGAATAATAGGAAAGCTAACATCTTTGTCAAACAACGACGGTGCATCTTCAATCATGCCGATTATACAGATATGAGAACAAGTGATTTTTAAGAAGAATCACTAAAACTTTTCAAGCAGCTACGTCATATAATGACAATGCGGCAACTCGTCGCATATCAACGGTGCAAGATGATTTTAAGATTAATCACCAAACTTTTCAAGCAACTATGTCATATAATGACGGTGCGGCAACTACGTCGCATAACGACGGTGCAAAGGTGATTTTTAAGAATAATCACTAAACTTCTCAAGCAACTATATTGGTGCGAAACAATTTCAAGCAATTACGATGGGGCAAAACTCAACAAAATTAGTGGAGCAGAAAACTTGGAGAACGAGCATCGAAGACTTGTGGTGGCGCGTGAGACTCATGCGCGATTGACGAAGACTGGGGGACCACAAAACGGGTGGACCTGAGCTGCAGAAGCTTCACTTGCGGGTAGTGAGGACAAAAAACTCCTCGGACTGCTTGAACGAGAAACATATCTAGAAACACTGATGAACAATGTGTATAAACAGTACTGACGTGAATAGTGACGATAAAGAATATCGCGTGAATAGTGACGATGAACCGTATCGTGTGAATAGTGCGCGACGAACAATAATTCAGATTTTTTTAAAAGAACAACGGAATAATAATGTCCCGCCCACCCGCTAAAACATAATTAGCGAGTGGGCAAAGCCACATAGCTAGGATCGAAACTAAGTTGCCTTTGATTTCATGTTGAATTTCTAAAATATAATTGTATTATTGATGAATAACTTGATTATAAATTACGAGAGTAGATTTTTTTATATAAGGAACAATAGGAAATAAATCAAGTTAAGAAATATAACAGAAATAGGAAACTTTAATTAATAGGCATAAGGGATTCGAAATTAAAGAACTAGAAATGAAAAATTTAGCAATTTCCTTATTTTTGAGGAATAAGTAAATTTCTACTTGTTATTCAAGCAAGAGAATTTACCTTAATGACATATTATAACCACACTTATTTCCAAATAACATATATTATGAAAATATTTTATTCTTAAATAAGAATATTGTGAAAATACTTAATTCTTCAATACAAATATTCCAAAAAGTATTTTTATATTTCTTCATTGCGAGTTACAGAATATTATTTTCAATTTCAGAAAAAAATGTTTATTCCCGAATAAATAACGTGAAAAGTATTTATTTCTGAATTATATTGAAAAATATTAATCTCAATTTACAAATTGAAATATTGCTCAGAATTCATTTTTGGGCCTTAACAAAAATGTGGCAGGCCCAAATTTTCAGTACAAATCATTTTTATCAACATCATTTTAAGTGGCCATATTCGAGATTCAATTTCTCATTCACCTCTTGTTCGTTTAGAGCTCGTGATATACTGTTGAAAAGATATGATCTCATGTCCTAGATTTTGTAAAATTTCACATCTCTCTAGGTTGAATCTTAGCGTTCCAAAATTACAGTTCAGATTGACCCAATCATAAGTTAAAACGTATTCTTAACTTTATGATTTTTAAACCCATTTATCCAACAATTAACCTATTGAAATACATTAAAATTAACTTTCAATCAGCTAAGTTAATTGGTACAATTTAAAGATTTTTATAATCAATTTCAAAGTAAATAAGAATATGTAAAAGTGTAATTTAATTCCCAAAAAGGTATTCGAAACGTCACTTTCCGTAGGAGTATACTCGGTGATACTGTTGTTGGAGTTTTCTTTTCTTTTTCGTGGTCAATCCATTGAACAATGTGTTATATATGACGAAATGAATGTGAATCTAAACCTTTCAATGCATAATACAAATAGTACTACCAGAAAAGGATCGGACAATACGAGCAAACCTCAACGATTGGTTCCGAATAATTATTTAATTTGCCACTGAAAGCACTTTCCAAGAAGCACACGCCAAAATCGTGTTTTATTTCTCTCGCACTGTTCTTCGTTTTCGTGGTACGATCCCACGCTGCTCGAAACGACATGAAAGTGCACGTGCTTTTGTCGTTTTAAATTGTTGAAAGTACTGCTTTACTGTTCCAGTACCAGAGGAGCTGTATCTACGTGACGTCACTCTCGTTCACGAGCACTATGGTTTTGGGAGTCCAGAGGTTCATATTATGTCTGTTGCTACGACGAATGAGGAATCGTTGTCCACTTCCGACAAATCAAACGCTCACAATTTAACTCTAAAACCAATGGTTTTAATTGGTTACACGTTCTAGACAACGCGTACTAGTCTTTATCTTATTTTAAATTCATTGGTATTTGAGAAGACTATGATTTTATATATTTCAAATATTTCGTATGAATAATTAGAGTGAGCATGAGCTTAGTATTTGAACCCGTCGCGTTTTTTGAACTGAAATGAAGTGTTCAGTTCTCGCATCGAGTCCAAAAATATTAGGATATTAAATTATACTTATATTAGACCATATTCTTACCTTTCTTTTGTTGTAGAATATTAAAAAACGTATATATTTCATACGACATCACTTGATAGTTACATGTAGGCCCACGACCTCCATTTCTGACGGAGAGAGAAATCCCACAGTTTCAATAGAACGTGATCCCATCAATCTTCCTTGGTCATTACTACTGGACAATGTTTATGAAGTTGGTGACATGTAGACAATCCGCACAAAACTGCAAACTGCAGACACACTCAATAAGGACTAGAGAACTGTTGGAATAATTCGGTATAACAGTGAGGATGAAGAAACTTATTAGATGAACAGAGTTTCGTTGTGCTGTGGAATATAGTAGCCACTGCCTTAAAAGTTATTTCCGGCACGACCCAGTGAAAATCGTTGTTGCCGGTAGCTTCCCAAGGTTAACACAACAGTCAAGAGATACGGCACTCGCAACTCTAGACTTTCGAACTACATAACTCAATACCCAGGAATTCTTTAAAGAAAATGAATATTTAAGTAAGAGAATCCGTCTTACTCAATTGAGTTTCTCATACCTTTAAATAGGGGAGTCATGGTCACAACATTTTGTAACCAAACTGAAAGGCTTTGTAGCTTATTAATTCCAACAAAAACCCAGTTAGAAATTCTTACCAAGACCGGTTCGGATCAATAGGACATCCGTCATTATTTCTTTACGGGGATTCTGTCACTATTACCGAACACCTTACTAATCAGATAAATAACTGCCGACAACCACTTGACGAGACACTCGTCACATGGACGCACTCGCCACATGTACACAAATTACATAAAAGAAACCAACCTCAAACGAAAACAACGATCCATATCTCTCTCGCTCTTGACAAAAATTATAATTTTTCTATGAGTAAAATAAACCTTAACTAAGTCAGGATTAAACCCAGTAAATAAATAATTTTAATTTTATACTTTTACTTGTTTGTCCTTATCTTGTATGAGATTAATATACTGAGAAAATTTCATTTTCACTATTCTTAGATATACGTGAGTTTTATTTAACTCACTTAAGTTTTCAGACGTGTCAAGCTTCTACGTGTATCCTAAGTCATGATCGACTTCACCATAAAACATGTGAATATAATGAATGGTTTAAATTGCATATATGTTTTATACCTTACTCATTTGTCCTCATCTTACATGAAATTAATTTATGGAGAAAATTTCACTTGCTCTCTCCTAAATATATGCAACTTTTTCTTTAACTCCAATAAATTTTTAAACGTGGCATGCTTCTACGTGTCTCTAGAGTCGGGGTCAGCTTCACAATATAAAGCATCTGAATCACCTGGTTTAGGCCCACCCAAAATATGTCCAAATATATTAATAATTTAAGCCCAATTTTAGAAATGAAGGTTATTTGTATTTTTTTTTATAAGAAATAAAAGACCTTTTTTCATCCTTTTGAATTTGCTTTAGCTCCCAATAACTATTGAACCGACCATGTCGGAGTGCCCCAATTTTTGTGAAGTCGAGTGTACGTGAATTGAATAAGGATGACTAAAAAATATAGTACTTTATTTAACTCTATTATTTTATTTGCAAACTTCACATTTCGTTCGAGTTGTAATAGCTGAGTTACTTGATTGATTTTCATTAATAACTTTTAATAATTACAAAATTTTGAGTTTCGACTGAAAATCGCGACAAAATTCGTTTATTTTAACTCAAAAATTGAGATAATATTGAAAACTCAAAAACAACAATTCTGAAAAGTTATTAACTAAAAATCGAACTGAAATTAGAATCGAGTAGTTCGTGATCGGATCGTCCATTCACAAACAATTATGACAGCGGGTTCCTAAAATTTTAGAACAATACATTCATGTTCGGTTGCCCAACTAATTCACATAAAAGGTAATGTTAAAATCCTCTTTTAGATCTAAAACTAAAAACCGAACCAACGATATATGTAGTTATTATGTGTACAAAATGACATGAACCTAGTCATTCTCAAACCTCAAACCGGAACTACCAACACGTTGTTCGTGCGCGTGAGGTTCCTAATCTCTCGGAGTTGTGGGCCAGCCAGTGCTCAACTGAACCTGAGATGACGAAATTGCTGACATCATTTTAATTTTGACCATTCACAAATACCCGTGACACAACAAACAGACAAATTATCCAAGGTACGATGTTACGTCAAATTTGTCGTCTGCATGGAACTATGAGAGCACGACACGTGGACAGTCACAGGTCGAGTACATTAAATTTAAAACTTACAAGATCAACGTTTAAAATTTTAAAAAACCATAAACGTTGTGTGCTAATTTTTTCAGAATTTAATTTGAAAAATAATTAGTTTAATAATTGAGTTTCGGCCCGAAATGAAACAACTTGTATAATTAGTTAATAATTGATTGTTAAGTTTGTTGGAAAGAATATGAACTAATCAATATCGAATCCAAAAGTTTTTTCGAGTAACAAATTTTCAGGTTATTTATAAAATAAAAACTTGCATAGTTTAAAATATCATATCTATTTTTGAAAAGTTTGTCAATTTTAAAATTTAAACTCATGCCTCATTGAATAAAATATTGCACTTATCACTCAACTGGATATTTATTACAATCATATTACATAGCGTTTAAATATATTAGAATATAAGAAGAGACCAATATAATTTTCAGATAAAATTTTCATAAATATTTTTCAAATTCTCGAATTAACCGGGGCAGGTTCCCCTTGCCCCGACTGAATCCACTCCTGAAATTAGCCCAAATTCAACTCGACTTGGTTAAATTAAGTAAGGGAAAATAACACTTTTTACGCTTTCATACATTAGTTTTTTTTAGTACCATGAATTTCATTTTGGGACAATAATTCATGAATTGAACCAAAATTCATGGTACTTTCGGGCCATTTTCCCAAAATACACATGAATTGAACTAAGTACCCATGAATTGAACCAAAATTCAAGGCTATTTTTGATAACTAAATGACCAGTTGTTCCAAAATGAAATTTAAAGTACTGAAAAAAAAATAGGGTATGAAAGTGTATATTTAAGTGTACAAAAATATCATTTTCCCGATAAGTGAATAATCAGCTCAAATTTAGGAACGAACAAATTTTAAATTTATTTTCAAGTATACACGTTTAAAATCTAATATATGAAAATGACTTCATGATTTATCGTATGCATTTATGTTTTGAGCTTAATAAGACAAGTTTGAAGTACGTTGAGTGGACTATAAAGTCAATGGATACTATATGAGCATGAATATCACGATTTAATATTGTTGTTCAGAGACTCCCCTCGAAACCAAACACATCAATAATAGAAACTTTGATTATCCACGCAACTACTAACAATAATAGAAACAATACTCGTACTAATTGATGGTTAAGTTTGAACCACATGCGTGTGCACACTCGATAATTGATTCAAGCACTTGTGTATCATATGTTAAAATACATTATCTTAAAAAGATGGAACCAATGAGGTGCAATTTTTAACATGTTTACTCATTAAGGGAACGGTAAACACATATTTCAAATACGAAAATATATCTAAGATGATAACGAGATAGATAAGAAACAAATTTAATATAATGTATATAACCTTATATTAGCTCTTCACTGTATTAAGTCATTTTTATTCTTAAACTTTATAGATTTTATTTTTATTCTTAAATTCTTTTCACGTGTGTTTTGTTGGACAATGAATCTAGCATATTTATATTTGTCTCTCATAAGTGTATATGTGAGATTCACTTTTGTTAGCGTGAGCCTCCCATTACATTGTTATGTAATGTACATGAATAATTAATTCGAAAAATTCAACTTGAAAAATAAATTAATATAATCTCACATATTATATTTTTCTTGACACATTTTCACTTAATTATAGCTAACTTTTTTTTTTCCTCTTATAAGTGTGTTGAAATTTCTTCAAGTATCAAATGATTAGACATTAACAAATTATTTCTAGTTTAATTGCTCCACATTTAAGTATATATATTTGCTAATTTACGAGATCTCTGATTTTGTAAGGTTGAGGAGGTGATTATGTTGGGATATGCGTTTCACTCTAATTGTTAGTTTGAAAATGTAGTGTGTAAATTTTGAAGCTTTGATTTTCTTTCATAATTTATGTTGTTATGTTTAAGTGTTCGACATATTTTTTTAGCGCAAGATAAAAATGTCAGCCAACATGTTGCAACACATTTAACATGACATGATGCGCACATGGTTAGGCAAGTTATCAAAACCTATCTATTTAATTTGCATAAGCTTGGGGCACAAAGGAATTAAGTTGCGACAAATTCAGGCAACCTGCAGCGATGTTAAAGACACGTCAGCAAGGCCAATTGAGGCAGCAACACCAGCTTGTCAACTTGCCAATAACGCAAGGCGGCAAGAGATTACCTATAAGGAGTAGGGCTCCGAAATAGGCATGTGGAGTTGCTATAAAAGCATGTGCTTCCCCCCATAGCAACTCAGACTTTCTCTGTACTAAATTTTCAGAGCTCTTAATCGTGCAAGACTGGCGTGTTGAGAGGCTAATTGATTTATCAAGAACTGTGTTGATCACTATACATCATACGAGGAGTATTGAGTGTTAGTGATTTGAGGGTGTGTGTACGTGATTGAAGATTCACGAGCAAATTGTCGAAGACAACTACACTGAGCATAGGCTTGCTCGAATGGTGGAATTGAGAGGATCTCAAAGACAGGGGGATTCCCTTGTCGAGGTGGTTCACGGTGAGATCATAGTAATTTAGGACAATAGCTTGTGTGATAACTAGTTGATGCTTGAAGTTATACTATTTGACTACCGAATAGTGAAAACCTTTCCACTGGCAGAGTGCTCTCAGACGTAGGTGCGGAGTCACTGAATTGGGTAAACATATTGCGTGTCTTATGTATGTTTACTGTTTTGTTATTTAATTTGTGATCAAATAAGTTGTCGAACCAATTTTCACAATATTGTGCTCGACATCTTGTTCTTACTGCAACTCAAAATTTCTCATGTACTGTGTAATGATATTTTAGAAAATTTTTTGCTGTGATTTTTAATGCGGTAACTTTTATAGATTTGGTTTGTTGTTGGTTTAAACTTGTTATAAGGTAAAAAACACAACTTGACTTGAGGGCGTATTGGTGGAGGGAAGAGAATAAAGGTAGAGGAGAGAAGGACAAAATGATTAATAATATTAATTTGAAAATTTAAATGAAAATCTGGTAAATTGTAGTAATTTTGTAATAAAAGCTTACGATGCTAACTTCAAATTAACAAAAAATATAGTTTTTTTATTCATTTTCAAAGCATGTGAGAGAAAGTAAACTGTAATTATGTGAGATTATTTCAAATAATTTGTGTTTAATTGGTACTAAATAAATGGTAGACATGAACAAAATGTCTTGAAACTCTCTAGAGATCTATTAGCCCCAATTTAACCGAGACTAGGTATTAAGAAACATGTATCTCCCCCACTTTCATTTCCAAAGTCTTTTTGTGTTTGTTCAATTCTTTTGTTGCTAATCTATATATGTGAATCAAAATCTAAACATACATTATTAGAAACTGTTGAACAAACCAGCTTTAGTAATGCAAATATGTAACCGAGTTGATTATGAAGTATGAACTATATATGAGAAACTGTACAGATCGGCATTGCATTGTTAGTTTACATGAACAGTGAGACGCAGAATGTTGTACAGTTCCTCGGAAAGTTCAACGGGACCTACATTCGCAATCTGACACGTGTATCCTCAACGTTACCAAAATGTTTAAGGTTGTCTTTAGTGTGAACTCCAACACCATCCTTGGACCACGCGTACCCTCAAAACCACAAAACGACCACTACTTCATGACAACATTATTATAAATAACACCGCATATATCTTCAGTTTCTTATTACAAGTTCATCGTATTCCCCGAACACACGAAAAAAAAACTTTTTCTTACTATCATGGACTACATCATGTCAAGCGTTTCGGTTTCGAGTCACGAAACAGTCTCTCTCGTACCACAAACGGCCCCGACCACGACCCTCCAGCGTCGCCTCCAGGTCATCGCCCAGAGCCACCGCGAGAACTGGCTCTACTCCATCTTCTGGCAGCCTTCCCGAGATGGAAATGACAATTTTACCCTTCATTACACGGACGGCCACTTTTGCGGCGGCGCGTGTAGTGGTGCGGACAGCGAGTGGTTCTACACCGTGTCTTCCACGCGCTCCTTCTCGGCGCGTGATAACAATGTGGTGGGCTCCGCGTTCCGTTCCGGGGCCCACGTCTGGCTCGCCGGCGGCGACGAGGAGCTCCAGTTCCACGAGTGCGACCGCGCGAAGGAGGCGCGGCTCCACGGGATCAAAACCCTCGTCCTAGTCCCCACCCAAAACGGCGTCGTCGAGATCGGCTCGTCGCATTTGATACCGCAAGACTCGGGACTGGTCCAGATCGCGAAGCTGCTCTTCGGCGATCTAACAACAAACGCCCCCGCAGCGCCCAATCAGAACGCGCCACGTCATCACACGCCTTTCGGGGGTGACGTCAGCAAGACAGAGTTGTCGTGGTCCCCTCCTGTCGAGTTCGGACAGCTCTCTCGTGACTTTGATCAGTACGACGAGTCGTCTGACTGGAAGAAGCCGGTCACCTTCCGGTCATCCTCCGACTCCGGACCGTCGGATCTGGACGAAGACAAGCACAGCCGTTCGATCAAGAAGAGGGTGAGGAGCAACATTAATAGTCAGGGAAGTAATAATAATAGTAAAAGTAAAAACAAGGAGTTATTACCGGGGAAGAGCCACGTGGAGGCGGAGAGGCAGAGGAGAGAGAAGCTGAACCGGCGGTTCTACGCGCTCCGGTCGGCGGTGCCCAACGTGTCGAGAATGGACAAGGCTTCTCTTCTCGCCGACGCCGTCACCTACATCGCCGAGCTCAAGGCCAAAATCAACGACTTGGAGTCGAAATTGAAAACACATGAATGTACGGAAAGAAGTAAAATCAGGGCAATGAGCTCGGCGGGTCGTCAAGATTATCAAGATCAAGGGTCGAGATCGGTGTCGATGGAGGTGGAGGTGAAGATAGTGGGGAGAGAGGCGGTGATAAGGGCAAAGGGAGAGAACGTAAACCACCCGGCGGCGAGGCTGATGGCGGCGCTGAGGGACTTGGAGCTGCCGGTGCACCACGCGAGCGTGTCGGACGTGAGGGACACGCTCCTGCAGGACGTTGTCGTGAGGGTTGCTGACGGGTTGGCCACAGAAGAAGCCATGAGAAGTTCGATTCTCATGAGGATATAATGCAAAATTAAGTAAATAAATAATTATAACACTTGGTTGAGTTGTTTATTTTAGCTTGTATATATATATACCATGGTGCATGTAGGAATTGAATTGTTGATGAGTATATATTTAGTGTGTTATTACCCAAATTTCCTCTTTGTTTAAGAAGAAACGCAATTGCTTAGGTGGTCAACACTAACTTTACAACGGGAGAAAAGAAATAAAAAATGTTGACTTTATTTTGTATGCATTGATTTTATAACCATGAAATGAGTTACAACTATATAGTCTCACATATACTAACTATTTACTAGAACTACCGAAGAACATAGTAAACATACAGAGAGATTTAAGCTGCTTCTAATTTGTGATTTGTCAAACTTACAATATGATCGACTTGCTCTCGCAGAGGTAAGTTGTTCCAAAATAGAATTCAGAATACTGAAAAAAAGAAAAAAAAGTAAGGTATAAAAGTGTCAAAAGTGTATATTTAGGTGCATAAAAGTGTCATTTTCCCTATGTTTTTTTCATGTCTTTGATTCTTTCATTTTACGTCGCATTGTCTTTCACCCCTCGCATGTTTCGAACAAAGTAATGTACAAAACGTCTGTATTCATCACAGTTAAAAACATTTAATTTGTGATTTATTAAACTTACAATATGATCGACTTGCTCTCGCAGTAGTGCTTGTTGTCTTTCTTTCCATCTCTCGCGTTCAGCAGCTCTCAATTGTACATGTGAGTAATAATTGTCCTCATCCTACTTCATCATTGTGATTTCCGCCTTTCTTCTTTTGTTTCGCCGCCAGTGACTCACACTGCTCACAAGTGAACAATAACTGCTCTTTCTTTTTCTTGCCATCTCCTTTTTATCTTCACCACCAGTATCATGTGTAGAGTATGAAACTGGTAAACAATCACCTCTCCAGTATCGTTGACGAGGTATTGATAACGCTACCTCCCAATATTTTCTTAATTTTATCAGCCATTTCTTTAATAACCACGCTCGAATACTAATCGTTGGAAACATAATCTGTCAGATGACCAATACTAACTCCAAAACAGGAGAACACAAAAAGAGATTCTTACTTTATTAATCTCTATGCATTAATATTACAGTAGCACTGAATATTGAGTATTAAAAATAATTAATTTGATAAAGTGACCATAACAAAAATTACAGAAAATCCATCAAACACAACAATATATACATGAAGATTTCTTTACCTCTATCCCTGTAACTCCCGCTGTACTCGCTGTAATTAAGTACTATAAAAAGCAAAGAGACATTACAGAGGTTATATGTGAATTATTATTCGTCTGTCTCCGATCCATCATCATGCTCGGTTGGTAATTGCCACGAATAGGGAAATGGGTGTTGTTTGTACTTAACCTTGTCGCAATTGGAAAAGAAGAACGAAGGCACGTGACTTCCTCCTCCTCCTCTTTCTTGTTCCAGCCTCTCTACAAAGGTGGAAGGCATGTACTTGACTTTGATCTCCTCCAACTGCTTCAAAAACTGGGGCAGTCCTTCACTTACAAGCTCGAGTTTCTCGCAGTCTTCGATCTCTAAGCAGACAAGACTGGGCAAAGCTCCTTCTTGCACGGTGCACGCTTCCAGCTGAAACAAAGATTCTAGTTTGAGATGGCGGAGTTGGGGAAAATCATTTTTACGGAATATCATTTCCTTCTCGACGAATGAATACATCTGTAGGAAGAGAACCCTTAGACTCTGCAGCTTTGCCAGCGGCCCCATATAGCTTTCATCGAGTTCTGAATATTCGATGACAAGCTTGGTGAGGTTGGAGGGCCATGTACAACTGCTGGTTGCTGAGGAATATATGAGTCCTTCACAATGCAGTCTGTACAGACAAGGACTGGCCCTTGGGATGGCCTCCAAATGCATTTTATCATAGACAATGGGTTTGAATGACAATGACTGCAGTCGGTTAAACAATATTTCCTGACTCCTTACGATCTTATCTATTTTGTCGATGTGTTTTCCTATCACTAATTTTCTGACACTATTAAACTTGGCCAGATTTTGTTGCAAGTCAAAGTTGTTCGGGGGAAAGTTTACGAGTGTCTGCAGATTCCGAAAACTACCCACTCGCTGCTTACTACTTTCACACAGAGTATGATAGGGCAGATAGAGATGCTTTAACTGTTCCATCCCCCATACCGAGTTAGGGATTTTGATACAGAAGGCCCATGAACTCAAGTTCAATGTTTGCAAGAACCTCATATCACCAAGGCCAAGGGATGATGTGGGTACACTAACTTCAAGTTTTAAGAACCTCAAGTGAATGAGGTTTCTCAACTTTCCTATTCGTTTCCAGTGTGGATGAGATACTTCTAAAACCCTCACGAACTTCAACTTCTTATATATCAACTTGACCGCTCTAAATTGGCCACCATAATGATGCTCCTCATTACCTGTGCGAAAACATATGGATCTAAGCTGCGGGAAAGGGGAAGATACATTGGATTCGTTAATCCTGAAACGACTTCCAACAAAAGAAACACAAAGCCTACGGCAATTTACTTCCCCCAAGTTTGTTCCATCATTATCTTCACCCTTAAGTATAATTGACTGTGCAAAACCTTCCTCTCTGGCCTTTAATATGCACAAGTCTCGGACAAGATCATGCATCCGACACTTGTTGACCCTTCCCGTGTGGCCTCTTGTTCCCACTTGAACCATACACCTATTCACCAACTCATTCAAGTAATCCTCCGCTATCTCCTCCATTGTTTCTTCCCCCACTCCCATTGAGGACGACACAAAACCTTCTCCTATCCATTTTTGTACTAACTCGGACCTCTTTATTTCTTCATCTTCTTTGTATTGACTAAAATAGAGGAAACATGGTTTCAAATGGTATGGCAACTCCTCATAACTAGACTCCAACACCCTTGTCACCCCATCATTCACATTTGGATCCCCTCTGCTTATATATGATATGATGTTATCACCCACTCTTTTCCATTGGTTTAATTCATGTTTGGTAGCTAAAATACCTCCCAGCACAATGATGGCCAGTGGGTATCCTCCACATTCTTTCACCATTTCGTCAGCAAACTTGTCAAACTCAGAGCTTTCTTTGACTGAAAAAAAATACACGACAATCAACAATCATGCAAGATAGACAATAAAGTAAAGACTGTTCAAGACAATATATTGATTTATGATTAACATATGATAATTAGTGACAAATAACTCATTGGTATGATGAAAAACAACATGACTAACGATTCAACATGACAAATAGTGACAAGCAACATGAAATATTTCTGAGAACTTTTCCAATACTGTAGAGCTTCCGAGGAAAAATTCAGGTACAGCAAAAATATTTTGCTTTATTTTTTCCATAACAATAGGGTTTTCAGTTAGAGAAATAGTTATATCTAAATAAAAATAATTGATCATTCATTAATTTTATATGAAAATGTCCTAACTGTCCTTAACTTGAAATACATTAAAGGGAATTCTTAATTAATTAAAGCAATTTAATATGGGTTGGGCCTGAGTGTGTGAGGGGTAGAGGCTAGTTAGGTGGTGGCCCAATCTCTCAAAAAATTAAAACAAATTAATAACTGAATAAAGCCAAAAAAAAGATATTAAGATCTCACTATTTTTCAAAGAAATAAAAAGATTTCACTAAATTACTATATTTGATTAGATTTATGTTTGCACAAAAGGTCTGGATGCTTAATGAAATGTATATATACTTACTTGGATGGTTGGGGACTCCCAAAGATAGTATAGTATTTTTAAGTAACCCAAAGCTGGTGAATTCATCCAAAATATCCAAGCTTGTGTGATACACTCCATGTGATACCACACCTTTATTGCGACTGGTAACTAAAATCTTGCTTCTGCTGTCTTTGTCTTTATAAGGGAATGCAGCAGACAGATTGACCCAATCTTGATTCCCCCAAATGTCGTCTGTTACAATCAAACACTTCTTCTCTTTTTGGAGGCGACAAAGTTGCGATGCCAATTCATCATCTGGTATAGATTTTACAGACCCCTTGTTTTCTGAAAGCTGAGATAGGATAGACTCCCAAACTTGTCTTGGGTTGAACTGCTGAGAAATGTAGACCCAAGCAAAGCGCTCAAAATGTCTCCTGATTCTTTGGTCACTGTAAACTTGCTTGGCAGCAGTGGTCTTACCCAGCCCGCCCATACCGTAAACACAAACCACTGGCGCCTCTTCCCCGTCGAGCAAATGCAGAACTATCTCCGTTGTCTTCTCTTCCAAACCGACAACATTGTGGTCAACAATGTGAGCATAGTCTTGCCTCTTCCTCCTGCTTATGACAGGAGCTCCTTCTCCACCGACGACACTGAGTTCCATGATGCCATAGGTCTCCCTGAGGCTACTCAGCTTGGCTTTGATGCCCTCAATTCTAACACCCATCTGCATGAACGAGCATAAATAATTAGTGGAAGCATTTTACTGTGATTGCTAAAATTGGCCTAATCATAATGAATAAATTTCTAGTTCTTGGGAAGATAGATCCTTATCAACAAAGTTTACAGACACATTAGAGTTTACATCCGACTCAAAAAACTAGCTTAGATTGCAATTGACAAGGTAACATAGTAGATCAAAGGCCGTGGGTGAAGTGACAAAGACCTCATATAATAAGCATGAATTCGTTGGTTCCAATTTCCACGTTGGTGATATTGTTATTTAATTCTTGCTCATAAAAATATCAGGGTAACCTAATACAAAGCATAGGGCTGGGCACGGTCCTAGAACCGGACCCGACCGATCGGTTCTCTAGTTTAGAGACCCAGACCCATTATGTAGAAAATGGTCTGGTTCTCGGTTCCACCCAATTAGGCCTGATTATACAATTAATTGTGAGGTTTATAGTGCAGTTCACTGGTCCGATTTCTTAATTATGCCCAAATTGACCCAATTAATGTGATGTTTATACATTATTCAATTTATGAGAAAAAGTATACACAATTAAATTCATTTGTAGGCAAAAAATCTAAATCACAACGATAAAAAATACTATTTCATAGCTCTTGAACCGGTTTGATTCTGAATTGGTTAACCGACTGTTCTATAGTCTAAGAACAGGACCCGGACCAAATTAGTTCGGTTCTCGATTTTCAGACCCAAGTCCAATCCAATAGCCACGGTTCTCAGTTTTTCGATTTGAATTCGGTTTGAATCCCGATTCGAGTTCGGTTTTGGATAAAAAGTGCCCATATCTCAAGATGGCTACCAATTCGATATTTATTGCATACTTGATGTCTCTCCTTTATTACTAATTGCATCTTTCATTCAGTTTAGTTTTGCAACGTATATTTCTAAACACCCCTTGAACAAATAAACTATGCAAAATAAATGACTAACTTGATTTATACTCTAAATTAAGAAAAGTTTACTAATTAGTGCTACAATTGTCCATCTTGTAGAAATATGTTCCACTTGGTATTTACGTGATGATAAGTAACACGTTACGATCAAGATTCCTAATTCATGCACAATTTACTTAATTTTGAAACATCTTTTAGTTTTCTTGTGGTTAATTACTTACCTGGTGAAGCTCCATGCCATGGTTGATGCAGGAAGCGTACTTGTTGATGACGTTCATGACACCCTCTCGATTCCTCAAAGCAGATTTGAGGACGAAATGTTCGATCACATCCTCCACATCGTATGATAAATCTCGGATCTGGGAAACCAAGTACCGATGCGAATCACTATCTACTTTCTTCCTCTCAGCATCTTTCAAGAAACACTGCATCCTCTTCAGGTCTCTCTGCATCTCCACCACTTGGTCACTCACCCCGAACAACAACTTTCCCTCTTTCTTAAAAAGGTTGCCCACATTCTCCATGGCATATGACACTAGTGCTGCATCAACCATTCTCGACAGAATATCGAAGCGATCGCTTATTGTGGATAATTAGTATGTTCAAATGTGTGTTTCACAACTCTCTCATATGCCCTGCTTTTATATTGTTCCCTGGCTCCAACGGTCAAGTGCGAGTCGCTTCTACGAAAATGTGTTTAGGAACAAACAAATTAAGGCCACAAGAATTTTCAAATTGATGGCTGCTTGTTGCCTCCCAACTGTATTCATTAAAATCGTCCCAAAGATTTGAACACATCAATTAAGGCGTGTGAAGAGAAATAATCAGTCTTCATATGGTCCCTTTCTGCAGTTGTAATTTGACTACAGACAACTAATTAATGTTTTTGGAAAATACATTTTCATAGAACATTCAATGGCAAGTCAACAAATGCAAAATATCAAGTTTTGTATAGGTCAAGACACTGACGGACCTGCTATTTCACCATTGCTCTTCTGCTTCCATCTCTGGTTTTAATAACAATGAAGACATGCAATTATAATTAATAATTATGTATAGTGAGTATTAACATTCAATAACTAATTGAAATGGTAACATTTTCATTACCTCAGGTTTCTTGGCTTTGCCCTAATCACCAACATTGCTTGTGAATTTAGGGCAAAGCCCTAGAAATTTTAGCCCTCTCGAATCCAAGTCCTCGATTCTCGCTCTTTGCACTCCGAATCTCCTAATTTCTTCTACAATTTCATCAACAAGAATCGGCAGATTCGGAGCTTGAACTGGCTCCGCATCATTTTTATTGGCAGTCCAGAGCCATGCCATCATAGATCTGGCCTTTGAATCGGAGCTTGAACTAAAGACCATTTTAAGTCCTTGGAATTGGAAAATAAAAGAGTGAGGTTAAAATACTTGGGTTAAACAAATTTTATTTAATGGGTGTATTCAACTAGGATTTTCAATCAATTTTAAAAGTTCATGGATTCTACAAGACTCTTTTAAGTTTATAAAAAGTGTTTATGATTTTAATGGAATGACTTTGCAAATCTCATGATTTGAGATGATACTTCTAAAAGAGTTTGTTATACCTATAAAAACTTTCAAAATTATCCATTTCTCAAAATAAAGTCATTGACTTTTAGAATATCTTCAGATTTTAAAAATATTTTTAAAATTACGATTGAATACCACAAGACTTTAAAAGTATTTCTAAAATTATAATTAAATACCACAAGACTTTAAAAGTATTTCTAAAATCATGATTGAATACCACAAGACTTTAAAATACTTTTTAAATCCATTAAAATCATGATTGAATACACCCCCCTAAGTTTATTTTCACATAAATTACTTTCGGTTTCCCGTTTGAGGTTTTATTGTTAGACGTCTAAATTCATTAAAGGGTAACTACAGATGAATACACTCGTCGAAACCTCATTTCAGGATCAGTCCTCCAAGTTTGAAAAAAAAATTCTCGGTCCCCCAAGTTTTATTACGTTACACTTAAGTCCAATTCTGTTAATTTTAGGGGTAATTACAGATCACTATACCCGTCGAAACCTCATTTTAAGATCACCACACCCAAGTTTAAAAAAAATTTTGTCGGTCACCCAAATTTTGTTATGTTACACTTAGGTTTATTTCAGTTATTTTTAACTAACGTGGTTTGTAAAAAGTCCAAAATTCCCTTAATGTATAATTTTCAATCTTATATAATTATTGGGATAGAAATTACCTTTTTACCCCTAATTGAACAATAAAGTTAACTACTAAATTGAGGATAATATGGTCTTTTCAAGTAAACAAATAAAAGAATTATTTTTTCAAAAATAACCTATGGAGTTTCAATTCTACCCTCTCCTTTAACTCTAATTACACACACTACCCTACCCTATTTCTCAATTTAATTCTTTGCAACAATCAATTTCATCTCCTCTACACGACGCTCTCACTCTCATCTCTTCTACACCTCACTGCTCATGGCGGCCACCACCATCGCCGGAGTTGGAACCTACCGAGGTCTGGATCCTGCCCTCGCCTCTGATCCGGTCCCTCCCGAAGTAGCAGCGGCTCAAGAACATTGACTACGACGTGTCAACGCCCTCTCACTCCGACGAAGAAGGTGGCGACGGGGTCGAAACGACCTGGTCGACGGCGAGCTCGAGGTCATCTACGAGAGGTTGAGGAATGGTCGAGATTCCCGCCGGGTTAGTGGTAAATTTGTGGAATCAGTGGGGAGGTGCTCTTGGCCGAGGAACAGTCTGACCGCCGGTAGAGGTGGAGTTAGGTTGTCGGTTTTGGCGCCACCGTCAGCGATGACGCAGACTGTAGTTGATGATGCGAGCATGACTTGGGATATGTTAAAGTCCTTTGCTCCTCAAGATGATGACAGAGTTTTGATTTGGGAGGGATTTATATTCAAGTGTACATATTTTCTATTTGTTCTAATAAAAAATGAGAAGAACTAAAATATTGATTTTGATTGAATATGAAATTGTGAACAAAAATGTTGATTTCCATTACAATTCATAAAAATGGGTATACTTTGATGAACCAGAGAGAGATGGGAGATGAGAGATGAGAGGTTGAAGAAGGGGAGAGTATAGTCATTTTAATTGCATTTTTTAATTTGCTATATTTTGTTTGGTTAAAAAGACAATTATGCCCTTGACCTACAAATTTAAATTCTTATTTAAGTGAGGGTAAATTAGCATTTTCACATTTATCATATACTTATATCACTTAAGCTTATGTAGAGGGGCATTTTGGACATTTTACAAATCACTTCCGTTAGACTTAACCAGAAATTACCTTAAGTGTAACGTAATCAAAGTTGGGGGAGTGAGAAAAAAAAACTCAAAGTTGGGTATAGTGATTTGAGAACGAGGTTTGCGGGAGTATAGTGATATGTAATTACCCTTTAGTTTTAACTGATGTGGTTTGTAAAAAGTTTAAAATGCCCCCACCATGTTAGATTCCAATATTATGTAACAATTGAGATAATTATAAAATATCCATTTTACCACCAATTTCATATCCAAATGAACTAATGATTAGAGGGCAAAATTGTTTTTTTGATTGAACAATTAATTAAAAACGAAAATACAGTTTATGAATTTTCAATTTAACCCTAACATTTCTTCTATCTCACTATTTGTAACCCCTCTCTCTCTTCGCCTCTCTCATCTATCACTCTCTAATCTCTCATATCTCACTCTCTCATCTCTCAATCTCCTTCAAACCTTTGGAAGTGATGGCAGCGACATCAGGCGGGACCAGACGGTGGGCGATTTCAGGGGCGGGCAGGGTGAGCACGATGGTGCGCCGGTGAGTCGAGGTCGACGGTGAGCTTATTCGCCAGGAAGATGGCGGAGAACGGGTCACGGCTTAAGGGTTTCCCTCGCGAGCTAGACCCAGATTCACCTCGGATATTCGAGGTCCGGATGCCACCATCGTGCTCGCCGAAGCCCAGCCAGTTGTCGTGCTCGCCGGAGCCCAGCCAACCGACGCGCTCGCCGGAGTCTAGCCAACCGTCGCGCTCGCCGGAGTCCAGCCCACTGTCGCCTCGCCGGGGTCCGCCTACGGAGATACTTTATTAATTTTGTGTTGATTTGTGAATCGACCTCTGTTAGTATTTGAAGATGTTAGTTGAACTAGATCCAGTATTTGATTTGTGTTGATTTGAAGATGTTAGTTGAAGTTGATGATTGTGAAATTTATTTAACAAAAGTTGTTATATTTTTTATTAGAAGTTTGTTGACTTTGATTGAAAATTGATAAAAGGGTATGTTTAAATTGAGCCAAAAAGAGATGGGGAAGAATAAGAGAGAGGAGATGAGAGGCAAGATGTGATGAACCAGAGAGAGTGAGAGATGTGAAGTTGAAGAAATGAGCATTATAGTAATTGCACTTGGAATTACCTTTTGTTTTTATTTTGTTGTTCGAAAATACTAATTTACCCTTGTACCTATGTTAAGTTTTTTATACAAATGAGGGGTACAATGGTAATTTTACATTTATAAAATAATTATACTTTATCTAAATTATAACAGGGGCATTTTGGGTATTTAAAAAATATGAACAATATTGTTGTTAGATTTAACTAAATTTGGACTAAAATGTTAACGTTTTAAACTTGGGGGACCGAAAAAAAAATTTTCAAACTTGAGGGACTGATTCTGAAATGAGGTTTCGACGGGTGTACTAATCTGTAATTACCCCTTCAATAAACGAACAATGTAAGTTCCTAATTGATACGAGGGATTTGGTTGGGGTCCACGACTTAACCGTATAAGGGAAGGCGTAATCACTGTTTGTAAAGTATTGTAACATGTTAATACCGAGTCAATTCCATAGAGATTAAACGAGGTTCATACTCAAACAAGAAATGAATCAATCAAGCAATAATTGGTAATCAATAACACAAAAGTAATGGTAGTATGGTTTAAGAAATTAGAGTAACCAACAAAATTAAATTAATTGATTCGGTTCAAAAACAAAATGAACTGACTCTATACAGAACCGTGACTAAGCCCACATTTCTTTTGCCACAAACTAATGGAATCATAGATGGTATAAAGTACAATATTCAAAATGAACTCTACAAAGTATACTTATGACACAATCTAAACAAAAACAGAGAGGGGTGGGTATAACAATTGGACAAGAAGAGGGAAATCAGGTGACTGACTTTGTGGCGGCGGCGGCGGCGCCGGCTGTGGTGGTGACGGTGAAGAAGTGGACGAGAATGGGCTCATTTGATCTTATTCAAATCCGCCCATGACCTGTAACATGCAAGGCCCAGACCCATATCCATCATTCATATAGAGAGCTCGTATCGAATTTGTACTCAAGATTGAACTCGTTTAATAAACAAGTTATAAGCTTCTCGAACTTAATTTTTAAATGCTCGAAAACCAACTCGTTTAATATTTATATATCGTAGTAAAAATTAAATAAGTAGAGTCAAGTTTGAGCTTGATTATTTTCTTTCTAAATTTTAGTTGTTTTTTGTGAGCTTCTTGGCATTTGGCCGAACTTGTTATCAGTAAATTTAAGTTTTATTGCACAGGTTTGTTCGAGTCGATATGACTGTTGCTAAGTTTAGTGTTTGCATAATTTTTTAGCACAAAAGTAAGAAGTCATTGCAACATGCTGCACAACATTTGGTGCGATTGCATATACTCCAAATTAGGAAAGGAATGGAAGCTTTCCTATTTTGAGTCGCTGAAACATGGAGCGCAAGAAGAAGGACGTCACGACAAGATCATGCAACTGAAACTTGTAGCGCAAGAAGAATGATGTCACGACGAGTTTAGGCAACTTCCAGCTGTCAACAACACGTCAGCAAAGGCGGCAACACCAACTGTCAGCTTGCCTAAATTATTAGGAAGTCTGAGACTTTCTATTCCTAATCTGAGACAGATTAGGAATGTGAGGCTGGTATAAAAAGCTTGTGCTTCCCATTAGCAATCTGTCTGTTCTTTTATTTGTGCTGAAATTTCTCAGAGCTCTTAACCGTGCAACATATGCGTGTTGAAAGTCTGGTTGGTTTGTTAGAACGGTGTGCTTCGATTAAACATCAACCCATAAAGATTGAGTGTTTGATCGATTAGGGTTCTTGCGTTCGTGATTGAAGATTCACAAACTTGTCAAGAAGACTACGACACCAAGCATAGGCTTGCTCGAAGGGTGGACTCGAGGAGAACTCGAAGACAGGGGGAGTAGGACCCTGGTCTAGGTACGAGAGCTAGTAGTTAAAGTAGCTTAAGTCAATAGCTTGTGTGATAGCTAGTTGATACTTGAAGTTGTACTCTTAACTACATTATAGTGAAGTATTTTTCCACTGGTCGAGGGCCCCCAGATGTAGGTGATGTTGCACCGAACTGGGTAATCATCTTTGGCGTTATTACTATTGCTTGTTTATGGTTTAAACTGTTGTATGTGTTTAGGCAAATTGTCGAATAATAGTTATGACTTTGTGTCCGACTTCTTGACTCTGCTACATATCAGAATTTCACTGACCTCGACCTGAAACAGTACAGTCATATCTAAAATACACTTGAGATTCGGATTAAGCATGTACTAGCGAATTTCTGAACTCGGACGAAATAAATTGCTCTGCCTCTGTCTCATCACCAGCTCTCCTTCGATTCTAATAACAAAGACATAATAATATAGAGGGAGTATTATTTAGAGAGTTGTTTGCTCGTGAAAAATCCTTCATTGTGAAAATAAAGAACTCAATTAAATTACATGTGAAATAAATATAATTAAATTTATTTTTGCGTCAATTACATTTGGTTTTCTGTCTGATGTTAAATATTAAACGACTATTTTTCTAATCAAATGAATGATGTAAGTTCCTAGGTTGCTTGTCGAAAATGGACAATGTCTTGCTGCTCGTCGATGTTGTCATCTGTTGTAATAAAGAATTGACGTTGTTACTTGTACACGACATATCATCACAAAGTTGTTATTGCTTCCGGCTTTTCCATTACAGTCCCAAAAAGTATACATTCATTATCCCAAATTTTGATGTCTTCAAAATTATAAAACTGAATTGATCGGTTCGGTTCAAAATCAAACTGAACCGACTCTATACTGAACTGTGAACAAGCCCACACCTTCTTGCCAGAACCATGGCACAAAAAAATTAACTTAGTATACATCAAATACAAATATGTTGATGACGCAATCTAAACAAAATAATGTCAATCATCCTTGTAACAATTTGACAAGAAGAGGGAAATCAGGTGAGTGACTTTGTAGTACAGACGAGGACTGACTCTTAAGATGGCCTCGAAATGTATGTATAGACTGCCATGGGAGGGTTCCAAAAATAATGACTGCAGTCGGTTAAACAGGATTTCCTGACTCCTTACGATCTCATCTATTTCTTCAACGCCACTTTTTATCACTAATTTTCTAACATTCTTGAATTTGGCCAGGTTTTGTTCTAGGTTGAAATTAAACGGAGGAAAGTTTACCAGTGTCTGTAAATGTTGGAACTCACACACTCGTTGCTTACTACTTTCACACGCACTACTGTCGGGAAGATAGAGATGTCTTAACTGTTCCATCCCCCATACTGAATCGGGGATTTTGGAATATGGAGGACATCTCTTCAAGTTCAATGTTTGCAAGCATCTCAAATCACCAAGAGAAGTGTGTCTCTTACCATATTCAAGTTTTAAGAATCTCAAGTGAATTAGATCTCTCAACTTCCCTGTCCATATGAACCTCCTCGTCCAATCTGCATAAGATATTTCTAAGACTCTTACTAACTTTAACTTCTTCGTTATCAATTTCACCACTCCATATTGGGAATGAGCATGCTCCACCGTAGTCATGTGAAAACATACCGATCTAAGCTGCGGGAAAATATCTTGAAAGGAGGATAACAATCATTGATTAGGCTCATTAACATATTAATTGATACATCGTAATAGTGTATCAACAAGAACAACGAAGATTGAACGAATTAAACTGATTCTCTCCGGCATCGGATTTAATACAAAATTAAACTGACAAATCTCATATGACCTACCCTAGATTCTTCTCCTTATAGTATTTAATTCCTTGATTACCAATATAAAGACACAAAAGAAAAATTGTAAATAAAGAAATAGTAATAAGGAAAGATACAGAAAGAAAATAAAATACAAAAAAACAAGCATCTCTTTTATTGCTGCCCTTGAGTCAACTGTTTGTAACACACATATATATATATGATAATTGTCGAGATATAAAATTAATGAATTATTGATTCAACTTGTTCTTAATATAGTACATAGAGCATGCCTTACACAGGGTGTAAATTTACATTAATTAGGAAATTAACTAATACTATAAAACTAATATGACTAAAATATTAAAAAAATATGAAACCTCTAATCTATAAAATACTGAATAGAAAATATCCTAATTAACAAATTTGATGCGCTAGTGAGAAGCATCAATTTCCAACCATGAACTGACGACACAGACAGAGAGTGAGCAACCAAGTCTTGATCCATAAAAAATGTTCCAGAAATCAAAATCTTGAAATGAATTTAATTCATGTGACATCACAAAACCCAACCAATAGTTAATCATTATAATTTTGGTATTATCCTCAATACATACAAAATATTTTATATTCTCAACACATGAATTCAATAATTTGGAAATGCATATATACTTACTTGGATGGTCGGGGCCTCCCAAAAATAGTTTAGTGTTCTTAAGTAGCGTGAAGCTGGTGTTGTGATCCAATATATTCAAGCTTGTGCGATACCACACCTTCGTTGCGACTGGTAACTAAAATCTTGCTTTTGCCATCTCTCTCCATATAGGGGAAAGCAGCATAGAGATCGGCCCAGTCTTGATTCTTCCAAATGTCGTCTACTACGATCAAACACTTGTTTTCTTTTTGGAGACGACAAAGTTGTGGAGTCAACTCATCATTAGACATCTTCTCTACTTCCTCCTTTTTTACGTTTGAAAGTTGAGTCAGGATTGATTCCCAAACTTGTCTTTGGGTGAACTGTTGAGAAATGTAGACCCAAGCAAATAGTACATATAAATAGTACCGAACTTCCCTCAGCTCACAACACAAAATGGCTACTACATTCAACGATAGAATATTGAATTCTCTTAACTTCCTTGCTCACAAACGACTATTTACACAGAGAACATGATAACCCGAATAAACACTGGGTTTGCATTAGTTCCTACTTCCTACCACGCGACGACTACAACATTTAACATAATCCAAATCCAGAGACCACCAACAAATCAACAGAACATTAGGGTCCTCTTGCTTTCTAAGCCATAATCAATGCAACTTCTCATCACACATGACTGATTCAAGACAAACAACAAATCACAGACAAATAGAACAAAACAATTTCTAATTCCCATTTCCAATTTCCAAGTTCTACAGCTAAATGGGTTACAAAACCCAACAAAAAACGAAACAAAAATCACAATTCCTGCAAAAGAGAACAATAGCTTTAATGGGTGTCAACAAATCAAAAACCTTGAAAATTATATCATCACAAAGAGCTAAATGGGTTTGGCAGTGCTTGCAGCTGTAGAAGCTCCCTTCTCCACCGAAAATCACCCGAAAAATCGATCTACAAATCAAACAAACTTGTTTTGCAGTGAACCCAGAAACGAAATCGACGAAAAATCGGTCAAAAAACGAAGATCAAACAGATTGTAAAATACAGGTTTATTTAAGGTAAATAATATATTGCAGGTGTGCCCCTGAACTTCAGTGATTTTCTATATACGGCAGATGAACAAGCTTTTCCACAATTTGGTCCCTTTGTTTGTGTAGAGTCATAAATTTAATATTTGAATATTAAACTAAACAAATTATACTGAAAATCCGAATAAATTTTATGTTAGTTTAATGTAATTCTTCAATTATCATATAAACTTAACTAGATGATGAAGCGTACGTGGTTAGGAAGAACTATTTATCAAAATTCGTTGATTCTTGCAAATACCGAAGATGATAGATTTGAGAAAAATCTCGATTTTTTTATTGAACTTGAAAAACTAAATAACCGCTTAAAAAGCCAAAACCTAATTGTAGAAAAAGAAATCATAAACATATTGAAAAAAGGAAACATACTATTAAAATTGCCCGAAAAGATGACCTCGGATGGTCGAAATCCATCGTACATCATGGTAAAGCGAAGTGTTTTACTCAAAAGGCCGTTTCTACCCGGAAAACACTGGTATTTTGTCGAAATCTGACACTTTCCTGATTTGTACTGCATCACTAGATGAACAAAATACCTTAAAAAAACTAAATGAATGAAATAGAGTAATTGAAAGTTTGTAGATAGACCATTCACGGTTTGATTTTGAACGGAATCGGTCAATTTAGCTTAAAAAAACTAAAATTGAATCGATGAAATTTGATTTCATTTGATTTTGAACATGTCGTTTTTTACTTGGTTCAATTTTTGTGAACCAAATTTAATCACATTTTAAACCGTAAGATTTCTCTAAACTCTAAAGCAAAAACCACAAATAGTGAATCATAAGCTTCAATGTCTTTTACAGTGTAAGATACGAACCAATTATCAACAGATCAATTGTTATTTGAACAATGCTGTACCCAAGACTGTTGAAAATGCAATGGCCAGGAGAGAAATGCACCAAGAAACAATAGTTGTGAGTAAAAATGCAGATTTACTAATTATTGGGTTAAATCGGGCGCGAGTCTTTCTTGAGAATTTGTTTTCTTTCAATTCACCAATCCTCTGAGGCGGCCGAACAATGCGAGTCACCCTTCGTCGAATCAAACCCAACGGGATCTGCAGAAAGTTTATTCTAGTTAGCTACATTCACCTCGTGATGAGCTTGGAACATAATGCGGTTAAATTAGAGAATACGTTCAATCCACGGTCGTGTTTAGTAGAAAATCCGTCTACTGAATTACTAATCACAGTAAATGTGGTAGAATAATCATATAGTTAAGCACAACTTTTATGCTGATGTGATTAATATGAGTTGATATTACTTCTATACATAATCGCAGGCTAATAGCATGTAATTTTATTCCATAAAATCAATTTATGTAATTTTGTTCATACAAGTGCAGAACTGCTGAGTGTGTGAAACAAACCGAGGTTTTCTCGTGGTAATGAAGAACAAGCATCTACCATAAAAGGTTAAGCAGGGACAAACACTACAAGAGTTTTGTAGTTGGGACGGCGCACCCAAAGCGCAGTTGGGAGTGAAAAAAACGCAGGTATAAGCTAAGGACGGCGCACGGTGCGCAGTCCTTAGCGCGCGGTTGGTAACCCGCGGTTATAAGCTAAGGACTGCGCACAGAGGGCGCCGTCCTTAGCTTATAACTGCGCACATACAAACGTGCGCAGTTCTTAGCTAAGAACGGCGCACGTCTTATCCCGAGACTAATAATCCATAACCAGTTTTTGGTGGTGCTATTGAAACGCACTTGATGGATCTAGAGTCTAATAATCCATAGCCAGTTTTTGATGGTGCTATAGAGATGCACTTGATGGATACCGAGGTAGACAATCTATAACCAGTTCTTGGTGGTGCCATTGAGACGCAGTTGATGGATATTGTCTACAACTGACATATTGGACTTTCTGTCCTTAATAGCTCTACCGTCAGTGCTAATGAGACGCACATGACAAGCTACCTACGCGTGTGTGATGGTCTAGCCGCCATCTATGGAAGACATTTGACAAGTCTCCCTAAGGGCACTCGCGATATCGAGGTGTACGCGTGACCTTAAAAGCGTAAATTAGGCATCGCGGAACTAGTAAAATTAGAAGATAAGATATGTGTTGTGGGGTTCTCACCGGAAAGTGAAACCAGTTCATGAAGCAACTCACTCGTTTCACAAGTACGTTGTTGCCTAATCTCACTACATGTCAATTCAAGTCGCAAGACATTGACACTTAAGCTTGCTTTATCTAGGAACTTCCTCTCTTCCTTTTAAACTTTCTATGTGAAAGGCTTTCGTGGGGGATTGTTGGGTTTTAAGTGGTTGAAAACCTCCAAATTAAGTTTTACTATTTTATTTGGAATACCACATGGAAAATATTGGATTTAACATTTGGGTTAAAAAATTTTTAATCGCTTTCCTTGTTCGTGTGTGCCTTATAGCGGTAACCTGAGACTTAAGCCAAACCCACACGTGCGTCGTCGCCGTCTGTCTAGGCCGGGCTCCGACATGGTCTGGTCCGGTCCGGTCTCGGGCTTTGGTAGAGCACCTCCGGTGCTAGCAAGCATGAGTTTTGCAAAAATATTTTATATTTTTGGTTTTTGTCTTAAAACCATTTTTGAATTCGAAATTTAAATTTTAAATTTTGAATTCGAGTCAACCGTGAGTTATAGAAATAAATTAGTCATTATGATTTCAATTTTATTTCGATTTCTGATGAGTTAATGCAAGATCTTCACGCAGTTTGACTTTCCCTTATAGAAAATTTATTTCACGGGTTTTTGCTCTAGCCTATAAATACCTCTCGTATACCATTGTCTTTTATGCTGAAAAATAACGATTCTCTTATACTTGTTTGTTGACTCTCGATTGTACGATCTGACAATTGTGGTTCGTTGTTGTCCAATCGAAGTGGTCATTCCTACGAGCATACTCTTTTGTTTATGAGTTTCAACTTCCTAGTTCCATGCTCTGTTGTGCGAGTGGGTGCGCACCAGAGTGACAACCGTGTTAACCTCGTAAGCAACCGGCAAACAATCGCCACCACGGTCATTCCAGACAAATTGCTTTCAAATCAATGGCCACCATACCATGGCGCGGTTCTGTTTTAATTCCAATCCTCTGCTCTGATCAGTTTTGCTAATATCGACATTCATGTTCTAACATATACATCTATATCACTTTTGGATAGCATATCTAATTTATTTTTCTACTCCTTAGTGGTCGAGATGCATATTCTTCGATGGATGTGTAGGCACAAAAAAATGGACCAAGTGTCAAGCAAGGGTATTTGAATGAAAGTAGGCGTTGCACTGATGGACAAGAACATGCATAACGCTAATTATGATGTTAGGTCATGTGCAGTGTAAACACATTAAAGCATCATCCTGAATGGTGCAGTGTGTGGACTTAAGAGTGAAAAAAAGTGCACAGGCAGAAGTTATTCATTAATATTTGGAAGGTAAGTGTATCACTACGCATTTGATAATCAATCACATATTTGGAATAAGTGTGTCAATATTTGGAATGACTCAATGTGATTCGTCTTGGTTTATGGATTCTACTCCACTTGATTCGAAAAAAGTATAAGTTATTATTGGTATACATTTAATGAATAATCTCTTAAATGAAGCTCTCTTTTTTTTCCAGAAAATAGATTAAAATGATATAAAAAATACAAGAAAATACTCTTAACTATACGCATTTTTCAGTCAACTACACTTAACTATGATTTCATTTATTCAGGCACATCTAAATTTCATAAATTCTCAAGTATAAAGTTTTTGGATGAAAAATATTTAGTATAAATTGAAAAGTTTGAAATATTTTTTAACTAAAAATATAATTTTTAGCCCTAACTTTCTAACATTTTAATTTTCAAATCTAAAAATTTAATTTTCGATTTTAAAATTAAAACATTTGGTTTTTAGATTTTAAAATTTTAGGACTAAAAATTATATTTTGACCCAATGAAATTTTTTTTCTTTCAAAATTTACATTTTTCATCAAAAAACTTAACAATTAGGTATTTATGAAACTTTTGTGTATCTGAATGACACAAACCTTAATTAGGTTTAACTTAGAAAAAAAGGTATTTAGTTGAAAAAAAGGTATTTAGTTGAATGTATTTATCAATACTTTTTCTCAAATAACATAATAGGAAGTGGAAAATTTTCAAATTAGGTTACACTTTAACATTATTTTTAGGGATAATTCCATACACCACCCCCTAAAATATATCAAATCTCACCCAACACCCCCTAAAATCATTAATCTCACTAACACCCCCTTAAAATGGGCAAAAATCTCAGTTGTCAAAAATTTATTGAAAAAAGACAAAAATACCCCTCCCTCACCTTTCCCTCATCATACCCTCTGTCTCTCCTCCCTCCCTCCACCGTCGCCGGCGAGCCTCCATCCCCTCCACCACCGCCACTCCTGGCGCCACCTCGAATACCTCTGCCGCCACCATCAGCCTCCCATTCCTCCCCTCCTCCGCCCCCTTCATCCTCACCTTAAACTCCTTCTCCCTCCAAACCCTCAACCTCGCCTCCCTCCCCATCAACTCAATCTTCGCCATTATCGCCATGATTGCGGACACGCGGCGGGAGGGGATTGGCCGGAGGGAGACTCGCCGACGACGGTGGAGGGAGGGAGGAGAGACAGAGGGTATGGTGAGGGAGAGGTGAGGGAGAGGTAGGGAGTGGTGAGAGAGGGGTATTTTTGTCTTTTTTCAACAAATTTTTGACAACTGAGATTTTTGCCCATTTTAAGGGGGTGCTAGTGAGATTAATGATTTTAGGGGGTGTTGGGTGAGATTTGATATATTTTAGGGGGTGGTGTATGGAATTATCCCTTATTTTTAATACCAAGACTTCAATAAAATAAAATGAGAATATTTTAATCATTTTTAGGGACAATGAAATCTAAATACACTTACTTATAAGTCATCCACATTTAACTCTACCAACTTTAATAGTTTTGTTTTGAATACTTCAGCGCTTTTGTTTTATTACAGATAAGGTAACGTTCGATAACCTAAAGCAGGTATATGAAGTAAAAAGTAAAAAAATACCCTCGAATGTCACTAATTCTCAAATATGTTTGCCTCTATGTCCAATTCCTCTTGACCATTTTCCGGTGAATCATTTCGACCATCCCATGAACAATTGTTGCTTTAATGACAAATTAGAAATGTTGAAGAACCAATAGTTTTTGGACACAAATCTCTAAATAACGCCTTTGTAACTCGTTTCCAATCCTTCGATCACTCTCTTTTGACTTCATAGTTTAAATTTGCACCAATTCTCGTATTGTGTCGGCCTCTATCAGTTCACGTTACAGTCAAATAACGTCGATCTCTTCGGCATCTGGACGACAATATACTTTAATATATTTTTGACTAATTTCACCTCTAACATCAACTTCGAATTTGCTTGTAACGATCATAAATCATTTGATCGTTTACTCCAAATATAAATTTCGATAATAAAGAGGTTTACAACATGTCCAATTGGGCTTTCAATCGGAAGAGACGGAATGAGGAAATGAAGAAAAGAATTATTGATGATGAGTGGTTAATTATTTACTGGAAAAATGTCACTTACCTCCCTCGTAGTATATCGATTTTCACCTACCTCCCTTGTTTTGCGAATACGTTCTGACATGTCCCCAAAGTATACAAAATTTTCACTTAGGCCCAATGACATTAGTTTTTTGAAAAATATGTTAACTTAAATGTTATTTTTTCAATTTTTTTTAAAATATATTATTCTATAAATTCAATAATAAAAAATTGAATTTAGTATTATAAATATTTTTAAATAAATTATAAAAATAAAAACAATGTTTAAAAACCATTTTTCATTTTTAATATTTTTTTCTTTAAAAAATATTTTCTTTTTAAATTAATATTATAAATATTTTTTATCATTTATTTTATAAGAAATTTTTTATAAAGTTTCCTTAATTTTTTTTAATGCAGAGGCATTTTTGTCATTTTGACCAAAAACTAACACCGTTAGGCCTCAGTGAGAAAGTCGTATAATTCAGGGACCTGTCAAAGCGTATTCATAAAACGAGGGAGGTAAGTGAAAACCGAGTATACTAAAAGGGAGGTAAGTGACATTTTCCCTTACTTATTTTCTCATAATTTCTATTTTACAAACTGAATTATTATGTTGTGCATTTGTTGATGAAATGTGTAGAATTTGGATATAAACACTATCATTAAATTATGAACAGCAAAAATAATCAAATTCTTGGTTCAACTTTTGTGCGAGTGTTGTTTTGCCCACTTATTAATTATATTTTAGCAATGGGAAATGCATTGTAATTTTGGTTCCTCCCTTTATATTTTAACTCTTTGACCACTATATCAGCTCTCCAATAGTACCGATACGTCTTCCCGTCCTTTCCAATTGTCTTCGTATCTCTGTCGGGCGAACCCCTCGCCACCACCAGCTTTGAAAAGTTCACTGCTCCATATTCATATCTACAACAAACCAACGACCGTCTTATCTCACCTTACACTCACCGGAATGTGACCCACCCTGTCGGAGGCGTCACGAGCCAATGCAAAAATCGGCAGTTTCCTATAACTAGTACTTAGTGTTTTCCGGTACCTATGATTAACAACAGAGAATGTCAAATGACAAACACAAAATTAAGACACTTAGACTTCATGGGTAAAAAATATTTGAAAAAATAATTATTTCAAAAGAAAAATTAGTATTTTACATTCATTAAGCCTTATTAAAAAAATTAATTATTTACTAAATAGTTAGAATGATTCTCCAAAATTAGACGATACAACGGTAGACTAATTATTTACTATTTAGTAATGGCTTAACCCGATAATCTGGTTTTTCTTAAGACTTTTTATTTTTCCGTATGTACATTCATCTCCCAGAATATAACGGTAGACGTTAGTTGAACTCTAATTGTGCTAAGGGAGTGACACCAGTCATACGAGAATTTTTGCAGAGTGCATATTAAGGTTTATTTTTTTTAACACATGTAGAAAAAGAAACTCTAGTCATAGAAAGACACGAAGTTCTAGAGAACATCGAGTTCTAGAAGAAGAGATTAATCAACATTAACATTAATTTTGTTTTTAATTCAACGATTTTCTAACAAAATCTACCACAGTGACAAACCGCAAATCAAGTTCAAGAATTTCAAGCTTCTCCAATCTGGATTGAAGCTAGGTTCGAGATAACTTAGGCTCTTGACTTATCATAAGAGCGCGCAACTAGTGTTGTGTTGTAGAAGAAAATGTGTCCAAATAATGTATCAAAATAGAAGTCGGAGTACCAGAGAAATATCTTTTGAAATTATATAATTAAATGTCAATGATATTAAGAGTATATATTTTTGTCATCCCGAATTTCTAAATGAATAAATTATAATATTAACCATGCACTCCAACCAAGACTCACTTAGGCAGCGTACCAAAACTTTTGTATTGCACGATATAGTGTCTTATGCGATGTAATGCCGAAGACAACATTTGGACACTCATGAAGTACTTGCGTCGACCAATTAAACTATTGGTCGACACTTGGGACACATCCATTATGGGTAACACAAAGAGATATTTTCTGGAATAACACAATTACGAGTGGCACACATTATCCTATATCATCAATGACTGTCTTCGACGATATATACCTATATGTAACTTAAGTTGAAAATATAGATTGGCATATATACTCTGATATCTATTTGATTGATTCATATGATACAATGTTCGTTTTGATCAACTAGATCATCCCTAACCAACATTTGAGCATAATTAATGTACAAGTAATTATTTGAACACTTGATAGTACTTGAATGAAAAAAATCAAAAGTAATGGGGTAAATTCAATATATTGCAAATGGTGTGATTTGACAAAACGAAAGAAGAAAAGCGAAAAAAAAACAAGTGAATCAAAAATATTATGGGCTCCATCTCCATGGACTCATGTAAAGGATTATCACACAAGTAGTTAAGACAGGACTCAAGCTTCCCATTTCACCTTTTCCCTCGTTCATGTAACTCATAAATGGACCTATCTATGTTAAATATGTACATTGTAAAGATAAATAAACAGTACAACAACTATAGGATAGCATGATCTTCATTGGCGCAAGATATGTGCATGGCCAGAAAAGGCAAATTCTTTCAAAGTGAAACACATGTGTAACTGAATAAAATAGTATGAAGCGATAAATGATCATCAATACCCCCTTGAAGAAACAAACACATGGATCATCGAAATAAGTACCCATAACTTTCCATCAAAAAGGATCACTTAAGGGTCTTTGGAGAAAATGGGCTCAAAAAGGGCAGAAAGTGGACAGGAGAACTATTAATATTTTATCAAGGAAAAATGACTCGTATCTCTCTTTGATATATAACATTTTCACCTAATTTTTCTTGAATAAAAGGACGTTTTGCACATCCCTTCAATTACTAAAAGTTGCATTGAAAAAAGAAACGTGCAACTTATGACAATTTAGGAGAATGTAACCAGGAACATTAAGTTGGTATTTGACAATTTCTTTATGAACTGCTCTATAAATTTAGTACAAAACTGCAGTGAATGATCTCAAACTAAGAAGATAAGAAATTATCAACAAATGAGGGTGTCAATTCATATGTTATACCTTAATCTACAGAAAAATTGAGTTTGGCCGACTTGGTGAACACATGAAATTAGTGATATATACACTCAAATTGAAAGGATATAGAAAATGTAAATTGTAAATGTAAATGTTAGACTCATACTCAAGAAATAATATTCATAATATTTCACATATAATATATATTTTATTCAAGGGATAATTATACATTACAACACTCATGATGACTGGTTTTACGCATAATTACATTCATTATAGAAAAGATTAATTACAAATAGTTAATTACGTTTGTTTAAACTTTATTCTAACATCCGTAAATTTTGGATGAAAAATTTTATTTTTAATAACAAAAATGATAAAAGCCCTGTGGATATTCTTCCATCAATTTTCTTTTATTTCTCAAAGAAATCTATCCATTTTCTGCAATAATCGAGCACCTATTTAGCTGTTGAGTTGTTTTTTGATTAATCCAAATGAATACCATAAGCCATCTCCATCGCCATCCCAAATCAATTAATTATTATTTTTAAAATGAATGACAAACTATTTGCCCAGGAAAAAGGAGAACAATCAAAATCCCTACAAATTTTGGCCAAACATTAAAAATCCTAATAAATCATATGCCCATGAATCATCAAGTGCCAAAATTAACCTAAAACGCCTTAATCCATACCTAGGCCCAGCTGCCGTATCAACCCGGCACGTTGTCGGACGAGTATAGATATGTGATCGACACCTTCATGTGAGCCTCTCTGTTCTCAGTAGAGAGCCGAAATGACTCAAAACAGAGGCGTCATTCGCGCTGGTTTGAGTATAGCCTCGGGTCAGACAACACGGTAGATGATCCCGCAGGCCGAGGAAAACGACATCATTATCTTCGCAACCCAAATTGGAGAAGACACACGAATCGAAGCAACCACCTTAATTTTGCGGAGAATTAAAGAAGCTCTTAATCTCTGGATTTGCTCTGGGTTATTGATGCGGGTAGAGTCGACAACGTAACAGGTAACACCTTTTCGCTCACCGGTGAACCGATTGATGCGCCGAAATTTTACGCGCGAAATAATGTGGGTCAAATCTCGGACTCCCAGCCGTGTATCAGTCACAAGTAATACATAGAAGTAGATTTACGACCTCGAGTTTATCGAACCCAAAAGACAGTGTGCTATTAATTTCTAAACACTCGACTTTAACTTTTATAGTCAATCGTAGTGAATCGAAAAGGTAGGTGTTTGGTTCGGGGATTAGTAAAACATAAACTTAACACGCAAGACTAATTTAAATAATTAAATTCAATTAATCAAACACTGGCCGAGGAAATGAATATATTAATATTGAATTTGGGAAAATAAATTAAATTAAGTTCATGCTTCTGTGTGTTTCTATCTAGGGCGGTAACGAGAGTTCCTAAACTAACTAGAACCCTCTTCCGGGCGGATAAAAGGTCTTTCTCCTCCTAAGCAGACATGTTATTCCTAGTCGATGATGTAATCGGTCGAGAAGCATTATGATTCGTGAACTCTCATAACTTTCGGTGTGTGTCACTATGGCATTACTACCATGTTAACCCACCTATTCCTAGTGAGATTTAAATCCGACTTTCAATTATCATTTCCATTTATGAACCTCCCTTCTGGGTGAACTTTAATAAACTAAATCAATCTATTGACGACGAGTCTCAAATGGTGTGATGTTTTTGTAATTGTTGTTGTCCTTTTGGGAGTGCCATATCGCTATAGTCACGACATTCCGTCCAGGTCGTCGTTCACCGTCAACTTAATGACCACGTCCTTTCATTAGTTCGTCGTCGTAAAGTTAACGATGGCATGCCCTCTTAGGTTTGTCGTTGTAATTTTTCCCTCTGTCACTATTAACAATTACGCAATATGGGTGGTTTACTTAACAACGATTATAGGTATGTCGTCACAATAACTGACGACATATATTTGTTTTTACTGATTTTTTAGTCAACATTTTAATTAACGTTGCAAAAATAATTAAAACCCCAAATTACTCATTTTTAGTGGTGGCATAATTAATAATGAGTTTCTCCCAGGGATGTCCATTTTTACCTGGTACCAACCCGAGACACAACAAAATCGTGTGGGAAATGGGCTGGATCGATCAACCCGACTTCAAGTGAGTTGGGTCTCGGGTGTGATTTCCAAAACCACCGACTCACCCGACCCCCATGTAGCGAAATGGATCAGCCTATTTTTATCCTACATGCTCCCACTAAGTCAGCCCAACCTAACACAAGTCCGACTCGGCCCAATGTTCTTTAGGGTTCTAATCAGCAACAAACAACAATTTCTGGTACAAAATTTAGAACGACTGCTGGCCATTGGATTACAGATCTGACGCTCAACAATCATGCGGTTGTCCGAGTGGCAGATTATGTAATTATCTTAATTCGCGAGGATAGCACTGACATTATAAACTGCACAAAGGGTATTGTTGTAATTCAACGTTTGATTTGACTTTTTTGAATTTAATATTGGAGAGATTATAGCTAATCATATTTATCTCAACTCATGTCATTATCTACAGCAAATCATAATCAAACCCCCATTTTCATTCAAACACGATTCCGTCTTTATCACTAGCAAACCCTGAAGATCCCAATTGATTCCACAGCTTTCACTATATATATTTCTGGGTTTTGGTGAATCAAATCACTACCTTACTCCATCTGTCTTACTTTCTTCTGCTCCTCAAATAGCTGGGTGATATGTCTTCCCCTTCCTCCCGTTCTCAAAAGGTTTCGAGTTGCTCGAAGAAGAGGAAGTCTGGTAAGTTGGTCTGATGATTACCCCTAATTTTTTGTCTTAGTAGAACTAAATCTATTGTTTTTGAAAATGATCAATTTTTGGATTTTGTTTTCAAGGTTTGTGCATTTCAATGGTTGATTGTGATTGTATTTTTGATGTTATATCACTGTTGCATGTTTGTTTTATTTCTTGAAATCGACGATCTGTCCATCACAAGATAATTTTGTTTACGATTTTCTAATTTTTCCCTTTATCAGTGTTATATTTAATGTTCTGTTTTAATGGTAGATGGGTGTATAATGTTGTGAAATGGGTGATGATGCTCGAATATCATGTTCTCCGTCATTGTTGTATCCTTCCAGGTCACCTTCTCAATATGATATATGAACATTATACACTGTGTATTGTGTATATGTCATGCATATATGTTTAGTTGTTGCTTCTTTTTATGGTTATGTATCATTCAACATTTGTAATGTTTCACCATGTATGCAGGTGTTGTTGTTGATTTTGTTGGTAAATCATATTGTTAATATGTCATGTGTATGAGTGGTCTTTTAGTAAAACCTGAATGTGTAGATGGTAGGATTGGTGTATGGTGTTGTTGTTGATGTTGATCTGGTTGATTAAATTAGACTTCTCGACATTCTTTATTGATTGAGCAGTATTTAAACAGGATGCTCTGACTCCAAAAAAATATACAACAATCTGGTGTTTTTGTCGTTTTGTATATGATACCGTCGTTTTTCATCTAATAAATACTGTTTATACGTCATATGCAATTTTTTATAAGGCATGTGTCATCACTCATGTTTATATCTCAACTGTCATTGTTGCATATGCAACTTCTAATATGTCATCTGGTCCTCTGAATATGTTTTGTGACAATTATTATTTGTAATTGTTAATATGTCATATGCTATGTTTTATGTGTCACCACTCAGGGGTATATGGCATATGTCATTGTATCATATCCAATTAGTAATATGTTAATAGGTTATGTCTCATTTGCAATTGTTAATATGCCATTTTCTTAATTATTTATATGTTATGTGTCATCGCACGACATGATCCATGTTTATATACATTGTGTTTATAAATTCAACTCAATTTATTACAGTCACCTTCCTGTATGCATGTATTTTACATGATTGTACAGTTCTGGTAAGACTATTTATGTGTTGTATGTTCTTGATCAGATACTCCACTCAGGATGCTGTTGGACGAGTCAGATACAGATGATCACGAGACGCTTACCAATCGTCTTAATAGGCTCAAGGCGGTGTCCAACAATGTCAATCCGGTTGGCACCACCCGGCGTTCAGCGAGAAGAAGTTCAACATTTGTGAAGAATGCACCGAGTATGAAGTTATGCATGCCCGCTAAGCTGAATGTCAAGTCTGGTAGCTCCACGAGGTCCACTCACCAGGTCATTCCACCAGTTGCTAATGCCAGACATGGTAATTTACCTAAGCTGCATACCTGGTCATCTCCATTTGGTTTATGAACATGTAACCAGAAAATGAGGATGGCTCAGAGAGAAGACATTTCAGCTATAGGGTTTGGTCATTTCCTAAAACTTGGGTCAGCAAAATACCAAAGACCATCGGTTTCTGATTAGTTGACCATTTTGACATTGCAACTATGTCTATCACAATGTCGTCTGGGCACAAGCTGCATATTACGAAGTAGGATGTGCAATGCACCTTGGGGATTCCTTGTAGATCAAGAGATCTGGTTGCTAAGAAACTGAGCCGCAAATATCGTGGTCTAATCGCATGGAGGGCTCAGTATGGGACTAAGAATGGCAGCATAGTCCCTCGTGTTATGTATCGGAAGATGCGGGAGCAACATGACGGAGGTGTTCTTTTCAGACAGAACTTCCTGGTTATTTTCTCAACAATTATGATTGGTTTTGGAACTAGTGTTTATCCTAACTAAAATTATTGGCATGCTATTGAGGACCCATATATGACTTTCGAGTTTAACTGGTGCGCCCCAATCATGGATAGCCTAGTGGTAACTAAGGGTGAATGGAGTGATTGCAGAGGAGATATCAAGAGCTGGTTCTATGGCCCTATCACCTTTTCTGACTGGTAATTTTGGTTTATATCGTCGTTATTATTTCATATATATTACAATGCATAGATTGAATCTTTTTGTACATTTTCTCTTTCAGTTGATGTACCTGAACCGAGTTCAATTCCAGAGATATACTATTGATCACGTGTTCCCAACGTTGACCGGGCGGACCGAACACAAGATTCAAGAAAGGATCGACAAGGAGGAAGAGGATAATGCATTTGGTAAAGGTTACTTGCGCAGTCTTTAGCTTAGGACGGCGCAAGAGATATGCGCGCAGTCCTTAGCTAAAGACTGCGCACGTTCGTATGGGCGCAGGCCTTATGGGCAGAGAATTAAAAAAAAATTTGGCAGGAAATTGGCATCCCGGTATCCATCCCGATACCAATTCCCTGCCATAATATTTTTCCGCTATATCAAATAATCTATATCAAACAGCCATTAGCAACGAAATTCATACCAAACAATCATTAGCAATCAAAACGAAATCCATACCAAAACGAAATCCGTACGTTCCAAATGTTAAACGTTATCCCGAAATCCTATTATAAAGAAAGTTTGAGTACGAAAGTATAAAAATAACCTAAGCATCTTCATCTTCATCATCATCTTCATCCTCCGAGTCGGTCGGTGAGTCGGGCATTGGTAATTTGGTCGGATCACGCAGGTGTTGGCGCAATTTTCTTCCAAATGCTTTACGCTTCTTCTCCTTCTCCCTTGCCTTTGCAAGTGCTTGGGCCACTTGTTGGGCAACTAATTGGGCCATTTCCTCTCGGGTTTGGGTGAGTTGTGTAGCTAGCGTTTTATTTTGTTGTGTGAGTCGTTGAATTTCTTCATCTGTCCTTTGTACAAACGCTGCAGTTTGCGAACTCCCCTCACTCAGTTGTCTAGCCTTAGGTGGCCTCAAAGTAGCTCTGCCAAACCCTCTGATATACCGGCCCCTAAGCGGACGGCCGTATGTTAGTATATGGGCTCGGTTCATCAAGTCTTCCTCCTCTTCCAGCGTCATCGGGTCGGTGTGGGTGGCACACCACTCTTTGAACAATTTGTCGACGTTTTCCTGAAAATAATGAAACATTAATATGATTTCAAGCAGCGATGATCTAAAATAAAATACATTATTAAAATTACCCGGTGCTTCTTCAAGTCTTCTTTTGTGACGTTTTTGTACCGTTCAAGGTGGTTCTCTATATTCGCCGACACAGGTACGACACCTTGTTCCTCCCTCACTCTCGACAACTCCGCGGACGAGCTTCTGAATGATATTGGACCGGAGTTGTGATCTGGCTTTTTCTTTCGGAGCTCAGCCATTTCCTTCCCCAAGTCCTAGGCAAATAAATAAAATATATTTCGTTAAACATAATAAGTACGATATTTAAATACAAGTTTACAAGTTAAAGAGAAATATACCTGCATCAATTTGGAGTCATAATGCTCCACGAGCCACCTCCACTGGTCTTTCTTCCCTACCAGCTTGTACGGGATACCATTGCGCTGGAGTCGGTCACGATAGACATTGTAGAACCTCTTATAATCATTTTTCCGCTGCTTATTTGCGGCCCGTGCTCACTCATCTATCCATTGCAGCAGTGACGGTGAGCGAAAGTCTACATCGTATGTGCTCTACATGAGATAAAAAACAAAAAGTCAATATATTTGAAAATTAATAAGAAATTGTGAATAAAAGATTATAAAAACAAATACCTGCAATTTCTCCATGAACTCCATCCTCAGCTCCTCTGGCACATCACGCCACTGTCGATACCCAATCGGGACAGTGGACCGAAAAATGGACCCCGTGACATTCACGAGTCGCTCATAAGTATTTCTCTGTGACTTCCAGTCCTTCACAATAGGAAGTTGCAGAGTCTTCGACCATCGAAATTTTAAATTCTTCCTTCTCAAACTATCAGCCGCGTCCCGTTCCCAGTCAGTGGAAACATCACCCCTCGTTTTCTTCTGAAGTGTCCACCCGTCCACGACAGCCGACGCTGGTGTGTTTATATCAAAATACAGCTCCCGGTCAAATACTTCTGGCTCGTCTAGACGTTGCCATCTTGACGGGCCGGGATCTTGTGGAGGACCCACAGGAGGGCAGGAATGGATCGACTCGTGACCAGAGTCGGCAGCAGACCCGGGAGCACGATGCGTGGGAGAAGAAGAGGAAGACTCGTCAGGCTCATCTAGTAGGGCATCTGCCCAGTAATCTAGTCCCTGCCTTTGGGACTCGAGCTGGTCGCGTAAACCGACCTCATCTTCCCACGCGGATGTGGGTATAGGTCTACTCTGACCTATGGTTATTCCAGGCAGAGATCGCCTGACTCCTGCATCCTCCGCATGTATAGCAGCCACAGCTGCCGCTGTGGCTGGGTCGAGCTCGACAGTGCCATCGAAACCGTCATCTCGAACAGACGATGCACGAGAGGACGGCTCCTCGACACGAGGAGTTCTCTTATACAGCTGCGAGAACCCTACAAATCTCTTCTTCTTAACCGGCTCTTTGTCTATTTCCTTACCCTTTCCCTTGTCTTTTTTTCCCATCTTCTGAAAACATTTAAATATATTATATAAAGCTAACAATTTCAAATTCATATAATATACATATTCAATTATACAATTCATTTAAATCTATACATATTATACAATTCAATTCTCACATGTTATATTATACAATTCAAATATATACAATTCAATTATATATATACATTTAAATCGGATTCAAATATATACAATTCAATTATATATATGCATTTAAATCGGATTCAAATATATACATTCAATTGTAAATGTACACATTAATTATACAATTCAAAGATATACAATTTCAGTCCTTAACAATTATATATACATTTAAATTATTACATACTAATTGTAAATGTACAAATTAATTATACAATTCCTAAACATATTCATATATATACAATTCAATTACATATACATTGAAATTATTACATACTAATTGGAAATGTAGAAATTAATTATACAATTCCTAAACATATTCATATATATACAATTCAATTACATATACATTGAAATTATTACATACATTCATATAAATGTAGAAATTAATTATTCATACTTAATGTACAAATTATACATGTAATACTTAATGTACAAATTAATTATTACATACTAATTGTAATTATTC